>JALJEV010001298.1:0-666628 GCA_026586105.1 Hylodesmum podocarpum | reverse complement strand
CGATGAATTGCAATCGTTTTTAATCATTACCTATAAATACCTTTGAAAGTTCTCTTTTTACTCTTTACAATATTTCGCTATTGCTATCGTCTGAAGAACTTACAAAACCCTTACTCACAAAACCCTTTCTCTCTCTAGTTTTTCAAACAACAACAATGGCCGCCAAGAACACCAAGGGAACCAAAACCGCTGAAGCAACCTTTTTCGCTCAAGATTTGTTCTTGCCAAGCAAGTGGATATCAAGGGAAACTCTGGAGATAGTTTCAAACAGAGTGGTGAAGATGTTTGACCACACTGGGTGGATGGGCTTCGCTGAGACGAAAGGCCCATGGCTGATGGAGGCATACGCCGAGTTTTGGAGCGATGCCAGAGAGTTTGATGATGGGATTGTCGGTACCATTGACAATAAAGAGTTCATCATCACAGTGGACACCATTGCTGAGGCTGGAAACTGTAAGGCTGAAGGGCGCTTCTATAACCCCAACTGGGTGAAGAATGAATCAGAGGAGCATGTTGACAAAATCATCTATTTAAAGAAACCCAACTCTGAAGATTCCAAGTCCTTCAGATCTGGAAAACTCGCTCCCACTGCAAGAATCATCCATAACCTCCTCTATAATATCTTCACGCCAAGGACTGATTCAAGGGACAATGTGAGTGTTCACCACTCTCTTCACAAAAATCATCATTAACCAAGGGTTTGATACCACTGACGTCGTCTATCACCCTGAGGGAAAAGAAGTGAAAGCAAGCACCTTTGCAAAGATGCATCTATCTCCAAGCTTCTTTAATCACTCACAAACCCAAACACCATCCCAAACAGAACCCAAAACACAAACCCAAACACCGTCCAAAACACAAACCCAAACACAAGCTCAAACACCAAACCAACCTCAACCTCCTCCTTCTGTGATAATATCTGAAGTTCCTTTTGAGGATGTCCTTGAGGAACCTCTCAAGAAGAAGAAAAGGACTATCAGAATCAAGCACATTGGTGCTAAAACAAAGACACAGACGGTATCCCCAAGTGAAGTCGAAGGGGTCACCATTCCGTCTGAGAAAGTTCCGTCTGTGAAGATACTAACAGACAAAGAAAAACAAAGGAAAGAAGCAGAAGGAAAAGCAAAAGCTAGGAAGCTTGCGCTTGAGAAAGCTGCTAAGGGCAAGGAGAAGATGAAACAAAAGTTGGCTTCTGTCATTGTTGGAGAGACAGAAGAGGAAAAACAACTCAAAGAGGCTAGAAGAGCCTCCATCTTGCTCGAAGCTGAAAGACAAAGGCTCTTTCAAGAAAGCATTAGGGGCATTGGATCGTCCGAGGACCACCGCTCAATCAACCTCGAGGGCATGGACAAGAAGAGACCGCCTGATCCGTAAAGACAACGCCCAACTTGCGGAGGAGTTGGAAACTATGTTAAACGAAGAAGCCTCTACAATGGAGATTTTTCCATCTACAACACTCCCAAACGAACAAATGGCAACTCCTTCTGAGCCACTTGTTGCGTCTCCGCTAAATGCTTACCCAACACAGACGTTACCTGCTGCGTCTGAGGAAGTATCCCACGCACAGACGATGGAGATTCCGTCTGAAGACATCATACTTGTTGAAGATGCAAGTTCTTCGTCTGATGAAGAAGATTCTAGAGTGGATGCATCAAGGGAAGAGTACATGCTCAAGTACTTAATCCGTAAGACTTACCCCCAAAGCGCAAGATTGACTATTCGTTCCTAAACGAATTAGTCATGCGAAGATATGAAGAAAGCACTTGCGCTGACAGACCAATCAAACCTGATTGGGTTATTGGAGCGAAGATTGATGAAGTCTCCAATTTTGCTGAATCATCTGAGCCTGCTCAATTAGCAGAAGACGAAGACCTGTATATAAAGAATACACCATACATAGAGCTGAGGAACCCTTATCAGTACAGAGGAAAGAAGAGATTCCAGCTAGGGAGATTTGTCAACCCCATTATATACAATAAGTCTCTGAAGCCAGTAGATTTTAATGAAGATTTTGTCTATTCACCAGAGGAGCAACGAAATTGGTTGAAGCGTCTGCCCTGGGACAAACTGGCATCACTAAATATCAAGGGACTAGAAAACATAAAGACATATAAGGATCATCTTGCTACGTCGGAGATTGAAGGACCAGCGCTTGACTATGAACCCCACATTCCACAAAGAAATAATCCAAAGTGGAGGTTGCGATACGAGATCAATGCACCAGTTTTTCATCACTGTACAAATGGTGATATTGACTCTCTCCGTTATGAGCTAAAGAACTGCAAACACTGGCATCTTGACGCCATAGATCGCCATGATCCAATGTCATTCACAATTCCTCTCAATCAAATAGAGTATGTTGGTTTAGGCCACTCTCTAGGAATTGTGCTCCCGTGGACAAGACCCCATTGTTCCGAGATTAACCCACGCTACTCTCTCCATCTAGATGAGTATGAAGACCCTGAAGATTTTGCTCACTCCCTCCCAGAAGACTACAATCTACCTTTCAAGTTGATGGCTGGTGCATATCGAAGGGAAACAAAGGAAAGAATCATATCTATCTCCCACGTCGATCGCCAAGCTACGAAGGATAGAAGATATTGTCCCTTCATGATGGGTTCTCAGTTTTCTTCTCTGGTAACGGACGAAACAAAGTACTCTATCGTTTTAGACAGAAAAAGACCATGCTTGATCAGATATCTGGCTAAGGGAAAGGAAAAGAAGGTTTCGTCTGTAGCTGACCACTGCTCTGGAACCATCTTTGATGAAGACTCTTCCGTCTGTGGCAGAGTGTTCCCTGGTAGTGCATTTGTATATTCTTAGGAACAGTCACTGCTTGAAGTATCTATACCAACCAAGTGGTATACTCATCAATGGGGCCAGACCTTCTCTGCCTACCTTATTCTTCCACTGTTCACACTGCATCTAAAGAAGAAAGAGCCAGTGCTTATCATTGATGATAGTGAACTTTTTGTGGAACTACCTCAAACACTAATGGTACAACTTGAAGATTTGGTGGAGGTTACTGAAGCTCATATTGAAGAAGCTGAGGAGTATAAGACTCTGAAGCGGAAGTATGATGTTTTGGAAGGTGACTGCGAGCACTTGAAGCAAAAGAACAGAGAGCTTGAGGAAAACCAAGCCTCTCTATCATCTGAAGTGCAGCAGCTCAAGGACATAGTGATGGCCTTGCTTCACAAAAAGCCAAAACCTTCCTCTTGATCAGAGTTTTGATGATCACAACCTAAGGGGAAGAGAAGGAGAAAGCATAACATAATCCAAGGGGGAGCTATCAAGACTATCGTCTGAGGGGGAGTAAACAAAGACTGAAAGCTTCGTCTGAGGAGAAGCAATCAAAAGCAAGGAGCATCGTCTGAGGGGGAGTCCCAAATAAAAGGAAGTCATTTTTTTTATGTATCAATGTATTGTTTTTATTTTTTTAGTATAGAAAATACATTGTAATCTTTTATTGGTTATTCTTTATTAGTTTTTCTGTATGTACCAATGTAATAATCATGAACAAGTTTACATCGCATTGATGTAACAATATATTAAAGAGGTATTATTCAGAAAAACATCGTCTTGATGTCAATCATTTGTTTAAGATCCGTTGTTTCGCCTAACCATGTCTTTTGCGAAATTTCGTGGTATGGTCTCAGTAATCATCAAAAAGGGGAGAATGTTAGATCAAGATTTGTTAGATCAAGAATGTCCCTAAGTTTTGATTAATTACAAAGACAGATTTTAAGATGACCCTTCAAAGTTTGAAGTGTTGCGTCCGTCCACAAGCCAAGACATCGGACGGAACGTGCACGCATCGGAAGAAGATCACAAAACTAAAGTCTCCGTCTCCCAAGAGTGAAGCCTTAAGACGAAAGGATGAAACGAAACAACTTCAACTCGATTACACATTTCGTCTATCCAAAAGTGAAGTCAAGATTGGAGTCTCGCGCCAAGTTTTCAAATCAAGAAGTACTCAAGAGAGCATCCAAGATCAAGATAGGATTTGTGCTTACACTCCAAAAAGGTCTTCACCTTTGTGTCACATCTCTGTACAAGTCGAAAAAAATCTTGCAAGCGCAACCTAGTCCGCTATATCCGCTGCGACTCTCATTAATCAATCAAGTACAGCTGACAACCTTTTTAGAAAAGCTCTCTAGAAGATTTCTCAACGACTCTCAACGGCATTCAGATGAGTCTAACGACTATTTGAAGAAGATGCCTATAAAAGGACTTCACAACTTCAAGAATCAGTTGGCGAATACGCTTATCTTCATCTATCTCAGGATTCACTCAAATCTGTGTTTGTGCTTTATTGTAAACACCTCTCTGCGGTGGAGAAAACTTTATTTTTTTTTTTAAACATCTTTCAAAGTCCACTTGTGTGGCATTTTAGCCTGAGGAGGCTGTATTCCAAAGAATACCTCTTGTAATAGCCTGTAGAGGCTGGGTTCAAAGAATACCTTGTTGTTTTAGCCTGAGAAGGTTGGGAGCAAAGAATATCTGTGTATAGCCAGAAGTGGCTGGGATCAAAGAATACTTGTAAACCATTTCACGGTTTGTAGTGAAAACTCAGTGGTTCTTTGGGTAATCGGACGTAGTCTTGTATAGACGAACCAAGATAAAAATATTTGTGGCATTTATCTTATCTCATAGTTAACTAACGGGGATAAATATACTTTAACGTTTATATATTAAAATCAATCTTTCAAGATAAACTCTGTTTCGTCTGAACAAGCTTTGAACCCACAGACGAAAGGTACAGACGAAAGAAATTTTTTTTGAAATCATAATTCAACCCCCTTTCTTGTGATTTATCTTTTACATATTTTATATTATATTATTTTTATAAAATATCTCATTCTTCACTCACAACTCAATTTATTATTTTTCTTTAGTTTATTCAACAAGTTAAAACTATCAAAACAATAAATTAATATTATAAACTAAATCTGGAGTTAAAAAATCATATAAAATTTTATTATTTTATTTATAAAATGAAACTTTTTATAAAAAAAATATTCTTATAAGATAAAAATTGATTATCTCTGTTAAAAAATTTTAAAAATATATAATAAATAATTTATATTGCGGTACAATATTAGACACCATTCTCTTTCTTTCCTCATAGTAAAATTCTACCCGATAAAATTATTTAAATTTATCGGAATATTTATCTTATACGATAACAATATTTATTTATTACGAGCTTTAATTATAGCATAATTTCAATATTCTAAAATGTTTATTAATGAAAATACTTAGTTATATGAAATAAATATTATTATGTATACATGGGGTAATCAATTCAAATCAATTTTATTGAACTGTAAGATTGAAAATAAATCAATTAAATTAGTTTAGATTTTTAAGTCAATCTAATATAAGTAATTAAATTGGAAGATATTTGATTAGATATTAGATTTATGACTTGCAAATTTAAATTAGACTAAATTTAACATATATATTATTTTTATTTTATTGTTGATAGAATTTTATGGAACAATCCTGTATTTATTTATTAATATTTATTTAATGTAAGTGTGCTATAATAATAAATGTTATTTATATATTTTTACAATAAATATTATGATAATTTTTAAGAAAATAATATATTATTTTAAAAGATAAAAAATATTTATATTTATAAGATATCTTAAATCCAATTGAATCGAATTGAAGCAACCCACTTTTTATCAAATTAGTTTGATTTTGATTGTACAATTAAAAAAAAAAAAAACTAAAAATTCAAACTAATCTGAAAATCTAAACTAATCTAATCAAATTAAAAAAATGATTTAAATTTTATTCTGTTCACTTTAAGCAAGTTTAGAATTATAATATATGCATTTTTATTTTATTTTATGTTTCTTAAAATTTGAAATCGTCTAATTTCCAATTCGAGAAATAAATGTTAAGTTATTTATTTGTTACTTAACAATCATAAGTAAAACAATTAGATAAATGATAACACGTTTTAAATGTAGAAAGATTAGAGGGTTTGTTATTTTAAAATATGAGATTGTATTTTAATAATTATATTGATAAGAATATCATACTAGTGGAATATGAAATAATTATATTTTATTACAGGAGGAGAAACGAAACAAAGATGAATAACTTGTATTCTTATGAATTAATTATTTTAAAAAAATTTTGTTTCAAAATTTTTAACAAACATAAATAAGTAACATTTCTATGCTTTGAGATGTTTTATACATGACTAAAAACAAATATAACTTAAATTAATATAAAAAAATTAGAAAGAGAAATTTTGGACGTAGATCATCTTAAAGGGTTCAAATATTTATTTCACCAGTCCAATTTTATAACTTAAGCTTGATTAGTTTTTATTTAGTCGCATAAAATTCAAATCAAATACTTATATTTGTTATCTATTTCTACACGCAAAATTTTCGACATAAAAACTTGATAGTCTTTGGTCAACTTATTATTCTGACTGATTTTATTTTGTATTTGCGTAAACAAAGTGAATTTGAAATTTTGATAATAAAAACACATATTCTGACCTTAATTAGCATGGTTAAACTGATGTTAGAATTGGGAAATGATAAATCACATGACAATATAACGTGAATAATAAATCATCAAATCAGATTTAAATTATCATTCTTTCTCAAACCATCCCTAAAATATTTAAAATTATATAAACATCCTCAAAATATTAAAACTCACGGTACTTAATATTTTGAAGAATTCTTTAAATTAATTACTAAATAAACTAAATTAATAAATCTTTGATATTTTAAAATCTATTTATATAACTTTAATAATTTTAAATATTATTTAGGAAATAGGATAATAGTGAATCGCCGAACGAATGTCCAATCTGTTGTTGTATGGTTTTTTTTTGTCTGAGCAAAAAAGGAAACACGTTCTGCATTCTGCAGCAAGACAATTACATGAATCATGTCCGAAAACTAATGTTGCGTTTCGAAATTCGCATCCATATTTTGCACTTGAAAAATTGTGTTCTGAGGAAAAGGAGATTGTGAGTGAGATTGGTGGAGGATAAAAGAAAGAGAAAAACAATGTTAAAAACCTGTTTGGGAGCTCAAAGGGCACGAAGATTCCAGAGAGCTCTCAGCCATTGCAAGGTCACCATCCTCTGCCTCGTCCTCACCATCGTTGTCCTGCGCGGCACCATCGGCGCCGGAAAATTTGGCACGCCGGAGCAAGACTTCGTCGACATTCGCAATCACTTCTACTCCCACAAGGTCCCCGAATCTCATCGGATTCTCAGCGAGCTTCAAACGACGTCGTTTTCATCTTCCAACGACGTTTCCGCTTCAACCACCAATTACAATGCATTTGACATCAACACCATATTGGCCGACGAAGAAGAAAACCACGAGAAATTGAACCCTCACGAGCCGTATCGTCTCGGACCCAACATATCGAATTGGGATGCACAGCGATCTCGTTGGCTTAACGAGAATCCCAATTTCTCGAATTTCGTTCGACCCAATAAACCTCGCGTGCTTTTGGTAACTGGGTCGTCGCCGAAACCGTGTGAAAATCCCGTTGGGGATCACTACCTATTGAAATCTATTAAGAACAAAATCGATTATTGTCGTTTGCATGGGATTGAGGTGTTTTACAATTTTGCCCTTCTTGATGCTGAAATGGCAGGGTTTTGGGCAAAGCTTCCTTTGATTCATAAGCTTCTTTTGTCTCACCCTGAGGTTGAGTTTTTATGGTGGATGGATAGTGATGCTATGTTCACGGACATGGCGTTTGAGGTGCCGTGGGAGAGGTATAAAGGTTCTAACTTGGTGATGCATGGGTGGGATGAGATGGTTTATGATGATAAGAATTGGATTGGGTTGAACACTGGGAGTTTTTTGTTGAGGAATTGTCAGTGGAGTTTGGATATTCTTGATGCTTGGGCTCCAATGGGGCCTAAAGGGAAGGTTAGGGATGAGGCTGGGAAAGTGCTTACACGTGAGCTTAAGGGTAGGCCTGTTTTTGAAGCTGATGATCAATCTGCTATGGTTTATTTGCTTGCTAAGGAGAGAGACAAGTGGGGTGGGAAGGTTTATCTTGAGAATGGTTATTACTTGCATGGTTTTTGGGGGATTTTGGTTGATAGGTACGAGGAGATGATTGAGAATTATAGACCGGGTTTTGGGGACCATAGGTGGCCACTGGTGACTCATTTTGTTGGGTGCAAGCCTTGTGCCAAGTTTGGGGATTACTCTGTTGAGAGGTGCTTGAAGCAGATGGATAGGGCTTTCAATTTTGGAGATAATCAGATACTGCAGATTTATGGGTTTACTCATAAGTCATTGGCTAGTAGGGGAGTTAAGAGAATACGGAATGAAACTAGTAATCCTCTTGAGGTTAAAGATGAACTTGGGTTGCTTCATCCATCTTTTAAAGCAGTTGAGGTATCATAATCTGAATTGAGTCCCTCTGCTGTTCTTACGCGGTTAAATAGGCAGAAAACTAGTGAATTCTCTGCATGTTGATGGAAATTTTGGGAATTTTGCTCCACACGTTTCTTTGTGGTAGATGGTATATGCATATATTTTTTGGTTAAATATTGTTTTATTATTTTGTAGCTTCTTTTTCTCTTGGTCTTAAAGCTTCTTAGCTCACGTTTGTACAGTAATTCTATCAGCTTCTTAGCTCACGTTTGTACAGTAATTCTATCGTGAATTGTAACACAAATTTCGTATGAAGTAATGAAAAAGTTGCATGGCGGTTTTGCACACATCACTATATGTTGTCCTTGGCCATTTGTAGCTTTCATCTTGGCATGTGTTTGTGTCTACGAATTTAAAAAAAATGTGCGTGGACTATCCCAGCATTCTGGACATTATGATTTTAATCTGACATGTTTTGAAGTTCTGTCTAAATCTTCTCAGACTGAGCCGCAATTTAATATGGTCCATGTGAAGATGAGATGATCAGACATATCTCTCAGAAATATGCACAATGTAAAATCTGAGATAGTGACTGGACTTCATACCCATATACATTTACATTGTCACCTGCGATTTAAGATAAACTCTAAAGTCTGAATTGTTACAGAATATTGTGTTCTATCCGTATCTGAATGATCTCAGATGTTAAATACATCATAACTTGTGGTAAAACCTGAAAAGCGACGAGCATAGTTATTTGAAAGCATGCCGAGAGGTTAAGTTTCTTTTAAGTCAGAAATCAGGTTCAAATTGTTGAATGAATCAAACTTCTAGGCCAAACTAGTGCCATCTATGCTTCATTTCTTTTTTGGTTTAGGGTTACTTCCTTGTTGTTAACTCAACTATCTTCCTATATCATTTGAGATCGTAAAATGTTCATGTCAATCACCGACTTAAATGAAGCTAAACTAATTACTGACATACCAAACAGATTTATTCTAATCAAATTTCAGTTATTAAAACGTTCAAGAAATATTCAGTTATTGATAAAAACGTTTATAAACACATTCTGCTTAAGACATCCCAATCATATCCTACCAAACCAGAAAAAAAAAAGAAAAAGAAAAAGAAAACAGAGTACAGAACACTGTGAAACATGTTATTTACAAGTTACAATACGCCATTAAAGCCAACACTATAGAACAATTCTACAGTAACACCGTTTAGATTTTAACTCCACCCCACTCCACACAAGATCGATAGTAGGCTATATATGTGTATAGGTGGTTCAGACAAAAAGGAACTTAAGATTTACAATAGAGAGAAAAGCAACCGATGCCAAACAAGGTTTTATCAAATCAGCAGCTATGGGATTCACGGTGCGAAACACACGCATGCATCCGAACTGACACACCAACAACCCAAAACACACGATCAAGCCCACACGTGTAGCCCCAGCCACGAACACAAGAGGTTCCCACAGCACCGTTAGAAGGAGCTGAGCCAAGTAAAGCAACAAGCCCATTGGGTTTCTGTGGAAACCCCCGTCAGCCCAAACCATCCACGCTGAAAGGCCCATTAAGAAGCTCGAAGCCAGACACGTCAAGTGTAGGGCCCACGAGGGTGGGAACCAAAAAGGCTTTCGAGAAGTAACAGCATCATTGGCACTTGAGGAACCTATATAAGCTGATATAACGGTAAATAAGAGAGGGAGTGTAATAGCTATGGCCAGTGACTTAAGGCCGCGTTTGGCCATCACCATTCGTTTATCCCGTTTTCCTCCACCGCTGCTTCTCCTTCTGTCGTTGGTGTTTGGATCGGGTGTAACTCGACGTTTGAGGTCATTGGAAGCCATAGAGAAAGAATGAAAGGGAAGCAAGAAAGAAAGAAACGAGTGTGATGGAGAAAGTAAAGGGTGTGTTTTTTAGTTTTAAAGGAGAGGGCGTGGATTTCTCTCGTGACACGTGGATACATGTGATGGAGTTATAGAAAAGGTTTAGCCGCGTGTGCATGAGACAAATGATAGAACAGCACGTATCAAGAATGTTTGGGTTTCATGAGAGATGTGGAAGCAGTCCCAAACAGCACGTGGCTATTTATTTTCATTATTGAGAACTCACTTCAGCTATTCAATTCATGCCCCAACAACACCTGTTGAGTTCATCTCAATTGCCTTTGCCGACATATAAATAAAGAAATATAAATAAAATTAACGAATTGTATTGTATGATTAATGATTAGTTAAAGAAATAATTAACCATGTAGTCTTATATTTTAAAGGATTGCCAATGCGGTTGTCAATTTGTGTCAGTTGAATGGGTAAGTCCCACATCGTTTGAATGAGAACATGCCAGGTGTTTATAATGCAGATTGAAAAGGAGTTCAATCACTGGGTATGGTAACTCGTACCTGTGACCCGAGTGGGAGTATTAAAATGAGAGAACCTGTCAGTGCTGTGGCTCTGTCGGGCACCTCTGGTGCGGCAACCTTAAATGGAGCGCCCTCGGTGCACTGTCGCAGGGTGATAACCTAGGATATTTCCTAGCTTCTTCTTGTCTTATCAGAGCAAGACTTCAATTAAGTGGATGTTATCTATCCAGTTGCCGCTCTCTGTGGTGCCCTTCTGGAGCCCTTCTATCTAACGTTCTACTCTCATTTTTTGTTATCTCACATTCCAATCTGTAACACACTGAGAAACCAATGTGAATAGTTCATGTTTTATCGGTGTTTCTTTTACATTTTTATCTAATCATAGTTTTTATATATTATGCATAATTTTAACAATGCTACAGTTACTGTAACACACTGAGAAACCAACGTGAATAGTTCATGTTTTATCAGTGTTTCTTTTACATTTTTATCTAATCATAGTTTTTATATATTATGCATAATTTTAATGACTTTTGTTCTGGTTAGATTTCTTGTATTTATAAGAGTTATAATTAAGATTGTATATTTAAGAATCTCATATATATCGTTCAAGCTTAAGAATAGTTTGAGATGAATTCAACGATAAGGTGACGAGCTCGATCCTCGACTCCAGCTCAATACAATTTTAAATTTCGTTAATAATTACGTACCTTGCTCAATTCAATTTTAAATTTCGTTAATAATTATGTACCTTGGCTTAATTTTATAATAAGAAAATAACTATTATGTATAATTTTAATGACTTTTGTTCTCGCTAGATTTATTGTATTTATAAGTGTCATAAGATTATATATCTGTGAATCTCAAGTATATTGTTCTATCCGTTAATCTATTGTTCAGCTTAAGAATAGCTCGATCCGGTATATAGGATGAATTCAACGACAAGATGATAAACTCGATCCTCGACTCCAGCTTAATACAATTTTAAATTTTATTAAATTTTAATAATTACGTAGCTTGGCTTAACAAAATTTTGTTGTGATTCATTAATCTATGAAACTAAAGTAAAAAAAAAAAAAAATAGGTTCTCCCTTACTAATGGTGCGGCATTATTACTTAAAAGAAAATAATATATTATTTTTAAAAAATAACAAATATTTATATTTATAAAATATCTTAAATTAAATTGAAGCAACCTAATTTTTATCAAATTAGTTTGATTTTGATTGGACAATTAAAAAAATCTAAAAATTAAAACAAATCTAATCAAATAAAAAAATGATTTAAATTTTATTTTGTTCAAGAACTATTTAATTTAGCATGTAAACAACCTTGATATTACGTGCACTAAAATGCTAGGGTAAGTTTAAATGAAGTAAAAAAAATTCAAACCTGATGGAATATTATCAAAGCACGGTGTTTATGCTAAACTTGGATTCCAGTGGGACGGGAGTATTTGAATTTACTTGTCATTGCTACTCACTTATTATTAGCACCACACTTGGTTTTAACATTTCCACACGAAGTATTGAAACCAATAAGGTAAGATATGTTTATTTTTTTACTTTTAAGTAAGTTTAAAATTATAATGTATACATTTTTTTATTTATTTCATGTCTCTTAAAATTTGTAATCGTCCAACTTCAAATATAGAAATAAGTGTTTAGTTATTTATTTGTTACTTCACAATCTAAATCAATTAGATAAATGATAGTAAGTTTTAAAATATTATTTGAGAATCATAAGTTTAATTAGTTTATGTAGGGATAAGATGACGTGACCTCCAGGTTATCCAGCTTGGTCATATGTAAGACGACTCCTGGATTCTATGTCGAGTTTGACTCATAAAAATGTCGTTGAATGTTAGTATGATAAGATGGTTCCCTCGAAGAAGGTGTCTACTTAACATGAGGGATTTTTTCCCATGGACAGTCCAACCAATAAGTACATGCCACGTCACGTGTATTTCGGCTGACGAGCTACCTACCTCATCTTGTCATCATTACCTAACATCGTCGAATCAGTTAGAAAAGTAATCATTATTTGTCTCAATACCTCAGATTAATCAAGATATAAAAAGAGAAATCATTTCTCCCTTAAGGTAAGTTCTATCTTGACTCTTAAACTAGTCTCTCATACACTCATATTGACTTAGGCATCGAAGTACCTTTTGCTGGTACTCCACCCACATCAGTTACAAAACCCAAGAAAGTAGAGGGCTAGATCTCTTCCCCACGCCATGTTTCCTTTCGAGAAACGAGGAAGCTCAAGATCTAATACTCTCGAGTCCTCACTTCCGAACTTGGGGACTTGTGTAGTAGACCAAGGTGATATAACCATGTGTAGGACCCTAGGTTCCATGCCGAGTTCGAGTCATAGAGATGTTGTCGAATGTCAGTATGATGAGATGGTTCCCTTGAAGAATGTACCTACCTAACATGGGTGTTTTTCCCCTAGACAGCCCAACCAATGTGTACATGTCACGTGTGTCTCGGTGGCGGCGAGCTACCTACCCCTTCTTGTCATCATTACTTGACATTGCTGAACCAGTTAGAAAAATAATCATTATTTATCCAATACCTCGGACTACTCAGGATATAAAAAGAGGAATCTTTTATTTCTTCAAGTAAGTTCTATTTTAACCTTTAAATTAGTCTATAGTACACTTGTACTAACTTACACATATAAATATATTTTGTGGGTACCCAACCTCCTCAATTAATACGCTGATTCATCCAATTTTTTTTTGTCTCACCTCAACTTGTTCAAGTTAGCATTTCATATTCCATTCTATAAAAAAGAATAATTTATATTTAGTCACATAAAATTCAAATTAAATTCTTATGATTGTTATCTATTTCTCTAGGCAAATTTTTGTCATAAAAACTTGATAGTCTTCGGTCAGCTCATTATTACTACTGATTTTATTTTGTAATTACGTAAAGAAAGTGAATTTGAAATTGTAATAATAATAATAAAAAAACATAATGAGTAATATTATTGCTATTTGACCTAAATTAACATGGTTAAACTGATATTATAATTGGGAAATGATAAATCACATCAAAATATAATGTGAACAATAAATCATAAATCAGATTTAAATTATCATTCTTTCTCAAACCATTCCTAAAACATTAACAATTATATAAACATCTTTAAAATATTAAAAATCATGGTGCTTGATATTAAAAAATTTGAAAATTTTCTAAAATTATTTACTGTTAAGAACTTAAAACAATATTATGAAAGCAAGAACTCAACAGACTGGAGGAATGACTTGCATGTTTATTGAATGAGATGCGGAAGCTACTTATAGCTTTACAGACTAAAAGAAACCAAACTATTCTTCTACGTTGTTCCTAGAAACATGGTAACAGACTTGACTAAATCAAATAGTGATAGATCCTAAAGACTAGGACTTTTATTCTAACAGAATAACAAACTAAGACTAAATCTTATCATTCCCTCCCCTAAACTAGACTGCCTAAGCAGCTAGTTTATCTTTGGCGCATCACAGACTCCCAACTTCCTTCTGAGCTCCTGAAATAACTCCAGCTTCAGTGGTTTTGTAAGTATATCTGCTACTTGTTGCTTAGTTCCACAAAACTTGAGCTACAAAGCTCCTTCATTTACCAAATCACGCAAGAAATGGTAACGCACTTTAATGTGCTTGCTTCTACCATGCATTACAGGGTTCTTTGACAACTTGATTGTTGAGCTATTGTCATAGTAAATGACAGGACTGTCACTGCCATCATAGCCAAGCTTCTTTAACACCCTTTTCATCCACTCTAACTGACAAGCACATATTGCAGCCGCAACAAACTCAGCTTCAGTCGTGCTTAGTGTCACTATCGGCTGCTTTCGAGAAGACCAAGCTATTGCTGCCCCACTCAGAATAAAAACATACCCAGATGTGCTTTTACTATCTTCCATAGATCCAGCATAGTCACTATCAGTGAATCCCATCATCTCCTTATTCCCTCCCTTATGATAAAATAGACCAAAATCAGGGGTGCCTTGCAAATATCTGAGAACTCTCTTGGCTGCCAAGAAATGAAGCTCTGTAGGCTTTGACATGTATCGGCTAATTAAGCTAATTGGATACATTATGTCAGGTCTTGTCGTTGTTATATACATCATGCTTCCCACCAGCTGCTTATACAAAGAGCTATCAACTCCCACTCCATTTTCATCTGTAGAAATTTTGAAACCTGGAATGATTGGATTCTGGACAGAATTACTGTGCTCCATCCTAAACCTCTTTAATACTTCAAGCACATATTTCTTTTGACTTATGAATATTCCCTCACCTGACTGTACTACTTTAATGCCAAGAAAATATTTCATCTTACCCAAATCTGACATATCAAACTCCTTCATCATGGAATCCTTGAACTCACACATCATAATCCCATCGTCTCCAGTATAAAGTAAATCATCAACGTACAAGCTAATGATCAAACGTTTACCTTCTTTGTTGATTTTGGTAAACAGAGTTTGTTCACTAGCATCTTTCTCAAACCCTTCTTTCTTGAAGTACGACTCAATCCGACTGAACCAAGCTCTTGGAGCCTGTTTGAGGCCATACAGAGCTTTGTTGAGTTTATACACTTTATGCTCTACACCTTTCACCTCATAACCTCTTGGTTGCTCAACATAGACATCCTCGGTTAATTCCCCATGAAGAAAGGCTGACTTCACATCGAGTTGAAACACACTCCAACTTTTTTGTGCAGCAAGAGCTAGGATCATCCGAATTGTGTCCATGCGAGCTACTGGAGCATAAACTTCTTCATAATCAACTCCATGTTGTTGTGCATACCCTTTTGCTACTAACCGGGCCTTGTATTTTTCAATTTTCCTAAACTCATTCAATTTTGTTTTGTAGACCCATTTGACACCCAAGCTTTTAGCTCCCTTCGGCAAATCTGTCAGGAACCATGTGCCATTCTTCTTGATGGATCTTATTTCTGAATCCATAGCTTGCCTCCATTTTTCATCTATCACTGCTTCATCGTAACTTTTCGGATCAGACGTAGTGGATAACGCCATAAGAGCTGGTATATCTTCATCAGAAAGACCTTCACCAGAAACATAGTCTCTCATCCAAAATGGGGCTTCTCTGTGTCGAACTTCTTCATTTGCATTTGAAATTTCAGGTTCAAGATTATCTTCACTCTCTTCAATTTCAGGTTCAAGATTATCTTCACTCTCTTCCACATCTTCCTCATATTCACTCTCTTCACTGCATGATTTTTCATCTCCCCATTCCAAGTCCATCTTAATATGCCCTTCAAAGCTCTCATCCCAAGTCCATTTCTTCTCTTCTTCAAAAACAACATCTCGACTAATCACAACTTTCTTTGCCACTGGATCATAAAGTCTATATCCCTTTGATTCCTCACTCACCCCAAATAATACGCAGCTGCGACTCTTGTCCTCAAGCTTTCTTCTTTGGGCATCAGGTACATGAGCATGTGTTATGCTTCCAAAAACACGCAAGTGTTCAACAGAAGGCTTCAGTCCGCTCCAAGCTTCCTCTGGTGTTATATCTTTTACTGACAATGTTGGACATCTGTTAAGAACATAAAATGCCCAACTGGCTGCCTCCGGCCAAAACGTCTTTGGGACATCTTTTTCGATCAATAAGCTTCTCACCATATTCATCACAGTCCTGTTCTTCCTCTCCGCTACACCGTTTTGCTGAGGTGTGTAAGCAGTGGTCAACTGCCTCTTAATCCCATTCTGTCTACAGTAATTGTTGAACTCATTTGATGTGAACTCGCCTCCACGATCTGTTCTTAGACATTTAATAGGCAAGCCGGTCTCCTTCTCCACACTACTTTTAAATAATTTAAAAAAAAGAAAATGCGTCTGCCTTATGAACAAGAAAATGTACCCAAGCCTTCCTACTAAAATCATCGATAAAACAGATGAGATACCTCTTGTGGCTATTGGATACAGGAGATATTGGTCCGCATATGTCATATGTCAGCATGAATAAGTTCCAATTTCTCTGGCGCTCTCCATGTGCTTCTCTTTGGAATGGCATCTCGATGTTGCTTTCCCTTCAAACAATTAGTGCAAACAGTCTTGCTTTCAGAGAACCTTGGCAGCCCTCTCACCATTCCTTTGTCATGTAGAATCTTAAGACCTTTGTAGCTGAGGTGGCCATATCTACGATGCCAAAGATGAGCTAAATCTTGAGTGGCTACTTGAAGACATACTTCCTTCAACTCCCTTTTAATTGGTTGTGTGTGTAGACCAAGAACAAACATCCTGTTCATAGTCATGTTGGTTTGAATGATCAAACCTTTCGAAGGATGGTAAACACGACATTGATTTGATCGGATAAGAATGGCTAGTCCTTTTTCTTGCAAATGACCAATACCGAGAAGGTGATTCCTCACTCGAACATAATACACCTCTCTCGTTACGAGATGATTAACACCTTCCAAAGACAACCTCACACTTCCTTTTCCAACGACATTCATCTTTGTATGGTTGCCTAGCCTGACTGTCTGTCTAAAACTCTTGTCGAGTTCACAAAACAGAGACGAATCACCACACATGTGATTGCTACAGCCTGAATCGAGGAACCACACATCATCTCGATTAACTCCATGCGACCCACCATAGGCCATGAGAAGCATCTCTCCGCATTCATCGTTTCTCGTCGACTCGCATAATGTGCTCGTCGACCCCAAGTTGGACATTCATATTGATAATGTCCAAGTTGATGACATTTGTAGCATTCAACGGTGGCTTTGCTATAGGATTGTCGACCCTCGCCTCGTCCTGCTCGCCTCGAACAGATCCGCCTCGCTCTTCCTCCTATTCCACCATGTTCCTCATGTGTGACTTTCAATGCTTGCTCATGTCCACCATTTTTGCGAAACTTTTGCTCATGAACAAGCAAAGAGCTCTGCAGTTCGTCGACAGAAAGACGATCAATGTCTTTTGACTCCTCTATCGAGCAAACAATGTAGTTAAATTTTTTCTCAGTGGTGCGCGAATCTTCTCAACAATCTTTACATCCGGCATGTCTTCTCCAAAGTTCCTCATATTATTGGCCACAATCATCACCCTTGCAAAGTAATCTGTGACAGACTCGCCAACCTTCATCTCCAGAACCTCAAAATCTCTGCGGAGAGATTGAAGTTGAGCACGCTGAACTCTAGCATTCCCTTGATACTTTGTCCTCATTGAATCCCACAGTTGTTTCGATGTCTCCTTCTGGATGATAGTCTTCAAAATAGACTTGTCAATTGATTGAAAAAGGTAATTCTTCACCTTCAAATCCTTTAACTTCTGCTCTTCTAGAGCTTTCCTTTGTGGAGCCGTCAACTCAGTTCCAGCAGTAGGCTCAGTAAATCCGGTCTCAATGAGACTCCAATACTCCTTTGACCTCAGGAGATTCTCCATTAGCATACTCCAGTGGTCATCACCCTCTGATACCAGAATGTTAAGAACTTAAAACAATATTATGAAAGCAAGAACTCAACAGACTGGAGGAATGACTTGCATGTTTATTGAATGAGATGCGGAAGCTACTTATAGCTTTACAGACTAAAAGAAACCAAACTATTCTTCTACGTTGTTCCTAGAAACATGGTAACAGACTTGACTAAATCAAATAGCGATAGATCTTAAAGACTAGGACTTTTATTCTAATAGAATAACAAACTAAGACTAAATCTTATCATTTACCAAATAAATTAAATTAATAAATTTGTAATATTTTAAAATCTATTTTATATAACTAATAATCTAAATATTGTTTAGGAAATAGGATAATAGTGGATCACCGAAATTGATGTTGTATTCGCTCTCCGAACGTCCAATCTGTTGTTGTCTGATTATTTTTGCCATTTTTTTTTTCCTTTGCAACGAAGGAAACACGTTCTGCATTCTGCAGCAAGACAATTACATGAATCATGTCCGAAAACTAGTGTTGCGTTTCGAAATCGCATCCATTTTTTCCACTTGCTATACCATTTGAGATCGTCAAATGTTCATGTCAATCACGGAATTAGATAAAGCTGAAACTAATCACTG
Source organism: Hylodesmum podocarpum (assembly GCA_026586105.1). Lineage (NCBI taxonomy): Eukaryota > Viridiplantae > Streptophyta > Magnoliopsida > Fabales > Fabaceae > Hylodesmum > Hylodesmum podocarpum. Next base: position 647,804 of record JALJEV010001298.1, on the reverse strand, counting down.
ATATGAACTAATATCAGAAACAGATTTATTTAATAAAAATTCAGTTATTAAAACGTTCAAGAAATATTCAGTTAATGATAAAAATGTTTATAAACACATTTTGCAAGCGTATGTCCCACATCGTTTGAATGAGAAAAAACCAGGTGTTTATAATGCAGTGAAAGGAAGAAAACAAACATTGGATATGGTAACTCGTAGCTGTAACCCGAGTGGGAGTAAGACTTCACTTCAGTGGGCATTGTATCCAGCTACCTCGTAGTGCATCCAGCTCTCTGTGGTGCCCCTTCTAGAGCCCTCCTATGCAGCATTGAACTCTAGCTTTTTATCTAATCATAATTTTTATAGTAAGAAAAAAATTATTATACATAATTTTAAAATTGACGTTAATTTTTAATATAATTAACTGCATAGCCTGACTTAACAAAATTTCATTCAGAGAAAAATACTTTAAAAGTTAAAAGTTCTATTGTATGATAAAATAAAAATAACAAATAAAATTTTTCATTATTTTCAAAAATTTAATTTCATAATTAACAGAGGAAGCGAAAACTAAAGTGAGAGAGAGAGAGAAAGAGGAGTTTAATGTTTTAATTCATAATTCAAGTGAGGGTTTTGATAGTGCACGACAAAATGGAAATCGGAGGCAGAAGATTGAAAAGCATAGAAACGATGGCCGTGGAATCGGTGACGCAGTCGGCGGCACCTACGCCGAGATCAAGAGGAAGAACAGCCACTTTACTGGAAAATCCCAAAATACCCTTCGCTCTTGCTCTTCTCTTCGCCGACGCCGTTCTCGTCTCTCTCATAATCGCATTTGTTCCCTGTAAGTTTCAATCTCAATTCCTCTCCTTCAAATTCAATTCAACGCAGAAGCTGATAATAACGCGCGTTCAATAATTTCAGATACGAAGATTGATTGGGACGCTTACATGTCACAGGTTACCGGGTTCCTCCAAGGGGAACGAGATTACACCAACCTCAAGGGTGACACTGGTCCTCTTGTTTACCCTGCTGGATTTCTCTACATTTACTCTGCGTTTCAGTTTTTAACTGGAGGAGAAGTTTACCCTGCTCAGGTTACACTTAACGCATTCTATTGTTTTGAAACTTGAATTTCTATAGTGTTGTGGTTGCGTTAATCTCTGAAACTATACTAAAATAAAATTAGGTTAGCGTAAAAAATAATTTTGATTTTCAGCGGCATAATTTTACGTATTCCAATGAAGATTTTTCTCAAACAGTGTTAGCATTTGCCATAAAATTAAGTAAGTCTTGATGGCAATCTGTCTAAAGAAATGTGAGAACATATGTTTATGGACTGAACTTACAGTTTGTGGTTAATGTTAAGGATTTACATAAAAGGACTAGAAATTTCGTGGACATATTTGGAATTTCCTTAGTTTTAGGGACTAATGTGGTAGAGGGCTACACTATCAAGACCAAAGGAAGTGATTGATGGCTTTTGTTTTTCTTTTGTCTTATTGCAGATTTTGTTCGGAGTGTTGTATGTTATTAACTTGGCCATAGTTCTTGCAATCTATGTCAAGACTGATGTGGTAAGGAAACCTAGATTAGTGGTTTCATGGTAATGATTGAAGCAAATTTATTGTTGATGCTAATTCTCGTTGTTCTTGAAAATGTGAATGTCTGACAGGTTCCGTGGTGGGCTCTTTGTCTACTTTCTTTGTCAAAAAGAGTGCACTCTATCTTTGTGCTTCGTCTGTTTAATGATTGTGTGGCCATGACACTTTTTCATGCTGCATTGCTCTTACTCCTGCACCGAAGGTGGAATCTGGGGTTGATTTTGTTTAGGTAAATGCTCACTTTCTAAACTCGCCTTTCTATTAGGATAAAATGTTTATGTGGCTTGTAATTATTTGTTAGTGGGGCTGTTTCGGTGAAGATGAATGTGCTTCTTTATGCTCCACCTTTACTGCTTCTCATGCTGAAGGTACATGCATATTGCATTATTTACAGTTAGCCCGTGGTGAAATTTTTGTCTTGTTACATGATGGTGCTCATGCAGCCAGTTTGCTTTTCTTGACATGCATGCAGGCTATGGATATCAGTGGTGTGTTATTGGCATTAGCTGGTGCAGCATTGGTTCAGGTCCCTTACCTTTCATTTTTCTTGTATATTTGTGATGCTGTAATTGCATGCTGTTGTTATTTTCATCATACAACATGCTTTTACAGAGTACACAAATCTTTCAATACCTGATGGTTGGATATTTTTTTTCCTTAAATAATCTTTCCATATTGTCAGGTGAGTTTCTCTTCTTGGGCTTCAAGATTGATTGGTTCCCCAGAGTGAGCAATGTCCAATTTTGGTAACATTAGTTAAATCCTGTATGGTTAACTACTGCTACAGATATTGTTGGGGCTCCCTTTCCTTGTTTCATATCCAGTTGCCTACATATCAAGAGCCTTCAATCTTGGCCGTGTCTTCATCCATTTCTGGTACTTATTTGTTGAGTGTGTAATTTGATGTATACTTGATATGATAACCATGAATGCCACGAGCAAATTTAGTGTTGGATCTTGAAGTTGGTGTATTGAGTTTGTGTTACTCTTAAATTTGGGGATGCAAGTGTATTTTGCCTTTTATTTAGTAATTTCAGTTTTTTGTTCCTGATTTATTATTTTGATTCTCTTATCAGGTCTGTTAACTTCAAATTCATCCCAGAACCAGTATTTGTGTCCAAGGGATTTGCAATTGTTTTGTTGGCTGCTCACCTCATATCACTTGCTTCATTTGCGCATTTTAGTTGGTGCAAGTAGGTATAAAAGGTTTATTTTATTTATATTTATATACAGAAAATGCTAGGAACCCCCTTCAACTATAGGTCAATTGTTGAAAACCCTTTCTTAGTTTAAAACTCAGTAAGACTTCTGGAACTTACCATACTGTACATATTGACTCCCAACAAGGGCTTTCTGCACATCCTTGAGGGGTTAAATTTGCAGTTTTGCTCTAGCCTGCACAATTTATTAAATTTAGGGAGGTGAATTACTAAGTTTTGAGGGTTTTGTGCCATTAAACTATAGTAGGAGGGTTTTATGTGTATTTTAGAAAAGAAAACTCTATTTATCTTGTCAAGTTATAGATTTGATAAGTTCTTCTCAATAAATAATGAAAATCAGCAGTGTTGGTAGATGTTGGGCTGTGAAGTGTCAACAAGAGCATAAACAAAGTATTGTAAAGATGAGAATGTTGTGATGGTGATTATACTTGCTAGAATAGATAAGATAAATGAATGTATTAGAGAGAAAGTAGGAGAAGCATTTATTCAGGAGAAGATGGTAGAAATGCCATAAGTTAATTAGATGGAGGATAGAGTAATGCTTAAAGGTAGAAGAGAACCAAGAAAAATTCCCAAGTAAAACCATTAAGATCCTCCCTAGGTACTTGTAGGAGAAAAAAATAAGATGTTGAAGTGAATTGAGTTTCTCCCATATGTTAAAATCAATGTATGCACCTTAACTTTTAAAGAAGTTGGATGAGAGAACTTGTATAGAAGTTAAAGTGCAAAAGTTGATTTTAACTTATGAGAGATTCAATTAAATTCTTCTTCTTGTTTTCTTCTCCTATAAGTGTTTATGGAAAAAGTTTATCCGAACAGGGCCATAAAAGGACTTGGATCCAGATGGCTTCGCCAAAGGCCTGGTTTTTCACATTTCACAATGGCATTGTTTGATCTATGTAGTTAGTGCTACTTAGGGGGAAATGACTTTTGTTGTTGTTGTTGGTGGTGGTGGTGGTGGCTTGTGACTATTGCTTTTAATATTGGGCATGCCATGAGCCTGCCTTCTAAAAGTTTCTATCATATTTGGTAAATGTAGGATTTCTGATGTATATTTGGATTGAAATATCGAAGCAGCTGGATTATACATGTTCACTTATTTATTTGCTTACAGACATGAAGGAGGGCTTTACAACTTTCTGCATTCTAGATATGTCTTTATGAGAATGAGGTCTGCGCTTTTCTTCTCTTCCTCTTTTTCTAAGAAGGTTGGCAAGAAAAGTTCATCATCCGTCAAGATCCTTAATAGAGAACGTAAGTAGTTAATTTCATGTAGGATTGAGAAGATACCATTACTTCCATATTTTGTGATAGATGATTCTAAGTTTTGACTTTTGCTCAGATATTGTGACAACTATGTTTGTTGGGAACTTCATTGGCATTATCTGTGCTCGGTCCTTGCATTATCAGTTCTATTCGTGGTGAGTCTGCTGGGGATGCCCTTCTGTTATATAGACATTGATGGAAAATGCACATGTGACCTATTTGTTCTGTTTCTAATATAGTGAGCACATTCTTGTACAAAATTTTTTCCAACTATTTTCATCTACTAGATGATTGCATACATTTGACTATTTTCTTTTGATGAATAGAAATTAGCTATTGATATTAATTTATTGGCCAACTTTTCCTCTCAGCTTTTCACGTTGAACCTTGAACTAATTCTAGTAGACAGATATTATGCATACAACGAACTAATTCTGGTAGACAGATATGATGTCATGTCCTCTTATAAATCTTCTACTTCTTTATAAAGAAAGTATTAAATGAAAAAAGTAAATGCATTCAATACTTGCCACACAAAGGATGACAGATTTCTCTACATGCTCAAGCAGTTTGATATTCTATTTATTTTGGTACTCTAAGTAAAGTGGTGCTAGTGCTAACAAACTCTTGTAACTTGGCTTATGGTACAGGTACTTCTATAGCTTACCTTACTTATTGTGGAGAACCCGTTACCCAACATTGCTGCGGTAATTTAATCCACGTTCCATGCTTTCATTTAATTTTTTTTAATGATTTTATTTTGTATTGTATCCGGAATAATCTACCTCTCTACATGCTCAAGCAGTTTGATTTTGTTCATTGGAGTGGAGCTGTGCTGGAATATCTATCCTTCAAACAGCCTTTCTTCATCTCTACTTCTCTGCTTTCACTTAATTATTCTCTGGGGTTTGTGGTCTGCTCCACCTGAATATCCTTATGCAGAAAATAAACCATCTTCTCACAAAAACAAATAGATGCTCAAATGTAACTCCCTCTATTCTGTGGAGGACAAAAGATGACTTTCAAAATGTTTTTTTTCCTCCCTTATCACTCCTTCGGCTTTGATGTAGATGTTTGTGATGTATCTTGGAGCAAACCCATGGATTACTAACTCGGATGTGTAAAAGAATATAGGAGCGACAAATTTTCAGATATGGTGCCCACATTTTGATAAGGCTTTTGTTTTTATTTTCAATTCCATTTCTGACTTCGAAAGTTTTGAACTTGGTAATTAGGTGATGAATGTATCTAAACTGGATTTTTTGACATTTAGTAGCATTAACGAATTAATATTGAGGAAAAACCATATGTTGACATTTGGTAACCTAAATGAGGAAATGATTTTTTTTTTTTTTTTTGTCGAATTGGTTGCCAAACAAATACCACTAATTTTTTTGGTAACAAACCTCTTTTTTATTTTATTATTGGTTTCTTTTTTATTTTCATTTTCATGTCTCCAATGAGGTCTTTACAGAAGTGGCGAATGATTTGCCCATGCTTTAAATTTTTTTAAAAGGTAATATATATTTTTTAAAAAAAGGGTAAAATATAAAGTTTTTTCATAAAAAGTAATATAATTTTAAATTAAAGGGATAAAAATAAGTTAAAATACTAATTAAAACCTTTAAAGTAGCTATAATAAGTTATACGAAATTTAATTTTTATGCTCTACTCAAAACTTATTTTAAATATAACCTTTAAAGTATTTATAAATTTTGTGATTAAAACCTTAAATTCTATCCACTAATTCTAATTAAATTCATGTAGAGTTCTTTTCAACTTTTTGTAATGGGTGTGTGGAACCAACAGAGAATAGGGTAAATATTCATTTAATTTTCAAAACGACGAAATGTTATATTTTAGTTTATGAAAGTTTAAAAAAAAAAAAAAAATTGAAAAGTGTAATGGATAACTAATTACACTTTTAGAAATTTTTTAAATTTTATTACTTTCTTATATAAAAGTAAAACATTTCTATAGTTGTTGAGTACGTAAATTGACGCGAGTCAAGTGTTAGTGTCATTTGTTAGTTTAAGCTTTGAAAGTAATTGAAGGAGTTGCAGCTGCAGCGTTCATCACAACATCAACATGGTTAGCCCCTCTTTCTAATTTCCCTTACTATTACTATTCCTATTCGTTTCGTGGCACCTTTTCTCATATACTTCACTATCAATTTTTATATTTAATTGATTAGGGTTTTCAAAATCCAATCCCAGAACCTGCTCTAATGTGCCTGTTATGCCTCGTAGACATGTCCATACTCAATAATTTAGAGTATCAGTAACCGATTCAGTTCGCATTCGAAGTTCATATGGATTTTTAATAATTAGGGATCTTTTATGGTATGAATGAATATATTTTGGAACCTATTGCATTGCATGGATAATTAAGTTTTGTTTCCTATTTCATTCGTAATACAGGACGGACATGATTCAGAAGACCCGAAGCAAAGCACTGCTGATATGACAGCTTTTGTAAGTTGTTAAGCGTCTTCAACAGTTAATGGTTTTTGTTTTATGATTTCATTATCATAATTGATTTGCCTTAGTTAGATTCCTTAATTGTTTGTTGCTCTTGTTTGTCAAGTTATGAGCTTTTTCTGTTTTCTGTTTCTCTCTCTTCAGGTGCAAAATCTTCTTCAGCAGATGGTGAGTTATATGCTCTTGGTTTGTAGTCCTGCATTGCTGATTTTTGGTGTATATTTCGCTGCTTCTAACAAGAATTTTGTTTCCAGCAAACTAGGTTCCAAACAATGTCTGACTCCATCATTTCAAAGAATATCCTTTTTAGACACTCTTCAAGTTGATAAAGTATGCTAGTTTTGAAATTTGAACTGTTCTTTATAATTCACAGGTAACTCTATTACATGATTATTACTAATTTTCTCATTACTCAATTTGCTTAAGTGATGTTTTTCTTAACGTCAATGCACTTGATGAGATGGGAAACCGTATAAATGAATTGGAGCAAAACATAGATGATCTAAGAGCAGAGATGGGAGTGCAGAGTTCTCCATCACCTATTACCCCTGCTAAGCCAAAGGAAGAAGAGTCCAACAAAGAAGAGGGTTCTGCTTAAGTAACGTTTCATGTTCAATTGCGTTGTTTTTTTTAATGATCTCGTGATACATTCAGGATTTCGCTACTGTATATCTAGTCTGTTGCAGTGGTTCCGGATTCAGATTTATGTCATGTATCTATTAGTGAACTTTGTCTTTTGTTGCTAAAATCCTAAACTTACTGTTCAAACTACATATATTATATATAGAAAAAAAAACCCACAGTAATGTTGATTGTGTTTTTATTGATTTGTTTTGTATCTATTTTTCATCATGCTCTTTAATATCTTCCCGATTTTGAAAACAAGACACCCGATTTTGTGCACTTCATTTCATAATTGCCTAATTTTTTATTGTTTTTTTGGTAACAGGTCATTTTGTTCCTCGAAATGTAAAATATTGTCATTTCAGTCTTTAAAAATAATAAATATGTGTAATTAATTTTTCATTTTAATTTTTGAAAGTGTCTGTTTGTCATTTTGTTTTCTAAAAATAACTACTAATATATTATTTTAGTCCATAAGAGTGGAATTAGTTTAGCACTAAAATATAATAAGAACTTTCAGTGACTAAGGGATATTTTTAAAGACAGATTACATTTTCAGGGGTAAAAATACTTGTTTGCCCGTTTTTTTCTTCTTTTTGGCAAGTAATGGTGACTATACCTTAATCTTGTTTATTTTCAAGTTTTTGAAAAAATAGTTGAGTTAGATATATCATATTTTAAACTACTATTATTTGCACATGAGCATCAGTAAGTAACCATTAAAGCAACAATAGACTATAGTCCCAGATGATCAGTTCAACTTCGAAATATCATATGGATTTACAAAGTTAACATTAACAATTCATTTGGTTTGACTATTGTTTACTTACAGTTCCCGATAGTTGCATAGCTGTATATGTGCATTTAAAAAAGTTAAAGATTGAGATTTGCAAATCTGTTTTCAAAACTCAACATCATCTGAATTCACATTTATTTATTTATTAAACTGATAAAACTGTTTAATTATGAACACAAACATTGTATGTGAACATAATGTTTCTAGTACTCTCTTTTGCACCATCCCTTGCTTTTCCGATGGAAGCTCAATATCTCGAATAAGCATTAAGCAAATGAAAGGACACAAACATGTTTACTATAGCCACACCAGTTAAGATTAATTTACACAAAAATACAAAAACAGAAGCATTCAAAATAAAACATAACAAGCATGATCATCAACAATAACTAGAAGGCAGAGGAATAAGAAAATAAAAGAGTAGAAAAAAGAAAACAGAGAGAGCAAATGTTCTAAGAATTACGGCAACGCGTGATGGTGGGGCAGCCACGAGCATAAGGATTAGCTTCAGCACCTGATTTGCAGTTGTAGTAGGAAGCACCCCTCCTAGAACATGGCACAGTGTTACGTTGCAGTGCCTTGTAGCTTATATACTGTGATGTTGCTAGAATGCGCCGGTGTGACTCTGAGTCCATTCCAAACTCACCTACAGCCATGCACTCTTCTATGGAGCCTTGGCATGGTGGTGCTGTCTTAGAAATCCACCTTAGGGGGTGCTCACCTATTGCAGCAACTATGGGGTGGAACATGAACATGGCCACCATGAACAAGTACAAGGCCAAGAGATGAGAAGCACTAGACATTGTTTTGTAGTGAAAGTAGTGCTCTTAGTTTGCTCTCAAATTTCAAGTCTTTTGATCTTTCATTCTATCATTTTATAGAAGCTTACTAAGAGAGTAGGGGCTAGTATACTTGTTTTAGAAGGATTTCAGTTTCATAAAAGGACAAAATTTATATAGTTAGTAGTTATTGAGTTGTTGGTACTGTTCTTTGTTCAATAATTGGCATAATAAAAATGTGTATTAAAGGAATAGGCAAATTAAAAAAAGAGTATTTTTTCTCTCATCAATTTATGAGTTCTTAAACATTTACTAAAACTTTAAGTATAATTAAAGAATAACACGTAAGAAATTGAATTTAAGTTTTATCTTTTATTAAAAAAAGATTATTTTACATGAATAACACTTTTCTTTTTTGAGATTAAAATAATCAATATCAATTGTTTGGTTCTCTCAAAGTTAAAATAATTGTAATAGCCTAGCAACCACAAAATAAGAAAATTGAAACTCAAAATGCTGATGGTTTATACCCTTCTAGCAATAGTTCAAAAGTGTCTCAATTACTAAGAAGAAAGTTGGGTACACGATAAATAAATCTTTCAAAACCTACCAAGAAAATGATATTAAGAATGATACTAGGTTTAGATTCAAAGCATTAACTAGTTAACTCTGAAAAGTCTTGTATTGGGCCTAGAGGTATGGATTACGCAAACAGCTAAATTGAATATTTTGTTGAGTCTTAGCCCTTAAAATTGATGTTGGGTTTGAAATCATGTTACCCACTATACTCATTTTACCTGCCAAATTCCGTTGGCTAATTGACATTGATAACCATCTTCTTATTAAAGCAAGCAATCGTGCTTATCCTATCAATTAATCCATTGTTTTCAAATCAAACCCTCGTTTTCAAATCAAACTGAGTACCAGAATTTCAAAACACACTAATCCATAGTGAGTGTATCCTCTATATTGTGTTATAATATTTTTTTTTAATTAAAAGGTTATACAAATGTCATTATTTATGTTTGCTGTTAAAGTATGCGTTAATTATCAATGTAGTCTCATCCTCTGTATAAACCATTATTTGGTTTGTTATAAACCAATTCTATTAGCTTTACTAGATATACTGGTGTATAAGGCTCTGCTATATAGTCCTGTTTTGTAATATCAGTTTTCAATAAAAATGAATGAGAAATACGAATATGAATGCTGAAACTTGTTGATTGAATAATAATGCATAGTCTATTTCCTTTAAAAATTCTGAAAAAGTTGAAAAATGTTTATTTTTTTAAAACAACCTAATACAAAATACGCACGTTAAAACTTGTTCCTTCAAGTGACAAAAGTTTAAAATTTGAGACTCATGAGCAAATAACACAAGTAGTGAAAAATGTTTATCAACTCAGATTACTTGCTTCAATATTAATTATTAAATACTGAGAATTTAAGGGGGAAAAAAGATTGTTTTGTTGTTGTGACGCTAAAATTAGTCTTAATTTGTTGTTTTGTTACATAGGATGATTCCTGCTAGGTGAAGTTACGATGAAAAGATTGATTTTATGAAAAAACGAACATTTTTTTTTAATAATGCTATTTTTTTTTTGTTATCATGTAACATGGCTTATTTATGTATGGTTTACTAATAATCTAATTATTTAAATTCAGTTTCTTTTAATTCTAAGTATATTTACTTGATTTTTAGTTATTTACTAACACAATAACTTTGATAAAATCAATTGAAATATTAATTATAACAACCATTCTGTCTCCATTATTACCTCCTGTTTCTTTTACACGTCTCATCTTTCCTTGTCGGATCCTTTTTCTTTTTTTTTTTTTCTCTTTCTCTCAGCTTTTTTTTCCTTTTAATCTCTATGGTGTTCAAACCTGTTCACTGCAACATTCTAGCACTTCCTTAGACAGAATCCATTAGGACGGCAACAGATGACAACTCTTGTCCCATGTCATATCACTCTTGTCGGATAAATTTAACAGACAGTTGAAACTTTAGACACCATTGGATTCATCAATGCTTCACAATCGTAATAATTATTCACACCAATATTTTCTCTCTCCTTCCCTTCCAACCTACCTTCTCAGTTCTCATCTTCCTTCCACAATAGCTACACTCTATTATTTGGTCTGCCGGAAATGACACCACCGCAACTCCGGAGGGTACCAATGGTTGAGTTGAGGTGGAGGAATCACAGAGACAGGAGAAAGAAAAAAAATTCAGGGACCTATGTGGTATTTTACTCATATGTGTAGTCTAAAGATACACAACTTGACTTAACTACACAACATAGATTTGTTACCAAAATATTTTATCAATAAAAATATTCCTTAGTAACAGTTACTTTGCAATTTTCTGTAGTGATCGTGGAGGAATGGATGTACAGTGTTTAGTTTGATGGTCAAGAAAAACAATGGTGTTGGACATTACCAACGGAGGTGGTACCAGGATTACAAAGACATTTGGCACAGGGAAAAAATTAATACACATTTGCACCCTTTCAACTCTTACAAATACTTCTCATCTTTCTAGCTTGCTTAAAAGTGCATCCATTGGTGGTAGCTCCTGAGCAATTTGCTGCCAATCAGGCATACCCTGTAAATGCATTAACACTAATTAGTATGTTACTGATAGTGGCAGAATGTGAGAGACAGTATTGGAATCATGGGAGGGGAGAAAAAAAAACGTAGTAGTGAATTTCCTTAATTTAAGAACTCGTCACAAAAAATTTCCCCTGAATCAAACTGCTTTGTTACCAATTCATTGAGTAATATATATTTTATAATAATATACCTTAATGCAATTTTAGCTAGTCAAGTGAAAAATATCCTAATCGCTGACAACTTAGATGCATTATGAATTTGATGTACAGCAGTTTTTGCATGATCTTTGAGCTTTCCAAACAAGTGATCACATAAAGAAATGCATAAAAAATGATGAATTGGTTCTGATAGTATTCTTAAAATTCAATTCCTTTCGCCTTTTGCTTGTCTGTTAAGACAGTATTAAGAGAGGATTAGGCTTGTAAATCAAGTCTTGTGATGCTCGTAGTTTTTTATGACATCCAACAAGTTAATAAATAGCAATTCCACAACAATGGGAAGAAAACCAAAACAAGTTTGCTCTGAAATGGAACTTACTTTCCCTGATCTTCGAACCCGTCCATCTAAGCGCAGTATTATGTACACATCTTCACCAACTGAAACGCCTTCAGACTTCTGCACATCTCTTATCCACCTAGTCAAGTTATCACTGGTTAGCATAAACTATTGGCAACTCTTCTCTTCCATTCTTTCTACACCTTTCTCTATCATGAACTTCTTAGTTGACATCAACCAACTCTTTGATTATCTATGTTCATGTTAATTTTCCCCCACATTTAATGAAGGAATAGATTACAGTAGTAGCCAGGATAATATAGACAAGAATTCAGGGCATATTACCGTTCCCATTCCGCTGGAGATACAACCTCAGCCTTGAACCTAATTTCAGATTTCAACTTTGATTTTGCAGTTATGGACTGTGCTCGCTTCTCAAAATCTTCCTAGCAAAGTTTCACGAGTTAGTGTCATCTCATCAAAGAAACAAAAGCTCTGGATGAAGAGCAGGATTCATGAAGGTATATCGTTATATCAAGTCTTACCCCGATAGATGGAAGAGATTCAGCAGCCTTTGGCTGTTGACCAAAACCTTTTTTCTCAATTTGTGTTTCCCGGCCTTGTCCCCAAATAACAGGAACTAATAGAACACCACGTTTAAGGAGCTCAGTGCGAAATCTCTCAGCATTTTGCATAGCCAAAGATACTGTTTCCTTGTTTCCTGCTAATATAACCTAAAACTGAAGCTTCAGTTGAAGCATGAAACATTCATGTTGAAAAGTAAAAGAAAAAAAGGGAAGAAACAAAGAGAAAACAGAAGAGGTGAGAGGTTTAGCAAATCAGACTGTAAGGTTAAATGAATTTTGATCAAGCTCTTCCTTCCTTCCTCCCCCAACCCCACCCCACCCCTCTTTCCAAGGCTTTAAAACCTAATACAAATATTTCAGTTACTGCTAGAACTTCCTCCTAGAAATAAATAAATAAAACAGAAGAAAAAGGAGAACAAATACGCATGTATATAAGTTGTAAAGCAAACCATTTAAGTCCAACATAATGTGGTAAAGGGAGCAGAGGTAAAACAAACACAGATACTGACCGGTCGAACTGTATCCCGTAGCTGCACAAGTTCAACTACACGATTAGTTGAAAGGCGCAAAGGCAACCTTGATAGTGTCTCCTCTCGAGATATTTGTTCAATTTGTTCCTCCTCTTTTTTATTGTCCCAAAAGAATAATGCCACAAAAACAACAATACCTGCACATTGCTGATTCCGGTCCTTAGTCATTTAATGAAGCAATGTAAAAGGTAATTTCTCAGCTAATACACCCTGCAACTGTCTACAAAGAAAACAAACACGCACACAAAGAGACAAAGACAGCAAGAGTAACACACTAAATTTAGTAAGTATAAAATGAGCCTGAATTGTTTTTCAGGAAGTTAAATAGATCACTATTCACCTCCAATATTAATGGCAGCATTCCCAGCAGTTGCCAAGAGATCAGGAGCACCATCACCACCACTAATTGCACGAAACAGCCTGGGCACAGTAAAAAACAATGATATTCCTGCAGCTGCTGTGAATGCTACATAAAAGAATCTCCTAACCCCACGAAATGGTGCTTGAACTTCACTAATAAGTTTTAGATCTCGCCGAAAACCATAGCCAATATCTTCCCCACCCAGTTTAGCCTGGTTACATGGCAGAACAGCAATAAGAATCAATGTTAAAAACTTCAAATATTTAACATTCAATTATTCAGAATTATAAAGAGGGGCACAAGTTCTTCCCCCCCCCCCCCCCCATTATCATATTATCCCTCTCAATTTTATCATTTCATATTTCAGACTGTCTCAACAGTAGCAATGGGGCAAGAGGAGGAAACATAAAAGGCAAAAACTTTTTAATTAGCAGTTTAACAGAATATGTTAAGTCATTCATGAACCTTCATTTAACAGCTCAACTTTTAGGAAAGTCAGTCGTTGACAACTATAATAAAGCACACAAAGAACAGCCAAATTAGCACCACAAAATCCTAGAGAACTAATTAGAAAACCTCTTCTTGTAGTTCTTTGAATTCAGGCAAAGCTCTGAAGGAGGCCAAGTCTGGATCATTGAGAATTGTACCAAATTTTAGATTGTATTCCCTCAAAGCAGTGCGGAGACAATCAGCTGCTTTCTTTCCTTCTCCCCTTCACAATAATAATGACCAAACAACATCCACATTAGAATGAAAAATAAATATAGAAGTCTTAACTAACCAGTGCCTTGTGTAAATCAATTGTTTTCATATGATTTAATACATCTAGAAAATACAAAGAACCGAATAAATTCAATAATTTTATAGATGCCTACTAGTCTAACCATTCCTTGCCCTCACCATTTCACAATATACAAGCCCCATGACTCAAATAGTGGGTTTAATCAGATTGAAAATGAACTTAGCATCACTAAAAATTCTACCAAACCAATGAAATTACTAATTAGTAATTACCAACTTAAAATTGTGTAATCCACACTAATCCATTGTAAAAAATAAATAATTTTATTATACCTGTATGCATGGCAGCAAGCTTTGTTGTAAAACGCAGCCTGAGCCTCCACTGGATTAGGGTTCAAGGAAAGTGCTGTTTCAAACTGGGTTAAAGCATCTTTAACCTGAAAATTTGCATTAAGAATAATAATAATAAAAATAAAATTAAAAAAAACTTTTAATGCCCCACATAAACTACACGGTTCTACTATAGAGGAAAATAGAAGAATAAAAAAAAAATGAAGATAACGATACCCGTCCTTTGGAAAAGAGTTCAAGCCCCAAATTGACACATGATTCAGCAGTTTGAGTATCAACTTCTGGGGTCTGTGATGAAGAAGAGCATGAAATCAGAGAGTATCGATTTTTTTTGCGTGAACGTACAAGAATTGAAGTGTGAAGAGGAATCCATGGCCTTGTTATATTCCTCCAATTTGATTCAGTGAAGCACACCAATTGCTGCGCTGCAACCACAGCCATGGCCAAATTTCATATCTTTGTGTTTTCTTAAAACTGTTGCTGCTAATTAACGTGTTATCCAAACAAGCCACAATCTCAACCTTCACTTTTTCCCAATTCTAAAAACGGACGGTCAGGATCTTAAGGTACAGATCTCCCTCATTTTCTTTGCTACGACGTCGCTTCGTTTCACGCTACATGAATTTAGTTTAATCTATTGATATAAAAATAGTTTATACACCGATTGTGTAGATAATTTTTATATTGTCATTCAATTAAAATTTGTCATGTATTATAGAAATTTAATTTTCTTTGATACTTATAATTTTAAAAAGTTTTATATTATCGTAACAACTTTATTTCAGAACTAACTATAACTATAATATACAGTAATTAATTAAAGAATATATATAGATTTCTCTCTATCTTAATATTTCTCGATATTTTATATTCCATTTTATATTATACATATATTCTTTCATTTTATATTTCTCTCTCTTCTATTTTATATTAATACAATGTATTTTTTTTCTCCTATTTTATGATCTTTCCATTTTATAACTGATTATCTGTATATTATAATTTATGTATTAAATATATAATTTTTTTGTTATTGTCTTAAAAATAACTGGAACAAGACCTATGCATATTCATAAAGTTATGGTCTTAAAAATAACGAGAACAAGACCTATGTAAAGCCGCTGATATGACATGCAAATAGTGTTAATGTGTTATGGTACAATTGCTATTGCTTGATGACATGTTTACGCTAGTTGTTCTTCTTGAGGATAATTAAGGATATAATCCCTAATTGTTAAATGTTAATGATTCCCAAGTTCAGATAACACGTCACTTTCTTAAAGGCATTCTAATATTCAGCGGCCAATGTTCATATGAGAAATTGGATTTAGAAAATCCACACGTTTGAGATTGTGTCCCACATTTTGTATAGTCATGCTCATGGCAAATTGTTTGAAGAAACGATTGATTATGAAAGCATCAGAACATTTTTGTCTACAGAATTCATTCCACTCCTTGAAATGCAAACGAGAATTTGAATGACATGTCAAAGAATAACATCTCTAAGTTCTATAAATATATATAGCATCAACTATTCCTCAAGTGCCAGAAATTCAATTATAAAGTTGTACTTCATATTAAAGTTGACGAAAAATTGGTAAAAGTGATCACCCGTGTAAAATAAGTAAAATGAACTCGCACTTAATACTGTCAATTCTGTTTATACGTTTAATCGACTTCTTAATTATATAGATCATAATTAAATATATAATTTTTATTGTTAAACATTTTAAATAATCGTGTGATTTTTTCCCTCACGAAGCTTACTTGTATGAGGATCCACCAGTGACTAAAATATGCTCAGTACCCACACCGAAAATGCCTCGTCTATACACACAGTGAAAAGACAGTTACAGTTTCAATTGGACTAATTCTACTTATCCATTTTCGAAACCGATCCTTGTGATTTTACAAAAGTACATTTCATGTACCTTATTAGCAGAAACCAAACTATGGATAAAACCGGTTCACAGAAGAATTTCCAACTAATAGTAAATACCTTTTTTATTCAAATTAAAGGAAGATCAATTATTTTGCTCAATGCAGCGCTTGGCTCCCTCCAAAGTATTCTTCAGCAACATTGTGACTGTCATTGGACCTACACCACCAGGAACAGGAGTAATCCAACCAGCAACTTTAGATGCTTCCGCGAAATCTACATCTCCAACAAGCCTGTAACCAGACTTTCTTGTTGGGTCATCCACAGCATTTGTGCCGACATCTATGACTGCAGCTCCAGGTTTGAGCCAACTGCCTTTGATCTGAAAACGTAAAGAATTTCACAATGCATCAGAGAAATCTCCATTAGGAAGAAGATTTGCAATAACTACTTGATGTGATACAAGACCCTGAAGCACAATGTTTTCAAAAACTTACTGGTTCCTTTTTTGCAGAGATTGTTTATATCAATGTTATGATAGGAAGATCAACTTAAGTTTAAGAAATGCCATTGACCAGTACTAATTACGTTTGAAAGCCACTTCACATCTAATAGGTTTGCATGAGCACCAAGGACAAGGAGTTGTATGGAGAGACTTATAGTAAGCTAATTCTTAATGCACACAGTATGTAGTTTATGTTATCCGTGACAATTTAGAGTAAGAAATATCCAAGTTCCAAGAACCAAAATAGTAAAGTATTAAACACCAAAAGTAATGCACACGAGTTGAAATAGAGATGCAGATAAGCAAAATATGTTTTGCTAGCTACCATCAATGGTTGTCCCGCTGCTGCAATAACAATATCTGCTTCACGTATGATACTTTCAGGTTGACTTGTGCGTGAATGAACAATAGTAACTGTAGCATCTTCTTTCAAAAGCAGCAATGATGCTGGTAATCCAACTATGTTACTTCTACCAACCACAACAGCCTTCTTTCCCTTAATACTTACACCACTTCGATGTAATAGTTCAATACATGCCTGCATACAAATACCAAATGTAAATGAGCTACTTATTACTTCGAAAAAGAATTCATAAGCTAACTATGTAGTAAAACATTCCTGATCAGCAAGAACAAATTTAAATAAAAAATGAAAAGGCATAAATTAGAGCAACATTCCCACAGGTTTAGTGAGGATCATATAGAGATCAGTAACAAGTATAAAAACGCTTTTACTTTTAGGAAAATGGAGTATATATATCCAACACAGTTCTAAATGATTAATAGGATTCAAATATTTTCGTATAAACATCAGTCATCACTCTCGTCCTGAGTTTACTTTATCACATCTCCATAACAAAATAGGATAAAGAAAACGTTATATCAAACAACAATATCTCAGCTAAAGCTACCTAAATGGTTAAAAACAAAAACAGCAACAACACCAATAAATTTCACTCAATAGAAGGACACCTTAAAGAAGGAAAAGAATAATAACATGACAAGTTATTTTGATATATTAGCGTTGCCAACTTTATTTGGCAGTCAACTCCAATACCCAGCCAACCAGACAACCAACTCACAAAATATATACTATTGTATAAGTATTTCTCTTTCTTTCTCATACTTCACATTTTATAACTAGTTATCGGGGTTGTCTTGTATTGCAGTTGTCTACCAAATGTTTTCCTAAGTGGCGTACTTGTGTTTTTCCCCATTCTAAAATCTAAGTAGCCAAATTCATAAACCGTCTTTCTAGATGATTTGCAGGGGGGAAAACGCTATATTCAACTGTTGACAAAATAATTAAGTGTTCTCCAAAATATATGAGATTGAAGAGCATTTGCCTTGGGAGTGCAGGGAAGGAATAAGGGGTCTCTGCCTTTCATTGCAAGCTTGCCAATATTCAAAGGATGAAACCCATCCACATCCTTCTCAATGCTAATTTCAGTCAGAACCTTCTCTTCATTTATATGCTTAGGCAAAGGAAGCTGAACCAATATACCTGTTGATATAAAAAGTACAAACAAACCATATAAGCAAATCATCACAAAAACAAACAATTAATTATACTAATTAATATTTAAAATAGAGAATGCATGAAAAATTGTGGTTTTAGACGAACCATGTACATTAGGGTTAGCATTCAACTCGTGAACTTGCTTTATGACTTCAGCTTCGGAAATTTGCTCGGGAAGGTCAACATCGAAGGATTGGATTCCCAATTCAGCGCACGCTTTTCTCTTCATTCCCACATAGCTCTGTGAATCCTTTCTGTTCCCTACTATCACCACTGCTAATCCTGGAACCTGCAACATTCACACTCACATTCACATTCACACACAATTTGAAAATCGCGATTTTTGTTTTGTTAAATTGGGTTTTGAGAAACGAAAATAAGGGTTCTCACCTTGCCGTATTTCTGAGAGAGTTGACGCACTTCGTCGGCGATTTCAGATCGAATGGTTTGCGCAACGGCTTTGCCGTCGATCACGGTGGCCATTTGATCGGACGGTGAATCGTGAATGGCTGAGAATGAGAGCTTCTATTAATCTCTTATCATTTGTGTTGTTAAATGCTCTCACCACACACTTCTATCAACATCGTGTAGAAATAAATAAATAAATCATTTTTATTAATAAATAACATTTTAATATTTTCTAATTATTGGTAATAAATAATAAAAACAATGTATATATGGGGATATTAAATTATATTATTTTAATAATAATATATTTTATTTATGTGTTTGATAAATAAGTTTGCTTAAAAAAAGAATTATGTCCAAATTAAGTATTCTTTAGTTTTAAAATTGTTTGGTTAATTGAATTTAACCAAATTAATCAACCTGTGTATATATATATTTAGTTTGATATTCTTTTTAAATATCTTATAAAATTATAATTTTAGTCCTTAAATAAAATTTGGACATGTCTTTATTTTTGAAAATTTTTAATTTTAGTTTCTAAACAGTTATAGTTTTTAATATTTGTTGCACTAAATAATTTTTGTTGTCGTGATATTTCTAAACAGTTTTAATTTTTAAAAATTCAAACTAGAAATATTAACATAATTCTTTTAAAGAAATAAGATAAATAAAAATTTTGTTCAGTTTGAATTCAATCAATTTTTTTAAAAATACTTAAAGACATAATGCCTACAAAATTTAAGGATTATAAATATATTTAACACTCTTTATTTAATTGAGCCTATTTGAACCATTTTAAATTCTCAATATACTCGAGTGAGAATAATATATATATTTTTAGTTCTTCATTGATACGAGGATTTTTGAATAAAACTATTCTAACCCAATCCAGACTCTTTATATTGGATTTTTAGATTGTTGGATAGAACTCAGAACCCAATCAAACTTATATTTTATAGATTGTTGTTAAACCCATGAACTCAACCTAATATATTAATGTGATATTTTAAATTTTAATTTATTATTTATATATCTTATAAGAAGATTTTAAAAAATAGATGATATGATTAATCAATTACACTGTCCCTAGTTTGACACTCATTTATTTTCTTGTATAAGATTTTTTTACTTCCCTATTATTAAGTTTTTAACATCATTTTTACCCCTCTTTTCTTAAATATTTTACAAGCAATTATTTTTATTACAATGAACATATATTAATAAAATTAAGTGTTACATACATTTTTACATGTAATTATATTTTTTATTTATTAATTAATTACCTTAAAATCCTAGTAAATATTATGAAAAAAAACGTTAATGATAACATGTGCAACATTATATATACAAAAAATATTATTCAAAAGTTATATCTATGTATTTTTCAAAATTATAAGAACAAAATATGATTATATTAAAAAAATTAAAAATAAATTTAAATTTAAATTTATTATACCTATATACCTAACTCAAATTAATCCATTATCAATTAAGTTGGTTTGATTTTAATTAAATAGAAAACTTACACAAATTTAATGAAACCCAACCAGACTACTTTTATTAGGTTGGGCAACACTTTTGATAAAACTCACCATGGACACTCATATATAATTTGTATCATTAAATCTTTAAAACTTAATGAATTTTATCTCTCAATTTACACGTGTGAAAATTTACAAAATTTTAATTATAAGTTAGGTAACAAAAATTATAAATAAAACAAGTAGGTGGTAAAAATTAGAAATAAGCCTATTATATTTTAAATTTATAAAGTTTTTCATGAAGATAAAATGAAAAATAATATGTATATTGAAAATAATATTCATAAAATATTAAAAAAGAATTGAAAAATAAAAGAAGAAGAAAATCTTTCCAACTAATCTAAATACTCAAAAGTGTTACATAATTATTTCTAAATGAAATCTTAGTTGGTCGAATTTAAGAATCTTTTGAGAGTTATCATCATCCTTAATACTCAGAAGGAATCAATGAAGCAGCTGCTATAGCTAGTGTTTCAGACTGCACAATACAGATAAAAGGGAATCTAATTATATATAATACAACATTTTACAGGTCTGAATCCTATGGATCTATGCACGTACATACATAATCACATATATACAGATGCATAGTGTTTTTTGTCCTAAAGTTGCTGAAATCACGCCATGTGCTATATCAAACCTTATAAGATTTTTTAGCACTCACTCCCTTTAACATATATAGTAATATATAGATATGTGACAATATGAATGAATTTTTGGGCCACTCATAGTTTTGTTATTGAATTTTCTTGAATAGTTTGGATGTCATGAGAGTCTATGTGTGACTCCAAGACCCCAAGAACATTAAGGTTCTAATTGGATCCTCTGCCTTGTGGTTCAAACGTTGCTTGGAACCATGTGTGGTTATTGCCACCATGGCTTTCTTACAAACCTGGTGGAGCTTCTCTCCCACGGATCTGCTAGACTCGCTGCCCAAAGAGTTTTCACTAGAAACGTGAGGTTTCATTATTTCTAAGGTACCCAAAGGGTGGTGTATTATATAGTAGAAGTTAAGAGGGTGTAGTAATGGAGATATATATAGAGAGAAAAGTGAAACTGTTATAGTGTTAGCTGGCATGGGCCACTTCTTCTACTCCTGTGGGTGGCAACAATGCAAGATTCCTCCTCTTGTTGTTGGATTACAGATGGGCTTTAGATAAGGTAGTGGTGTCACATTTTATACTATCAAATCATATTCCTTATGTAACATTTGTTATAAAATATTATAAACCAGAATACGCCTAATATATTTCTCTTTATTGAGATCTCAGCATAGATCAGATTTAATATAGTACAGTGAAATTTTATTATTAAAAGTAATAACTCCTTGTACATGATTAATTAGTTGCATAGAATTTTCGAGTTTTTGAGCATGAAAATGAATTAAATGGATGATTTAATATTAATATAATAACGGATGAAAATTAATCAAATGAATAATTTAATATTAATACAATAATGAATGACATAATAAGCTTAACATAATAAGTCTAACATATATGAATAAGTATCGATTTTTAGAAATGTAGATGTTATAGATCCAAGTAAAAAATAATTATCATATGAAGTTTGTTCTTATGTAAAAATAACTTATAAGATGAAATTTCTTTAAAAAATAATAATTATAAGATGAAGTTTGTTCTTATGTAAACATAAAGATGAAGTTTGTTTAAAACTATTTGTACATGTAAATGTATATTAGTGAAATTGTGAACAGTTACGTGCTGAATTTTACATTATGCAGTGCACTCGCATATTGTAACCAACGAAATATCTTGGTGGCCTTTATTCTTTCGTTTAATTCATTGCTTTTTTGTGCTTTTTCGAAAAAGGAAAAGAGTGTTACTTACTCTATTAGATTCTTATCCTCGTTACTTTGTCTATTATGCCTTTTTATTTTTCTTTCCCCAACTTTTATCCCTAGTTTTATATTTCACGTTTCTTACAACAAACATATATTAAAATTTATAAAAATTGTTTTCACAAAATTCAACATCTTAAACTACGTAATATAAGATGGTAAAATGGGTTATTTCATTAGGACTAGCTAGACTGAGGGTTGTTATAATTTTGCGCATAAATTTTACGAGGTAAGAACCCTTAATCTAATAAAATGATAAATATCTCATTAAAATAATACCACTATGGGAATTTTTATACATAAAATAAAAATATCATTTTTTTCTATTTTAGGTGAATTATTTGAATGATGCACCTAAAAATTAGAAAAAATAACTTGAAAAAAGAAAACATTAAAAAGATTTTACCAAAGTTTCATTTCAAGTATAAACATGACAAATTGAATTGACATTAATAAAGTGAAAGTACTTTACTTTTTCAATTTAACTAGAAACAGGGAAGATCAATTAGATCACTCGCGTGTGTATGGATCATAGGAATATGTTATAAAAATGGCAATTAAAGTGCCAAAAAATGAGAGGAAAAATGGTCAGTTGTCAATAAAATGGACAGGCATGAAGATGACACTTTTGATGTATGGCATGAAAACAAAACAGCATGAATTATTTAGATAAGTTGTAAAACAATTTATCTGTCTCACTACCCCACACAAGAACAACGTTTTCAAACAACATTATCCACAGAAATTGAGGAAAAGCAAAAAGAGAAGTTGAAAGAGGACCAAAATTTTCACCAGGTAAATTATAACACTGAATAATTTATTTTTTTTAGTTACTTTTCTTACAATTTGACTGTACTTTTCTTACCATATAAAATTTATGCATAAATTGACACCTTTTTCTGGTCGAATGAATCCATATAGCAACAATAATAATACATTACATAGAAAATAATAATACTTTTTTTTTTTGTCCTAAGAAAGGCTTTTGCTTAATTGAAGAAGTACTTTCAGAAAAGCTGTTGTGTTTAATCAAGCTTACCTAATAACGGGCCAAGGCCCACTGGATCAACTGGATTGGTATCCTGAGGGTGGCTCTATGGGCTATGGCCCTTTCTGCCTTTTCAATTTGGAGACCTAATACAAATTATTCTTCACTATTTTTTCTTAAGTAGAATTAGTGGGATTTATGAAGGACTAAGGATTTTAACAGGCCATTAGTTTGTGATGAATGAAAAAAAAATATTTAGGAACAATTCAATTGCATCATGATAATATTTTTTTATCACTTTCCTGATGAAATTAGCTTAGTTTTTTTTTTTAAAAAAAAATATATATAGGAAATGAAATTAGCTTAGTTATCCATTTAAATTTATACAAAATTTTAAGTGAAATGACTGACTGAACATTTCATTATAATTTTTTTTTATTGATTATATTGTTTTTTTTAATATATCAATTTAGCTCAAATCAATCTGATACTATCAAAGTATGGTCTTAATTAAACATAATTAACTACTTTCAGATTTAAAAAATGACTTATCAGATTTTAAGATTAAATGAAGAATAAATATATTCTATTCTAATCCATTTCACAAACAACTGTAAACCTATCCAATGTTAATATCATATCATTAACGCTAATTAATTTGTTTCACAAGTTAGACCAGACTTATTTTGAAGAAGTAATTAAATTTATAATTTGTATATTTAATAGTTATATTAACAATAACATTTCTTAACAACTTGATCGATGGTATTTTGATATTATATTCATATGAATATTATTTACACTCCAATATATATATATTTTTATTGAATTGATATATTTTAAGTTTAATTTTATGATCTGGTTATAAATATGACATTAAATTTATATCACATAGAATTAAAAACTAAGATTAATTTGATTTTGTTCCACACAGTTATCGCATTTTTATAAAGATGATATTTGATTCTAATATAATTTTTATATTTAACAATATGTAATCTTTTAACTTGTACAATACTATACAAACATTTTTCTTGATAGATTTCGATATACCAAATTTCGTTTTCAGAATGTTTAAATTTCAATGTTACTTATGATTTTGTTGAACTATCACCATCTCGAGCTCTTTGAATTGCACTAACTTATGTCATTATATTTATT
Source organism: Hylodesmum podocarpum (assembly GCA_026586105.1). NCBI lineage: Eukaryota > Viridiplantae > Streptophyta > Magnoliopsida > Fabales > Fabaceae > Hylodesmum > Hylodesmum podocarpum. Next base: position 623,513 of record JALJEV010001298.1, on the reverse strand, counting down.
GCATTCAAGACACTTTTTTCGGTTTGTTTTTTCTGCCAAAAGAAAAAACTGTGTTGGTAAACAAATTTATAGTTTTCTATTGCCATACTCCAAGAGTCAGTATCTTTTCTATTACTCACTGATCTCTTTCCATACAAAGTATTTACAAAACCTAATTGTATAATTTAACTCTTAAGTTTTTCCTTTTTTTATATAGAATAACTCTTTAGTTTTTCGAAAGATCAATTAGTCATGTTCATGAATAATAATTATATACCTCTATGTTACATTTTTTTTCTTCATATTTTAACTAGACACTTTAACTAATTATAAGACTCTAACATATTATATCTAAGGTTTTTGATGTTTTTCTTTCCAATAAATTTTCCGACATATCCCGTCTCATTTCACGTAACTTTTCCTTCTTCTCTCTCTGTCTTTTTTCCAGCACTATCTTTTATGTTGTCTTTTCAAGCATCTTATCTTTGTTTTTTAACCTGAAAATATTCAAGCTACAATTATTATTATATAAACTTGAAAGAACCGTGGAAAAGAAATAGCGACCAACCACCAATTAAAAGTCATCATTATCTAAGCATTGGATATTCATATTTTTAATCTTAGTTTTGTCATTCTATATTGTTTTAAGATTTTAACAATCTTTAATTAAATGCAAAGGTTGTGTAGTCCTTTCACGTTTTCAGAAGAGAATATATATAGCAATCATGTTTCCCACAATGACATGGCTTTTCTAAAACCTTAAAAGAACAAATGTTGTTTTCTATCATTAAATGGAGTGATTGGAGGAGCTTATCTTTATTTAAATTTATAAAAACAGTTTATACATTCTCTAGTGTTCTTTTCGTTAATTTCAATCATTTTTATAGTTAAATTTATGAAACTTTTTTTTGTAAAAAATAATTAAATAAATATTCAATCAATAATTATTTGTCAAAATACTCCATAATAAAATGAATCTTAATATCCTTTCACTTTTTTCTCCTATAGTTTACCTTTGACACTTTCTCATTATACTAATCTACTAATGTTAGCTTTTCTAATTATCCAATTTTGTTTGTATTCCTATCTAAATAACCTTTAATCTTATTCCTAATTTTATGAAGAAGCATCTATTATTATTGTAACGCATATCACAAGCATAAATCTTTTTAGACAATATATGGGTTAGTGAAACTGCTACAACATTCACGTTTTAATCCCAACAACTACCAAGTTAGCATTTTAAACAATTCAATTTAATTTATTTTCCTACTTAAAAACCTTTTATGTTATCTTATTTTACCGGAAAATATTTATCATTATCCCAGTTGATCACGCGGATAAAATTTGTAATATACTATTTAGTATTTATATACATTTTCAACTTCGCAGATTAAATTATGTTTGATGAAATTAATTGAAAAACTTGTTTGAAGTGAAAAGTATTTTGAAAATTAAAAAATCTAGTCTATTGAGTTATAAGTATCTGGTAAAATGGTCTATTAAAGTAATTAATAAATGTCAAATGATAAAATTTTTATAAAATCTTTATCATTTATAGAGTTTTATTTTATTTAAAAAGATAATAAAAAAATTAATGAATAAATATATAATAAAATAAAGAAAAATAAAATTTAAAAATTTAAAAGCTCACCAGTTTAAAAAGGCTAAAAAATAATAAAATAATTTCTTTAAAATTTATTTACCAAACAATCAAATAAGTTTTTAAAATAATTAAAAAAATACATAAACTAACTAAAAATCCTTATATATAATACACACACAAATTCTAATAATTTATCCTTCATCCATTGCTATTTTCAAGATCAAAGTCTTATCTTCTGTAACTATAAAATGAATGTAAAAAATGTAAAAAGAAAGTTTTCTATATACTATTTCCACTTGCTTTTTTTTATTTTTTATTATGTTATGTATACGAGTGGTAAAATAGAAAATATTTAAAAAAGACATTTGTAAACAGAAATGGGAAATTTCTAGATTCCAAATAAATCATATTTAGGCCAATAGGGACCCTAGAAATCATGTCACTCCATCAACACAACTAAAGTCTACAGAAGATAACTTTTGGATGTGCTGCTTTGTTGTAATAATCACCAAAAAATCTATTCTGTCAAAGAAAAAAAAATCTAATAAGAGTGAACTCTAGTATTTTTTCTATTTAATATTGATATTATTTATACATGTTAACTAGTCTTTCTTTGACCTAATGATTAGTCTTGCAGCCATAATTAACTCCATGGGGCTTTCTGGAATTTCCACCAAAGAGAAAGGAAAGGCTAAAGGGGTTGTGGGGTTGCAAATTTGCAAACTAGAGGCAGTGATTAATTAACCTGCCTGGGACATTTAGTTTAGATGCTTAATGTTGAAGATATGGTCACTTTTCTGACACCATAAATCTTACATAAATATACACATACTTTTATCATATGACCATGCCATCACTATGAAAGTAGAGGTAGTATAATCGTGTGAATATTCATTCCACTTTTTTATTAGATTAGCTTGAATCTTTAGAATGAAATCCTTTTGGTTTCTTAAAAGAATTGACTAATAATATTGAACTAAAAAGAGACTTAATTTACAGTGAACTCTGGATTATTAATACCCTTACGTTTTGCAGATATATAAGGTTTTGCAGAATCAAATTCTCATAATTAATAATCATAGTTACTAAGTTTGTTTATAAATTTTACCTCAATATAATTTAAAGTAAATACTAAGTTGTTTTAGGTAATAATTTTAAACTTTTTGAAGTAAATTAAATGCATCATTTTTGATAAATATTTTTGACAAAAAATATAGGCTAATGAAAATGAAAAAATTGCACCCAATTTCTTTTTGTCCTCCACAAATCCTTTTTAAAAATGTATATAATATTATATTTTTTAACTTTGTTAACAGAGATAGTCAAATTTGATATTCTACCTGGAAACAATAAGGATCCATATAATTGTAAACTATGAAACCGTATAAAAGATTGAAGATGATTTTATATATATAAAAACTAATAAATATTTACATAAATTTTTATACATACATTGAATGTAAGATAAATAAAGAGAAAAATTAATATTATAAAACAAATCAGTTACTTAATTATAGTATAAGATAAGAAAATGAAATATTAAATTTCATTTACATAATTAAAATAATAAATTAAAGTTTTATAAAAAAATTATACCACAATAGTAAAAGTTGTAAAATAAATAATTTAAAGTTAAAACATTAGTGTAATTCTAACTCCTTGATAGCCCAAACCAGAAAATAAAAATAAAAAATCAGGTTCGTCAATTATAAAATTACCTCCCTTATAAAATTATTCTTGGTAGGTTGACTCATTCAAACATTGTAATAAAATGAAAAAATTCTATGTTTATGGAGAAAATTTTAACTATGATATTAAGATTCTACATCTACAAACACGATTTTCACTGTTATAGTAAAAATGTAGACAAATACGAGCGTTGTTTACTGTAGAATATAGAATGAAATATTCTACCTCGAAACATGAGATTTTAATGTCACAGTTTTAACGCAAACTTTCCTTAATTTATAGTATTATTATAAGAAAAAAGAGGAAAAAAGTTGTAAAAAAGGTATATATTATCACTAATGTCAGTAAATGCAACGGTGATTTGTCCAATGAAAAGTATACTTTCAGGGCATGTTGATATAACTCAGATGGGTCCAGCGAGCACAGTTTGAAACTAATGAATTCATGATTGAAATGATAAAGTACCACTTTTCTTAATTTGTTGTTTTCCTTCTCAGTCATTAATTCATTCAAGATTAATGCCATGCTTCAATCAACTATATTGAACTTTGGTTTGATTGATGCCTATTCTGATCCCTCTCACTAAAGCAAAACCTGCACAAATGAAACACCAAAAACATGGGCTTTTAGCAAAAGCTAGCTAAAAAGAGAAATTCGAAAGGCCAGTAATGAAGTGAATTGTGCCCTTTAATTTTTATTGGTCCGGTGCTGACCTGTTCCTTAACTTCAGAGAGAAGTAAGAGGTAGCAGTAGCTATACAAACAAGCTTAATTTGAAAGTGTGGTTGTACTACCATATGTAACCCCAAAATATGGCAAAACTACGTAGATACATAACTTAAACACTATAGGATCAAGAATTTAAATCTCTGATAGATCGTGTGAGGTTTATACCATCAGTTATATCGTTTTAGACCATAATAGGCTAGAAAGGTGGGTTTATGAAACAAATTCAACCCCACAAAAATTGGTTTGCAGAGTTTTACCATTTGACATCATATTATGTTAGATGTGAGTTTATGAATCTAACTTAATTTTATATAATCAATTTATACGAGATTTTATCATTTTATATATATGCAATATGTTAAATGGTTGAGCGATGTGTAATTTCCAACCTTATTAATTAACCATGTCAACTCAATTTGTAACTAGTAAAGACTAGTTGGCTGGCTAGCCAGGTGATTGGCATGCATGAGAATTAGCAAAATCATTTACCAGCTTGTAACTAGCCATCAAATATGTAAAAGAGAAAAATAGAAGTTGGAACATAAAAAGATACTTTACACATAAGATAGAGAGGGAAAGGAAGATTTCCGGACCTACAGAATTGCAGAGCATTACAAGGCTATTGGCCTTTCTTTAGCAAACCTCAAAAGCTGTGTACTCTTAACAACTGAAAGAAATTAGAGACAGAGAGAGAGAGATCATGCTAAACAAAGACAAAGCATTGAAGACCCCTCCATACCTACACATAACCTTTTTCCTTTTTATTTTTGTCCCCATCATTTCCAACTAGTAAATTTCTAATTTTGTTTAGCATATTACAAAACTTAACCCCCCCACTTCCCCTGAGTATTATCACTAATTAAGTAACAACAATAGCTAGCAAGTACATTTTTCTTGACTTTGTGCTTATTTGTCACATGATAGAGCAATATCCACCACCTTCATATTCATCCTCAACATCACCATGGTGCTTGATTGGATCTGACGGTGGAGGAGGTGGTGGAAATCTTGAGTATGGAGTAGAGTAAGCATGCATGGGCATGATAGGTGCACCAACATAATATGAAGCACTAGAGATAGGATATGCTGTGTTATAGCTTAGTCCATATGCTGGAGGAGGTGAATAATACACATGTGGATAAGGGTAAGCATGCTGAATTGGAGGGTTAATATGATCTTTAGGAGTCACGGAAGAGGCCAAATTTGAAGGGAGTAATGCATCAATTTTACTAATTTCTTCTCCTCCTCCGTTATTAGGAGGAGCAGAACTATTATTTTCTCCTTTGTTCTTCTTCTTCTTCTTCTTTTTCTTCTTTTTGCCACCTTCACCGGCAGCAGCACCGCCTCCCTCCTCACATTCGTCACTATGGCCTTCTTTGTCAGAATCTTCACCAGGAGCGTCTTTACCATCCTCATTGGAACCACCATCAGCAACTGGTTCTGGTTCACTATTCTTTTGGTCTTGTTTCTCCTTACTAACATCACCACCACCACCACCTTTGGATTTTTTCTTATTATCTTTCTTCTCAGGTGGTTTTTCTGGCCAAAGCTCCACTATTTTCCCTGATCTTGAAAGCCTCTTGATGAGAGTCTCAGCCTCCACGTTACCAGTGACTGTAACCTTGTGCTGCAGAGAATCAACCTCTGTTCTATAAACCCCTGTATCAATGACAATTAACAAATCTTGAGTATTTTTTTTTAACATGGACTAACTTATCATTAGTTACTTCTATGTTAAGATAATTATATAAAGAATATCACCATGACCTACAAAGTTTGAAGTTGAGATATCTCTATATAAACTAAAAAGTGGGTACTATATATCATGTACCAAAAGAAGAAACAATAAACAAAAGATATATATACCATCAATTCCTTGAAGAATTTTCTTGACTCTCCTTTTGCAGCCATCACAATGAATCAATACTTTCAAAACCCATGTCTGTAAGAATGAACATGGTGAAGTTGATAAGAACAAAAACTGAAGAGATGGAGGGGAATATTACATGCACACATGCAAATTTGAAAGATAAAATGGAATTGAAAGAGCACAGGAAAGTGTGATTTTGTTGATCACCTGGTACTTGAGGGTTTCTCCTTGAGGAGCTTCTTCAGCTGGCTTTGCTGCCATTTGGTGTGTTGGTTGGTACCTCAGTGGAGTGAAAATCAAGGGACGAGGAAAGTTGATCCAAGTGTGTGTATTAGTAACCAAAGGTTTCCAAAGGAAGTAAGAAACATGCAACAAGAGGGAGTTAAATAAATAAATGATCCATGAAGAAAAGTATTATATAAAGAAACATTCTTAATCACTTTATTTTCACACTCCTTTTTATTTAAGATTACTGTTTTAAATATTACATTAGACATCTAATGTTTTGTGGTTAAATTTTATTGTGGTTAAATTTTACTGTGCTGTCATTAGTTGCCACTGGCCATATAGTTTATTCGGTGAATCTAATATACAACTTTACTCAATGATAGAAGTGTTGAAAAGAAAATAATACCAAATACTCATTCATTTATTTATTAAAGAAAAGAGAAAATCAGAGCACTCATTTCATTTGGTGCGGGTGCCACATCACTTTAACTTAGTTCACAAAAACCATTATGCTCGTGACGCACAGAAGAGTCACGTGATGGCGAAGGAGGAAGTATATTCAGCTGAGATATGATGTGTTCATGTGGCAAAAGTAGTTTTAAAGGAGGCAGAATTTCAAGCTCTACAATATTTTATGATACTGATAGGATGAAAGTTCTGATCACTAGTTCTAAGTAAGTGATTGGTTTCTACGTTTAAGTTCCGTAGAATGTGAAAAACAACATATGGCGGGGTCTAAGGTGGTCCTTTGCATCAACTTTTGTGACATGTTATCTGTCATATCAGACGGTTTTAAGGCCTTCATCACTTTTAGTACCATTCATTTTCTGACCCCCAAAGCTGAGTTCCCTGAGACTACAACCACACGATAATGGGTCCACAACTCATGGATACATACATTGTCTTGATGCTAAAAGGTTCTTAGCTAACCACACCTTAATCAAGATTATGCTTCAAATAACACATCCTATCTTAACTTTTACTATTAACTTCATACATAAATAGTTCTATCAACTCTGTACGTATTTTTAAATAGTTATCTTTTCAACATAGTTCTACCAACCTGGTGGAGCTTCAGCATAGAAATTGTACTTCCGGTTACATGCTTAGAGAACCAATTTTAGTGAATCTAGATTATTCTTTGGTCTGAAATCAAGTCTGGAGGTACTAAGATTCAATCAAATAGTTTAAATCTCTCAATTTTTTTTTTAACACACATGCAAACGTATAAATAAAACTTCTAATCATGTAATTATCGAATGAAGTGATATGCTAATCATATCATACTATGTAAATATATCTATACAAATCTCTTGAGGTTTAAACTTTTTGAATTATCACATGTAACAATAATTATAGCCATGTGGACTATTGAAGAGGCAATCACCAAAGTGTACGTCTTGTTAATAACACGCTCATTCTTATTTTAAAGTTTACAGTAATACCTACCTGGTAAGTGGTTAACTCGTGTTAATGACGGATAAGCATCTGAACAATACTGAAGGGACAGCCTTAACTTGTCCCAAATAAAATTTTTAAAATCAGATTCCATTAAACTATCAGCATCCAATAATTTCTCCCACCTATTCAGATTTTCAGGGTCCATTTATCAATGCTTCTATCTCTTAGGTTTATCGTGGCGTTAAGTAAATGCATAATTACTAACACTAACGACAGTAGCAGGTTTTCTTCCTAAAAAAAAACTCACTGTTTTGATAGAATATTAATGGCAATATGCAACAAGCCAAGTTGCATTAACTTCATCTTGGTTTTTGGGTACCAATCGAGAGTAAAGAAATGGAGATGAATGAGGAGTGAAGAAATTTCTCAAGTTGGAAAAAAGTTGAGATGGTCATATGTCACAGTCCATATAACACATTCTGCTGTATTTTTATTTTTATTTATTATCTTTCCTATTTTTCTCCTTTCTTTTTTATTTCACTTTTAACCTAAACTCAGGGTACTGACCCCCACACAAACAGTGCTGTGAAAGACCAAAAGAATTTGATATGCAACAGGTGGCTGTGATTGTCGGTGACTCCATCATCGTGATTTGTGGCAACAGCACTAGTCCAAATGCCTGGAAGAACTGTTTCAACATGAAACCTTGATCATCGGCAGCTACTCAGGTGAATTACAACATTGGAGAATGGGTTCTTTTGAGAACAATTTCAAGCAAGCAAACAAATAATTAGGCTTACAGCAAATTTTTTTAGAAAAATAAAGTATGAGAGTTTTTCATTTGCTAATTTTTATAAAATCTCACTCTCCTTTAAAAGAGTTTAAAAAGAGAGTTTCTCCTGACTAATTGATGAAAAACTAATTTTAACTAGCAAATTTTATATTTTTTTTCTTATCTTTCTTCTTCACTCAAATTAGTCAGTAATTCAATGTTTCAGTTATTTTTTAATCGTTCAAACAGTCAATTACAGATTACAGCAAGAGTAAATTTTCCCACTTTCAAGCCAAAAAAGCTTACCACGGAGCATAACTAGTCTGGCTCCCTCCAGGCCCTACCAGACAGCAACAAAAAGTTAAGGAGAAAAAGTATCTCTACATTAAACTCTACTTGTCATTTTCATTAAGTGATATCCTAATTTATACACTAAGTTATTATAATTTACATGGTAGCTATGGCTTATCAGTTATTGCACATAACAATCCAGTCTCGGTGACAGATTCCATTTGCGTAAAGTATGTAGGTCCAAACCCACTACTCCTTCATCAAAGGCAAGGAATGGAAAATATAAAATATCCCCCGTGCCAAAACCAAAAGCAATTATACATTACAATTAATAAATAACTCTAATTAAAAGTTGAATCCAAACCCAAAAGCTACCTGGTGTCGTAGAACTCATCTTAGAAACAAAAAGTGAGAGCAAATTGCAAATAGAAATATAGGAAGTGATGCCTGAAGTAAGAATTAGTAAAAGTAAACAATGGATTATCACTTAAGTGTAGGAATCCCACTTCAACCGTCAATCATTAGACATAGAATATTAGATGCTATGCAGTCTTTTGGTAAATAGTATTCTAATACTCGATATAAGAACAAAAACATCTATATCACACAGCATGTAGCATGATATCATAATGGACACTAGGTTATCTTCCACTCTATCTTAGCTAATGTTTTTGATGGACTTTTGGAAAAGTGACATGGTTACCATTATCAATATTTCCTATATCATCTATAATCTAACGACCAATGAAAAAGGAAGTGGTCATCCCTATCAAAGTTATGAAACAGTGGCAGTAATGAATTGTGCAACTTAACCTTTGGGCCAAATAGATTTAAAACTTCTAGTCAAATATCTTCTAGAAATATACATTGGTAAGAATCAAAATTGAAGTGTCATGACAGTAAGTTTCCATAACCTTCGAAGAAACTTTCAAATTTCATCCATTCTTCTCTTATCTTCATCTGGTTTGGACTTTCCCAGGCTGAGTTGTATACAGCATCTGACCAATCACGTCATAGAGTGGTGATAGTGGAGCGGTGATCAGTCAGATTAAATGGTTTGCAAATGATAGAAGCATTACAAATGCCCTCCTCAAGGTCACAAAATGGAAGCAGAACCTGTTCAGAGAGAGAGGCAGAACACAAACAAGTTTCCATCTCTATTTTCACCCACCATAGGGTAACCAGAGTGTTCAGAAGCATAAGTTTATCAAACATAATATATGATTAAAATTCTCAAAACATATATTGATCTACATGATTATCCCTACATCAGCTCTACTTCTCAACCAAATATAATACACAAATTGATTGTCTACAATTACATCAGATATCATACATGGCAATGATAATATGTTAATCCTTAGGTATATACATGATATGATATAAGCTCATCTCATTATTATACAAGTTCCAACTAACAACAACAAAGGTAAACGGTTTGCGTGAGATAAGGTAATCATGAAACCTTGACTAATGTACCTTGCAGCTATGACGGTTTGTTGACCATAATTTATGAATCTAGTTACCATAAGGAATATATCGTGAATAGCTCTAAATATTTTTTTCTTTCTCTTGATACAAGTTTTTAATTTTGAATATAAAAGATCCTTTTTTCCTAGTGAAAACAGTTGAGACGAAGTTGTTAATAATAAATTACCAAGAGAAATCGGTAATAGAAATTTCCACCCAAGATTTAATAATTGATCTATTCTTAGCCTAGGCAAAGTGCATCTTGTTGTGAGACATTAAAAGAAACATAGTATTATACTTCTCCCTTAGTTATTTATAACTTGAATCAAATTCAACAAAACTCGGACACTAGATATGTGTTGTAATACATAGAAAAGAGATACAGGTAACAAATTAGTAGAACATAAGTAAGTGTCTATGATGTGTAGGTACGATTGTTGAATGCCTTGATAAACAAAACAAGGCCTGAGGTGACAGAAGCAATAATGGTGAAGACTCCCTGCCTGGAGCGCAAAAACTCAATCCATGTCAAAGGGCTTGTTACCTCAACCAAAACATTCTGAAACTGTTGAGTCAAGTCATCCAAGGAACCAGTGTTATCTATAACTGTATCAGCTTTACTCCTTTTAACATCGAGTGGCATCTGAGCATTAACCCTATTCCGTGCATCTTCCTCACTGGACTTATCTCTTGCCAAGAGCCGTTCAATCTGCGTATCAGGATCAACCCATACAACAATAATGGGCTTGGTAAACCTATCCATCTTGGCCTCAAATAACAAAGGCACGTCAAGAACAATAACCTTGTAACCCTTCATCCATAACTTCAAAACCTCCCACAATATCCCACGTGATATGTATGGAGCCAGCAATCTAAAACAACATCATAACATAACACAAACACAACACAAACTCAGTGTGTTTAATCTCACTTTACATAATTAATATTAGATAAATTTTGACATGAATAATTTTACAAATAACAATTCATAATTAACTCTAGTTGAAGCAATTATTTTAAGTAGCTATTTCTAATTAATCACGTCATTGAAATGAAAATGAATTTGTTAAGGCTGAAAACTGAATAAAAGGAAAATGATATCAACCGGTTGAGAAATTGACGCTTATCTGAGTCGGAGAAAACGATTTGGCCAAGCATAGGTCGATTAACTTGTCCATCAGGGAGAAGAATTTCGTCACCGAAAGCTTCAACGACTTTTTTCCATGCAGCGGTTCCTTTACTCAACACCTCCTGAAAATTGGAATAATGAGTGGCAAATTTTTCCGAAATTAAAAAGTAGGAGAAGGAAAGAACATACCCTAGCAACTAGGTCAGCATCAACGACGGGAACACCATGGGACTTGAACAGATTGGAAACGGTGCTCTTGCCAGAGGCTATTCCTCCCGTGAGTCCAACGATCCTCATTCCCACTGGATCACTGTCAAGTTCAAAATTTTCTAAATTCAGATTTCATGGACCGCATCTCGTGACTGGGGTTAGATTCCCCTTCATTTTTATTCATTTGCTCTCCATAATGTCCTCCAAAATCTTTTCATGGATTTGATATTCCATATATTTTTTTCTATCATAATAATAAATGAAAAAATTTACTAGTTGGCTTATATTAATATTAATTAATATTTATAAATTTTGTTTTAAAAAATTATAGATATTAATTAATTTTAATATAAATGTTAATATACATTAAAAATAATATAATCTTATATTTGTTTAGTACTGCAAAAATTAAAAAATAATATTTCTTGTTTGATATGTAGAAATAGATGATATAAAAGAGGAAAATTTTGTAATATAATTATATTTTATTCGTTAATACGTGAATTTTATAAATTAAAATATCTTTCACTCAAAAAAATTAAATTTTTGTCGGATCAATTGTTACAATGATATAATAATAAAAAAAATTAAGAGGTATGATATTATGAATTAAGCATGATATATGAGTATAATATTTATTGTTTATTCTGATTTTTTTATTAAAAAAGTGTATATAATAAAAATATATATTTTTAATTTAAAATACTATTACAATTATTTTTTATTCTTCACTTTCTTGTTTGATTTATTCTTTTAAGTCAAATACTCCTAAAATTAATTAATTTATTTATTTATTTCAAGTTAAACTCTCGTAAAACTTATTTATTTTTAAAATATTTTATTTTATTCTATATTACCCTTGTATATTGTAAAAGATAAACACAAGAAGGGGAGTTGAATTGTGTTTATAAAAAAAATTTATCCTTTTCGTCTTTGGGTTTCAAATGGGTTAAGACGAAACAACGTATATATTGAAGAATTGATTTTAATATGCAAACGTTAAAGTATGATTATCCTCAGTTAGTTAATCAGACGAAACAAATAAACACGAGTGTTTTTATATTGGTTCGTCTATTCAAGACTACGTCCAGTTACCTAGCAACCACTGAGTTTTCACTACAAACCGTGAAAAGGTTTACAAGTATTGTTTGAACTCAGCCACTTCTGACTATTACAAGATATTCTTTGCTTCCAGCCTTCTCAGGCTAAACTATCAAGGTATTCTTTGAACCCAGCCTCTACAGGCTAATACAAAAGGTATTATTTGGAACACAGCCTCCTCAGGCTAAAGTACCACACAAGTGGATTTGAAAAGATGTTTGAAAAACAAAGTTCTTCCTCTTCGCAGAGAGGGTTTTTACAATATAGTTCTTAGTTGAATTGAGCGAATTCTCAGACGATTGAAGAGATAAGCGTATTCGCCAACTGATTCTTGAAGCTGTGAAGTCCTTTTATAGGCATCTTCTTCAAATAGCCGTTAGACTCATTTGAATGCCGTTGAGAGATCTTCTTGAGAGCTTTCCAAAAAGGTTGTCAGTTGTACTTGATTGATTGATCAGAGTCGTAGCGGATTTAGCGGACTAGGTTGTGCGCAGTACTACTTCTGACTTGTGCAGAGATGTGACAAAAGGTGAAGACCTTTTTGACTTTGGAGTATGAGCTCGAATCCCTATACTGATCTTGGATGCTTCTCATGAGTGCTTCTTTAGATTTGAAATCTTGGCGCGAATGACTCCACTTGACTTCAGCTTTTTGGATAGACGATATGTTTCTTCAGTCTTCAATTGTTGTTTCGTCTCATCCTATCGTCTTAAGACTTCACTTTTTGGACAGACGAAGGACTTTAACTTGAGTAATCCTCTTCCGTCTCCACTTGACTTCAGCTTTTTGGATAGACGATATGTTTCTTCAATCTTCAGTTGTTGTTTCGTCTCATCCTATCGTCTTAAGACTTCAATTTTTGGACAGATGAAGGACTTTAGCTTGAGTAGTCCTCTTCCGTCTGTGCATGTATCGTCTGATGACTTGACTTTTGGACAGACGCAGAATTTATCTTTGAAGGGTCACATTAAAGTAAATGCTTGGTTTCGTCTTAGCAAGTCTTGGGTAGTTTGGTTTCGTCTGTCTTGTAATTAATCAAAATCTTGAGATGTTAATTATCCTTGATCTAACAATCTCCCCATTTTTTATGATTACAGACCATACCACGAAAATCTGCACAAGACATGGTTAGACAGAAACAAACAGTCTTAAAAAGCCAGATTGACATCAAGACGATATTTTCTGAAAAAATACCTCTTTATAATAGATTGTTGCATCAATGCGATGTAATCTTTGTACATTATTACATTGGTATAGACAGAAAACCAATAAATAATAACCAATAAAGAATTACAATGTATTTTCTACACTAAAAATATTAAATAAATAAATAAAATACATTGATACAACAAATATAGTACATGGCCCTTTATTGTATAACTTCCCTTCAGACGATACTCTCCCCTTCAGACGATGCTCTTTGCTCTTGCTTGCTCGCTCCCCCTCAGACGAAGCTTTATCTTGTTTGCTCTTGTTTGCTCCCCTCAGACAATGTTTTCCCCTTGTACCATTCTTCTTTCCCTTGGGCTATCTTCTTTTCTCTCCCCCTTAGGCTGTGAATCATCAAAATGTGATCACGAAGAAGGTTTCGGCTTCTTGTTGAGCAGGGTCATCACAATGTCTTTCAGCTGTTGTACTTCAGACGATAGGGAAGCTTGATTTTCTTCAAGTTCTCTGTTCTTTGCTTTCAAGTGCCCGCAATCCTCTTCCAAGGCATCATACTTACGCTTCAGAGTCTTATACTCCTCAGCTTCTTGAATATCAGCCTCTGCAACCTCAACTTTGTCAGCAACCTCCACCATATCATCAAAGTGTACCATTGGTATTTGAGGTTCTTCCACAATAGGTGTAGTGTCATCAATGATGAGCACTGTTGGAGTCTTCTTCAGACGCAATGTGAAATATGGAAGTGTGAGGTAAGCCGTGAAGTTCTGTTCCCATTGCCATGTATAATGCTTTGTTGGAACATAGACCTCCAAATCCGAATGCTCCTAGGATGGAAGAGTGTATGCATAAGCTCCACCAGGAAACACCCTGCCACATATGGTAGAATCCTCATCAAAAGAGGTTCCAGAGCAAAATTGTGAAGTGGCTTCATGATCTTCTATCATCCGTTGTATCTTTGGATTGATAGGGCTTGAGGCTTGAGCTTGTATTACCTTGAGGTGCGCATAAGCAGTAGACGGAAGAAGCTTGGAGATGTGCCTTGCATATTTGAAGGTTCTGGGTACAGACGGTACTTTCTTCTCTTTGCCCTTAGCCAAAAACTTGACCAAGCATGGTCGTTTTCGGTCTAAGACGATTGTGTACTTTGTTTCGTCTGACACCAGCGAAGAGAACTGTGATCCCACCATGAAGGGGAAGTATCTCTTATCCTTCTTAGCTTGACGATCGATGTGATAGAAGGAAACCTCTCTTTCCTTGGTTTCCCTTCTATAGGTATCAGCTATCAACTTGAAGGTCAAGTTGTAGTCTTCCGGTAGGGAGTGAGCGAACTCCTTAGGGTCTTCATATTCGTTGAGGAGGATGGAGTAGCGAGGGTTGATCCCGGAGTAGTGAGGTCTCGTCCATGGGAGCACAATTCCAAGAGAATGTCCTAGACCGACATACTCTATTTTGTTGAGTGGAATTGTGAAGGGCATAGGATCATGGCGATCTATGGAGTCGAGATGCCAATGTGTGTACTTTCTCGGCTCATAGATGGTAGAGTGTGCGTCTCCATATCTACAGTGATGGAATACAGGCGCATTAACCTCGTACCGAACCTTCCACTTTGTATCTTCTCTGTGTGGGATGTAAGGTTCATAGCCAAGTGTTGGTCCTTCAATCACCGACGCAGCAATGATCCTTGTATGCTTGTATATCTTCCAATCCCTTGATGTCTAGGTTGGCTAGTGTGTCCCAGGACAGACGCTTCAGCCAATCGCGTTGCTCCTCTGGGGTGTAGATAGAGTCTTCATTGAAGTTCACTGGCTTCAAGGATTTGTTGTAGATGATGGGATTGACAAATCTCCCTAATTGAAAACCTTTCTTGCCTCTGTACTCGTGTGGGTTCTTCAATTCGATATAGGGAGTGTCCTTGATATAACGGTCTTCATCGTCTGCTAAGTCATCATTTTGAGCAGACTCAGACGGTTCACCATCAGTGGAGAATTCATCATTCTTCTCTTCAATAATCCAATCTGGTTTGATTGATTTTTCAGCACAGGTGTTCTCAGCAAATCTTCTCATGACTAATTCGTTTAGAAACAAATAGTCCACCTTGTGCTTTGGGGGTAAGTCTTCTGGATTAATCACCTCGACATGTGATCTCCCCCAAGTAGCATCCACCTTTATAACTTCAAAAAGTTCTTCATCAGACGAAGAATCTACTTCTTCAATCAGCACAAAGTCTTCAGACGGAATCTCCTTCGTCTGTTGGTGGGATGCTTCCTCAGACGCAGCAGGTAACGTCTGTGCAAGGGATGCGTTCAGCGGAGACGCAACAATAGGGGTAACCCTATGCTCGTCTTGGAGTGATGTTGATAGAGAGACTTCCATTGTGGAAACTTCCTCACTTAGCATTGTTTCCAACTCCTCCGCAAGCTGGGCATTGTCTTTCTGGATCTGGGCAGTTTCTTCACTATTCATGCCCTCTGAGGTTGTTGGAGCAGCCTCAGACGATCCAATGCCGCGAACGCTATTGAGAAAGATTCTTTATCTCTCAGCTTGAAGCAAAATGGAGACTCTCTTGGCCTCTTTCAGCATTCTTTCTTCGTCTGTCTCACCAACTACGACAGACGCAAGTTTTTGCTTCATCTTCTCCTTGCCTTTAGTAGCCTTTTCAAGCGCAAGCTTTCTAGCTCTTGCCTTTTCTTTTGTTGCTATCCTCTGCTTTTCTTCGTCTGTGAGTATCTTCACAGACGGAACAGGTTCAGACGATATATTCACCCCTTCATCTTCACTAGGGGATATCGTCTGTCCTTTTGTCTTAGCACCAATGTGCTTGATTCTGATGGTCCTTTTCTTCTTCTTGAGGGGTTCTTCAAGAACATCCTCAAAAGGAACCTCAGAGGTGATCACTGGAGGAAGAGGTTGAGGTTGGTTTAGTGTTTGGGGTTCTGTTTGGGATGGTGTTTCGGCTTGTGTTTGTGTTTGTGTTTCGGCTTGTGTTTCGGACGGTGTTTGGACTTGTGTTTGTGACTTAGCACCCTTGATGCGAACTCTGTGTGAAGGGTCTTTGGTGATGGGTGAGAGAGGTACATCCTCTTTTTGTGAATGAAGGAGGTAGCCTGGCGTCAAATGCATCTTCGCAAAGGTGTTGGCTTTCACTTCCTTTCCCTCTGGGTGATAGACTACTCCAGTCGTATCAAACCCTTGGTTGATGATGATCTTTGTGAAGAGGGTGGCGTAGGGAATGCTGCTCTTCCTACGGATGTTGCGGTTCTTCAACGCACTTATCCAGTGGTCAAGGATAATGTGCGGAAGACTCATCCTAGCTTTCCTCAGAAGGTAGAAGATACAAAATCTGTCTCGAGAGCTCACATTGTCGCGAGAGCCTATACGAGGAGTGAAGATGTTGTAGAGCAAGTTGTGAATGACTCTGGCAGATGGACAGAGGTTTCCAGATCTGAAGAACTTGGAGTCTTCAGAGTTGCGTTTCTTCATCTCGTAGATCAACTTGTCTACGTGTTCCTCAGATTCGTTCTTCATCCAGTTGGGGCTGTAGAAATGTCCCTCGGCCTTGTAGTTGCCAGCCTCAGCAATAGAGTCCACCGTGATGATGTACTCTTTGTTATCTATGGTACCCACAATACCATCATCGAACTCCTTCGCGTCGCTCCAGAATTCGGCATAAGCCTCCATCAGCCATGAGCCTCTCATCTTAGCAAAACCCAACCATCCAGAGTGGTTCAAGACTTTCGCTACTCGTTCAGAGATGCCTTCAACAGTTTCCTTCGATATCCACTTGCTAGGTAAGAACAAGTCTTGAGCGAAGAAGGTGGCTTCAGCAGTTTTGGTAGCTTTGGTGTTCTTGGCGGCCATTGTTGATATTTGAAAAAGAGAGAATAAGAACTTAGTGAGTATTTAGGTTTGGAAAGTTCAAAAGTTTGTAAATTGCGGTAAAGAGTAAAAGAGTAAACTTTCAAGAGTATTTATAGGCAAAGGTAAAAACGGTTGTGATTCATCATACGAAAGAGATTTCGAAACTGTCCCTTGATTTGACGTGTCCACATCATTGCCTTTTCAATGATTGATTTGACCTCTACAATTCACAGCGTGTGCCTATCAATGTCCTAGAATAGTGCAATAAATGACAGACACATTTATTGCTTCTTTTAATTGTCCCTGCACACTTGAGATAAACTTGTTAAACAAGAATAACTTGATTCTAAATCATTGAATTTTACCACAGTAACTATTCAACTTGATCAGACGCAATGTTTCGTCTTAACACGAAATAATGTATAGACGGAATAAATAGCTCAGACGGAACAATTTTCAATCATTTAAAGAAATAATTCCAAGATTTTCCTTAATGAAATTGAAACGTGTTTCGTCTAATGCTTTAGTAAATATATTTGCCCATTGAAAATCTGTTTTCACAAACTGAACATTGAAAATACCTTTTTGGACATAGTCTCTTATAAAATGAAAACGGATTTCAATATGTTTAGCTTTTGAGTGTTGAATAGGATTTTTGCTAAGGCTTTCTTCTTTCGATGATAACTTCTCAGGGAACTTCTTCTCCTTTTTCTTGAAGAAGCGTTGGCCTCTGCCTTTCTTCATCATCATTCTTTTGAATCGTCTTGCCATGAGGGAGACTTCGTCTTCAGATGAACCATCAGACGATTCTGACTCGGTTGAATCATCCTTCAAAATCTTTATTTTCTTTTTACTGTCCTTCTTGACAGACTCTTCTTTAGGGATGTCATTGACAGATGGAAGAGCTATAGGTTCTTGAACCTTGATCTTCTCCCTTTTACATAAGAGTACCTCATGTACCCTTAGAGCTCCAATTAACTCGTCTAGAATTAATGTCTTCATATCTCTTCCAACATAGATAGCTGTGGACATGGCTTCCCAAGGAGGTGGGAGACTGTCCAAGATCTTCATGTTGTTCTGGGCCTTTGTGAAAGTGAATCTTCCAAACATCATATCGATTGACTCTCCTTTCTTCATAAAGAACATTTCATATTCTCTTTGAAGAGTAACAGTCTTCCTCATTCTGACATCTTCAGTGCCTTCATATGAGATTTTAAGAGCATCCCATAGTTCTTTAGCTATTTTGTAGGCACAGAATCTGTTGTACTCAGTTCTGGAGAGAACACACATAAGAGCATATCTTGCTTTGTTGTTCAGCTCCATCATAGAGTATTCTTCGTTTCCCCATTCTCCTTCAGGCTTTGCAATGGAGATATCTCCTGTGGTGATTATGTTCCATAATCTATATTGGGTTGACTTGATGTACATCTCCATCCTGTCAGCCCAGATAATCATCTCCAGAGAAAGCTGGAGGTTTGTTCATAGAAGCTCCTCCTGATAGAAACGATGGCCCTTGTGAGTCCATGTTGGATTTTTTCCTCTAGCAGCTGTTAAGCGCTCAACCCTTAGAGGCTGAGCTCTGATACCAAACTGTAAAAGATAAACACAAGAAGGGGGGTTGAATTGTGTTTATCAAAAATTTTTATCCCTTTCGTTTGTGGGTTTCAAATGGGTCAGACGAAACAATGTTTATATTGAAGGATTGATTTTAATATGCAAACGTTAAAGTATGATTATCCCTAGTTAGTTAAACAGACGAAACAAATAAACACGAGTGTTTTTATACTGGTTCATCTATTCAAGACTACGTCCAGTTACCCAACAACCACTGAGTTTTCACTACAAACCGTGAAAAGGTTTACAAGTATTGTTTGAACCCAGCCACTTCTGGCTATTACAAGATATTCTTTGCTCCCAGCCTTCTCAGGCTAAACTACCAAAGTATTCTTTGAACCCAGCCTCCACAGGCTAATACAAAAGGTATTCTTTAGAACACAGCCTCCTCAGGCTAAAGTACCATACAAGTGGATTTGAAAAGATGTTTGAAAAATAAAGTTCTTCCTCTTCGCAGAGAGGGTTTTTACAATATAGTTCTTAGTTGAATTGAGCGAATTCTCAGACGATTGAAGAGATAAGCGTATTCGCCAACTGATTCTTGAAGCTGTGAAGTCCTTTTATAGGCATCTTCTTCAAATAGCCGTTAGACTCATTTGAATGCCATTGAGAGTCGTTGAGAGATCTTCTTGAGAGCTTTCCAAAAAGGTTGTCAGTTGTACTTGATTGATTGATCAGAGTCGCAGCGGATTTAGCGGACTAGGTTGTGCGCAATACTACTTCTGACTTGTGCAGAGATGTGACAAAAGGTGAAGACCTTTTTGACTTTGGAGTATGAGCTCGAATCCCTATACTGATCTTGGATGCTTCTCATGAGTGCTTCTTTAGATTTGAAATCTTGGCGCGAATGACTCCACTTGACTTCAGCTTTTTGGATAGACGATATGTTTCTTCAGTCTTCAGTCGTTGTTTCGTCTCATCCTATCGTCTTAAGACTTCACTTTTTGGACAGACGAAGGACTTTAGCTTGAGTAGTCCTCTTCCGTCTTCACTTGACTTCAGCTTTTTGGATAGACGATATGTTTCTTCAGTCTTCAGTTGTTGTTTCGTCTCATCCTACCGTCTTAAGACTTCATTTTTTGGACAGACGAAGGACTTTAGCTTGAGTAGTCCTTTTCCGTCTGTGCATGTATCGTCTGATGACTTGGCTTTTGGACAGACGCAGAATTTATCTTTGAAGGGTCATATTCCGTCTATGCTGGTTTCGTCTTAGCAAGTCTTGGGTAGCTTAGTTTCGTCTGTCTTGTAATTAATCAAAATCTTGAGACGTTAATTATCCTTGATCTAACATATATTATGTAATAATTCTTTTAATAAATATCTTTAAAATCGCATTAAAATTGATTTTATTCTAACTACTTTGAGATTGTTATTCTATACGCATAAGAGGTTAGAGGGGTAAGTTTAGAAGTCTAGATTATATTTTATACATATTAGTTTTGGTTATTGAGTAGAAAGATGCTTCATCGACACATGTTTTTTACATGTTGATTTTGGTTGTTGAGTGGGAGGATGTTTTATTGGTACTAATAATTCACTAGTCATGTATTCACAATTAGTACTTGGTTTGTCTATCATCGCTTGACTTAACCCAAGCTTAATTATCTTTAATGAACTACCTTTCATCTTTAAATAATAAAAAAATAAAGTATTTAAATAATAAATAACATTCAATATAGATGATTAATAAATAAGTAGATATTTTCACGCTTGAAATGTAAGGAAAGTAAACCAAAAGCACTGTGAAGATGCCTTCTAAAGAAATATATGATCACTCAATGCACTTATTTCCCACATGAATATTTTTTTTTTGTTTTTCTATACATATTATCTAACTTAAGTGGTTTTACTTCTTTAAACCAATCCTTTGATACACATGACCAAAAAACCAGTCTGGCGTCAAATTTGGTTGACAACTTTCTTGAGCAATTTTAATACTTAGATTGCTGCACTGCGTAGTAGCATTGTCAAATATTTGACTAACGACTGGTTCCGTCGCAAGATTAATTGAAAAATGAACATGGGCAAGAAAGAAACAAAATATGTTGTAATTGTTGCTCCAATCTCTGATCTTCATGCATAACTTAGCCCCTCTTATTTTGAGTTGTGCATGAAGACGAAGTTACACCAAGCCTTACAAGTTACAAGTTATTTACGAGTTAGTAGCTGTCATATCAGCTATCCATGGAGGTGGGGGTGACTAACTAGTAAGACCCTAATTTTATAATGACACGGCTCGGATGTATATACATACGGTAATAATACTCTTATATACAACCCAGATTATGATATTGCACCTTTTACCATATCTCTCAATTTTTATTAAAAATTAGAAAACTATGTAATTACAAATATTACAACGGAAGCAACGAGGTCGACCCTGAGTTAGTAATAATGGGATCAGTGTCACTTCAGTATACAGCTATTTACTATCACTGTCACACGGTGCATATTGCTGTAGGACAAACCTAACTAAGCAGACAAGCCAAGCGTTACAGGATTTCATCTCTTGCTATCTCACAAGGTTGTTTCTGGTTCTGGCTTTAAAAAGTTGTGATATTCCAGCTGAGTCATCTCCCCTCCTTGTACTGGATCAAATTGGCATCGATAGAAGCTGCACAACCAAATCAACAGCAATTCATTAACATCAAATAACACAAGGTTCACCTTCTTTTGGGATGCAAAAAGGTCCACTAAAAAAGCAGTTTAAATATATGGTAAGAGATTTGTCAAAAGAGCCATAAGACCAATGTAACACATACGAACAACATCATCAAACTGTTTCACATATTACAATAGAATCTGTGGCATCTAAGATAAACATTGTAGCTATGAATAACATCTTAGAGAAAACAGCATGTTTTTGTCAATTTCCTCAAATCATACCTTCCATCCATGCCAAGAATTATGACTGTATCCTTTTGTTGACCAAATGCTACTGAGTAATGAGAGCCCTCTTGTAAACGAAACTGAGCAACTGACCACTCAGAATTGAAATACTTTGGCAACACTCCTGTAAGTGTAAAGTAACACAGAATCAACAACAGAAAAGGAAATTGATCACCATACTCTTTCTAACTGACAGATTATTTGAAATGAAAAGATAATTAAATAGATAAACAGTCAGAAACCATAAAGCACTTTAAAGACAATCATTATCCAATCTATATTAATTAGGAAAGAAAATTCAGAAAATAAGGAGGAATTTTAACAATGTTGGGGGGTGAAATCAGTTATACAGACAATAGTTGAAACTAATAGTATCAATTTACAATGAAAACAAGTTTATGAGCTAAACATTGACTACAGGTATAAACAATTCTCCCCTATTCTAATAAGCCACCTCTGTTACTCAGAAAAATTAGTGTGACGAGTTCAAGCCCCTCATGTACAGCTTTCTGGAGGCAGGGGGTGTAGGTTTTGGAATCCAAAATTCCACTAAGGAAGAAAAGGATTGCATCTTGTCTGCATATGTTTTAGAAATTGTTTTTACACAGAATCCAACTTTTCAGCATCCTCCAAAATCAAAAGAAATACAACTAAATGAAATTAATGTGCTTAGAAAGGATTTTAGTTGGAATTAAACAATTTCATTACTACAGCATGTAAGCTAGAAAATGGAAACAAAAACTCTAAAGTCTTAAAAGAATCACCTTTAAATTTGATAAAGGAACGGGATGAGTTAGATGGGGTAGTGGCAGCATCTGAATCGGATGACCTTTGTGACTTTTCATGCTCGGGGACACTAGAATTATTAACCTTGAGGCTGAACACATGGACAGTACCCTTGTCACTCGAGACTGCTAGCCACTGAGCAGTAGAAGAGAATGCCAAACTATATATCTCTGCTGCATTCGCACCCCTTCTCACCTAAACATGAAACCCGATAAATTTACACCCGAGAACCAAAATGTTTAAAATGGCCACACAGTAAACTAAAGCATCAAAGCATAGAAAATAAACAAGGTCAACAGAGTCAGAGTCAGACATTCCACCTTTACAAATATAGAAACTAACTACCTAACGCTACTCGGTTTTACCAATTCATGCCAAAATTCAGAAATTAGGGATAGTATCCCAAACCAAGCAAACACCAACAGAGATAGACATTCCACCTCTAATGCATCATAGTTAACAAAAACATTTATTTCATTACTACCTAACCCTACTTAGCTTTAGCAATTCCAAACCAAACACACACCAATGTTAAAATACATTTGAAAAAGAGAAAAAACACATACTTCCTGAAGAAGCGTGCCATGTTCCGTGTCGAAAATCCGAATCAGGGTACCCTTGGTGCTGGCGGTGGCGAGTAACTGCCCATCAAGCGTGAGAGCGAAGCAAGCGATCTTGGAATCATGCGCAGAGATAAACTTAGTCTTCTTCTGCGCATAATGCTCCACGCGAATTTGACCCTTATGCAACCCAGGGCATGCCAGAACCAGCGAATCAGATAATTGAGAAACCGCGCAGAGCCCCTTAGGGTTTGCGACGGTCTCAATTTGATGCACAAGTTTGAGGTCCACGAAGTTGTAAACGAAAATCTTCTGTTCGACGACGACGATAATTCGGTCGCGGCGGAGGCGAACGCCGCGCACGGCGGCGCGGAAGGAGAGTTCGCCGATGCAGCGGCCCTGGTGGTCGTCCCAGATCATGACCTTATTGGGAGGGTACTGAGGGTGGGATCCACCGCCGACGAGGGCGAGGATGTTGCAGCGGAATAGCATCTCCACGTGGCCGATTCCGCCGCCGTCGAATTCGCGGCGGAAGAGTTCGCGGAAAGGGTCGCAGTTGTAGATGCGGAAGCCGTTGTCAGCAGCGGCGGCGAAACATGCCTGGTCCTGGTTGAAGGCGAGATGGAGAAGCGACGGCGGTGAAGGTGGCGCCGGCGGAGGAGACGTTTCCGGCGAGTGGTGGTGGTGTTGTGGGGGTGGAGATTGGGGTTGCGGAGATTGCATGAGGGAATCGAAGTCGAGGGTTTGGGATTGATCGGGGAGGAAATTAGGGTTTGGATTAGAATTGGGGGTTGTGTTAGGGTTAGGGTTTGGCCAAGGAGGAGATGCGCATGCAGAAAGTGTGGCCATTGATGAATGAATGAGATTTTCACGAAAATATTCTGAGCTTTCTTCTTTCTTCCGCTACGCACGCAAAAGTTATCACTCGATACTGTGTTCAGTGCTTCAGAGTGAAAATTACAAACAAACAGTGTCAGAGAATTTATATGATTGGTTAGTTTAATTAGTTACGTTAATTACGGAATACGCGCGAATATCGAAAAAACAAGAGAAAAATATGATATAGAAATTATTATATTTAATATCTCTTTTAATTGATTAAAATGTATTGGAAATTATAAATTTTAGAGAGAAATATTAAATATGAAATAGAATTCATCAAAATTTATTTAAAAGATAATGTGTGTTGTTTCTCATTAATATGATTCAAATGTATTTTATTTCTTGAAGATGATGATTGTTCATCATGTCATGAATATAACATACTATTGTTTATCCATATAAATTTCTTACATGGAAATTACCAACTAAAATTTTTAACTGAAATTAATTCTCAATTTTAATTAGTAGTATTTTAGTTCGAGTAATGCATAAGATAAATTATTATTTTACGTGACTATAACTTATGATAAGTAGATATTTTTAATATAAATTGTATTATAACTATTTAATTAATTTTAAAAAATAAAAGATACATTTTAAAAATTATAATAAAGGAATTTTATAATAATATTCCTTGTTTTCTTTTACAGTCTGCAGATATCCTTATTTCAACTTTCATGATTTATCTTTCTGTAACCAAAATTTACAATAAAGGAATTCATCTTTCAAATTAAAATAATTAATCATAAATAAATATTAATAGAGTACAATAAAAAATTACAAACATTCTAAATTACATATTTATCAAGAAAATAAATTAAAAACATATATAAAAATAAAACGTAAACATGCCAATTTACACCATTTTATATTTTATCTTCAACATACCAAATATTTATATTCCGATAAATTAATTTTTCCAGCCAACTGATTTTGTAAAACACAGCCGTAACTATTGATTGCTAACTACAAAAAATAAAAATCCACTTTCAAGTACTAATTGCCAATTTTCTTTTATACCCTTAATTTGCTGTAAAGTTCACTAATGAAACGTCCAATTTTTTTTATATATAAAATGAATATAATTTCTCCTTAAATCATTTATTTTTATGGGTATTTTTAAAATAAAATGTAAATATATGATGTTATTAATTAAATTAACAGTGGATATATATAAATATACTTAATTATTTTTATTTATTTTAATAATTTAGGTATTTATTTTTTATAGAGCATATCAATTTCATACATAACAATTTCGTCATATCAATATAAGAAGGAAAGAACAATTCCTATGAAAAATAAATAATTACGTGACAGAAAATTTGAATACATGGACAATCACGTTATAAGACGTAAAAAAAATTAATAAATTATATATTTTATGAGTAATTTAACTAATAAATATATTAGTTTTGATGACAAAATAAAATATATAAAAAAATGTTTCACCTCTCTTTGAATCCAGCTTGAAAATCAATCACCAGTAATTTGTTTCAAAGAATGAGAACAGAAAGCAGACCTCAATTGTGGTCACAAAATCAAGATCCAATTCCTGGTGGTTCGATAAGATTGTTCACATTTCTGGTGCAACAAGGAAAGTATTGTTTATGAGTGTGTATTTGGTTAGGTTAGTTGATTCCTTTTATAATTCATTTGAAAATATTATTTAAAATGTAACCATCACCCTAGGTATAGCCAAATGCATAACTTGCAAACAATCCTTTTCTTATTGCACCAATGAAGAAAAATGATATGGAACCAATGCAAAGACTTTGCACCTTCACATGAAACTTAGAATCTTTGAGAAACTCCAAATTCCTGATTAAAGCTTACTTAGTCCTTACCACTAGACTCCTTGCACCAATCATAGAGATTAGAGATCAAAATTGCTGATCCATTCTTTTCTGTGAAAACCATGAAAGGTGTTGCTTTTCTTCTCCCACCCTTTCACAAATATGTTGTAGTACTATTGTTTTTAGATTTAAAAAATATACAAATATGAATACTTTTTTTACCATGTTAAAGAAAATTTTTAAATTATTCTAGTTGATATTTTTTGTGTGTAAAACATAATGGTAACACTTAGAATGATCCAATTGGAAGATACATGATACATCTCTTCCATTCTCAAAATTTACTTTTTTGTTTTTTGTTATATCTCTTACATAGGAAGAAAAGCTCCACCAAGTCATTACACATTCAAAATCAAGTCCTTCTCATGGCTTTCTAAGGCCTTGGTAGAAAAATGTACCTCAGAAGAGTTTGAAGCAGGGGGTTATCAATGGTATATACATATATATGCATGCTCTTTTGCCTGCAATGATCCCTCTATTTTTCTCATATATCAATTGAATATTACTAGTCAATTACAACCTTAATAATGATTCACCACAATGCATGATAACATCATCAATCTTCCTTTGTGCTTTTCCATCTCTTCTCTTGTATATTATTAATCTCTTGCTCTATGTACCTACAGGAGTCTATCTATTTACCCAAATGGCAACACAAAAAGGGGTGGTGAAGGTTATATTTCTGTCTATTTGGTGCTAATGGACCCAAGTTCATTACCTCTTGATTGGGAGGTCAAAGCCATTGTGAATTTTTCTGCATACAACTTCATTGACGATGAGTATGTTACAACTCAAGGTAGTCTTCGATTAATTTCAAACTAATCAACATTTTGCATCACCAACTAAATTCTAATTCTAATTTACACAAATTTTTCCCTGTTTTAATTTTGTTGGTCACGTGCTATGATCAAACGGGCCAAACTTTTCTTCTAATCATATAAAGGTATTTCACAAAATATAAGAAAGGGTATGATAACTTTTTTAATATTTTAACTCATGTGTTAACGAATTGAAGTACATGCAGATACAAAAGTAAGGTGCTTCCATGTAATGAAAACTGAGTGGGGTGTTGATAAATTCATTAACATAGACACATTTAATGACCCTTCAAAGGGATATGTGATGGACGATACTTGTGTGTTTGGAGCTGAGGTTTTCGTTGTCAAGACCATGAATAAAGGCCATTGTTTATCAATTATTAATGGTCCTATCACTGTTTTCCATAGTTGGAAATTTAGTAACTTTTCCTCAGCAAAATTGGACAAGTACGAGTCTGAATCGTTTGTTGTTGGAGACTATAAATGGTATTAGTACTATATTTACCCAAATGCTTTTAACTTTTTTGTAGAATTCATTTGTTCTCTGGCAAATATGTTTTTTCTTTTCCCTCAGGAAGCTTCTTTTATACCCTAATGGAATCGTTGAGGGAAAGGGCAACAGTATCTCATTGTTTTTAGTTGTGGAAGTTTCAACTCTGCCCCCCAACACTAAACTCGTTGTGGAGTGCACTTTGTTCGCCAAAGACCAAATCTATGGACACCATGCTCAAACAAGATGTGAGTGCAATGCATTAGTTTTTTACTTTTAAGCACTAGTTTGACACATGATTTTGTTGCCTTTGGTAGAAAGTGGTGATTTTAACTTGACTTAGTTGTTGTAGTCACTAGGAAGTTCTCCAGCTCCAGTTCAACGTGGGGGTCAAGAAAACTTGTGGCCTTGGCTAGACTCGAAGATCCAAATAGTGGGTTTTTGGTGAATGATTCTTGCATCCTTGAAGCTGAAGTTAGGATTTTTGGTGTAATGACCCCACGAATTGATTGATAACCATAACTGGTCCGAGAGGATGATCAGCCATACTAGGACTGAGACACGGCTCAGACTATTACCGGAGGCAACAGTGGAAAATTTTTTGCAATGAACAAAAGCCTGACGGAGTAATGTCGCGTGGAGGTAGAAGGCCTACGGGTCAGAAAAATATTTGATACACGATACATAATTAATCAAATAATTAGTTATAAAATATAAGGAAAGAAATACTTATACATAATAGGAATAAGTTAGTTAATTGATCATGTATTACAGTTAAATTAATTAATTAATTATGTATTACAGTTGACAGTTGTATAATATAACACATGCATAAGATAATCATTATCATTATTTCCTACCTAAATTTAATTTAGCATCATTGAATATGCATAAAAGATATAAATGAATCCAAAGTTTCCATCATCAGCAATGAAGATGGTGATGCTTTGAATTATATCATTGGAGTTATCTTGTAAGAGAAAATTATGCAAAAACAACCAAGTACATTGTGTAAAAAATCACATGTAAAATTTGCTTCATTTGATACTTTAATCACCCTCACCTTATAAAAAAGTACAAATGATTCATGGTTTCTGCAATATTTTTGTTTAGACAATTATTTTTGGTCAGCAACTGAATTTTCATAAAAAAAAAGCACAAGTGCAAAACAAGTACAAAAACTGTATATACATGTGAATGATAACATTCATGCAGGCATAAAGCCTCACCAAAATAAAAGAGCAACAGCAAAAGTAGGAAACTATATATTCACTGATGTCAAAGTTGCATAAAAATTACTACTATATAAGTTAATAATATTCCATTTGAATTAGAAGAGAAATAAAAATAAAAAAAAGGATAAAAATATAAGAAAATTAGACAATAATAAAAATATTTTTTTATTTTCAGTTTTTATTATTTTAAGCATAAGCTTTTAAAATAATAATCATAATAAAAAAAAACATTATCATACTCTGTCGATACAAATTCAGCATTAGTGTAGCTAAATCATTTGTCCGAAAAGGCACGCGCTTTCTGAATAGATGCGCACACGGTTCAATCAATATTTTATTTTATTCATCAAAACGAGCTTACCCAACACGCCAACCCAAAATACACAATACGAACCATCTAAACATGCTCTCCAATCTAAGACCAAATCTGACCGTCCATTAAAAAACTCTTCATCAACCAACATCTTAGATTAATTCAACAAAAACCTCCACAATAGACATGCCCACACCCAATCCCATTGAAATCGAAAAGAACCCGCGCGATTTTGAATCTCTCTAAAAAAAACCCCAAACTCCTTCTTGGCTCATTTAAAAATTATTTTGTTTCCTATAAATATGATTGTGGATATTCATTATTAAAATTGAATGTTGAGAGTGTGATTGATCCTGATTGCGAATGGGGAAGATGAAGGGAAAAAGCCAGAGGATTGAGAAGAAGAAGAATAGAAAGATGAAGGGAACTTTGAATGGCAGCAACACTAGGCACTTGCAGCTTCAGCTCGGTCAAATCTCACTCTTTAACCTTCACAGACCTTCTTCTTCTTCACTTCCTCGCTTCCAGAACCTTCCAGATTCTGAACCTCACGATGCGTCTTCCACGTTCACCGACACCGCCGATGATAACAAAGACTTCATTCTCAGCCAGGATTTCTTCTGGTACTACTCTACTCATCTTATCCCTTTCCACAAAACTTCAATGCAGTCTGTTTGATTTTTTAATGTTGTTCTCTGATTATGATTAGGGTTTCATTTGTGTAAATAACGATTTCATTAGTTATCGATAAGTGATCGAGGGGAAACTGTTATTCTGATTGGAGAACGTTATGGAAAATATCTGAGGAACTGCGTCTAGGTTTTATTCTTTCACTGACGTTGTTCTTTGTTGTTTTTGGCAGCACTCCGGATTACATTACCCCAGATAATCAGAATATGAGTGTTGATTGCGATAGGGTGATGTATTTTCAAATTGATAATGCTGTGCGTTTTTGCTCTATGGCGTTTCATCAATGAAGAAATTATAATTTTTTAGCGTTTTGTTAGCAGGATAATACGCCTTGCCCCAAATCGCCGGAGAAGCTCAATACTACAAAAAGCAAAAGATGCCGACTTGGTAAGACTAGTTACATCTTATTGTGCCCTTTTGTTTTTGTTTATATTCTTCTTGCATCTGCTAGGATTGCTATGAGCAATCAAGTTCTCTCTTTTGAGTATTTAATGTAGTTATATATTGAGGATTTGGGATTGATATCAAAGGTTAAGTTGAAATCCTGTGTCAGTTGATACATGCAGTCAATGGTGTTTATATTTTTTTTTGTTATTAAAAGGATCTAGATTTTGAAAATCTATGTAGTGCAAGCTAAATTTATGGAGATGATCGTGCTGTTTGAACTTCATTCACTGTGGTACTTCATGAGTGTAAATCAGTGTGCTCATTGAAAATTAGATAGTCTTAGCACACGAAAACAAATAGTGCAAATTTGCAATATGTTTTTTTCGTTTATTCATAATTCCTAATCAATATGTATGCTTGTTCTAGATTCTATGTCAGTAAACCCTCTCAGCCCAACCTTTTCTGGTGACCATCAAGCAGTTGTGGAACTTGGAAAGGACACTGTTACAGATGAAGTATCTGTTGAGAAAACAATTGTAGCGGGTAAACCAAAGGCTCAAAATTATGTGTCACATTCTGCAGTGGCATTGCGTTGTAGGGTTATGCCTCCTCCTTGCATCAGGAACCCTTATCTGAAAGATGTATCTGAAAAGGAGATAGATCCTTTTGGAAACCAACGATTGAAATGTGCAGGTATTATTTTGGTCAGCTCCTTCACTATAATTTTGGGCAAGTTGTTGCAATCTGCATGGTTTTATACCTGTAAGTATTTTCGTCACTTATTGCAAATTTGAAATATCTAACTACATAATGATGGCAGGTCTCTTCCCTGCATTTACTGGTGGTGATGGGCTTTCACGCTATCGCACTGACTTTCATGAAATTGAGGTATTGTGTTTCATAAGGAGATTGTAACTTCTATGGATTGTTTGAATTGGTATTACGTGGTCGCAATTCAACCTCTCTGGTTCTGTAACTGATGTATAACTTTTCCTTTTCTTTTCAGCAAATTGGTAGAGGAAACTTCAGTAATGTTTTCAAAGTATTAAAACGGATAGATGGCTGCTCATATGCAGTGAAATGCAGCACCAGACAGTTACACCAGGAAACAGAAAGGTACCATCTCTAATCTTATGGATTCATTTTTTTCTTCTTTTCCATAGGTCTTGTAACTCGCGCTAATCTTTTGAGTTTCGACATTGCAGGAGACAAGCTTTGATGGAAGTCCAAGCTTTGGCAGCCCTAGGTTTTTATTTTTACCTTCCGTTTTACTCTGAATACTAGACTTTGTATAAAATTTGCTTTCCTTTATTTCGATAATCTTTCTGCCACTATAGGTTTGCACGAGAACATTGTGGGCTACTATTCTTCATGGTTTGAAAATGAACAACTGTACATTCAGATGGAGCTATGTGATCACAGCTTATCCATAAGAAAGTCCTCTGTGTTTCTTACAGAAGGACAAGTGTTAGATGCCTTATTTCAGGTAAACCTCGTTCATGACTATTTTTAAATAGGCCTTGTTATGCTTCATTACATGGCATAGGAGTTATGACAGCCTAATATCACACATTCCCTTTTGGTTTTCAGTACTCTTTCTCCTAGATGTTTATTCTCGTAGTGTCCTGCACAAACTTTTACCAGACCATTCTTTTTATTCATCTTTTGATTTGATTTGATTTGTTTTGACATGGTCAGGTTGCCAATGCTTTGCAATTTATACACGAGAAGGGAATAGCTCATCT
This sequence comes from Hylodesmum podocarpum, assembly GCA_026586105.1. Taxonomy (NCBI): domain Eukaryota; kingdom Viridiplantae; phylum Streptophyta; class Magnoliopsida; order Fabales; family Fabaceae; genus Hylodesmum; species Hylodesmum podocarpum. The sequence continues at coordinate 591,749 of JALJEV010001298.1, read as the reverse complement.
AGATGTCAAACCTGATAATATTTATGTAAAAAATGGTGTTTATAAGCTCGGTGATTTTGGATGTGCTACTCTTCTTGATAATAGCCTGCCTATTGAGGAGGGCGACGCACGCTATATGCCTCAGGAAATCCTTAATGAGAATTATGATCACCTTGACAAGGTTGATATCTTCTCCTTGGGAGCTTCTATTTATGAACTAATTCGTAGATTGCCTTTGCCAGAATCAGAATGTCAATTTTTAAATCTCAAAGAGAGCAAGTTTCCACTTCTGCCTGGCCATTCGTCGCAACTTCAAAACTTGCTCAAGGTACATTGCATTGTTCTCTTACCTGAAATCTAATTGAACTCGTGTTTTGGTTTTAAGAACTGTTAAAGTGTAAATGATTCTCTCTTCGAATGTTTTTGTTGTCTTTCAACATGGTGGATGTTTTGCAAGTGTGATACTACAAACCAAGTTCAGTATATGCACATATAAAGGAATTATAATTCCACTCTTCGTCTATGTTTTGCATGGATTTTTATTAAAATATGCAAGGTACATTGGTCGTTGCTTTAACATTCGTTTTTCACACTAAAATTACGTTTGTTTTACCACTTTGGTATTTATGGTCGAGTCATGCAACCACTGCATCAACAAAATTGAAAATATGTTCCTTTACACAATAAGATTTTTGTCAAAGTTAGATGAAAAATGTGACGATTGGTTGAAGATGGATTCATTACATGCGTAATACTATTGTTTTCTTGCCATGAATAATATTCTTTAATATTATTAAAAATAATAGTTTAAACTTTTAACAGGTGCAAATTTCCCCTGATGGAAATTTGTTCTGTTCTTTTTATTGGGCTAAACATGCTTGATCTGGAAAATTTACGAGTTTCTTTTGGTGATTTAGGTGATGATGGACCCTGATCCGGTTAAGCGGCCTTCTGCTAAAGAATTGGTGAAGAACCCAATTTTTGATAGGATCCAAAGAACAGCAAGAAGTTGACAAACCACGATTTAGTGTTTTATGGTTGGATCATATACGTAAGATGGTCTTGATTTTGTCATGGCCAATTTTGTGAAATATCTAGCCTTTTCGGATATATATGCACCAAATTTTGCTCGACCATGGTGCAATTATGATAACTTTAATGATCCAACTACACATTTTGTTTGTACTAATGATGTGCAAAATGGCAATTGGCAAAGAGAATCCCCCTTGAAATCAGTAATTAGTATTTTCATTATTTCAGTCTTTTTTTGCTTCACGCGAGTTTTGCTTGTTTATAATTTTTATGTGACTAAACTTTGTAGAAATAATAAATTCAATAATTTTATTTTTTAAATAAATTATAAAATTACAACAAATTGAATTATAAAGAATAAAATGTTTTATAAAGATAAATATAGAATTAAATTAATTCTTAAAATTTTTAAAAATTAGTATGGAGACAAAAATTTATAAATCTAAAAGGGTAAACCAAAAGCAATTGTTACTATATAAAACTTTGAGGTATTGAGTTTTTTTATATTATATTGACTTTTTTAATTTTTAAAAAATAGCATTACATTAGGACTAGGTATAAAAATAATATTAAAAAATTTGAGGCATTGAGTTTAATTTTGTGAAAACTATGGAGTGGTAAATATAATTTACTTTTTTTTTATATGTTTAGTTGGAATGCAAAGATTATAAAAAAGGCTGAAGTGAATGAATTTCAATAATTATTTAGCACACGAAGGGAATTTTGTCATTTGAAAGAATTAATCTGTGAGACATGTAAATATTATTAAAGTGGATTTTATTCATTTCAACTAAATCTTTTAGATGCTTGGATTTCTACTAGCTTAAGAGAATCAGCAAAATTATGTTACTTTTATTTATTTATTTATTTTAACAATTTATTGTGATAATAGAGGTAAACATTTTGGGTTATAAAGTCTTGGCATCGGAAATGTATTCAGCTAGTGAGAGAATCAATTCTTTTTATGATCAACTGTATATAAACAATGAAGAATGAATATTATTTTATATTTACAGAAGAATAAATATTACTTAACGTCGAATGAATATTTAAAATTCACATAACTTTTTCTGTATGATAGTTAATATTTGTCTTTCTCACTCTCCTATTTTTATGTTTGGACTTTTACCAAATTTCGCTTATGAATTCATCATATCAATTTTTATACCGTAAATGTATTTTAAAAAAATAAATTCTATTATTAAACTATATTAATTAAGTCAAAAATAATTCTATTATTTAATTCATATACATGTGTAATATTAATTAGTCTTCTTTAACTTAAAGTAATAAGATTACGATGAACAGTATTCAAGGCTCAAACTCTCAAAAATAATTCAATTATTGTTATATGATATATATATATATATATATATATATTAAAATAGGATGCGATAATAATTAGAATAAATAAGTGAAAAAAAGTTTTCTTCTATTGATGTTTTAACCTCGTAGAATTTCCATTCTTTATTCTTTTGATTACAAGTTTTCTTGGTCCTCTCTCTCTCATTCTTCTCTCTCTCTCTCATTCTCTCTCTCTCTCTCGTTCTAGTTACGAAAAGCAAGTTCGTGTGTCATGAAAGTAGAGCTATGTGAGTGATGATACGATTCTACGAATCTCTATTCTCTATAGTCTCTACTACTCCATCCTTGTAATTCTCTTCTTAATGTCTCTAACTCTCACTTATTATTATTAATCGTTACTATTATTATTATTTTTCAGTTCTTATTACCAAGGCACAAGAAACACGTTGAAAATCGAGGATTATTCCAAGACCCATTTTCCCAGGTCGATTTTGGCACGTGGGATATCAACCTTCAACCCTATTCTCTCAAGGTTACATTACCCACCTTATTTCTAATCATTACTTTGCATGTTGAGCATTTTCTCTTTCTCCATTTTTTTTCGTGCTTTTTGATTCTATGTACTTATTTATTTCTCTTTATGTTTTTATGGGTTTATCTTTTAATTTTCGTAACAACCCCATTGTGTTTGGTTCAATCATTTATACTTCTCCGCGTCTTGTTTGGTTCGTATAATTATCACGGTAGTTTTTCTTTTTCCTTTTCTTAAAGAAAAAAAAAACGGCAAAGTTAATTACTTTGTGTTTTGTTTTCTTCGATTTTGTATATTCTGAATTGTTTCTTTCTTCAGTGTTTAATCATTAGTCTTATAGAGTGGAGCTTTGATCTGGGTTTTGAATTTGATGTTGATGTATCTAGTGCGTGATTAGATTTTCTGAGTATTTGACTGGTTTTCTGTGGACTGATTATTTTTCGATTGTTATTTGATCAGAGCAACGCAATAGTGAAGTTATACAAAATATGACGGAATTATATATGCTATAGTAATTTAGTTTTGTTTATTGGTACATATGATATAGTAATGTATAAATATATATATGTGAAATTTTTTATATGATGCAAAAATTATTGCAGTTTTTTTTTTATGGGGTGTGTAATTTCGTGTTTAAAGGTACAAAGGTTTAAGATATGGTATTGGCTTTGTTAATGTGTGAATGATTTGACTTATTTGGCTTCATGCTTTAGTAATGAGATTGTTCTCGTGACTTTATTGATCGATCACCACGAGGAGCTATTGCAGTGAGGGGCTAGAATTTGCTGTTTTTGTAATTTAGAAAGCATATATATTGTGGATTGTTCTTTATAATTTAGAAAGCATATTATATTGTTGATTGTTCTTTATTCAACTTACAATCCACTATTTGCAGATGAGTCCAGCCAATGAAGGGAAATTTGCTGGAGGATGTAAAGATAATTTTGGTGATCCTGAAGTGGTGCCTCGTGTTGGAGATGAGTACCAGGTAGAAATTCCTTCTTTGTGTACAGCACCTTATCTTTCTCAGCTTGTAAAGAAGACAGGAGATTCAGAAATCACAGAAGAGTCTAATTCACTAGGATTGCCCATTCCTCTTAAGTGGGCACACTGCACATTTGAAGATAGAGGTGGTTTTGGGACTTCAAGTGGAGTGGGGCTAGTTATTTCTGAGCAAGAATGTCAAGAAGTTAATGTGGAACGTCACACTGCTTCATATGTTGAAGAGAAAAATGTAGGAGGGTCCTCAAATTTTGAATCATCTTCTAAAACTGATCAGAAGGATCAGCTAATAGGCAAGTATCTTCTCCCTGGATTGTTGGATGATCAATCTTGGACTGATACTGAAAACAAAAGTTTTCTTCTTGGCCTCTATGTATTTGGGAAGAAACTTAACATTTTAAAGAGATTTGTTGGGAGTAAGAATATGGGAGACATATTGTCTTTCTATTATGGAGAATTTTATAAATCTAAGGAATACCGTCGATGGTCAGAGTGCCGGAAGTTGAGAACTAAGCGGTGTATATATGGCCAGAAAATATTCACAGGATGGAGGCATCAAGAATTGCTGTCAAGATTATTTTCCCACTTGCCAAAGGAGTGTCAAACTACATTGGTTGAGGTATGCCAAACACACATAATCCTGGTTAATGCTCTTTTAGTATTTAAACATCATACAGGTTTATTGGCATTGATGGTGCAAGCTGTGTCCACACTATAACCATAATAAGTAGTAATTAAAATAAGTCCTTTTGTAAGTGTTGCTGACTTTTATATATTTTGTAAAAGGTGAATTAGATGATAATTTTGGTTGGAGGCTAAATACTATTCATCAGCAAGCTTGAGAATTTTGTCATGCTAAAAAGGAATTGAAAAGGATAATTTCACCAACTTCTGTTTGTGATATATCCTTGGTTTTATATTCAAGTCATGAACAAATGTGCACACTGCTTTATCCTGATTACTGGGAAATATTTTAGTGTATTAAAAGGTGCATTTGTTTTCTTTTCTCAAATGATAGTATAAATGCTTCTTCTAATTCCTATCCATAGCTCAGATGGGCATTACATAATATGCTTAACTGGCTGTATTTCTATCAACCCCGCGTACTTTCAAGCCTGAAAAACAACGTCTCCTGAATTCATGTTAATATTGCTGCAGATTTCAAGGAACTTTGGGCTGGGAAAGATGCCTTTTGAAGAATATGTATTTGCTTTAAAGGATGCAGTTGGGATTGACTTGCTTATAGATGCAGTAGGTATTGGAAAAGGAAAGCAAGATCTCACTGGCACTTCCGTTGAGCCATCAAAAACCAATCACATCTCTGTTCGCTCAGAAATGCCAACTGGCAAAGCTTGCTCCTCTCTTACAGCTGCAGATATAATCAAGTTTCTCACAGGAGATTTTAGGTTGAGTAAAGCTCGATCCAGTGATCTCTTTTGGGAAGCTGTTTGGCCACGTCTTTTAGCAAAAGGTTGGCACTCTGAACAGCCGAAAGATCAAGTTGTTTCTGGATCAAAACAATCTCTGGTTTTTCTTGTACCTGGTGTTAAGAAATTTTCAAGAAGGAAATTGGTAAAAGGTAACCACTACTTTGATTCTATAAGTGATGTATTGAATAAAGTAGCATCTGACCCCGGGCTTCTTGAGACTGAAAGTCGAGCAATGGAGGGCAATGTAGATGGGGAAAAAAGACAAGAGAAACAAGACCTAGAGCGTGGGTCAAATAAACAACAATTTCATCACCTTCAATCTCATAGTTCGAAGTGCAATGAAGATCTCACCAAATTTACAATTGTAGATACCAGCATGGCTGTTGATATGAATCAACGTAAAGTGAGACAGAGGAGAAGCTTACCTTTTCAAACTGTGAGTGTATCTACCATCTCAAGCTGTTCTAGTGAATCTGAGCAAGATACATCTGAAGACTCTGAAGATCAGGTTGATCAAGCTAATGCTTCCAGTCCTATCGAGGATCAAGTTGAAAAAGCTAATTCTTCACATCTTATTGAAGATCAGGCTGAACAAGCTAATGCTTCAAGTCCCATCAAAGATCAGGTTGAACAAGCCAATTCTTTGAATCCTATTGAAGATCAGGTTGAACAAGCTATTTCCTCAAACCCTGTTGAAGAATTCTCTGATAAGGGGTTGAGAATAGATTCACCAGATTGTGCTCATGTTCCTGATGTCATCAATACCACCGAAGAAGTAAAAAACCATAGATGTCATTCTGATATGCATGATGATGAGCATTCAAGGGAGATCGATAAGCATCCCTTGATTCAAAATATGACATCTGATTGCACAATTCCATGCATCACGGAAATGCAAAAGTTAAGAGCTTGTAACCATGGAGAATTGAGGCTCTGCACTGAAAGTACTTCTGTGGATAGAAAGTTTGATTTAAATGAACCAATCTCACCATCAAATATGCATGAAGCATCTGATGGCATGGATTTAGAAAACTCTTCGTTGCCAAGTTATCTGGCTAAAGGCAGTCCAAACATGAGCAATGAAGGCAGTGCCATTGGGAACCACCTGGTTGGAGAAGTTTCTGCAGAAAATTCTGAGACCAGGATGTTGATTGACTTGAATTTTCCACAAGTTTCACCTGAGTTGGAACTTGAAATGCAAATAACATCCTCCATGGGCATTCCGCAAAATGAAGAGCAAACTGCAAATACTTTGTCTTCTTCTGATATATCCCTGTTCAATGAGACACAGGAGTTTCCTGATGGTAATAAGGAGCAGCAATCTATCCTGGTCAACCGTCGCCAGAGCACAAGGAACCGGCCATTGACCACAAAAGCATTGGAAGCTCTTGAGTACAGATTTATCAACTCAAAGCGGAAAAGAAAGAACACTGAATCTTCAGACAATAGGTCAAAGTCCAAATGTGGACGTGTAAGTAGTGGAACAATTGTTAGTGCTACTTGTGATGATGGCATTGAGAATTCAATGGCTGATACAAAAGCAGAGGAGGAGAATGTTATCGATGCATATAGCTGTAGCATGAATCTGAATAGAGGCTCACTATAATTAGTGAAAAGGTTGGGTAGCTTCTTGAGGAATTAGCATCAAGTTCATAAATGTTTCTGGTGTTGAGGCTAAACTGCATATAATTTCATTGTTTCAAATGTATCCATAAATGATAGATATACATGAAGATCAAATTTATCACTCCATATTCACTTACTCTTTTTTTTTTCAAGAATGTGACTGATAGAATAATATAACAAACCCTTGTTTTTCATATGATCAATGATTTAAAGATCCATTGATGCCAAAGCTCCCAGATAAAAGTCGCTCTCTTTTTATAAAAGGAACGTAGTGCTATTTTCTGTTTTATATCAGACTGATAGCAATACCAGTCATGCTTTGATGAAGACACAATTGCACCATCCCCCAAGCATAATTGTGTCTCAGGTGATCATTTTATGAATTAGTTTCTATAACTCAGGCAGCCTTGTGATATAAAGTGGCAATCAATGAGTATTATTCTGTAATTTATAACTAAAATAAATTTTCTTAATTAGTAGGCACAATGTCAGTAGATGAAAACAGCTCTGATTTGAATTGATTAATAGAAGTTAATCCTTTGGGAAATGAAAACTCAATAACTATAGAGATTTTTTTATTTTATTTTTTTTTACAGTGGTGGTGGAAAAATTGTTGAAACTATAACCTGATGCAAATTATGGAAGCCCCTAACTACAGACTAGTTGTTATAAAATGAATCTTTGATACCAAGCAACATGCCATTTCAAAGCTATAACTTTTAGTGTCCTCGTTGTGTCATGACCACTTTTAAAACTACTTTGCTTAGTTGAAATAATAATTTTAAGCCCATACTGGCTGCTAGCCGGACATTATTGACTAAGAATCTGATGTGCCTGAATATTTGACATGGTCAGAGGCCAATATTTTGTTGGGAAAATTACGCAGAATTTTCTCGTACCGTTAGATTTATGGAAGTGAAAAATAACTCGAACTTTGCACACACACAATTGATAACGGAGTTCGGCCAATAATGCCTACGTCTCCGGACTGTTGCAGATCTTTTACTGAAAAAGGGAAATATACTTGGTGTTTACAGAATACTCAAAAGTAATTCAACACCACTCACAACCCAAAACCCAATTACACCCACAAGAACTAAATTGTTCTTACTCTAAGTGCTACTGCACTCTCCCTCTCTTCTTCTCTCTTCTGCTGGTTGTGAATTTGTTTACGGTGCACTTCTCTTCTGCATCCTTCCTCCTATTTATAACTGCCTTGGAGCAGCTGAATCCTTTGGAGCAAAGAAACTTTTGACAAAACATTGGAGCAAGAACTTTTGACAAAAAATTTCGGTGCGATTTCGGTCAAAGCTTTCTTTGACATTTGATGCAAATTTACTATTCACATTTTGCCAATTTTCAACAATTCGTCAATTTAACTATTCACCAAAGGCTGCTCTGACTTTTTCAACAATCTCCCACTTGAAGACTGATTTCAATCTGTCTTCACACCTTGATCAATGCAACAGTCTTCTTTAACTTGTTATTTTAGCAGGCCAACTGAAGTTGAACACAACTTCAGTTTATCAATGGTCACCACCTTTGTCAACATGTCTGCTGGATTCTCACTTCCTTTGATCTTCTTCAATGTTAACACTTCATCCTCAAGTTGAGACCTGATAAAGTGATAACGGATATCAATATACTTAGTTCTGGAGTGAAATGTTGAATTCTTTGCCAGATGTATCGCACTCTGACTATCACAATGCAAGACACTCCTTTCCTGGATGAATCCCACCCTAAAAACAAACCTTGAATCCATATCATCTCTTTACTGGCTTCTGTTATTGCTACATACTCAGCTTCTGTAGTGGATAGAGCTACAATCTTCTGTACTTGCGACATCCAACTGACAGCTGTTGTTCCAACAGTAAATATGTAGTCGGTGGTACTTCTTCGGTGATCGACTTCACCTCCAAAGTCTGCATCTACGTAACCTTGTACCTTTATATCTCCTTTGCCAAAGTACAAACACTTCTTTGTGGTTCCTCGTAGATACCTCAAAATCCATTTGACTGCTTCCCAGTGAGCTTTTCCTGGATTTGTCATAAACCTGCTTATTACTCCCACTGCATGGCCAATGTCCGGCCTCGCATGGACCATTGCGTACATCAAACTTCCAATGGTGAAGCATATGGAATTTTAGCCATGAGACTTCTTTCTTCCTCTGTTTGAGGACACTGGTCCTTGGATAGGCGAAAATGACTTGCCAAAGATGTGCTGACTGGTTTGGCGTCGCCCATGTTGAATCTTTGCAAAACACGGTTAATGTACTCTTCCTGAGATAACTGCAAAATTCCTTTTTGCCTATCTCTCGTGATTTGCATCCCAAGGATCTTCTTGGCAGGACCTAAATCCTTCATGTCAAATTCTTTTGACAACTGCATCTTCAAGCTTCTGATTTCTTCAATATCTCGAACCATACTAACATATCATCAACATAAAGTAGCAAGATGATATAACTGGATTTATATCTCTTGAAGAAGCAACGATGGTCGCGTTGCACTTTCGAAGCCTTCCCCGTGTGCATGAAGCTATCAAACTTCTTATACCACTTGTCTTGGAGCTTGTTTCAGGCCGTACAAGCTCTTTTTTTTCTCGCATACCTTATTCTCCTTTCCTTTCACCGAGAAGCCTTCGGGTTGATGCATGTATATTTCCTCATCTAAGTCTCCATGAAGAAACGCCGTCTTCACATCTAGCTGCTCAAGGTGGAGATCTTCACTAGCAGCAATACTTAGTACGGTTCTGATAGTATTGAGCTTCACAACTGGAGAAAAGATTTCTGTGTAGTCAACTCCTTCCTTTTGCTAGAACCCTTTGACCACTAGTCGGGCTTTGTATCTCTTGGAGCCATCATGCTCTCTTTCACCCGATATATCCATCTTTGTGAAGTGCCTTCTTACCCATGGGTAAATCGGCTAGTTCCCATGTTTGATTCGACTTTAAAGACTTCATTTCGTCCTTCATGGCAAGCTCCCACTTGATGGCATCTGTGGTTTGACTTGCTTCTTCAAAGTCTTCAGGCTCTCCTCCATCAGTCATCAACATGTAGTCCATATATCTTCTGTTTGGCACATGTGGACGAGAAGACCTTCTCAAGACAGGAGTTGGAGTAGGGAGCTCTGGAGTATTAGACTGCTGCTCACTACTCTGCTCAGTCAGTCCTTCTGGATGAGGAGTTTCAATGGCAAGACTATCAGGGACTTCATCCACCTCTGCATACACTAGCTCAGTCTGTTCTGATTTACTGCTCTCAGTGTTATGCTTATCCTTGTACATCACTCTTTCATTGAAGATCACATCTCTGTTGCGGATCATCTTCTTGTTTTCATCATCCCAAATGCGGTAGCCAAACTCATCTTCACCATAGCCGATGAGAGTGCATTTCTTTGACTTGGGATCAAGTTTATTTCTGCCTTGATCACTTACATGCACATATGCTACACAACCGAAAACTCTAAGATGTGAGAGTTTTACCTCTTTTCCGCTCCATACCTCTTCTGGTATTTTGTGCTCCAAAGGTACCGATGGACCTCGGTTGATCAAGTAGGCTGCTGTGTTGACTGCTTCTGCGCAGAATTGCTTTGGTAAGCCTGACTGCACACGTAAGCTTCTGGCTCTTTCAGTCAACGTTCGATTCATCCGCTCAGCTACACCGTTATGTTGAGGCGTACCTGGCACTGTCCTTTCCATTCTGATCCCGTGCTCGTAGCAGAACTTCTTGAATCTAGTGTCTTCATATTCACCACCATTGTCAGTTCTGAGCTTTTTAATCTTCAATCCTGTCTCATTTTCTACCATTGCTTTCCACATTTTGAAAACTTCAAATACTTCGGACTTGTGTTTAAGGAAGTATACCCATACCTTCTTGGAGTGATCATCAATAAAAGTCACGAAGTAGTGTTTTCCACCAATGGATGAGACTGTAGTTGGACCCCAGACATCAGAGTGAACAAGCTCGAGTTTCTCCTTCTTTGGGGTTCTTGCACTTGTCTGAAAGCTGACTCGCTTCTGCTTTCCAAGTATACAGTCTTCACACATGTCAATTTCTACTTATCAAGACACTGTAATTTTCCTTCGAGTGCATGATCTTCATTCCCTTCTCACTCATATGGCCAAGTCTCGGTGCCATATATTGGGATTTTCATTCGTTGCGGCAAGAATGCGATTGAGCAACGTGTTCTGTATTGTGTGTATAGAGTGCCATCTTTCTTGCCTCGAGCAACCTTGTCATTGCACCCTTTGATATCTTCCGGTCATTACCATGGAAGATTGTAATGTAGCCTTCATCGCAGCCAATCCCCTCTTGAGATTAAATTCTTTTTCAGGTCGGGAATATGTCTAACATTTTTCAATTCCCATGCAGACCCGTTCAATTTAATCTTCACTACACCTTTACCCACAACCTCACAAGTTTGATCATTGCCAAGATAAACTTTACCTTGTTCTCCTGGGGACATAACGTCGAAGAATCCTTTATGTGACGTGGCATGGAAGGATGCTCCGAGTCTAACACCCAAGACTCTTCCTTGCTCTCCAAAAAGCATATCAATGCATCATCTCTTCTTGATGTGGAAGCAACATTTGCTTTCGTCCTTCACTTCCCGATTCTTCGATCGCCTTTGCACCGATTTTTGTAGTGCCCGATCTTTCCACATTTCCAACACTCGATAGTCTTGAGTGAGAATTATTGGATTTCTCGATTTGGACCTCCCGCCTTTGATCTGCCTCGGTAGTTTGATCTGCCACGTCCGTCTTCTCTAGTTGAGTTTCTTCCTCTTGACTCGTATGCAATCTTGAAGAGGTTGAAGACTCACCCGAATCTCTCTTCGATCTCTTCACCGAGAACTAGATCACGGATGTTATTGAATTTTAACTTACTGCTTCCTATTGAGCTACTCACAGCCGTGACAGTAGCGCTCCAACTTTCTGGTAAGGAAGACAAAAGTATCAAGGCTCATACCTCATCATCAAATTCGATTTCAACTGAACTTAATTGGGTTATGACTAGGTTAAGTTCATTGATATGTTGTGCTACCGATGCGCCTTCCGCCATCCGCAAGTTAAACAACCGCCTCATCAAATGAACTTTGTTTGAGGCCGACGGCTTTTCATACATCCTGGAAAGAGCCGCCATCAGACCCGCCGTGGTCTTTTCTTTCGCAATGTTAAAGGCAACATTACGGGATAATGTTAACCGGATAACGCCAAGGGCTTGCCTATCGAGAAGTTTCCATTCGTCATCACTCATGCCTTCGCCGTTTACGAGAGAGGTTGATCTGACTTTTTCTGATACAAATAGTTTTCTATCTGCATCTTCCAAAAGCCAAAGTTCGCACCATCGAACTTTTCAATTTTCACCTTTCCTTCATCTACGACCATCACTCCCACTTAAATCTGACACTTCCTCAGGATCGTTTCTGACAATTTTTTGTAAACCACTGTGTTGAGAACACGTTTACGAACAAATTTGTAACGCGGACAAATTTTTCGTGATTTTACTATTCACGTGAATAGTATTTTACTATTCATATGAACAGTACCTCAAAAAATTGCAGAGCTTCCAATCTGGAGCTCTGATACCAGTTGTTGGGAAAATTACGCAGAATTTTCTCGTACCGTCAGATTTATGGAAGTGAAAAATAACTCGAACTTTGCACACACACAATTGATAACGGAGTTCGGCCAATAATGCCTACGTCTCCGGACTGTTGCAGATCTTTTACTGAAAAAAGGAAATATACTTGGTGTTTACAGAATACTCAAAAGTAATTCAACACCACTCATAACCTAGAACCCAATTACACCCACAAGAACTAAATAGTTCTTACTCTAAGTGCTACTGCACTCTCCCTCTCTTCTTCTCTCTTCTGCTGGTTGTGAATTTGTTTTCGGTGCACTTCTCTTCTGCATCCTTCCTCCTATTTATAACTGCCTTGGAGCAGTTGAATCCTTTGGAGCAGCAACTTTTGACAAAACATTGGAGCAGCAACTTTTGACAAAAAATTTCGGTGCAGTTTCGGTGCAGCTTTCTTTGACATTTGATGCAAATATACTCTGTGGATTGTTTAATGATTAAAAAAAATATAAAAAATTATTCATTAACTTTATAAACAAAGACGTGACAACCTTTTTTGGATTAATAAAAATAATTTTTTAAAGATTATTCTTTATTTTACTAATTTCTTTGACTAATCAAGTTTAATATATTTATTGTGATTTTATGACATTCAGATGTGATAAATTTAATATATTTATTGTGATTGGGTTCTTTGACTTATAATCTAAGTAACAATCCTTCTAATTTATAATTTGTTATGATTGCAAATATGTGTCCTTATTTATTAAAAGAGGACGCTAAAAAACTTTAAACACTCATAATATAATAGTTGTTATTAGAAGGGTTTGAATTCCAGTCTAATAAAGAAAAGTAAGTGAGTTTGTTAAACTTATTTTTAAAAAAAAGAATTTATTTTAATAAAATAAACAGTTTTTTGTTTTTTTTATGTTTGTTTAAATTGCTTTTACTTTAAATATTGTGTTTTTTTTAAATACAAATTTTATCTACTTAAATAATCATTTTTTAAAACCCGTTTTATATAAGTATTTAGTTTTTGAAATTTTAAACAAATTGACTCATGTTAAGATGATTAGATTAATTGACTTTAATATGTTGAAAATGAAAAAATTAGTTGTAACAATTTTTAGTCCCTAAACATCAAATCAACTGTTTTAACATGCATGGATCAGATATATTTTCATTGAAGTTTGAAACAAACAGTTCCCCAGCAGGGTAGAAATCAAAAAAAAAAATCCTAGACTACAAACAGGTGGTTGGTACTTTGGCAGAATGTACAACCTCATTTCCAAAACACAATTTCAGAATAATTGAAAACATTGTCTATGGTTACATCTTTTACAAGATCTGAATGATAAGAAGAACAATCCCAGTGCGTGATTTCCACAAACAGGTGGCGAACCAAGTCCTAGTCCTCGTAATCAAAGACGTTCCCTTCGATTCTCACCACCAACAAACATCACCACCACCACCTCAATGGACAAACGACGCCGTCACGTATGTCCTCCGCTCCATCTCCCGCTACACTCTCCAATCTCCTCGTTCCATAGGCCGCCAGAACACCTTCCGCCACCGCACTCCTCTCCGTCAGCGCAACCTCAACCTCGAACACCACAAGCTCGTTACCAAAACACTCATCCTGGGCCCCGCGGCCCACCGCGACCCTCACAAAGCCCACCTCGGGCCCAATAAAGCCCTTGAATTCTTCCACTGGGTCGAATCTCGCTTCTCCTTCACCCACTCCGAACCCACGTGCCGCGAAATGGCCTCTCTCCTCGCTCGCGCAAACCAAATCAAAACCCTCTGGCATTTCCTCAAACACTACTCCACTCACGTGACCACTCCCACCGTCACGTGCCTCGTTAAACTCCTCGGAGAACAAGGCCTCGCCGACGAAGCGTTGTTAACCTTCTACCGGATGAGACAGTTTCACTGCAAACCCGATGTTCACGCTTACAACACCCTCATCCACGCGCTCTGCAGCGTTGGCAACTTCACCAAAGCGCGTTTTCTCCTCAACCAAATGGAGCTTCCCGGTTTCCGGTGCCCGCCGGATACTTTCACCTACACCATTCTCATAAGCTCTTATTGCCGCTATGGAATTTGCACCGGTCACCGGAAGGCCACGCGCCGGCGAATTTACGAGGCCGGTCGACTCTTCCGGTTGATGCTCTTCAAAGGGTTGGTTCCTGATGTTGTCACTTACAATGCCTTAATTGATGGGTGTTGTAAGACGTGGCGCGTGGACAGAGCGTTGGAGTTGTTTCATGACATGAAAAAAAGGGGTGTTGTTCCTAACCGTGTTACTTATGGTTGTTTCATTAGGTACTTCAGTGTTGTTAATGATGTTGATAAGGGTCTTGAGATGTTAAGGGATATGCAGAGATTGGGACATGGGGTTCCCAGTTCGAGTTCTTATACACCCATCATTCATGCGCTTTGTGAAGGTGGCAGAGTGGTTGAGGCATGGGGGGTTCTTGTTGAGTTGGTTGATAGTGGTTCTGTGCCTAGAGAGTATACTTATAAGTTGGTTTGTGATGCACTTCGTGGGGCCGGGGAGGATGGGTTGTTGGAGGAGAGTGGGGTGCACAAGAGAATTAAGGATGGAATATGGAATAGATACAGACAATTGATGAAAGTGAAACCTGTTATGGGTCGCAAGGGGTATCCTGAAATGGTTGAACAAGTTTGAGTTTGAATGCACATATCAAATGCTGAGTTGAATTTGAATTTGAATTTGGGCATGCTGCTAGTGAAGTCTGTCAAGAATGTGGTGTTCTTCAAATAGTAATGATTTGATGATTATTTCCAATTACTCCATCTAACATGATAATGATTTTAACATCTTACGTAGGCTTAGAATATCAATAATTTTTCGATCATATAGCACTTAAAATGAGTTTCCTATGCACTGGTGGTGGAGTAACACAATAACACCATGCTTAGACATTAGTTGCAGTTGGATAGTAATAGTTGTATAAATCATTTTTATGCTTTCAGCAGTTTCAAGATTACCTTTTTTGGTTGCCAAATGTAATTGACTGCATGTAATGGATAAAGACTTCTGTTGTTGTTGTTGATGTTGAATTTACCTGTTCATCTTCTACTAGTACTGCTAGACAGGATCTTTCAAAATTGTCATATCATATTGTAAAGTAATGAAATGCTTTCACATTCCTATCAGTAACAATGTAACACCAAGAAGATGACAATTTAATGTGAAGGATGGAAACCATGATAAAAATAATAATCTTATGTGAAGCATACACATAATTACAAAGACCTGCTTTCCCAATTTTCAGCATTGGACTGAGGGAAGCTATCTTGGCTACTCGGAAAGGATTGTTGACTTCAAAATTCCTGAGATGTTGGCAAACAGAAGGTTGTATTGTCAAATTAGATTCTGATGGACACCACTTATTTAGTTAGTAAATAAGAGAGGGGTAAGAGAGAAGACATCATCTTATTTTTGAGAGGCAATTAGGGCTTTTTGGCATTGGGAAATGCAGGTTTTTGAAGTTCTGCAGTGTGTCTATTATATTCTGTAAATTGGGAAGTTCTTCCCTGTTGTTCTATCAGTAAAATTTGATCTTTCTCGCTGTTATGGGACAAGTTCTAACAGATTCTCAGACTGTATGTGGAGAGGATAAGAGAGCTATGTTTAATAATCTATGCTTTTTTAGCTAACTACTTCATATGTTTGCTCCCTAATCCTTATTTTACAATGCCAATAAATCAGTTAATCAGGTTGTAGCTGTTAGAAGACTTAATATCATTTTTGTCCAAGGGGAGAAAGAATTTCAAGTTGAAGTTTCCGTGCTCTCCTAAGCCATCCCAACCATTTGATTATGATATTGGTCATTGTGTGGAATGGGTTCAAGTCTTTGTGTGCATGAATACATGTCTTTGGGATCCTTAGAATCTCTTCTCTGGTAGGTCCCACGATTGAAAGTAATTGGAAATAGGGTCAAGTTAGTGTCAAGTAGTTAGAGTTGAAAATAATGTGGCAAAATAATTATAGTTACTTGACAATTGTGTAATTGCTTAAACAGCTGGGGCTAGAAGCTCAGTTATAAAAGTGTTAATCCATTGTGAAGGGGAAACCTTTGCAAAGACATTTCACTTCTTTTTGGTTCAGATTACATTCTCTAATATCATTCTTGTGTTTCTATCTTGGTGTTCTATTCTTCGGTTATTTTTGTTGGTTCCTAAATCCGAACAATCTTTATTGTAATATGCTGTAATGAAACATTTAGTTTTTTAACATGAAACTGTCATCAGTTACTCACTGGTAGTAAAGGCTTGCCCTGCATGAAAATCGAATGAAATTAATGTAAATGCTTCATTTACCCGAATGAGTGAAATAATATAATATACACTTCATAAAGTTGACTGAAGTCTGAAGTTAATTCTAAATGACCTGAAGATAATGGCAGATTAAGCCATCGCATTTCTTTTATTTGGAGATTCCATGAATAATTAAGCTGATGAGGGGTGCTGCTAGTTAGTTCAATGCTTCCATGTTTGGCATAAGTTTTTAATGTTGGGAGATTCAAAGTTTTGTTGTAACTTCCATGTTGCTCACTTTTATATTTTTTGTAAAAGGTGTATTAGATGATAATTTTGGTTGGAGGCTAAATATTATCCATCAGCAAGGTTGAGAATTTTGTCATGCTAAAGAAAAAGGATAATTTCACCAACTTCTGTTTGTGATATATCCTTGGTTTTATATTTAAGTCATGAATAAATGTGCACACTGTTTTATCCTGATTACTGATGATAGGTTATATTGTCTCTTAAGAATTTTTCTGCTACCTTCTGGAGAGTTGTTTTAGACATTCTGGCTACAATTATTTGAGTGTTAAATTAGGTCATGAAAGCTGCATGAGTAGACATGGTAATTGATGGAACAAGAAATTAAAGAAAAACATGACAGAAGCAAATGAGTATCATGATGCTAAATTAGGTAATGTTGTGAGTTGTATGGATAATTGCCTGATAATCAGGCCTTTCTCGTTCTTGGAAGAGAATAATAGCAGAGTTTTAAATTCTCCTTTATTTGACAAATTTTCCTTGCTATTGAGCCTCTCTCCATTGGAATAATTTGATTATCATTAGGGCTGAATTCGCAACATTTACCTGGAAGGGTTAGAAGATGTGATGTTCATTCTGTGTCCTTCTCAGACAAGCCTTTAGAACAAGGACCTGAATAAGAATGTGTCGATTCCCATGGAAAAAGACTGTAGAACAATATCTTGTTCTCCAGCACATTTCATATCTTTTACTCTTATCCCATCGAACCAAATCCTTTACTAGTAAATGCTCACTTATAGGTATTTAGAGCTATCGACTTTATTTCCCAAGAAGAATGCAGAACATAATTTACAAAATGCAAGATTCCTTCTTTATTAACCATTGAAAAATTGAACTGTTTAGCAATGAGTTTAATAATGGCTTTGCTTAGTAGTGTCAATAGGTCCTAAAACAAAATACATTTATGGTTTCAATTGTGAATTACAACTGATGTGTTTCTTCCTTAATATTCTCCTAAGAAATGCGTTATGATTATTTATTTGGTTCTGGTATTTACATAATCGACATTGCCTAGCAAATATTTTACTGTCTTAAATGTGCATTTGTTTTCTTTTCTCAAACAATAGTATAAATGCCTCTTCTAATTCCTATCCATAGCTCATTTTATATTTCCTCATGTATCTTAAATTTTTAGATTTTTAAAAAGACTACTTAAATTTTTGTAACAATTTTTAGTTTTACTTAACTTTTTATTAATATTTTTAGTCCCTTAACATCAAAGCAACAGTTAAACATTGATTTAAAAGTGTTACTTGATTTTTATTTTTTATTTTTATCACCACGTCATCCCTTGACAGTTTTAATTTAACGGTATAAACTAGAAATATTAATTAAAAATAAATAAGGGATTAAAAATTAGAAAAAACTATTGAAAACTAAAATTAAAACTTTAAAAATTTGAGTAATTCAAAACTTAATTAACCTTTTTTTTTTTCTCGCAAACATTAAATCTGGAAATAGTCCTTATTCAACCGTGGGATTGTCCTTTGTATTTAATTTTGTCAATTAAGCTACCCTTGTTTCATTTCATATTTTTTTACCATATAGACTTTAATTATACAAGTAATTTATATCCTAATTCACAATTAATTTGTAATGATTTAAAGATTTATTCATCACAATAAATTTTCTCTAGCCCACATACATAGTTTCATGATGAAAAATTCTTCTGTGAGCACGGTATTAACAGGTATAACAAATAAAAATTTAAAATAACTTTGATACAGACTTTATTATAAGTTTACTCTATCAAAAAATTTTAAGATGAGTGATTAATAGTGTATTTATAAATATATAATTTTTAAGATAATTATTATAAATATAAACTTATTATAAATAGTGATTTATAATTGATCCATAATAAAATTATTTTACACTTTTAGAACACAGAGCATTTTCTCATTAAATATTATCCTCAAGAATTGATATTCGTTTGTGTTATGTTGGCCTAGAAATCTTCAACTCAAGAACTGCATAGTTTGGGCACAAGATCACATTCATTCGCTTATTATAAGAGTTTAATTGCTATACACCTAAAAAAAATTATTATGTTGATCAGTTATAATTTATATTTTATATAATATGTGTATTTTTTAAAGTAGTTAAGATAAGATTCAACTATTTCTTAAAAGATATAACATTTCATTATTAATTAACAGTAATCTAAAAAAAATATTAAACCCCCAGTATATCATAATCAAACCCTTAGTATTAATGTTAAGATAAAATAGTAAAACATTAACATCGATTTCCCAATTACTCTGAAAACTACAGCAGCATGATGAACGACTTAATACTTAAAAAGTAATTTATTTAATAATTAATCAGCTAATCAATAATACATGTCTATATCAACAACATTACTTATATGCATTACCTATCCTTGGATAAAACATAAACTAAGTGTCAGAAAACTATGAGACATACTCATAGAAAGAATAATTAACAGTTGTCTCCTATGATGGTTTTATCTATATAGCTCTTTTGTCTATGTCAGTTAGCAACCAAATCAATTAATAATTATCAAAAATTAGAAACCGAAATTCCGTGAGATATAAATTTGGCTTTGCATAATTTAATAAAGAAATCTGTGTCGGATATACCTTACATAAATGTTGCCAAGCTTTTGTCCTTACGTTGTTGTAAGTATATAAACTTCGTCAATTATATCGATCTTTACATCGATAATTTCTACGGTGTCTTTTTCGTCGTTTTATATATTAGTTTGAGACGGAGAATAGCATTTGCAATGTGAAAGACTCAAATTATAATTGACTCAAATTTTGAAGGTTTGTTCATGTTTGATATTCTAGTTTCTGTCCTTTTGTTTTGATCTTGTTTTATATTAAGCATAAAGCAATCGTAAATTTGGATAATTGGATCACTCGCCTGGTTAATTTATAAAGTCAATTGATAATTAAATCGGTACAAAAATTAATGAATTGGGATAGAATTGAAAAAATCAATTAAAATCAGCATTTGAATTAGTCTTATTAGAAAATTATTTTTTAAAAAAAATTAATTTAAAACATTTTAAAATAAATACAAAAGTACATAGTTAACAAAAATTATACATTAATTTAAATTATTTTATTAATTATTAATAATTTTTTGTAAAGTATATAATTTAATCATTTATATATCTAAATTTAATAATCTAAACTTATAATATCATATTTTATTTAATATTATTTTATATATTATTTAATTGTTATTATATTAATACTAGTTCCACGTCTTAATCTCTCAATCAATCTACCAAAACTTAAACCAATGTCTTCGTAATCACTTGTCAATTTGATTTTCTAAACCTTGAAATTATTTTACAGTTTTTCTATGGCGATTATGACTTCTTCAAGCAATTGTTTAAGAAAACACAATTATTACCTTAAATAATTACTAATGCTTATATGATTAGAGAAACATTTGCAGTTCCACACAATATCTTAATATTCTCACAAACCGCATAACATGGTACGGCATTAGTTAAAGTTAAAATTTAGAAAGAAACAATCTTCTACTACTGAAATTAGAATTTAACTAATCTAGAAAAGATCACACTAATAACTAATTTTGCTTTTTTATTTTCATGCACATGTCATATGTAAACAATGGAATATTTAGGAGGCCTTTAGATACTCTTAGTTAATGTCGTTGCCCTTAAGCTTCAATATAGGTTAACTCGGCACCAACCCTCTTTTGTGTCATTAATTGGTACCTTCTTTACCATTTTTTATATCAAGATATATACTTTCCATCATGTGGTTCAAATAAAACTGAGTTCATCTCATTTGGGTACTAATTTTTTCATGTTATGTGGAAGTAAATTCAAGTTTAAAAACACTAACAAAAGTTGAACACCATGGTATAATATGGAGCCATATATCATAATATTCAGAGCCAGTGATCAAATAAATCATTAGAATCTCACTTAGTGGTGAAAATTTAAAATAGTATACATAAAATTTTACTATTTAATATCTATGATATTTTATAAGAGAATATAATATAATAGTTATTGTAGAGAGTATAGTATAATTATGAAAAAATATGAAATTTACCGGCCTGGCTAGTAGCTACTTATATTTGATTGCAGACATTGACAAGCTTAACTCCATTATGAATAAGTAATCTGAAACTGTTCTCTATAGATAAGTATACTCAGTGCTATCTAGTACTACAGTATAGTATGATTTCTTTGCAGTTCAAAAGTAAAACCATGTCGTATCTGTTGAAATATATTACAAACTTGATACTGATCAATAACCGAAATGCAGCACCATAAAATTTTGTCAGTTTTATTAAATTATAGATAATAAAGAGTGTTAAAAAAATGTCAAAAAGATATATTGTTACATAATCTATAATTATGCATATTTTTTGACTGATAAACTTTTAACAACTTATGTAAAAATCGATTGGAATCATATAATCACAAATCATTCAATAAATTATCTTATTAGGATGTGTTGTGAATATTTTTCATAAGAATAAAATAGAAGATAGAGAATTTAATGGTTGTTTAGGATATTTATTACAATAATGGGGGATTTACTCACAAGTTGTCTTGACATGAGCATTATATATAATTTATATAAGGCCAAAGAAGACCAGCTTCCAATAGTGGTAGATGGCAGCAATTCCTTTCTAATTCTTCAACAGAAGCCAAAAACTCCCTGAGCTTTTGTCTTCCTCTAGAGGGGGGGGGGGCTAGTGGATTCTTGTTTAGACTGCACCAAAAAAAAACAAGTGATAGCTTTTAGTGAGGTCCATCACCAATAACAAAAACTAGAAAGATCAAACAAGACACACAGAAGCTTCTACTAACCTTTATAGTCTCTTGTGTTGAGATGTCAAATATTTCAGGTGATGAAGGAAGTTTCTCCTCAGGAAACAATGGAGAAGAAGTTCTTCAAGAAACCCAACAGCAACAGCTACAAAACCAACTTCATGACTCAAGCAATGCCTCCACTAATCAACAACAAACCAAGAAGAAAAGAAACCTTCCTGGAACACCAGGCAAATATTCAATTACCACAACTTCATTTATTTATTTGTTTCTGCCAGTAATTACAGCCTAACAAATCAGGATTTCATTTTTGAGAAAATGATAATATGATATATAGTTGTTTTTCTTGTCAAATTCTAGGTGCTAGCTTAAACATAACAAACAACTATAGAACTTAGATACAGTTTTGTATTACTCTTCTATCAGAATTATAGTTTTAACAAAATAATTTGTATAATAAAGATTTACATCAAAACTGTTGCTTTATTGTACTTAATATTTTTACTTTTGTTTCTGGCTATGAAATGACATTAAATTACCTGATTTTAATTCTAAGCATACTATTACTATTTGTGATGATTAACAGTAGCATGTTATTAATATTTGACAAGGTTCAACTAATGGAAATATTTTATGGAATAGATCCTAATGCAGAAGTTGTTGCTTTATCACCAACGACACTGATGGCAACAAATAGATTCGTGTGTGAGATCTGCAACAAAGGGTTCCAGAGGGACCAAAACCTTCAGTTGCACCGCAGAGGTCACAATCTTCCATGGAAACTGAGGCAAAGAACAAGCACTGAGGTGAAGAAACGAGTCTATGTGTGTCCTGAGCCATCATGTGTCCACCATAACCCAGCTCGTGCATTAGGAGACCTTACTGGCATCAAAAAGCATTATAGCCGCAAACATGGTGAAAAAAAATGGAAATGTGACAAGTGCTCTAAGAGATACGCAGTTCAATCTGATTGGAAGGCCCATCAGAAAACTTGTGGAACCAGGGAATACAAATGTGATTGTGGAACCATCTTTTCTAGGTACATTTCTTAACTTTTTCAATGCATATGGCACCATTGAATTGAAGTGTCTCTATGTTATGCTTTCCTAGATTACATTATTATTTAAATTTATGAACAAAACATAGACTGAATTCTTTAGACACTTTTGTCGTTGTTTTTTAATTAAAATTAGAGTTTTATCTTTGTAACTTGTATATTAAAGATGAAAATTGTATTTTTTTTAATTAGAATTTGAGTTTTATTTTAATAATCCATAGGTTTGCATTAAAGATTAAATGATAAAGGTTTAAAACTCTAATTTTAATTAAAGAACAGGATAAAACAACTAAAAAACTGCGTAAGTTTTATTTATGGACAAAACTTCAATTTAGTTTTAAGATGCTTTGGGTGTTGTTTTTCAATCCAAAAGTTTTAATCTTCGTGTTAAAGATTTGCATTAAAGATCTACACAGAGAAGCGAGAGTACCGAGGTGATATAGTTTTGAAACTTTAATCCTAATTAAAGAACATGATCAAAAGCAACTAAAAAACTGTGAGTTTTGTCCTATAAAGTTATAGTATCTCCTTGATCAGAGAACTCTGAGCATTTAAAATTATTAACATGTTTTCTTACATGTCAACACAATTCTATACATGGTGCAGGAGAGATAGTTTTATCACCCACAGAGCTTTCTGTGATGCATTAACTGAAGAAAACAACAGAGTGAACCAGGGATTAACAAGTGGCATGCCACCAAACTTGCAAAGCCAAATACCAGATCTTATGTCTAGCATGCCTCTAAACACTAGTCCCAACACGGCAGCATCTAAATTTGGGGACTATGACCCTAAGAACCCCCTAAAATCACTCCCCCAAGAACTAGTCCCAATACCATTCAAATCTTCAATGAGCATGGGTGGTGGCATGTTCTCCACCAATGCAGGTGCACTTTTTGGTGGCCCAAAAACCATGTCTCCCTCTTCTTCCAGCCTCCAACTAGGTTCCAACACCTCATCAAGCTTCAACTACTTGCATGACAACAAAGGAGGACTCATTGCTGGCTCAGCTCAAATGTCAGCAACAGCTTTGTTACAAAAAGCAGCACAAATGGGTGCCACTGCAAGCAATACTATTAACTCCCCTATGATGCAAAAAGGCTTTGTTAGTTCCACTTCTGGCCCTGACATTGTTTCTTCCACTAGAACACCACCATATTCTGGTCCTATGCTTCAGCATAACCCTTCATATGATCACTTCTCTCCACAGCCTGATCTATCTCACATGGCTGGTGTGAGTGGTGGAGGAGCATTCATCAACCAACTTTTTCATAAAGGACAAGAAATTTCACAAGTTTTTGATACCAACACAACAGGGTCTAGTACAATGAATGATGTTGGAATGTTTAACCAAATGCCAATGGGGAGTGATCACAACCAGGGATTGATGAAGAATGTGGAACAAGATGTTAGTAACAGTTCAAGTTTGATGCATGGAAGAGACATAGCAGAAGGTAACACAACAATGCAGCCTTCAAGGTTTGGAGGGAGTGACATGACAACTGTTCATGACTTTTTGGGCATTGGTGCTTCAACTCCAAGAGTTATGAATCATTTTCATCACCATTTTCCACACGAGGAATCGGGTATGGAGGAACACATGTGGGATGTTTGAGAGAAAACACAAAGAATGGTCTTTTAGTTCAGTTTGTTTTACACTCAACTAATTACAGATTGAATTTGTCAGCAAAGTGTGGAACTTTTTAATGGATACCAAACATATAATTTAGCCAATTTCGATTCCTGCGTTTACCTTTTGAATCAATAGGTAAGGTTAGTTGAGTTATAATGGATTTGTTTGAATAAACTTATCTATAAGTATTTACAGGATTTAAAAAAAAAGAAAACTAAATAATTTTTTCTATAAATCAAAATTAATTTCTTAAGTTAATTGGCAGAAACTCTTTCATGTTAATTTCTTCAAAAACTTATTATTTTTAACTTATGTATAAGTTAATTACAATTTATAAAAATTATTTTATTTTTTATAGATATTTTTCTAGAAGTGTTTATAAAAAAATTATCTAAATATACCTTATTTATAATTCATAATTCTATACATCAGTAAATACAGGTGGAAAAATAGAAAAAGACAAAGGAATTACAATAGTAGGTATATTTGTAAATTTAATTTTAATACACTATTGTAAAAAAAAAATTATATTATTACCCAATTATATAACATCTTCAGATATAGTTTTAAATGTTCATCATAAAATGTTTTTATATTATTACCCAATTATACAACATCTCCATATATGGTTTTAAAATTTCCATCATAATTTTTTTTTTATATTTATACCCAATTATATAACATCTTCAGATATGATTTTAAAATATTCATCATAAAAAATGAATTAAAAAAAAAAAAAAAAAAAACAACAACAACAACTGTGATTGCATTTCATTCAAATTACACGATTCAGTTAATGGGCATTCCAGAGAGGCCCATGTAATCTTCTTAAAGGCCCATACGTAAGAGAATAGAGGGTAGTTCCGTCATTATACACCGTTTCATCCACAAACCCTAACCCTAATTTGACCACTCTTCCTATTTATACTCCGCATCCACATTCGTCACTCTGCAACCTTGTTACGTCTCTCTCTTTCGATCGGGCTCTTGGCTTAGGTAACGATGGTAACTATTTGGTTTCTTGTTCACTTTGTTTCGTTCTCTTTCGTTTTTAAAGGCTGTGATGTTGAAAACTACCTATTTTATGAGGGATCAAAAATTGTTCCTTCGTGATTACAAAATGACCAATGGATCCTACTGAGCCTTTAACTATTTTTTTTTCTCGGTTATTTGTTTGATTATTGTTTTTAGTTGCCAGTTTGATGCAAAACATACTGATAGTGTAATTGTGCATTCTTTTGAAATTTTCAAATCCGTTGAAAAGGAAAAGAATTAAAGGGATTCTGAATCGAATGGATAGAACCATTGAAGTGATGATATTGTTTTCCGAATTTATCTCTGTGGACTCTAAACAATCAGACTACAATTATCTGATCCATGGCTCTATCAATTCATTCGCAACAAATCAAGTTTTTTTATTATTTAGAAACGTCTTTTTATATTTGTTTTTAATTTATATTCAGTATAGTTTTAAATTATAAAACCAAATAAAAAAGAGATTATTTTAGTTTATCGTCATTCAACAAAATGATTTTGGTGAAGTAAAGATCACTTTGGTTATAGAATCTGATTATTTTAATAACTGTATAATAATTCTACTCTTTCATGCTTATTGATGAATTTTCTTTATCTGTATTCATTGTTAAAATTAAACAGTTGTGTGGGAGCGTTCTTGACCAGGATATAACTCTACCAAGATAGTAGAAGAAAAACAGGACAACATTGTAGTGAAATAGAATTAATACAATATAAGAATTTTATTTTATTAATTAAGCATTCTATGAATATATAATGAAATAAAATTTCATCTAAATCTGTGATTTGATTAAATGAATTCGAGGATGACCATTTAACATTTAAATTCTAATAAACAATGAAAACAAAAGATGAAAAAAAATATACATGTGGAATTGGAACACGGATTTGGGGTACGAAACCAACTTCCTTTGACGATGGTGTATTGTATTAATTAATTGTCTTTGGCCGAAGGTCTTAATTAGTTAGAAAATTCCATTTATTCTGACCAAGGATAAAAAAAAATTGCCCATTTGTCGAAAGATTAAAAATCATCATTTTGTTTAATTTATTTGAATTGAGCTTGACATGTTCCAGACTGTATAGAAAGCTTGACATTCAATTATCTTTCAAAATGTGATAATAATAAGAGTTTAAAGTCCACAAATCATAAATTAAATTTTATATTAACATATTAGATGGTCGATAAAAATATAGTATAATTCTGCATTGCTATGTTATTTCCTTGAATATAATTCTGCATGCTTTTAATTTTTATAGTCTCAAACAGAGTATCACAACAAAGTGACAAACTAATCCCTCTATCACTCTTTATCTGTTACAACTTGTTCCACTAGAAGATTCGGAAAAAAAGTCATTTGTGTTCTCTAATGAAGAGAAATAGAGGTATAAAAATGTGAATGTATAAATTCTTCTATGAATAATAAATATCTTTTGCAATTTGAATAAAACTCATTAACACTTTTTGGTTAATTACACCCTTAAGTATGAAAAATCTAATAGGACATTTTCTTGAACACACTATTTTTAATTAAAATTTATCAAAAATATAAAATATAAAATTGACTTCTTAATAACTATGGGTTTTACTCATAAGTCAACAAAAAATTAAATTAAATTTGTGAGATTCAAAAAAATCCCCTTTGAAAATACACCCCTGGTGAGTCCTCAGTATTTGACCGGTTTCGATAGTTTTTCTTGGTAAATTTTCTAAGTTGTCAATGAAAATTAATGGAAATCACTGTCTAACTTCTTATCTCAAAGCAAACTAGGAGGCACCAAAATGCAGAACCAGGCCTTAGATTTTTTAGTAAAATCAATCCTTTTCGGGTAAATTTTAATGTATCTCTTTTTCTACAATTGACAAGTCAAACTCGCAACACTTCAAGTCTGCAATCGTGCCAGATGGAATAACATCTTTTTCCTACAATCATTTCATGCTGATGAGGTTTGTATCCTTCTCCATTTTCCAAGTAGAATGGGACGGATCCTTCACACCTAGTGAAATCTCAACCATCTAAAAAGAATGGCAACCATCTAAAAGAAAGTTCAAATAATAAAAATTTTAAATCATTGAGATTCCACAATGCGAAAGGTCCTTTCCCAACCGAAATGAATACCATCGCTATCAGAGATTCAGAATCCAACTCTATATATCCTTAAAATTAATGAGTCAGATAAAATCCCAAATCAATCTGAACACAAAAGTCATCGTCTCTGGTCATGCCACTTTCTATTTCCCTGTCTGCTAGGGTCCCAGTGTCCAGAAGAACCCCTCCCCCTTGAAAATTCAGGTCTATGATTTCTTCCATGGTTCATTCTAGAATCTGGGTAATTTCTACCTGGTACATGCCTAGGATTTCTACTTGGACTATTGTCCGGACTCCACGATTCATATTCTTCCCTTCCATGATTATTTCTATCCCAAAAACCAGATTGTCTGGAACCCCCGACCACTGTGTTATAGTTATGATTTCGTTGAGAATGGTAACTAGATGATGAAACATCTTGTCTAACTCTTCCTTCAGACCCATGATCTGATTTTTCAATTTGTGGTGGGTAGGAATGGACAGGGTTACGATAAGGTTCAGTGTAATGGGCTTCTTGGGTCACGTGTTGATGATGTCTTTGTTGTTGTTGTTGTGAGGCTGAATGTGATGGCTTTGATGAGGGTAACCTGAAGGATTGTGGGAATGAATTGGACAAACCCTCATGTTGTACAGTCAAATTAGGTAAAGGTTTTACATAATTGCTGCCATCACCCCGCAATGCTAGAGTTGAATGTATGCCAGATAAGTTAAATGAAGATGCATTTGCAGTGGTTAAGTTCTTCTTCATGGTTAAACCTATATCTGAGTATGATGTTTGTGCATGCAAAATTTGTGGGCGCTTTTCGGGAATAACATCAGTTGCCTCAGGCAGTGAATATTGAGAAACTGATGTACTTGTGTGGTGCCTCGAAGATGGAAGCACAACTGTTGGTTGTTGCCTTACTGTGGTGGTAGTTATAGGAATCTGAGATAGTAAGTTGGTAGTTGCAACTGTAGCAGGGTTCTGGATGACTCTATCAGGTGCTACACTTCGCCGCGAAAAGGGATTTTTTGATGCTTCTGTGCTCCATCCACTCTGAAAAGTTAATAAAGTGAGAACGCGTTAGTTAATGCAGTAACCAATATATTTTTTATATTCGATGACAATATAAATAGTTTCAAAGTTTTTAGCACGTTGACAATTGTAAACTATAAGGACATATGGAGAGGTCCCTCATGGATTCTTGTTCAGGCCAAGTATCTTCTCAAAACCGTAAATAAAGGGACAAGCAACAAAACGATCAGCTACTCTAGATAGAAGCAGAACTACTCCAAGGGAACCCTATTTAGCTGGCTAATACGAAAGCTTGTGAAATTATGCCCATTGGTAAGCCTAAATTAGCTGTTTGCTAATTCAGAATATTCATTACGTGGCATGCAAGAACTTGACCGTGCAAAATCTTTTCATAAAAAAAAGGTAGGAGAAAAACTTCGAAATCAAATCATTTCGATCTTAATTTGGGCCACCAATGAAAACCCATTTGCCCCGAACATCCTATGTGCTATTCTCCACTCTCGACACGTATACACCAACATGGCTAAAGTGGGGTGTGCATGGGAGTACAAATAGTTGTAGTATGAACTCAAATCACGCACCGTCCTTGGATCGCTTAAAGGGGTTGGAGATGGGAGTGAAACTTCCACCTTCTCCTGGGCCCTTACACTCGTGCCACAATTGTCATTTGTATTTTCACTTACAGCCAAGTTCAAACCTCCTCTCTTGATCATATCAAGCAGCTTCACGGTTTCTTCACTTGGTATGCTACCAGGTTGTCCTGAAGTTAAGGCAAATACCAACTCTGGATTTTTTAGCAGTACGGCTAACAATTCTAAATCAGGCTCAGCAGTAGCCACACTAGTTGAAGATGTAGAGGCCACCCCTTGAACAGTATGAGATGCAACCTGGTTAGGAGAAACTGCTATTTCTGCACCATCACCATCTGGGAGCTGCTCAATAGGAATTTCTAGTGTCAAAGTATCATCATAGTCCATTTCAAGGTCCCAAGGCTCTTTGGGGTTGGGTGGCATTTCTTGGACAGTCTTGTATATAGTTTCCTTCTCCCTGCGGTTTCTGTTTTTCTGGACATCAACTTCTTTGCTATTTTCACCACCACCAACTCTCCACGTATCTTTAAGATTCACTTCTGCAAAAAAGGAACCAAGAAGGAAGGATTTGAAAACTGTAGGAAATATGTCTGAGAAATTAAAGAAACCTGTTGCTTACACGAGTTGCAGGAACCATAAAAACAACAGAAAAAACCACATTCATATGGCCTGTTGCCTACACGAGTTACAATCATCACACACAGACTTTGTGGCTTCAATGGAATGATCGGCACAACAGCCAAATGCAATAATAAAGACAAAAGAAAATCAATATCATGTCTGTGTTTTCTTAAGGTGATGACTAGAAAGTAATCCATGACCAGCTAACTTTGTAAATGTATAATATAAACAACTTCCCACCATTAGATCACTTGCCAATTTTATTCATATATTACCATCAGACCACTTGCCAATCTTTTATATATTACAAGATTTACACACTTCCACAATGAACTGAGCGTTGAATAATCAAGCTCCATAAGAGACATTAAAAATGTGTTTCATGAGAACAAGAAAAGGAATAAAAGAGAATGTAGTTTGTCACATTCGTTTAATATGACAAATATAACTATCACAGAACCCTTCATTAGTTTTCTGAGGATTGGAGGTTGGGTGATTAATGCACTGCAAAAGCTTGTAATTTTCAAAGGGGGTTATAAATACACCAAAATGAAGCATAGAATTCACCAGACGAAAATGGACTATCCTCGCTGTTTACAGTCCTTGAATGTGGCAGCCAACAAAATTAAAGATATAGACGCCAATCAACCTTCAGATTGGATTAATTCGGTGCTGAAATTCTTATCATCGCAAGATGTAGTTTTTTGTTTATGTACTCAAGGCTTTCAACTATACTCCATAACCTGGTCTACTTTGTAACATACACATGCAAAGCAAACGCCAATCAACTCCTTCACCCCATAGATAAAGAAACAATGCTTCATCGAGATCTGTTATCATAGTTGCAAATCACAAAAGACTATCGCTACCCCTAATGCAACATATTCAACCTGAACGTGAAAATACGACCTGGAAAAGAGCCTTCTTCATGATCTCATAATCAATAATCGAAGCTGCAGCCTGTTTTATTCATTAAAGTAAAAGCCTGATAACTACAACATAAGAAACGGGATGGAGTGGATAAAATCAACTCCGAAAATTTAGTGTGTTCTCAAGAACGCTGGTGCTGCTTATGGGGATTTGACACCCCGTTGTATTTTAAGAAATTAAGAAGTGTTTTATTTCGTGTTAAATTTGGGCTGAAGCACCACATATACTTCTACTATTAATAATCATCAATAACTCAGGATCATGAATTGATCCTAGTGAAGCACTGAATTTCCCTGGTGTCTTCCTCATTATAGCAAAAATGTCATGCATGGATTAATACCGGGTGGTGCCCAAACCAATCCAAATCCATATGTTAACTTGTATTTCCATGAGCTATGCAAGGAACAGAGAACATCCAATTGCGGTACATTTGAATTTTTTTCAAGAAATTCGGAAGTTATTACTGCTTTCAAAAATGTTTTAACAATGATCTACATGTTATTGCCAATCTGTAAAACTGATCCTTTATGTCTGCAATCACCTCAAAATTCAGCATAGCTCGTTATAGACAATTACAAGTCCTCAAACTTGAATTTTTAAGCCCATTCTTTATAAGAGAATAGGGAGTATCACACCATTTTAGCAAAATTGTGCAGATAAGACGTAGGTCAAAGATCAATTTGAAAAACTGTTCAATTTTTTAGAAATAGTGAAAGATCCTAAAATCCTCAAACTCATTCGTGTTAGCATTTGAATCTCAAAATCCCAAGGGGCAGATTTGTACAGCGGTGTTTTATCAATCTCTTGAACAAAACTAAAATTGTA
Organism: Hylodesmum podocarpum; assembly: GCA_026586105.1. NCBI lineage: Eukaryota > Viridiplantae > Streptophyta > Magnoliopsida > Fabales > Fabaceae > Hylodesmum > Hylodesmum podocarpum. Next base: position 560,084 of record JALJEV010001298.1, on the reverse strand, counting down.
GGCGTATATACAACTGGCCAATTTACTTACAGAGCACAAGATTAGACCATGAATCGTGCTCTATTTATATAAGGTGATAAAAACTGAAAAGGGGGTTGGGGTCAATAAGGATTTAGCATCAAGGGTAGCAAAGAAGCATCTGATATTGTCCTCCAAGAAAATGTGCAGGGAATTTGACAAAGATATATCTCTTGTTAACTCAACTTCAGCAAAGCTGTTAATGTGGTCTGTTCTCAACATGTCTTTCATTCTTTTATCGGCTGTCAAAGTTTCACCAATTTTTCTATCCTATTATTATAGACATATATTTGATGGAATCAACAAAAAAAATTGCAAATGTACCTGCTGGTATTTTCCATGGGATCTGAACCCTCTTGCACTTCTCCCAAAGAGGTTCCTTCACATCCATATTTGGTTTTGAATAAGAAGCTTCCAGCCTATTAGTGGTTTTAGAGGCAAGTAACATAGGTTTCTTGCTCTCTTCAATTTTGGGTGGAATAGGAACTTTAGCAGAGCAAGCTGCAATACTGGCTGGGTTTGTCTGAGGTTTATTCATACTATCAATCCTTGTTTCTTTCCGTTCTTTAGAAGAACCAGTTTTCCCATACTTACTCTGCATAAATAATGCACGCATTTTTGCTTTCTGGATATCATCAGCAGACATTGGACGCCCTAGGCTTACAGGCCCTGCTCTTGTCACTTGTGAGCTTCTGCTTACTGACTTTTGGCCTGGCTGTTCAACCAATTGCACTTTTCTGCGCTCTCTTGTTTCTGATTAGAGGTTAAGCAAATAGAAAAGAGATATGAACCATTGGCATTTATTTAAAGGTTTTTATCTAAAGCATTTTATCTCCAGTGTGTGTGATTTGATATGCTAATAAAAGGAAGTCCATCAGTATTTTGCCTGACTTAAAAAGAAAGAGTTAACAAGATATAGTAAAGTCAACAATTAAAAACATTCAAGGATACGAGATGATGATACACCAAGAGTGGACTTTCTGTTAGAATCATCCAGGCTGGAAGACATCAATTTCACAGCTTGTGGAGATCCCACTTTCCTGAACAGATAAAAAACAAGAAGGGGCATTTTCACAACTAGTAAAAGCAAAGCCTATTAACTGAAACAGGTATAGCACAAAATTAAAGGCAGAAAGGTCTGTTCAATTAAAATGAAGCAGGTGACCAAAAGCAATCAGCCACAACCTACACATACCTGAAATTATCCGAGCATTCGGTTGAGAGACTTAGAATGTCTTCCTGAGAGCAAGAAAGGACCACTAACTGACTGAAACATGCAAACTGAAAAGGCATTGCTAACTGAAACATATGTTTAAGAAAACACTTACAGGAACATCAATATTTGAATGCCAAGATTCAGAGCCCATGAGTTGACCAATACTGCAAAAATAGAAATTGTTATAATTGAGAAAGAGGTCCAACAAATTGTGCATGGAAAAGAAATAAAATGTAACCTCACCTTTGAGAAAGCATTATCTCCTTATGACCATCACCAGAAGGCTTAATGCCATTGGGCCTCTTTATTGTTTGGTTCCTTGCTAATAATTTGCTCCACTTTGACAACAAAACTCTTGCTCTGCTTGATATGTCTGATCCTCAAATCAGTGAGATTATAATCCACAAAGACTATCAAGTTACTGAATTACTACATTTGTAAGTGACATCAAAGCACCCCTCAAAAAATAAGATTTGAAGCTATTTACTGGCATTGAACAAAAGATTGAACGTACAATATTTTGATATATCTCTGATTCCTTTCAATATTAGTACAGACAATTTACAGGCTAATAAACGTCGAAGTGTTAGATCAATCAACCTGAACATTAATGCTAAAGCTCAAAGAGTAAAATTAAGATATATCTTATCCTAATCACCATCCAACAAAAATGGAAAATATAGAAATATACACAACAAAACACAATAAAACAAGCATATCTGACAACTTGGAATCAATCATGCAATTGTAAGAATAATCTCCAAGGCCAAACAAGATACACACATGTTAAATTATATCCTACTGCAAGAATATATATGTTAGCCTGTTATCATATAAAAATCCTTCTAAAATACATGTTATGTTATCCAGGTAAAATCTAAGGAGAATATCAATATACACCAAGAAGAAGGGGGAGAGCACGTGGAACAAATCAGTTCAAGTTTAACGGGCACTGGACCAGGAAAAGATAAAGCACACCTGATGTCCTGTAGAAGCGTAGTTTATTTACACTCTGCAATATAGCTGATATGTGCATGGGAATGGCTTTATGTAAAGGCAAATGACAAAGAACCTGCAAAATAGTTAACCAGAAAGTTCGACAGTATTCAGTTAAGTGCCAATTTAAACAACACAAAATATTAACTAGTAGAGGATTCAGATTTACCTTCAAGATAAGGACAAGGACACTTGTTTGCTCTTCAACAGCAGCCTTACCCAACCAAGTTGCTAAAGTCATTCCACCCCCTTTGGTCAAAAACCTACAAGCACACAACAGAAAAACTAAATTAAATACAAATTACTAAAGTTCCATTCTACAATGCTATTGAGAAAACTAATTGTGTACCACAACAATACTGAAAAATTCTGTATCATCAATATCCACTCCATCAATTTCTCCTGCCCAGAAAATGTCTCCTCTTTTTGCATTAAACTAAAAATGTTATTAACAAATTGTTTATCTGAGTCATCTAGGTCAGATAAAGCCACTTCCTGTGTTGAACAAGATGCTTCTTCAACATTGGATGGGCACACAGAGTTAAAGGGAGATTGATTTATTGGTCTCATGGGATCAGAGTTTATTTGATCATCATGAGGCTCTTCACAAGAATTGGAACTTAATGCCCTCTCCTTTGACAACTGCGCTAATCTCCTGACTCTTGAACGTTGGCTATTGAAAAAGTCACGCACCTAAAATCAAAGTACAAGGATTCATAAATTAATGCAAAACAGCGAGCAGGTAGCATTTTATCTTAAAATAAAATTCAAGGTGAATTGGACCCTTGATAACAAACAACAAACAGATAACAAACAGACAAGGTGTTAGGCAGGAGATATATCTGCATACAACATCTCAATCACATAAATCATTCCATCAGGACAGATAGAAAGGACTAAACAGAAGGCAGAGTAATACAAACCTGAGTCACTGTAACACCAAACAAAGCACTGATCTCGCGCAATTCCTTCTTGCTAATAGAATCTTTAATCGAAAAAACTGATTGCATGTAATTTACAGCCTTAGGATTCAATAAATCCCTAGGTCTTTTTCCTACAAATTTGGATTAAGTTAGAGACATACAACGCTAAACAAACCACACATCAAATCTTGCACAAAAATAAGTAAGTTCCAGATAAGAAAAACTCACCAATTTTGATTGACAAAGCACCAGCTGCCTGCAACAACAAAAAAGAATCCAAAATCGAACAAAATCACTAATTAAAATAACAGCAAGATTATAACTGGAAACATGTTTACAACTAATTCTACAAAATGCTTAGAGTGATTCCAAGTACAGCAGCATAATAAACCTTGAAACAAAATGCAATTAAGAGTCTCTTCCCTTATGAAATTTTCATAAGCGAAAAACTCAATAATGAGGTTATAAGCAAAACTAAACAAAGAGAGAGGAAAATGTTTGAAAAAACACACCATTTCTTGAGAGAGAGGATTGACGCCAGTAAGTTTGCATTGAGTGACAAAGATTTCCTGAAACTGATCGACCTGGCTGTGGAAGAGTTCTCTCTGCGAAACAAAAAACCTCTGCAACGATTCCGCGGAGCTCCCAATCTCCAGCTCCGAAAATTCTTCGGTTTCCATTGTTGATGACTAAGATCGAAGTTTCTTCGACACAATGCGCAACAACACGCATTTAACTTGAGGTGATTTAATGAATATCTGAATGCTTATCTCGGGTTTCCAGTTGCGAACGAAACTGGTTAGGGTTTGGCTTCGAGCTGATTTAGGAGAGAGAGTCAGATAGAGTACTGAGTCGGATCGGATGAGAGAGAATTAGGCCATGTTTGGGACTCGCTCAATTTGAGAATTACTTTTGAGGCTTATTAAAAAAATTCAGGTGGTTCTGTTTACTAAAATGTTAATCTAAATTTTAATTTCATCACTCTTGTTTAGGTGTGTTCTGGTTAATGACTCTGTTATAAATAATGTACTATTAAATTCCAAACATTCTACTTTTTTTTATAATTTTTTTTTCATTCTAGCAAAATAAAATAATAATAATAATTCAACTAAACGGATACTTACTAATTTTATATACTTTTAATCTTGATTAAAAAAAAAAGAGTAATCTGTTTTTTATTGTAAAAATCATGTTGGTGTAAAGAACTATAATCTACTTTCTTAATCATATTTTTCATTCAAAATATTTAAATTTTAAATTTTACTTTTACTCTATCAAAGTAATAACAAAATTGTTATTATTTATCCGTGCATACACATTCATATAAGTGATATTTGAGTTAGAGTTTTTATTTTTTAAAAAGTATTGTTATTAAATTAAAATAATAGGAAAGAATAGAAATTCCATAGCCTTCTATTGATTGTCAATTGGTTTGTCCAGATGAGTTGAGTTTTTTAAAAATTTTATGGATGATACACCATATCAAGGTGAATCAATCAATTAGTAAAGTCTATTTTCTAGAACAATGATTAAAATTAAAAAATATTGAGGAAAACAAAATTTAGTAGTCTTAATTAAATCATGTCAGTAACAAACTGTAAAAGAATGGTTTCTCTATTATACTAATGTTAAGTGGCTGAACATAAATTCAATTTTATGTACATAAGAATAATGAATTTATAAATTTTTCTTTTTTTAATTATTATTCAATTTAGTTTTCTATTTTAAAAATATTTCATTTAATCCCTTTGTTTTTAGCCTTCCTATAAATTAAATCTTTAATGTTACTCTTTTATTCATATTGACACTAATAACATTCACAAAAATATCTCTGACAATATTTAACATTTCTTAAAAATTAGAGAAATAAGTTGAATATTGCAAATAAAAAATGTCAAAAAGGTAATTTAACCTTTGTAATAAGTTTGAATAGTAATATTTAGTATTATTTATGAACTTTGTCAAATCTTAATCAATTTTGTATCTCCCAAAATAGAAAAGGCATAGTACATTTGTTTGACTGAAATAATTTGTATTTTTTCGAAATGATATTTTCAAGAATATCACAATTAACAATGTTATTTATGGGTGTGTTTAAAAAATAATTTGATAATAATTCACTATTCTTAAAAATATAGTTTAAAAATTAAAATAAAACCAAAATAATTAGTGTAGTGGACAATAAATTCTCATATTATCACCAAAATATAACGTTTTCACTTCTTACAGTTAAAAATATAAAGTATATAAATTATATGTAATGAAGTAGTTATATGGGCAAAACTACCAACAGATGACAACTGTATAATGTATGTGCTACGTCAAGTTATGCCCGTGCATCCCGGTTCATTCATGTCTGATATTATTCCAAAAATTTATTTCTAAACAAATTTGTTCGGATAATAGCTTTTAACTAACTCCTATTATGTTATTTTTTCACAAAATTTATGTATAAAATAAAGAAATTGATGTGCTATAATTTTAAACAAAAATCATTTATATATTTTGATAATAAAAATATTTAATTTTTAAATGAATTAAAATGATTTAAATATAATTATTATCAAAAATAATAATTTTTAATTAAACAATGATTTATGATTAGATGATAATGTTTAAAATAAAATTATAAGAATATTTTGACTAAATTTAAAAAGCTGAAAATAATCGGATGTGTGCTTAAAAATAAACACTCTTCACGTCTTTATCTTTGATGACATATTATTTTAATATTTATACTTCATATTATTTGACCGCAATGAAACTCTTCACAATTAATTTATTAAGAGAAATGACAATGAAAGATTCAACACTCAATGAAAAATTGAAATTTTATTGGACAAGATACTCAATGTTTTACAAATTTTATTCTGAGTATAAATTTTGATTAGAATACTATGTTTAGTAAAATTGAACACTTTTATTGAGAACAATCACTTTAGGGTTATTTGAATTTTGTAGAATCATTTTTTTGAATAATCTAGATAAAGTTAGACCTTTAACTTTGATGATCACAACAAAAGTGAGTATATGAAATTCACCACCTTTATAAGTTGAATCTTAGAAAGATTAATGAAATTTTTCTAAAGACATTTTATCCCAACTTATTGAATTGAACAATAATAAGTATATTAAACTCACCACTTCGCAATGTTGAAATTAGAAGAAACAAAAAGTTGTTACCCAAACTTTAAGCCATGGAACCCAATACACAAGTATATTAAACTTGTTACATCCAAAGGAAATTGCGAGATTTCTAACTAGTTAAAGAAACTAGCAAAATAAGGAATAATCCTCACAGGGTATTTTTTTCTTTGATCAAAGAAGTTTTTGACATATTACATGAAGTCTTTATTTAAAGAGTTAAGTGGACGATTGTTCATGTATTTTCTTCGGCCACTAAATATTTACTACTTCACTAACACGATGATACCCACTGAGCATTTAGTGTTCCACTATCATTGAAAACACACACCATCATTATTCAGATTTTTTTGTGAGCTACTAAATGTTCCATTAAGCCTCAATTGTTCCACAAGACAAACTAAAAGTCTATAGAAAAGGTGCACCCAAAGGTTGCACGAAAATTACACATAAAATATATATAATTAAAATAATTATTTCAGTTATAATTTAATCACATTGGGTTGAGCTTCAATTGGTGTAACCCATCCTTGAACATCTCCAAGTAAAACACAAAATTGGGCTTAAATAAATCTAACTTGTATTACTTCTTAATCCAACTTGTATAAATCAACTTGGTTAAGATTCCTTGCATCTTTAAACACCTTGACATTGGGTCGACTATGTTTTTCAAAGAGTCTCAGCATTATTTAAGTCAGATTTAGATTGGTTTAAATCACTTGAATTTAAAAATTCAAATTAATATTTTTAATTGTTATCATTTATATTATTTCCCCATAAATCATTTATTTTTAGAGAATAGGTGACTAATATAATTTATTGTAGACTTAAAAATATTTGGCTAACATTAAACTACAAATGTATCATCAATCCCCCTTAACTAGCATAAAAATAATATCTTTATTTTTCTTTATAAATATATCACACAAAAATATTATTAATAATTAAAATAACATTACATTATTTTTTTAATTAATTATTATAAATTAAAATAAATTATTATGATAAAATCCATGCATAAAAATATTTATTTATTATAAACTTTATAATAAATTTCACTGCACAAACTAAAATGATAATAAATTAATGTGATTAATTATTGATATGAAAGAAAAACAAATACTATTAATTTTTCATTAAATATTAGATAAATAATGAAGTGTTTTCTATAATTTTAAATAAAATATTAATATTAGCATAATAATATCCATTTAAAAAAATAATGAATTTTCACATCATACATTGTATTTAGATTTTATGTTTATGTTTTAGAATAATAATAAAAAAAAGAATTCTTTTAAAGATATACAATTCACATAGTGGGCTATAAGAGTGAAAATAAGTCCATGAGAAACTAACCCAACCAAAACGAGCCATACGATACAAAAACAAAAGGATTGTCACTCTTCATTTCGCAAAGTCTTCTCTTTTTCTTTCTCTGCTGCTCATAACTCTTGAGCACACATTGTTCGAGTGCGTATCTACTACACTCTCATCGTCGTGAGTTCTTATGTTTCACTAATAATAATACTGGCATGTTCATACCAGAATAATATATATTCAATCGCAGACCAAATTAGAGTAATCGAAGCAACAATTCTTTCTCCGCCATTCGGTCTCTAGGGTTTGTATGGCTATTTCCCTTGAAAATTTCATCGGTGCGATTTATGTTTTCTTGTTCTTGAATCGACGATCATTGTGTTTCCGTTATTTAGGGTTAATTATTTGTTGTTTGTAGTATTATTATCGGAAATGTGTTATGTGTGGAACATTCTTGGAGGTCATGTTGATTCTTGCACCGCCGCTGGGGTCTAGTGTTGTTCATTATTGCACTGGTTTAGTGAATTCTTGAAGGATGTCTTTAGGGTTATATTCAATTCTGCAGTCGAATGAGATGGATGCGGTTTTTAGCATTTGTATGTGTCAGGAGATTGATTTTGATGATTTCTGTACTGTTTTAGTGTAGTCTGAATGTTGTTGATGTTTCTGCAGGGACAATGGAGCGGAGGACTATTGATTTTGACCAAGGTTGGGACTATATGGAGAAAGGAATTACCAAGCTGAAGAGAATTCTTGAAGGAGTACCTGAAACTCCTTTCAGTTCTGAGGAATACATGATGCTATACACGTATCCTTTTTCTTGGTTCTGGTTGTTTTTCTTCTTGACATTAACAATTTTCTTTTGCTCTATTATTTTATTCTCTTTTAATGGTTGGTTTTGGATACCGTGTGTTGTTTTTCCTCAAGATAACCATTACAGAACCATCTATAATATGTGTACTCAGAAGCCACCATATGACTTTTCGCAACAGCTCTATGACAAATACAAGGAGGCTTTTAGTGATTACATTAGAATGACTGTAGGGAAATCTCAACTGTTTATGTTTACCTCTTTGGCACTTGATACTTGATACCTTGTCTGTTCTTTTAACTTCTTTCATATTTAGGTTATAAGATCACTAAGAGAGAAGCATGATGAATTCATGCTTAGGGAACTTGTCCATAGATGGTCAAATCACAAGGTCATGGTCCGGTGGCTTTCACGGTTTTTCCATTACCTTGATCGATACTTCATTGCTCGGCGCTCCCTGCCTGGACTCCATACAGTTGGGCTCATTTGCTTCCGTGATTTGGTCAGTTATCAATCACTTCTTACTGTCTTGTGATCTTACCCATGTCTATATGCCGAAGGGCAATACTACAGTCTGCTCTGCATGTAATTCCAATGATTTCTTTATATAGTTGAATTCACACTGGATGCATCTATTTTTGTTTTTTCCATTACAGGTTTACATGGAAGTACGATGGAATGCTAGGAAAGCTCTGATTGCTCTTGTAAGTGTGTCACTTCATAATGTGATGATATACTTAGTTACTGATGATGACTTCTGGAATAACCATGGCCCATATTACAGATCAATAAAGAACGTGAGGGTGAACAAATTGATAGATCATTGTTGAAAAATGTTCTTGATATATTTGTTGAGATTGGTATGGGCGAGATGAATTATTATGAACAGGATTTTGAGACACGGATGCTTGAGGATACTGCTGATTACTACAAAAGTAAGGCTGCAAACTGGATCGAGATTGACTCCTGCCCAGATTATATGCTGAAGGCAAGCCTGTGTATATTATACTTTAAAGTAGGGTTTGTTGTGTCTTGTTAGTTAATATGATATAATAACTTTTTCCCATTATTGCACAGGCTGAAGATTGCTTGAAAAGGGAGAGAGATAGGGTGTCTCATTACTTACACTCTAGCAGTGAGCAGAAATTGGTAGAGGTCGGCATTGATCTGTTTTTTTTAATATTTTTTGGATGATTAGAAATGGACAGTTTGTTCCATATTTTTTCTTATATTCGTTCATGTGTAGTATTGCAGCTGATTAGGCACATGTTGATGATAATTAGAATGCTTTGTGGGAAATTTGCACCTCTATATGTTAATAAATAAATGGATATACTTTTGCTTATCTAAGTTTAGGGAAGAAGTTTCAGTTTCAACTTTGTAATTAAAACTACTGATTTAATTTATTCAAAACAAATATGTTCCTTATTGAAAAATTTTCTTTGTACAAATTACTCATATTTTTCTGTTGAAGTTATCTCCTCCTTCACATTATTTTTCTTATAATTTTATTTTAATAGAAAGTGCAACATGAGTTGTTGTTGACTCATGCAAATCAATTGCTGGAGAAAGAGAATTCTGGCTGCCATGCCTTACTTAGAGATGACAAGGTACTTGTTTGTTTTGCATTACTTTATCTGATTGTGTTTTCTTAGTTTATGTTTGGTTTAGATTTTCTTCAGCTTCATATCCAATTGTTTCCATCACATTGCCGTCATGTTTGGGCTGTAAAGTGACCTTGTGGTTACTTCTCTAAATCAAAATTAATAGCTAGTGAGCCACGTCATATTGTTTAAACCATATCCCTGCAATGAACTGTAAAAGAAGTATATTTGACAACCAGAATGTTATAGGTTTTAAACAATATTCCCAAAATGAATTGCTATTCTAGTTTACAAATTACAATACCCAGACAACATTTTTTTTTAAAAAATCAATTATTTAACTATATTATCCTCACGGCCTTAATCATTTTACCCATTCATATTTGGGCTAACTGTTTTTTCTGATTTGTGTTTGGCCTAGGTGGATGACCTCTCTAGGATGTATAGACTTTACCATAAAATACCTAAAGGCTTGGATCCTGTGGCTAATGTATTCAAGCAGGTTGTTTCTTTAGTTATCATATTATGCTTTGTTATTAAATTCTGTCTGTTTGGTTTTAGTCCTTTTCAATTCTGTATTATGACAATTATCTGTTCACAGCATATTACGGCTGAGGGTACAGCATTGGTTCAACAAGCTGAAGAAGCTATTAGCAACCAGGTTCAGCATTTGCTTCAGCAATGTGTTTTTGCATTGATATCTTTTATATTATGCTTTTTGACATTTTCGGATGATGTATGTATATAATTTTTCATTTTATCCAGACTACAAGTGGTTCTGGCGTTCAGGAACAGGCAAGTCCCCTCACTGTTTCTTGTTCATCAAATATATACTTAATAATAGTTGAATAAGTCTGACAGTTAATCATTTGACATTTCAGGTTCTTGTCAGAAAATTCATAGAGGTCCATGACAAGTATATGACATATGTTAGTGACTGCTTTATGAATCACACACTGTTTCACAAGGTTTGTTGAGACAATTGAAGAATAACTGACTAAGTAATTGAATGATATATAGTTATTAACTAGTATATTTCATTTTGGTACTTTTGCAGGCATTAAAGGAAGCGTTTGAGATATTCTGTAATAAAACTGTTGCTGGTAGTTCTAGTGCTGAACTATTAGCCTCATTCTGTGACAATATCCTCAAGAAAGGTGGGGGTGAGAAGCTAAGTGATGAAGCAATTGAAGAAACCCTTGAGAAGGTAGTTTTTGTGTTTTATTCACCAGATTTCACTTCTCTTGTGATTTGTGTTGCCAAAATTGTTTAATTTGTGCAGGTTGTCAAGTTGCTTGCATATATCAGTGATAAGGATCTATTTGCGGAGTTTTACAGGTAGTGCTTAGTTTTTTTTAATTGTAATACATTCTTTTGTACATTTACGCTCTGCATTATCATGTGAACACCTTCTTAATCATTTTATGTTTACAGGAAGAAGCTTGCCCGAAGATTACTTTTTGACAGGAGTGCCAATGAGGACCATGAAAAGTGTATCTTGACGAAGTTAAAGCAGCAGTGTGGTGGCCAGTTCACATCAAAGATGGAGGGAATGGTCAGTTTTCTTTGTTCCTTGCATGCTTATATCTCCTTTGTTTTTATAATCAGGTAATTTAACAATGTACTTGAAATATGTATCTTTCAGGTTGTTGACTTAACATTGGCTAGGGATAGTCAAATGAGATTTGAGGAATATATTCGTGAAAACTCACATGCAAATCCTGGAATCGACCTGACAGTAACAGTTCTTACCACAGGATTTTGGCCTAGTTATAAATCTTTTGATCTCAACCTTCCTTTAGAGATGGTAAGAATACCTTGCTGATGATAATTGTTTCTGTTTTTTTTTGGTGTGTGGAAGAACACAAGATTTTTTAATACTTTATTGTGATTGTTTCAGATCAGGTGTTTGGATGTTTTTAAGGGCTTCTACGAAACTAGGACAAAGCACAGAAAACTTACATGGATTTATTCACTTGGAACATGCCATGTTATTGGGAAGTTTGAAGCAAAAAACATTGAGCTGGTGGTGCCAACCTACCCGGTAAATTGCCTTTAACCCATGATTCTTTCTCGTTAATGTTGAAATTGTGCAACTATGGTATTTAAGATATATGAATTCTTGCTGCTGGTTTGATAAGTGCCCGTTTTTAACAGGCTGCTGCGCTACTGTTATTCAACAATGCTGATAGGTTGAGCTATTCAGAGATTATGACTCAGCTGAACTTGGGCCATGAAGATATTGCTAGATTGCTCCATTCCCTGTCATGTGCCAAATATAAGATACTTATCAAGGAGCCTAGCAATAAAACTATATCTCCAAATGACATCTTTCATTTCAATTCCAAATTTACGGATAAAATGAGAAGGATCAAGGTCTGTGCTTACTTTTAGCTATACTTCTCTCTCTCTTTTGTATTAGAATGTAGAATATTAAATTTGGAACTTAGTTAGCTGGGTCGCATCAATTTCTCTCCTCCCACTGATTAAGATAGTAAATCTGGTAATTGTTGATTATAGATCCCTCTACCACCAGCAGATGAAAGGAAAAAGGTAATTGAAGATGTTGACAAAGATAGGCGATATGCCATTGATGCATCAATTGTACGCATTATGAAGAGTAGGAAAGTTTTGGGTCATCAACAACTAGTCTTGGAGTGTGTTGAGCAGTTGGGCCGCATGTTCAAGGTAAAAAATGCCAGAATTTTGTTTATTATCAATTGTCAATGTGAAAGTGGTCTTGATGCATAAAGTATTATAATTGCTATAATTGGTGGCATGACATTTTTTTATTGGATTTATAGCCTGATATCAAAGCAATCAAGAAGCGGATCGAAGATCTCATCACTCGGGACTACCTGGAAAGGGACAAAGAAAACCCAAACACCTTCAGGTATCTGGCGTAATGGAAGTTACTAATGTATAGAGCGAGGAATTTGATTCTTAGGGGAAACCACAGTTGAAAATTCTAAAGGTCATTACAAAATCCTGTAAATGATTATAGTCGATTACATGATTCAGTAGCTCTAGGAGCCAAGTTTTTTCCTTTTTTTTTTTTTTGGCATACTTGACCTTTAAAGAGCTTGTTTAAGCTACATCATTTTTTTTTTTTTTTATATATACACATAAATATACGAGAGCGAAGCAAGTTGTCGTACCTAATACTGAATTGATATTATACCCCGAGTGTCGCAAAAACTCGGGCAGTTCAAGGGCCTTCAGAATTTCAAATTATTCTGAAGTAAAATTTAAGCTTGCATTCTGCTTCACGCAGTTTCCTATCAAGTTTCTAAGGCTATCTATGAGTGGAAAGGGTGGTGACTTGTTAAGATTATTTTTCTGTTTGAACAAGAAATATGTAATTACAAAATTAAGCAGTCGTAAGAATTTGGGACGACTCCATGCAATTAAACATGATATATGATTAAAACTCTCAAACATATATTGATGAGATATCCCTACATGATACATGATTATCCCTACATCAGCTCTACTGCTCAACCAAATATAATAATACGCAAATTGATTGTCTACAATTACATTAGATATCGTACATGGTAATGATAATATGTTAATCTTTAGGTTTATACATGATATGATATAAGCTCATCTCATTATTATACATGTTCCAACAAACAACAACAAAAAGAAAGGAAGTGAGACATTAGAAGAAACATAGTATTATACTTTCTCCCTTAGTTATTTAAAACTTGAATCAAATTCAACAAAACTTGAACATTAGATATTAGTTGTAATACTTAGAAAAGAGATACAGGCAACAGATTAGTAGAACATAAGTAAGTACCTATGATGTGTAGGTAAGATTTTTGAACGCCTTGATAAACAAAACAAGGCCTGAGGTGACAGAAGCAATAATGGTGAGGACTCCATGCCTGGAACGCAAAAACTCAATCCATGTCAAAGGGCTAGTTACTTAAACCAAAACATTATGAAACTGTTGACTCAAGTCATCTAAGGAACCAGTGTTATCTATGATTGTATCAGCTTTACTCCTTTTAACATGGAGTGCCATCTGAGCATTAACCCTATTACGCGCATCTTTCTCATTGGACTTATCCCTTGCCAAGAGCCGTTCAATCTATGTCTCAGGATCAACCCATACAACAATAATGGGCTTGGTGAACCTGTCCATCTTGGCCACAAATAACAAAGGCACGTCAACAAAAATAACATTGTAACCCTTCATCCATAAAAGTTGAGAGTTGTACATTTTATTTGGTGTATATATTAAATGTTTAAATAAACTACGTATATTATTATATATTTTATTTATGAAATTAACCAAAATTTCAGATAGCGCATCTGGTGTAGTGGTATCATAGTACCCTCCCACGGTACTGACCGGGGTTCGATTCCCCGGATGCGCAAAGTCCAATCTACTGCTACAGTCATTCCCATTTTATTATATTTTCTGTAAATTGTATAGGTATAAATTTAAATTTTATAATAACTACTTTTACTAATTTATTTAAAGAATGATGCAGTTTATACATGCATATATTATGAGTGTAGTTTTTTTTTTTTTTTTTTAATGAATTGAGTATAATTATTAAAGTCAATAAATGAATACTATCTAAAAGCATATGACTTCAAATGTTAATATATATAATTCTAGAAAAAATAATATATTAAGTTATTAATCATACTTTAATTTAAATATTATACAAAAATTAAGAATTAAGTTAAATTTTAGTTAAAATATTAAAATTTAATTTAATTTAATTTATTATAATTTAAATTATTCAATTATCAAAATAATTTATATTTCTGACATTATAGCTATAAAAATAATATAAATGAAGCGAAATATAATATTTAAATAAATTTAAAATTGAAATTATAAGAGTTAAAAGTATAAAACTTCAAAAATCTTAGCACTGTTAACCAATAACATAAATAACTAATAAATCATTATTATAAATGTCAACAAAGTTATTTATAATAGAGAAATTTCAAAATAGTGAATTGTAATTTTCTTTTAAGCTTTTTTTGATTGATATTGGATTCAATTTTTAAACCACTTTAGAACTTATTTGTAAGGTTTCAATTTTAATTATTCTGTAATTTAGATAGTTCGACATTTTTTTGGGGTGAAGATTAGCCACTTCAACACTTTAAAAGTCAACTACAAAAAAATATAAATACTTCAGTTAATTCACAGTCTACAACTTAAAATGTATAACTTGGAATCTGTTTCTTTCCTCTCTAAAAATATTTTCCATTTTAGAAACAGAAAAAGATCTTGGATAAAAATAATTTTAGAAACACTTCCCCAAAGCAATATTTCTTCATTAATTTTGAAAACCAAAAACATCTCTAGTGTGTTTTAATTTTCTATTATTCATATTTTCCCATACACTTTCATAGCTTCCCTTCTATTATCCAAAAATTAATTTTTGAAAATCATTTTATAAAATATTTTTTTAAAAAAAACACCCTCAATTTTACACTTGAAAATTCACCTCCCTAACCCTCAAAGGATGAGAGATTCTCACTTTACTAAAAAGTAGATGAGTATAGAGTACATTACAAGTACAGGTAAGTTAGTTAAGTCAAAATTTAAATTAAAATGCTCAATACTAGCAAATGTTTTAAAAAAATACAAGTAATACTGCTGACTAAAAGAAAAGCAGGAAAAGGAAAAAAAATAAAAATTACTCCACCAAGGTCAGTCACAGATTTATCCAGCTCAATTGTAGCTCTATCTGGAATTTGCCTCAGTTGCTCAAACCTGCAACCACAGACATTGTTAGGTTGGCATCAAACAATCTCTTAGAATATGATGCTACCATGCACCCATTTGAATACCCGCATAAAGTAAAGCAGAAAACCATCAAGCAAGTAGAAAACAGGATATATTCCACAATGATCTGATCCATCAAAGCAGTAGGGTCTCATAGTATGTTTGGTGGAAAGGAAAACAAATAAAGAAAACAAGACAGTAATAATAATGTATTTTCTTTAGTTTGGTCAGAGAAAAAGTAAAAGAGAGAAGGAAAAATTTACTTCTTGCAACAATTTTTTCTGTTCTCACAACTCAAATTTCTAACTTTTCTCTTCTCCGATCTTTACTCTGTTCCAAACACAGGGTTAGGCTATAGGTAAATCATCAATAAGTCGAATACTCGCACAATTCTATTTTTAGTTCTTGTATACACGAGAAATTCCTGATAATTTCTATATAGGTTCTTGTAATAAACTCGTAAAACTTTAAAATTCTTGTAGTTGTTTGACCAAAATCTAAGTTGTCACCTCACGCCATTTCAGAACAGGAAACTAAAAGATCAGCCTCCACATCTGAGGCACGTTAACGCATATGTAAGGATTCATATGCTTATCCCTTTAGTGCTCACTAATAAGACTTCACCTTTAAAATAAAATAGAGTCAAGTTGAAGGATTTATTTATCATTCCTATCCTAATCAAATCTAAATAATCAATCAATATAATATCTATTTATAACCTCCTACATTGAAGTAATTAAAATTGAAGTTTGTATTAAATTCATGACGCTTTCATGTTTATACTAATTTTTCCCATGCAATGCACAAGTAATAGCACTAGTTCACCAGTAACATGATCATCACGGAATATGTCAATGATCAAGTGATCATAATGCTAAATTACCTGCCAGATTCTGCATGAAGGCAGCAACCAGCTCGTCTCTAACTTGAATCTATAATGTTTATTTACACATCCACTGTGTTTCTTCAGGGAAAACAAGAGACATGCAATGCAATCAAGAGTTAGAGATGCTTTCACATTAGTTTGGCTAACAAGAAAAACATATTTTACAAGGCGGGCATACTTTTATACCTTAAAATTGACAATGCATTTGAAGCAAGTTGCCTGCCACTCAAAAAAAATCCTTTCTGTACATCTCTCCTTTCTGTTTTCTGCATGATCTCTATCAACAACAAAATGAGTAAAGAATATTGTTCTACCGTTAATCCCAATATTGTACAAGACAACCTGCAGATAAGTCAAGATTCAAATCAGGAAAAGAAACAGTCATTGAGAAATTAAAAAGTCACTGGAATAGAGCATGCATGTCCTCGTATTAAGAAAAAAATGCTCACTTCAGTCTGGCTCTCTTTGACTTTCCCTTCTGAAAAGAGAGATTGGACAAAAGGTGAAAGTGCAGTACCCACTGGTAGAAGCATGATTGCTGTAATGCAAAATCCACCAGTTCCTCTCTCCAGAAGTTACTGCTTTACACATTTACAGATTGACAAAATAATAAACCCTCCAGAACGAGAAGAGGACAGAAGATGGCAATTAGTTTCAAACTTCTAAGTCTATCCATATCCACCTATTGTATCTTCAATTTATAATCTGGATGCAGCATCATTCCACATAACAAAGTGGCCCAGAATCTGCATTACAGAAGTTTACTTCTAAGTGCCTCAATCTTATCTCAAAGTTTGCAAAGATTTTGTTCTTGTACACAACAGAGCAATTGAAATCCTCTGACTGTAAACTGAGGCTTCAATTTCACTGTTGACAGCAAACGTATGTATAGAGACAGTACCAGCTTCACCAGTTGGCAAGACTGGATCATGATCCAACAAAATAAACCTTGTCCTTCATAATTTAATCCAGACTGTCTTTTTGTAAGTGTGAAGATTATATACATGACCAACAAACACGTTTTTAATGAGCTAGAATCATCTTTTTTGCTTAAATGGATCCTTTAACGATTCATGGCCTCCACAGCAATCCGTACCAGGCGTAGTAACCCCTCCACATCTTGAAAGCTAAAATCAAGAGCCTTCTTGATAGAGGATATACCATCTGCATTCTTGCCCACACCCAGGCTTGAATTAGCAGCAGTAAAAGCATTCCTTGATTTCTTTGAGGCTTCCATGGCAAAATAAGTATCCTGAGCCTACAATTGATACATGTATTTAATTCCAATGTATTATACACAAATGTAACCTAATCAAGATATAGTCAACAAGGTATATAAGCTAGCATTATAGTATGAGCTTCCCTTTTTGGCATGACTGTAGTAAACTAATAATTGATGCAAACACTAAATTGCAATCTAGTTTCCAGATAACAAGATCATATGATCCGCAGAAATTTTACTCTTGGACAATTTGAACAAACATTAATAAGATAGCCTGAAAATTCAGAGAACAAGACCATAAAATATATAGTTCTATATCCACAGTTCCAAAAATTTAGAACAGATTCAGTCATAAAATAATCTTAGTTATCTTTCCTAGATGATCTGCTTCCTTTCACTTTTACTAAGTTACATTCCTTAAATTGATTTAATGGCACATACTAGGGTGGGTGCTTTGAATTTGAACTGTTTGCTTATTTATTTATTTCTCTGACTATCCTTATAATTATAGGTAAAGCTACAGTAATCTACTTGTTTTAACTGCAAACATATTTCACCTCTCTTCATTAGCCTAGTCATCAAAGGCTAAACTAAATCTACACATATTTGGCGTTATGGTTACATTACTCTCTTTGTGAAAGTTCAAACAAGGATTCATTAATCATTAGCTATTTTCTGTCAAATTCTAACTAGGAACCATATTTCACATGGGTGAAAACATTCCCTGACATGACAAATCATTCTGAAGTAAAATTTATGTATGCATTCTCCTTCACTACAGTTTCCTATCAAGTTTCTAAGGCTATCTATGAGAGGAAAGGGTGGTGGCTTTTGTTAAGATTATTCTTCTGTGAACAAGAAATATATACTTACAAAATTGAGCAGCCGTACAAAATTGGGACGACTCCGTGCAGCAATAACATGGTTTCCAGCTACTTGGGGCGAGTTGACACTCTTAGATATGCTGACCTTGTCAGCTGCAGCTGTAGAGTTGTTAACATTGTCAACATCAGAGGCAGAAGAGGATGGAGACTCTCCTGACAAATGAAACAAGGTTCAAAACAAAACTATCAGAATATTTTACACTTATTTGTCGAAGCATCAAAATGGAGATGGAATTTGGTAGGATATCTGGGACAAATTCAAATGGAAACTGAGCACTTCAGAGAGAAAAAATTGTTGCATTAAGTGAAAATCAAGTAACAAAATTCATTACCAAGAGGAATCATTTGCAGTGCGGTCTGCAAATCTTGCTGATCTCTGTGTGCACTAGTATGCGAAAAATATACTACCCTCATATATGCTACCTCCATGCATTTGTAGGCAAGAGCAGCTGAAGCCATGTCTTTTGATTTCTCATATTCATGGGCACAAAACCTATCAAAAGGAAAATAATTAGATGGCCTTGAAAAATCATAATAGATATGTATGATATATAACATAAAATCACCCTAAAGATATAATTTACACCAAGTACAGTAATGAGGCTAGAGGACATGGTTTCAACCCAATAAAACAATAGATAAAGGAAACAATATTTACACCAGTATTTTAAACAAGACATGATCTTTAACACAATTATAAAGATTACTGTTGTCTTACTCGCACAATTTCGCCGTGCTACTATATATTTGCTTTGATTGAATCATCTCACTGTGTTTAGCATTATCATTGTTGCCAGATTCTAACAGAGAGGCTCCGTGAAGAAATTTGAGGGCTGCCTGGAAGTAAAGACTAGTGCTCTCAACAGCTGATCCAGAATTCTGTATGATAAACCCAAAATTGGTAAAATAAGCACCAAGAAGAGCAAAAACATAAAAATTTAAAAGGGACTGCTTAACAACCTTAAGACGATCAGCCAGATGCTTAAGATCTTTAGCTTCTTTGAGTGCGTTGTTAGCAGCATGGCTATAAGAGTCCTTTCTAACTGGACTAGGGGCATCAAGCTCCTTGGACTTGTGACCATTAAGAACAGGATTTCTCAAACCAATTTGCTGATTTCCATTTTGATGGTCAGTCTTTTTCAATTGCTTTTTTTGTAGTTTTGACAAATCATCAACTTTGGAAGGATCAACTTCCATATCTCCATTTCCTTTATGTAAACCAACTGGTCGTGGGCAACGACCCGATGTCTCAAGTTGAGATCCTTCAGATGGCAACGATGACAACGGCTTTCCTTTTCCATGTACTTCTTGATCAGTTCTTTCCAAAAGAGATCTCTTTGTGGATCTTTCAGTATCAGAGTCTGGCAACTGACTCTGAGTGGGAGCATGAAATACCTCATGTTTGCATGGGCCATCTGTACTAACATCTTGAAAGTCATGACCTCGATTTATGTGATTCTCTTTTTTCCTAGCCTCATTTTTCCCTGTATAATCTTTCTTGCCAGCATGTGTATTCTCACTTTGGTCAGGCTTGATCCCAAACTTCTCCTGCAACTTAATTTTTCCATCCTTATGCTTTGCCTCATGTAGAGGAGACTTATCTTTCAGTTGAATTGGAGAACTTGTGTTCTTGACCTTATCTGCATGGAACTCTGGCTTACAGTCATTATAGTTGTCCTCCAAACTAGACTCTATGCCATTCTTTCTTGTAAGAGACATATTAGCATAATAATCATTAGTCCTGTCTTCACCTGGATGCTTAATCTGCTCTGTTCCTGGATATGTCCCATCTGGCACTATAGTGTCCAGACCACCATTGGTAGCATAGCCGGTTGTTTGAGATTTAAGTTTAATATCTGACATGTGATCAACACCCTTGTCTTGAAAATCTGACCTTTGGGAAATGGTGAAGGATTTATCCTTCCTGGCTATTCCATATCGATCACTCCCACCATCATCCTCATGATCTGAGCATCTTCTTGGACTATCAGCAGCAGCAATATCATGAGAATCATCTTTCCCAATAATTTCCTTGTTTGTAAACTTATCTGCATTTGTAATTCTTATAGGTGATGAAGAAACTGATTCAACAGGTGAGCCTTTCACTTCCTGGAAGCTGGCTTTGGTTTTATGAGAGCCAGAAACCTTAGAAGAGCTTGAAGTGGCAGCAACAGAAGCCTGTGTAGACCCCAGGTCCCTTTTTGAACAGTCCATGCCATCCAAGCTCCGCTGTGACAAACTGCTATCGGGGTTCCGCCTGAATTTCTGGTTCTTTGTATGACTGACTTTTTTGTCAGTCCTACCACTGCCTTTACTGGCACTGGATTCTTTGCCTTCAGATTTTGAACTTTTTGCTTTCTTTTCCTTCCTGACATCACTGAACTCATGCTCAGAAATTTTGCTATCCTGTAGTTGAGGATTACCTGTGCTGTAAGTTTGAGCATCCTGATACCCCTTCAGTTTCCTCTTTCTTACACTACCAATTGAATCACAATTCCCCAGATCCAGCGATCCCTCATCCAAGGAACCCTGACCTTTATCTTTTGTGTTTTCAGCAGAAACTGGTAGCCTGTCTTTTCTTGATTTGGAGTCCCTCGAAGAGGAGTGGTCTTTCTGTCTAGGTCGATCTTTGCCAGCTGATGTAGTTGGAAAACTGCTATTTGAGCTATGACCACCCACCTTCCGAGTAGTTCCACTGGGTTCTACAATCCACTCTTCATTGCTAGAGTGAACCTTGTCAGTCTTAGATTTCTTGGATGGCCTAGAACAATCTTGATCAGTGTCCCTCCTGCTTTTGATCTTCATATCACCTGAGAACAAATTTCCAGAAATGAAGATAACCTCATTGAAATTTAGTAGATCTTTTTGAACTTCTGCACATTATTTAATACTGAGCCAATAAGGTCAACAAATACGTGGTTTAAGTTACCTCTATCAGAATTGTGCTCTGGCATCCTCTGCTTATTTTTGTGTTTCTCTGCTGGAACATCAGCCTCACTCACAACAGGAGATTTGTTCACATCATTTAAGCTCCTACTCTTCACTGCTGACTGCAAGTTTTTCTTAACAGAATATGATGATTGAGAAAAACTCTCTTTATTTATTATAGAATTTGATATCTCTTTAACAAACTTTTTCTTCCCCCCATGTCCTGCATGCAGATAATTATTTAGCTGGTGTTGGTCAGGGTGCTGGGATGTCGCCATGGTTCCTCCCACCATAACACTACCAGAGACATTTTGCAGGTTGCTTTGACCATCAAGAGGAGGTGCTTGGTATAATGCAACAAGTGCTTTGGTGGTTTCATCCTCAGTAAAGCTACATCGATTCATGTCAGGCCTGCATGTTTTTGCATGCGATTGCAATGTTAATTTGATATATATATATATAAAAATAATAAATAAAAAAATCCATGTACTTGATGTGCTATCAGTTACCATAATGAATATGGACAAATATATTTAAGAGATTTAGCCACTGAATCAAAACTTACAGCCAATCAAGCATACTACACAGCCACTTTTCAGGTAGGTTGTCAGGATTTGTTCCAACAGGAAGAAGACGCCATGTATGACACTTGTCACACTGTACCCAATTATCTTCCATCTCAACAGGAGGTATCATTGCAGGAATCCCTTTACCACTCTCTATATCAGTACCATTTGCATTTCCAGGGCACCAGATATTTGTGGCTGTTTTAGGGTATATTTCAGCTGTTAATGGCTTATCAACTTTCTTTCCACCAGATCTCTCCTTTGATCCACAACTAGTTGTAGGTGCACTCTTCTCGACCACCTTGGATTCCTTCAGTTTTTCCTCATAAGGGGTCGAATCCATTTTCTCCTCATCTTCTAATTCACCAAAGAAATCTCTGTATGTATCTCTACTCTTTCCAAGACCCTTTTGTACTCTGACATCTTCAGTTTCATTTTTCGATACAGAACTATCATCACAGCTCTTTTTTGTTTTAGGAACCGAAGGGGATCCAACCTTACAGTTTTCTTTTTCCCTCTCCATGATCATGGTGCTGTGACTTCCCTTTGGCTTCTTCTTACCCCCTGGAAATGGATGTTCTGCCACAACAGGTAATGTCATACTGTCTTGTTCACAGAGGCTACCTCTCTGATTAGCCTTCATAGGAGGCTCTTCAGAGTTTGATACTGTCCTTACTTTGGAAACATTAGATTCAGCTACCATTGAGTGGCAATTTTTATCTCCATGAGGATTATCTTTCACTGCATAGTCATCGAGAGAAACCTTATCTCCCACAACTTTTCTTCCTGAACTTCCCTTTGCCTTCTCAGCAAAACCATTCACCTCAGTAGATATTGGGTCCGCCCGCTCCTTTTGTCCCTGATCAGAGAAAGTTTTGTCCCTTACCATAACTTTGTTGGCTTCCTTCAATGAGTCACACGGGCCATCCACAGCCTTAACCGAGTCATCACTGAAAGAATAAGAACTGGATAAAAGTGGAAGCTTCATAGTTTTTGAAACTAGGTCCTCCATAGTCAATGCATCTGTACTTTGTTCCTTTCGAGACAACACTCCAACATCATTACGGGTATTCTTCTTGGTACTACCTTTGACTTCCATTGAGGATTCATAAACCTCCAGAGATTTCATTTTCCTCCCACCTAACGATTTTCTGTCACCTTTTACATTATTAGATTCATTTAATAAGTCCAAACTTTCTGGCTCATCCATATGAACAAGACCAGGGATCCTATCTCTGGCACGTGTTTCCTTTAAAGTTAATTCAATGATATCATCAGGAAGAGGTGACAATAGCTGAGGGAGGTCTGCCATAATCTGTTCCAACACACCATACAATATTAAACCTAATCCCATCAAGCTCAATATGAAGAAAATAAGGGAGAATCAATACGCCGGGAGATAACTCACCTGAAGGATAATGGTTGGAGATTCAAAAGGAGCATCTTGAGGACCACGGGAAATTCCTTCACTTTCTGAGGGGCTGTCATCTAGTGATGATGATGGAGACACATCGAGACCAATTTCACTGTATATTGCAGCATTTTTTCGTGTTGATAAATTATCTGGACCCATTTTGATTCGAACCTTCAGTGTCTTCTGGTCTGATGTGCTAGTAATTTTCTTGTTTAGAGACTCATGCTTAGAAGTGGATGTATCAGCATTAGTGGTTGTCATGTATTTTTCTTGATTGGATCCATCATCTAAAGAGTGACCCTTGTTTGCAACCATCCTCAATGAATTAGCAGAACCTGGGCCAACTCTCAATGACTGAGTTCCAGTTGAATATTGTACAGCATCCCCCTGCCCGCCCTGCATGGTACGATACTAATTTGAAACAAGTCGAAAATGAAACATAACAAAATGGCAAGTCATAAAATCTCACACACACTCATCAATTTATTTTTTAAAAAAAATGTAGCATTGTCACACAGACCCCATTTAGTATAAGAAATTTACCTCCAGTTGCAAATTATTGGGAGATCTTGGCATATTTTGGCTATGATTTTTTTGTGGAGACTTTGATTGAGGCCGAACAGGAGAGCGCTGATAGGTGGGCAAAAATGATCCATAACCACCAAATTTTGCCCCTGTAATGATCAATCGTTTCACAATATCTTTAAAATAAAAAACTATTTAATGTGTGTACCTACACTATATAGACATGGTTCTAACAAGTTAAGACTTACCCAGATTCTCTGCGGACACCCCGCCCTCAAAATCCTTCTGGAAGTGTCCCAGAACATCTTGAATTTTTTCATCCTAAGGGGAAGAAAAATTTGAAATGTAAATCATGAAGAGAAAAGAAAGAAAAACAAAGATCTAACCAGGAACGGGGACTAAATCTAACTGACAAAGTCGAATGATGAAGGCATGTTTATGCTATGGAAACAAACAGCATTCTATAATGAAATAACAGAACAATAAATGTGCCAAGTAGCCATCTCACAGTTGGCACAATTTTCAACTCAAGGAAGTTCCTTCAACACACACAACTTCCAAGATATGAGTTGTACAAACCAGAAACAGTTAGAAATATAATAGTGCTGTCTCATAATTATAAAGTAGAATACAGACAAAACAACTCCACCACAACTTTGGCCCTTACCAGACATTATATATAAGTCTATCAGTGGGAAACGGCACTCCTGAACTCTAAACTTCAATTTACAAACAAAAGTGCATAAAAAACCAAAGGTTTATATTTCTTCGTAAAAGGAAAAAGGTGAAAAACAGAACAAGCAGAAAGAGAGAAAAGGAAAAGAAATCCTTTACAGCACCTATCTGATTCAAACAGCATTTCCATACACAGATCAAGCAGATTGATCAAAATTTTCCTCAACAACCAATGCATCAAGTTCACATAACAAAGACACCAGAATTCCAACCTATAACACCCACTATATTAACCACATATCAAATCTATTCAACTCACAACAAAACACAATTCAGCACTCCACACACCACAATTACACAAATTAAACCATCACGGAAACAAATTCAGCTGATGGATCTAACAAAGTTAAAAACAAGTGAACACCAACAATTCCAAACTTGAAAACCAACAAACAATACACAAAACACCATAGCAAGAAAAACCAATATACAAAGACCCTTACAATGTAAGAGAGGGCAACATCGGGATCAACGGTGGCATCATAATCTTCTTGGTTCTGGAACGAGCAAGCCTCGCCTTCTTCAAGCTCAGACTCCACCATCTCTCTCCTCCCAGCACCACCCAACCCTAACCCTAACCCTAACCCTAGCTCCTTTATTGCATCCCTACCTCCTGCATAAATCATCCAAATTCCAAAAAAATACCAAAAAACACGAAAATCAAACCCTCCAACTTAAACCTCCGCATTGAGAACTCTTCATCTCAATAAAAATCCAAGTCCCTCTTCGATCCATTCTTCAGAATCGAAAACTAACTCACACGATTCAGATTCAACCCCCGCAAGTAATTGCAAAATTCTACACGATCGCGGGCAGGCTCGCGTAGAAATCACAGCCTCAAATTATATTTTACAATAAAAAAATTTATTCTCAAAATTAAAACACAACAACCTTCGATAATCGAAGAAAACAATAAACCTCGTGTTCGATTGTTTGAAACGTTGAATCTTAGCTGGGATCGATCACCATAGAGTTTGTCTTTCTCTCTCTCTCTCTCTCTCACCGTGTCTCTGTTTTTGGTGAATACAGCAGCCGCGTTTTTTTTTTCTTTTTTTCTTTTTTCTTAAATTGATTATTTTATTTATTTCGTTAAAAACAATATTTTAATCTCACGGTGGGAGAGAGAGAGTAGTTGATAAGGGGAAAAAAGTGCGAAAGAAACCATTTTACCCTTTCGCTCCCTCGTTTTTATGTTTTCTCTTCAAACCCCAACCTTGTCCGAAAAGTATCGCACCCACTCGCTTTCTGCAGCGCGTGTCTGTACTCCCATTTAGTAAAATCCTTCTATATTAATTTATTTATTTCTGTGCTTGTCACAAGTGCAAATGATTTAATAGCTTTGTTTGACGATGCTAAATTATGATATTTAATCTAATAACCATTTAATACCTTTCTTAACTCGTTATCTCTCTATTTTTTAATAATTTTGATATTTTTTAAAAAATAATCTATAAACAAAATTATCTTTTATCACAATATTAGTTGTTTATTGTAAATTTAAAATATGATTTATATGTTAAGTTTTGATTATGTGAAATAAGAATTTTACTAAATAAAATACTAATTATATATGCTAGATGTAATATAATTAATCTGATTTTTTATTTCTTTTCATTTTTTTATAAGTCTCTTCATATTTAAGGGGTAGTTAAATATTAAATATAAGTACTTGTTCTAATAGAATTTCAATTTTTAATTCATTATATCAGGACAGATTAATTCATTCTGTTTGATTTAATTCTTGGTAGTTAGTCTAATCTAATACAGTATAATGCATGGTTATCTTGTTTTATAAATTAATAGCTAATTTATTGGACTAGATATACTGCATAATCGTAAAGCATAGTAACCCATTTTGATTGTTAACATTTATTGCTGAAAAAACTTTGCACTCTAAGAATTTACTTTTTCAAAATATTACAGTCTGATGTATTAATGTTACGGTGTTTTTTTCTTTGGCGGTTATATATATATATATATATATATATATATATATATACATATATATATATATATATGTATGTATTTAACGTTAGAAAGCTCATCAATGCGAATTTGACGGCGTAAGAGAATTTATGAATAGTGTGTCAGTACATTTATTCACAAAATTTGATAGTTGTAAACATGGTATCTCAAAGTGATGAACACGCCAAAAGGAAGATTTGGTCATGCTTTCGTTCGTTAATTTTGTGAAGTGAACTACATGGCCTGCAATGACATAATAAAGGTTTGAGAATAACCACAGATAAGGTTAACAAGGAAAAGGATAAAGACATGTCATGCCAAATTGCCAAGCAAGGTTAAATATGGAGGACAAAGAATGTTCATGTTTCGAAGTATACTAAAATTGTTGAAAATTGTAGGGTCTGTTCCTAGTAATTTTTATTTTCTATGAATGTTCCTGAATGTTTGAGGATTGGTAAGCTAAGGAAAATTTTTGTTATGGCTTTATGTAAATGTTTCCTCTTTTTATTAGAGACTCATTTAATGAGTACTTTTATGTTTTTTTGTCATGACCAGTTTAGTTGATAAGATATAAGATAACCTGAAAGTTACTCAAGACCAACCTGCTTTCTTGGTTGGAAAGTTTTTTGCCCTTGTTGATGGAGATAACAAAATGGAATGCCATTTTGTTGTGTGTAGATATATGCATTATGCATATTACACGTCAAGCAACAAATTCATCAATATTTTTTTTTGTTTTTTATTTATTATTAAAAAAACTAATTAAATGTTAGAGTTTGTTCATAATAAAAAAAAATCTTAACTTAAGTTTAAGGGTAAAGAAAAGGTATATATGGTCAAGGTGTGGCGAAAACGGCTCCAACCTTAAAAGTAATTCTTAACTTGAGTTAAAATTGCTGTATCTTACATCAATGGCTAAAAAGTAAAAGTATATGTGTTTTAATATATGAAAGCATTGCTATAATTTAACAAAGAAATGAACATTTTACTTCAAAATTTGGGTGATCTATTGTTGCATTTTTAGGGGGTAAAATTATCTTTATCTTTACCAACTTTAATATACACGAAGTCTCTTTTACGCTACAAGTGTTTTTTTTTTCTGGTGTTTTTCATTTCTCATGTCCAAATTTATAGGAACTGGACGATGATGTTTTGAGCTTCACATTTAACGAAATTTTTTGTAGTTGTCCAACTCAGTTTTGGTAGTTCTAAAGAAAGCAGGACTAGGTTGTTGTCACTCACTATGTTCAAGGTCATACACATGTCAATAAGTTGACATCTCACATTATCATCCACCACTAACTTCAACTTCAAAAACTTATTATTTTAAACCTAGTTCAACCTAGACCTAATAACACTTACATGTCTCAGTTAGAATCTAGTTCAGTCACATTTTTTTTCAACAACATCAAAACGCCCCTTTTATGTCACCAAAAGAAATATCGCATTTAACAAAAAAAAATAATTATGTACTTTCCACGTTAATTGAAAATGCTTTCAACAAATGAAAAAACATTTTGCAAATATACTAAATTATCATAAATTAAGTGACAAAGCAGCTAGCTTAGATAATAACGAATTTAACTAGTTACTTAATGGAGTTTAATTAATTTCATTACAAAACAAAACCCAGACATAAATAGAAACGAAAAGTTTGAAAATTCAGAATGGGATCAAAGAACTAGATATACATGGATAAAGTTCATATTACACGCATTGACCATAGGAAAAACGATGAAAACCACGAATATATATCACGTGAGTGAGTAGTCATTTCAATGATGCTTTGGTTGTGTTGGTCCCATTGTTGTTGACAATGATGTAATCCATATCATATCATGTCATCACATCCATTCATTCATTCATTTTGCTACGTACATACATTAACGGCACATAAATCATAAGATACAACATTGGAATATACAGTGCCCATTTGTTCGAAGAATATAGCCAGAATATAGCCAGAATATGCCATCCACGTAACCAAGTTGTTGAGTAAGAATGTGGGGACACGCATAAATGGATACAATTAACAAAACTCAACTTGATATAGTAACACGTGCATGTCAAATTCTCAAGCATGTATTACACATTGCTGGTGTTGTGCGTACTATAGAATAAACAAATTCAAGATACTATAGCAGCAAAAAAGAAAGTCAAAATATCAATATAAAGTTTGGTTCCCCTCAAATTAAGTATGCATATGACTGTACCTCAATATTAATGCAATTTTTAATTGCATTTTTTCATCAAAGTCTTTGATTAAATGGTGATATATAAGTAGAGATAAATGATGACTAATTTTTGAAATATACTAGTTGTAAAGAAAGATTTTTGTTGAAATACGAAAATTATATTAGTTTTGACTCGGTAACATATTTTACTAAAGCTAGTTAATGTTGAAAAGAAATTCACGAATCATTACATAAAAATCAAAAACTTGTAAGGTATATACAAGGATGGAGCCAGAAAAAAATGAGAGGGGCAACATAAAAGTAAAAATTTTCGTCTACCCAATAAATAACCATCCTTTTCAATTACAAAATATTCATAATTTAATGTACTCCTGTAATAATAACTTAATTAGCAACCAAAGTAAATAAATTTAGTGTTTTAAACGATATTATAATACCATTTATAAGTTAAATTTTATTAAATATAAAACTAAGGGTAGAAACACGATAAATTAGGTCAAATTTAATGTTTAATAGGCTAGACTTATTTTCTGTTTTGTAAATCTGAAATTCACGTGTAATTATTAAAAAGTTAAACTTATTTATTTATTCTAAATATAAATATAATTTTTATAATATTTAAAACAAAAGAATTATAGCATAATAATTTTTTATTTAAATTTTAATACATTTAAAAATAAATTTATTTTATTTTTAATATAAAACTCACTAGATTAACTAGAAAAACTACAAGATTAGATTAACAACTCTCTACTTGACAAACCATCAAGACTGTCCTTGTAGAACACTTCCACATCAAGTATGGGAATAAAAAATTAGAAATACTCTTCTTTTGTGCAATATTACCTTTCAAATTTGACTTGTGTAAATACCACAAGAGACTGCACCAATTCATGTTGTCACGTGAATCCGAAATTTAGAAATAACAATAATCTTTGACACTTGTTCACGTGAGATTTGAGAAACAAGAATTCCTTTAACTGCAACAGAATTAGGGTCCAACTTTTTTGTTCAGATCACTGCAATTCTTCATTGGAGGCAATCTTGTGAAACTGGGAAGGACCATTGTTATTATTGTAAAATCTTTTTTTCGAGAGTATCTGTAAACTCAAAACTCAAATTTTATATTTCTCATTTGTAGTGTTTAATGCACTTGCTAATTAAATACTCCAACTTGACGAGACTATTAATTAAATTAGAACATCATCATGTCGTATTAAGATTTAATTTGTTTTAATTTTTTGCCATCATTATAATTCCTTTTATGTACAGTATAATAATTATCTAATAACATTTTTTTTTTCATTCTTTTAATCTGCTATAATAACTCATTCTATTATTATATTGCTATATGCGTACTATAAGACACAGCGACAACACACACTATTACTACACTGTTCCGCCGTTAAATAACAAAAGTAAGTGAATGTAACTTTTCAACCTAGAAAACGCCAATATAATTAACCTTTATTCTCGACAAACTTAGTATAAAATCCCAAAATTACATTGTCACAAAACATAAGAAAATGAAAAGGTGATGAAATGAGACATAGCCATAACTTACTCTTTCAAAACTATGGGAAGAGATGCTCAAATTAAATAATATCTTCACTAAAATGATTTATATTTTTTCAACTTGTCTGCTTTGTAAGTCTGTGTTTGTAATTCACTATTTCTAATTCCCTTGATCTAACTCAATGTCAATCCAATATAACTCTTTCCTCTACATTCTTACATTAGAAAGTGAGAAACTCAACTTTAATGGGTTTCCAAACACATCAAAACTTGTGGAGATCTGATCCTAATCTCTATTTATTCCATTATCAATTATAAGGTCAGTTTGTTTAAAATTTAAATAAGTACTTATAAAAAATACGCTTCTTAAATAAATGATTTTTAATAGACAGATGAAATTTATTTCTTTTAGAAAATAGAAAACTATCTTTTTATACACAAAAAGTTTAAACAAACACATTACAAAAACAGAAAACAAATTGCGTATTTTATTAAAAAAATTACTTTTTTTCTTAACAATAATAACAAACAGACCCATACTAAAACCAAATCGTAAAATTATTTTCTATTTTTTATATTCTGATACTAAGTTCTAAACTAATTTTATGATGATATTTTAAAGAGTTCAATTTTTATATGATATAAAGTTTTACATTGTTAGTCAAATAAAAACCATTCTAACTATATTTTTTAAAATAATTTTATAAAATTAACAATTACATTGAACATGTAAATTTATGATTGAATTAGTCATTTTTTTTATTACCCATACATTATAGTTAAATTTTATTTTAAATTTAAAACAAATATGATGTATCATCATTATTTTTTTTAGTACACAAAAAAACATTAATTTTTTTTAGTACAAAAAAAAAATCATTAATTTTTAGTACACAAGATAATAGAGGTTAGTTACTATACTCGGATATGGTGAGATGCTCACTTAGCTTTATGTGGGGTGTCCACAAAAAAAGATATTTGATGAACATTTGGTGTATACTTTCAAAAACAGTATAGTAACAAATCATTTAGAAGTGCCTTCAAACTGATCTCTCAGTTGCTCATACTTCTTAAGCTCAGCCATGGAGAGGGAAGGTGACAGCTCTTCTAAAACCTGAAAAAATCCAGGAAATGCCAGTCACACAAATAGATACCAGAAACAGTTGGGAAAGCAATTGATGAATAAGTTGGTAACACTGCAAGTGTCATGAGTTTGATCCACAGATAACCAGATTTATGAGAAAAAAATTGCAAGTTACC
Source organism: Hylodesmum podocarpum (assembly GCA_026586105.1). NCBI lineage: Eukaryota > Viridiplantae > Streptophyta > Magnoliopsida > Fabales > Fabaceae > Hylodesmum > Hylodesmum podocarpum. Next base: position 528,193 of record JALJEV010001298.1, on the reverse strand, counting down.
TGGACAAAATCACTGTATTCAACAACAACAGAATCTGCTTCATTTTCTTGGCTGGAAGACTCTGGATTCTCACTCACCTAGAAGAAAGTAGTGAGATTAAGTACCTTCTAAATCACATAATAACTTATGCTTAGTTTTGTAGAACACTAAGGTTTCTGAAATCTGAATACTGGCATTGCTTGTGAGAGTAAATACAGTCTGCAATTCCTCTATAAATTGATAGTCCACCATCATCTAGATACCACACCAGGTCAAATATCAAACAAAATGCATGCTAAGTAATTATAGGGTTCATTGATCCTGGCCGGACTTACTTTGCGCTTTGCAGCTTGGAACCAAGCATCTGCACACAAAGCATACATGTCTGCACCAGTGAAGTTTGGTGGACATTTCTTTGCTATGGAGTAAAGTGAGACATCTTCATGCAATTTGAACTTCCGAGTAAGAGCTTTCAGGACCCTAGGAAAGATGGAGATCAGTGCTGCACAATAGCATGTTATCAAAAACAGATACTTCACAACAAAGAGTGCTGAAACTGCTCACCGCTCTCTGTAAGATGCATCAGAGTTAACTCCAACATATAACAGTTTATCAAATCGACCTGGGCGCAAAAGTGCTGGGTCTATCAAATCTGGTCTATTACTTGCACCTATAATAAACAGATCCTATTAAGCCAGCAATAGAGACATTGTTAGAATCAAAAAAGGATAATACATTTTGCTAAATAATAAATATTTTCAAGCAGATAAAAACCTGTGATGAATCACTTAAGCCGTCAATCTCTGCAAGCATCTAGTAACAAGAGAAATATATTATATTAGGAAACAAGAGGAAAAAAACTGCAAACATCATGGTCATGCTTAGAATAGGAAATCACCTGAGAAACCACTCTGTCCATAACACCCCCAGAATCTCCAGAAGCACCTCGAGCTGGGGCAAGAGAATCAAGCTCATCAAAGAAGATGACACATGGACGTGCTGTTCTGGCCTGTAAATTATTTTGAACTTCATTTTATCAAAATCTCTTCAGAAAACTGTCAAGTTCACAGTAGAGAGAGACACAGACACATAATTGAACTTAAGAAATAATTTAGATAGAAAAAAATTTATACTTTCTGGAAAATGTCTCGAACATTCTTCTCAGACTCTCCAATGTACATGTTGATTAGTTCCGGACCTTTCACACTAAGAAAATTTAAGGAACATTCTGTAGCAACAGCTTTTGCTAATAACGTCTGTTATCAAATAGAGCAAGAAAATGGAGTTAGAAATCTTTTTAACTAAAGATTAAGAGAAATGAATTAGACCATTGTCATTTACAGGTATATTACAACTTACTTTGCCAGTTCCAGGGGGGCCATACAAAAGAACCCCAGATCGCTTACGTAATCCAGATGAAAATAGATCTTTATGCAGGAGAGGTAACTACAATATGAAATACAGAATGAATCAGATGTTCAGAAATTACATTAAACAGAAAGTTTGTCCCAGGTAACATGATTTAGCAAGATAAGTATTAAAATAGAGATAAAAAAAGTGACTTGAAAGAAGCGCACATATTATTAGCCACTCAACAGAAAGAGCTAACATATGCAATAATACTGCAGAGGAGCACTCCGTGACTGTTTTATATGTTTAAGGGTCATCACATCCTGCTCTAGTAGAAACAGCCAATTCAATCTCTTTTTAGCCGAATTCAGTCTCAATAGCTTCCTTTCCATGCTGAACATAGGAGAGAACTGCATTCAAATTTCACTTTTGACCCTTTAAAAGCATCTTCCTTTTCTTGACTGTGTCAGCCTATGATATATGATAATGTAATGTATCTTCTAAATGTTGATCATGTAAACATAACCAGAAGTTTCTTTTTCCAACAAATATTTTTCCATGTTTCTGTGACAAGTATTGTCTCTGATATAATAAGCAGAACTAACATAGGGCCAATTTGGATAAACTTATCAAAATGCAAATAAGGATAATGAATACAACTGTTCTCATGAGTTAAATCAACTTTTTCTCTTATAGTTATACACCTTTACTTTTGAAGAAGTTAGATGAGACAGCTTCTCAAAAATTGAGGTGGATAAGCTGATTTTAACTTATAGGAGGAGTTTTAGTCATTTTACCTCCTTATTTTCTCCTTTTATAAGTTCTTTTTGGGAAATTTATCCAAACCGATCCATAAAAGGGTGCAATTGTACTTCCAAATCAGGGGAAAAAGTAACAACCAATATAGTTTTATTGCACAAGAAGCCCACCTGAACAGTATCCAGGATAGACTTTTTGACATCTTCAAGCCCACCAACATCTTCCCATTTCACATTTGGAACCTGCAAAAGAAAAACACATACTTAAACATTTCATTGCATTGAGGAACAATTTGTTCCAAGAACACATCTTTTGTTCTGTTTAAATGAAGACAAGAAAACCATCATAAAAGCCTGATCACTTAATTTACCTTTGGAGTACCCAATGCTGATGCATTTCTTTTCTTTGATCGTTCCAAAGCATTCAACAAGTCTTCCTTCCCAGGAATCTGAGGCGAAACTTTCCCGATATTGTTGTCCTCTTCCATCTTGGAACTAGAAGAACTATCTACATCATCAGGCACATCTTTGTCTACTTTAGCATTGTTTTTAGGAAATAAGTTGGCACCAGCATCCGCAATTAAAGCACACATATCCCTGGGCATGTAACCAGATGTCTGTCCAACTATTTCTTTTACTAAAGCTTGTGTATCAGTCTGCAAGACGCAATAATGTAACCAGTCAAAGTTAACACTAAGCGGTAATGATGGGAGATTCTGGAGCACAAATTGTAGCCAAGCAATTATCTTTCCTAATAATTTGAAGAATATTGCATGTATCATCTACACTGTTATACAAAGCATGTTTGAATATTTGGTATCTTGCTTTTTCGTTTTCTTGGAAGTCTAGTTTTATATTTTTAGCCGAGAAGAGAGAAGAAAATTAGAATTCCAAATTAATCTGACATTGCACTGTCTTACTCCCACTCTCAACTTTAAAGGAACTCATTATCAAGATTGTTTTCTTTTACAACCACGAAATAATAATTTCTATTCTTAATACATGTTGTTTAATGTCAAAAGAAACATCCATTTGTCATTATTTGATTTGTGAACTCAATGGCATGTATATAAGGAACTTGATCTAAGTTTTCGTGCAAAAGAGAAAAACTCAAAACTAAACATAAACATGAGGTGAAGCTCCATTGCACACTTACATTAGAAAGAAGTCCAGAAACACTTTGCAGGGACTGGAAGAGCATTTCAGCCCTTTGCTCTTCGGTCAAAGGCCCCATACTTACTTCGTGGCTAAAACGGCGTCTGATAGTTAAAGGCAGACCTTCTGAACTGTCAGCAGCAGCAATCAACAGGACCTGATGTCCACTTGTCTTTTCAGCATTTTTCTCCACCTTCACCAACATGCTGTAAAAGTAAATATCTTTGCAATCGTAGACTCTGTTAAACATAAAGACAATTTTGGTTTTTGAGGTTTTTCTGGTCTTGACTTGGATTTGCACCTTGACAGTAGGATGATAAAAGGTGTACCCTGGTCTTAAGAGGGTAGTTTGAGTGCAAATTGCATACTGAAGGCATCTTTCTGCCGGATATTCCATTCTTATCAAAATATATTGCATGTCACTTGATAGTTAAGGATAGTACTCTTTCCCTATAATGAAACAGTCAATTTTAGAAGCTTGTATCTCCAGCAGAGTGATTGCCTCAACTCACTGGAGTTCCCGAAAGTCAATTCTTTGTCGTCACATTTTCTTTCCTATTACATAAAATGTCATTATTGTTTTAAAATTATCTAAGCCATGTTTGGTATCGCTTAATTTTTAGGAAATTATTGGACTTTTCTTTCTCTCAAGCTGTGGTAGAGAGCTGGAAAAAAAGTGATTACTTTTCCATTTCTTTTGATGTTATCTTGCTTTACTTCTTTAGCTTATTAGTAATATGAGATACAATATCTTATATGTGCAGGAAAAAAGATTGTAGTCCAGAAAGCAACCACAACAATAGTAAATTCAACTAAGTTAGATCTTACAGATTCACCGTTTGATTTTCCCTGAAAAATACTATCACCATGATCACTGACTGGCTCAGTGAAATTCCTAATAACTGATGCAACTTCAGATGTATTTCCTCTTTGATCATGTGGTGAAACCTCGGGTGACTGTGAATCTCTAAAAACATCAAAATGACGAAGAAGAAGTATTGCTGGCGAGTATCTGTAACAATACATCAACTTATTAATGCATACTAGAGGCTTTGAGACAAATCATATAAAAAGTATTAAACTTCTCAGAGCCTGACATAATCAGGAGATCATGTGGCCCAAGTAAAGCCTGAAATCAAATAAATGTTAAGTAGAGAGAAAATCAACTATGAAGAAAATAGCAGTGGAACAAATCAATGGAACTGTATGTTCCTGTTCCTACAGCAAACAATGTGTTTCAATCAACACCAAAACAAAAATGTGCAGAACAAAGTCTATGGCACACTGTGTGCAGGGTCAAAATTTAACCTTTGAGATGTCTTGAAAGCTTGTGCTAAAGCAACAGATGTTTTATCAGAAACCATTAGATCATGACAGTCATATTCCACAACATGCAGGCCCAACCGACGAGCAACATATCTAACAACAGTCCTTTTCCCACAACCTGCATAATTACATTGTTCAGGAAATACAACATGCTCTATCAATGCATTCCAAAACCACCATTTATTTGACATGTTATATGAATAATAATTGAGGATATCAAACGGTGATCCAAATCACAATAATTATATGAATCACATGACAAAATACCAATCCATTGATAAAACAAAGAAGAACAACATAGAACACACCTGCTAATCCATACAACAGAACTGAAATTCTGAACTTGGAAGAAAGCACTGATGGACAAAAAGTTGGCGTTAGTATCGAAGCCAAGATGTTCACAGTGTCCCCTTGCAAAGGCACAGGTCCTTCAGGTCCACCAATCAACAAATCCGGAGGCAGAGCAGACGGCGAACTCCCTACTAGCACGAGAGCAGTTAAAACTTTATTGACACGGAAAACTGGTTCATCTGATGGTTCCATACCAACAACCTGAACACATAAGTTACACTCTAACAACCAACCATACATTTTTCACAAGGTTTACCAAAAACAATTGAGAGTTAACAATACCTTGAAACATATAAGGTTGTCATTTTTATTCAATGTTCCTTGATTGCAAGCAACACAAATAGGGGAATTGCAGTTCCAACTTATGTTAATTCCAAAAACATCTCCTTTGGACAAATACCTATCAACTTCAAAGTACTTTTGCAATGCCAAGTCAATCATGTCTTGCCGCTCTTGCGACTCAAAAGGCGAATTCGCTCTAATGGATTCAAGTATGCCACATTCTGGAATCTTAACGAAAGAAACCCTCAAAAGAGACACAAATTTTGGAGGCTGCACAAGTGGTTCCAATTCTACATTGATAACAGAATCCACAACACTTTTAGCAGCATCCTCATCATCCCTTTTACCTAGAGGTTTAAAATAAGAAGCTAAAACATCTTTCCCATGATGAAGAACAGATTTTAAACACGCCACATGTAAATCAAGGTTAAAAGCTAAAAAAGGAGATACATAAGCAACTTTATCATCATCATTATCTAACAGAGAACCACCACCACGAGGGAAATCACAAGAAGGAAAAACAAGCATTATTCTAGAAGAACAAGAAGAGGGTGTGTCTATGTTAGTGGTGCCAGGTGGATCAAGAGCAACGGCCACTGCAATTTTCTGTGTGTTGGTAACAATGTTTTTGACCAGAACCTGGCCAAAAAAAAAAAAGTTAATTTTTTAAAAGTGGGAAAAAGATGATTAAGAAGAAAGTTGAGTTTTGAAGCTTATTACCGGTGAGCCTGAAGTGATGGAGAGTGTTTTGAGAAGACGGGTTGAGAGAGCGATGAGTGCAGAGTGATCAAGAGAGGGGTTTGGGAGGTTTGAGAATCGGAGAATTCCAATGGGTACACGAAGTGTGTGAGAAGATTCATTGTGGAATAGGGTGTTGGTTGGGGTGGTGGAATTGATGATGTGTTTTGTGGAACATAGTATCAGAGGTTTTCTTCTTCTTTCCACCATTTTTTTGATTCCCCAATGTTGGTCGTTGGTTGTTTGTAATGAGAGCGTGTTACTACTTATCTGGTTTGTTTTTCAGTATTGATTTCAGTTTGTTTTGATGTGTCACACTCACGCATGATCAATTTTAATTGTAATTATACTTTTGGTTTTTCAACCATTACAATTGTGTGTGCTTTTATTCTCTTGTCATGGTTAAAGTATTTATTTCACTTATTTCAATGTGATTTATAAACTGTTGTAAATTGAATTACACTGATAAAAATAATATTTAACAAATATTATAATTAAGCAAAAAAAAAAAGAGAGGTTATAATTATACAATTTTGATCCCTTCACAGTTTTTTATTTAATGGCAAATTTCAATATTTAAATGATAAAAATACATTATATTTAACACACTTACTTATAAGAGAAAAAACCCAGGAATACATCATTTATTCAGTTATGCATTTTATACTTCAATTCTATCTATAAGACACACATTGAGAGCCATTTCTACAAAATAAGAGCATTATTCTGATTATCTGATTTCTATATTCATCATTTATTTTATGCATGTGAATTTTATTAATCTATTTATCTATCTAATTTAGCTTTATTTTAAGACCATGAGGTAGTTTAGCTACACATCTAAACATAGAGATAAAAATATAATCAATTTATTAGTAAAAATATAAATCCGAATAATAGAATGTAGTTTTTTTTAATTATTAAATGTTTAAATAACATGTTAATTTAATTTAAATCATTAAACTATATTAAAATGGTTATTTTTCAAAAGAAAAATCACAAAATTTAATTTCCCAACATCAAAATTTATGTATTTGATAAAATTACCAAAACGATATACATCACTACACAAAGAGGCTCGCGAAAGTGCTTGGCCCAAATGACAGTGGTCTGCATAAGGCCCAGCCCAATTTGAATAATCTGGACTTTATATATATATACCCATAAGAAAACCCTGATTAGGGTTTCTTGGTCCCCATTGTAGCGTCGTTGCAGAGTGTGTGAGGGGAAAATGGTGTCGCTAAAATTGCAGAAGCGGCTTGCCGCAAGTGTGCTCAAGTGCGGAAGAGGAAAGGTCTGGCTTGACCCCAATGAAGTCAACGAAATCTCCATGGCCAATTCTAGTATGCGTTTTTTTCTCTTTATCACCATAATCCATCTTTCACTTGCTTTTAACTGTAGATGTTTTTATTTAGTTTACTTATTTATTTTTGGTGTGTTGCGGAACGATAACTTGTATTTGATCTGAACTTGTTTTTGTTTTCAATACTAGGGTTTTAACTTGAGCATGTACCGCCGCTGAAAAATAATGTTTTTAGATTGTTTGTACGTGTTTTTGTTCAATTTTGTGATCGATATTTGAACTACTGTTAAATTGAACTGGTTGCTGGTGAATTTTATATCTGCAGTTTGAAAGGGGTTTTGTTTGTGTGATTGAGGCATTGATAAGATTATTATTATTATTATTATTATTATTATTATTATTATTATTATTAAGAGGATTTAAGTTGCATCTGATGTGTAATTTGATATTTAAGTTTTTTTCATTTCAAGGTTTTGTTACTGGCGAATCTTATATATTCCGTTTGAAATGGGTTTCATTTGTGCGAGTGAGCAATTGATAAGATTATTTTTAATTTTAAGAGGTTTTCAGTTGCATCTAATGTGTGATTTGATATTCTAGTGTTTTTCAATGCAAGGTCTTGTTACTTAACTTGGTGGGTTTCTGTTTCCAGGGCAAAACATCAGGAAGTTGGTTAAGGATGGGTTTATCATCAGGAAGCCAACCAAGATTCACTCCCGATCACGTGCTCGTAGGATGAAGGAGGCAAAGAGGAAGGGTCGTCACTCTGGATATGGTAATTTATACGCTTGGTCATTTTAAATTCACAAGCTGCTTATCTATTCAAGGATTAGATGAACAAAACTGGTATACAGTTCTTTAGGTACTTTTGGTGTTCTCCAATTAGAATTCAAGTTTCTCTTCAGGAATTTATAGATTTTTATTTAAATGTAGACTTTTATTACACTTGTTACCAAGATGAAACTCTAACTTTGTCATAGAATGGAATTGCACTATTGTTCTTTGAGGAGAGGGAAGGGGGAAGAGAAATTTTTTGCTACTAACAATGTTTACCTGAATACTATTAGGTAAGCGCAAGGGTACAAGGGAGGCAAGGCTTCCCACCAAGATACTTTGGATGAGAAGGATGCGTGTGCTCAGACGGTTGCTTCGAAAGTACAGGGAATCAAAGAAAATTGACAAGCACATGTACCATGATATGTACATGAAAGTGAAAGGTAATGTTTTCAAGAACAAGAGAGTCTTGATGGAGAGCATCCACAAGTCTAAGGCTGAGAAGGCAAGAGAGAAGACATTGTCTGATCAGTTTGAGGCTAAGCGTGCAAAGAATAAGGCAAGCAGGGAAAGGAAACTCGCACGGAGGGAGGAGCGCTTTGCCCAAGTGAGTCCCAGTGTCTTTTGATCTATTTACTTGTCTATTTTATGAATATTTGGACACTTATATTTTCTCTGTAAAACACTCAGGGTCCTGTTGATAAGCCAGCTCCAGCACCCAGTGCCACAGCTGCCACAGCACCCCAAACTGCCCAGTGAGTATTACTGTTTTGTCTTAATAGGCCATGTATATAGGCTTTCGTAGTTCATGCATTGTGTCCTAATTGTATGTATTTCATGCAGACCGCCAAAGAAATCCAAGAAGTGAGTGGCATGCCCAGGAATTCAAAGAATGTTGAATCTTTAATAGTTCTATCTTTAATCTGCTAAAGTAGTTGTGACGAATCTCTTTTTGTTGGTGTAGACTTTGCAAGTTTTGCATGTATAAGAACTTCATATCAGCATACTTTAAATTATATATTTTGTCGGTGTTCATTATTTTTGGTTATAAGTTCACCTAGTTGGGGAATGCTTGGTTACCCTTTTTTATTTTTGATGCAACTATTCTCACCCTTGGTACAATTAATTACATATGAATAGATTTGTAGTACCAGATCCTTGCATTTTTTGGATGCAAAAGGATTTGAGTGCTAGAAGATCAATTTTCTATTTATCATTAGTTGGGAAGAAAAGTGAGAGAAAAAAATGCTATTATGTTGAATTATTTTAAATATATTTATTAATATAATAGCAATAGTTGCGAAAATTTTTTTGGAATTTTTCTTGGAATTTTTTTGCAGACCCACTAAATTTATTTCAGTTTTTCATTCTCTTTTCAATTTGATTAGCTGGGAGTCCCCATTTTTCTTAATTCATTTTCACTCAGCTATCTTTACTCAATTTATCTCCTTTTTTCACCCTCTTCATTCATTTTTAGTAGATGGTTAAGGAAGGCGAGAGAACCTGGCAAAGTTTTTATTGCAATACTAAATAAATTCACTAGTTAATTATTTGGAACACCAATTTTAAACAAGAAATTCATATTTAGATTATGAATTTTTTACCTCTTTTAGAGTAAATACGTGTTACTAATGATTCATGAAATATAAAACAAGCATGTTATCTTATTTGCCAGTGGGTATGTGAGCTGGAGTGCAACTTCGCACCAAACTGCGCAAGGATTACATTCAACATTTGACAAATTGAGTTCCCAAGAGAATAGAGCTTGAGGATACTTCTACCGTTTCTCTATTGTCTTTATTTTAATTTAATGACTGAATTTTTTAACATGGATTGTTAACATGATTTAAAACCATCTACTAAAATCTTAATTTTAATTTATTAATGAATAGTGATTCAATATCAGACGAATTATGTTGCCCTCTAACTAATTTACTTTCATATATTTGGAGATACAGAGATTATATGCTGTTAGGAAAAACATTTTGTTATAAAACCGTGTAGAAGAAAAATCAATCTAAGCCCGAATAAATTCCATTCCATAACTTGAGATTTCTACAACACATGGCACCAACCAAGACACATGAAATATCTTAGCCATGCCATCGCGCCTTTGTTGTATTAAATAAATCTAAGACCGAAAATATTACATTGCAAGACTTGTCGAGATTTTTACAACATATGGCACTAATCAACAGACATTAGCCATGCCATTGCGACTTTATTGAGTATGTTCAGAAAAATTAACTACTAAGTATCGAAAAGACCCCAACTGGAATCGGTGACAACTTCAACCGTTACTTACATATCCTTCCATCATTCTGCAAATTTGAAGAAAACTTACGGCTTTTTAAGCACAGGCAAACGAAAGGGGTACGCATCAATTCCTCAACTCAACGGAGAATTATTGACTAACTTTTTTTGACGCAGAAGTCAGAACCAACTAGTTTTGTACATGAAAAGGATGATCTCTAAGAGGTATATTTCACTGATGTTAACTATTTTTTTCTACTCAAACCAGGACCAATAGCTTAAGTGAACTGGGAGGAAGGTTTTTTGGCAAGCAAAGCTTCAAGTGACGACGGGTCAGAGACTGGGGGCCAGCATGTGAAGTTTTGGCACACAAGAGCTACAACCCTGTTGACTGCATAGTTATTTTTTGCCATGAGAGCAATATTGCTGTTATTCTCTTCCCAAAATTCCATTTCTCCTGTGTTGTTGGGATCTATATGAATAACCTGTTATTCAAACCAGTAAAAATGTCATTGATGACAGTCAGCACGAAATTGAAGATTTCAACTTTAGAAGGAGCAAGTATGATTACAGTTCTGTTGGGATCATATAATGCATGAGCTGCAGCGAGCATGTTTTCAAATTCCTCAGACGTCCTTTCACCAACAAGGACCACTTGCTTCCAAGAAGGAACACGTAGCATGTCTGCTGCACAACACATAAGAGGCACTGCCATAGCCATGTCTTTCAATCTTTTCTCAAAAACTGCCTGCATTTACCATTTGAAGGGAATTCTAGTCAATTACAATTGACCCAGTAATGCAGTAACAGAGATTCTCTTGAATAATCCCACGCCACAGTTAGCACAAAAAAGAGAAGAAACAGCTTGTAGGAGAAAAGGGGAGGGGTTTACAGACCAATAAATGTTCTGCATTTCGCTTATAATACTCAGCTTTACTTCCAGTAACCATGGAAGCCAATCTTATAAGATTTAAAGCAGAAACCGAGTTTCCAGAGGGTTCTGCCCCATCATGGTCTTCCTTCACACGGAGGAGAACTGAAGAATCTTCTCCTGTATTATTGAAATATCCACCTCCAGTCCTATCAAGAAACAAAGTATCCTGCAAGCAACTCATAATTAGCAACTCAATGCCTATATACAAGAAGTAAAATTTCTACGGAGTCCAGACACCATTTTTTACCTGGGTTTCCTGCAGCTCAATGGCCCATAGAAGCCAGTTAATTCCACCACCAAACTCGTAGAGGTCTAGCAATCCAGCAATCAGAAAAGCATAATCATCCAAGAAACCAGGAGCCTTAGATGGAGAACGTCTGAAACTATGGTATAGCCTGCTAGTCTCTGCATTATAAAGTTGTTCCCTAATAAAGAATGCTGCTCTTTCTGCAATTTTCAGGTACTCCCTTGGCTGGAAGTATGCACAATCAAAAGGAGGAGAAAGTTAAACAGAAAGGAATGAATCAAGTTGGCTACATGTCTTCCTCCAACAACTTTCACACACTATTCTTTCATAATTGAAAACAGCCAATATCCTCGAACTGAGAAACTACTCATTGTCCAAAGCAAGAATTGAGTTCAACAGCATAAATTGTATATCTATGATGGTAGTTAACAGACATCTTCCAAAAACATCATAATTAATTTAAAGAGAGGAGTGCCCCCTATCTTTCTAAATATTGGTAGTCATCCATCTTCACTGTATGGGGGAAAACTTACTTCAGTGGAAACAACAGGAAAGTAGAACTTGGTCCCTTCAGCTTCACCCTTGAGAATCTTAGAAGCCCTAGCAAAAGATGAGATTACCAGTCCATTCCAAGATACAATAACCTAGGAGCATAGGAACACTTGAGAGTACTACACATAAAAGTTGAAGTCTAGATTGTAGTAGGTGAATCTCAAATAAACCAATAAGATTATTTAAGGCCTAAGGGAAATACCTTATCATCCAAATGTGGCTTTGGACGTCTTGACCTTTCTTCAAACAACTTATGCCTACATTCCCCAAGAATTTTTTGATACGTCTCAACTGACATGCCATATTTTGATGCTATTTCTAAAGTTTCCTTTCGCTCAATCAGGACATTCTTTCCCTTGAATTCATTGTGGGGATCACTCATTCCAGATAGGTCACAGTTACCAGATTGCTTGATGTAATAGTGCTCCTCAAAAAGAGCAGCATGCTCTCCAAGTATGTCTTCAACCTAAACAGAAAAAATCAGGTTGAAAGCCACCCCAAAAACAATGCACCAACAATTATTCATTACAATACTTCTATGAGAAATTGTCAAGACACTACAGACATAATCACAGAATTACACAAGGAAATCAAGACAATATAATAGACTGCCAAATGCTAGAGATGTTCAGAAAAAATAGCTCAAACAACAATTTTTTATTTAGCATAAACAATCTCTGTGAATTATCTGCTTATTATTAACTAGAACATTATATTTGTATTTGGAAGTATGACATACAGATATACAATAACCACACAAATAAAAAATTATCATCCACAGTTGTGCAACAAATACAAAGAAGAATATAACATTAAAACAATGAACTGAAAAATATAAAATTCAAAGGGGTAGTATCATAGCACACAAGTTTGGGCAAATATTTCCAGATCAATTTTGAAAATACTGTAGTTATATTTCGCTTAGCAAATTAAGTGTTAATAATTAAGAAATAGGCTAAACAACAAATTGTGCTCTTGTAAAGTACAGTTATTAATCCACACATGAGACAAATCATTTGATTCAATTGAATCCTTAAAGAATTTCAATTGACTGACACAGCAGCAAGTTATTGTGCCATGTCAGACCAGATGTTAGCCCAAACCAAGTAGAATTTTATGTTAGAACAGGTAGTTCTGGATGGTTTTGGACTGGTAGGCTTCCTAGTACAAAGACCAGATGCTGGAATTGGACCAAAAGAGGGGGAATTTGGAAAAAGTAAAAAGTAGACCCCAAAGTTCAATGTTTATGTGAAATAGGGGGAGCTAGTTATGCATGGCCTATATTCCACTGTGGGAAGGGAATGTAGGGGTGAGTGGTAAGAAGATAGTTAGCTATGGTTATTACTTTTTTTTTTTTTTTTTTATGATCTTGGATAGAGAATTTCATTCTCTGAGGAGCAGCTCTGGACTTCTTCTGGCCGTAACAGCTCCTTGAGCTGGTTATAGTGATTATTATAATCATCAGTTTTCTAGTTATTAAATTCTGGTTCCAAACAGGGGAACCATATTAAATTCTGTAGACCAACTGAAACATATAAATTTTATAACGACCTAACTGAACCAATTTATTTTAGGGGAACCATATTGCATATTTTTCAGAGACCTAAAATGTAATTATCCACGGAAATATATTAGCAGAAGTCAAATAGGACATGGATGAAAGACCTCTTTGCTTGTCCATATGTAAAAGGCTCCTTCCTTTTTTCTTGCAGCACCTTCAGTCTCTGCACTGTCAGCATCCTCTGCTGAAAAGATTTCACCTTCTGGACCAACCATATCTCTCCTTAAATAATCAAGGATATCTCGTGCTATGTATGAATAGAAGGTATCTTTTGTGATAGAAAATGCATCTAGATAAACATTAGCAAGCTGCCCTTGATCATATAGCATCTTCTCAAAATGTGGAACTGCAAATATATAACAGTTAAACAATTTAATCATCTTTATAACATTTCAAAACAAAGAACAGTAATATAACAGCACATCCTAATTTATGTGACCAAATCAAAATGCCTAGGTATTTGCATATTGAGAATTACAGCATATACATATCAAATATTTACTCAAAGAAATGACTTCTGCCCATGGGAAACTTACCATGCCAGCACTCATCCACACTGTATCTGTGAAACCCCCCTCCAATATGATCATGAATCCCACCTTTTGCCATGCATTGCAAGCTAAAGAGAACCATTTTCTTACTTCCATTAGCTCCATCCAACTTCCCCGTATCCTCCAATTTTTTGGAGTGATAAAGCATCAAGTTGATCTCAACTGGTCTGGGAAACTTTGGAGCAGACCCAAACCCACCAAACTTGGAATCATAGCTCCCCGAGAGCTACAATGAGAAGAGTAGATTGAATGATACTCAAGATTTGAAACAGCCAACTTAAATTAAGGATTCAAAACATCCAACAACTAAATCAGGGTTATCAATGGTGGATGGTGGAAGGCCGAAATTCCACCATACTAACACGCCATTGAGGTCTAGGTGCTGCCATAGTGGGGCTCTCTTCACTATCAGCCTTAAATTCATTCTTTTATAAATGAGAAAACAATGTTGCTATGTTTTAATAATTTCCCCACACTCCCCCATTCTCATGTACAGAAAATAGAAAGAACAAAGGATAGCAACACTGTATATATGGAAACTTCAGCTATTTTCTTTTTCCTTTTACCTTTCTCCCCGTTATAAGTGTCAAAGAAATGGAGGGAAAGTCTTTCTAATAAAATTGAAATAGTAGACAAAACCAGATGCTCAAAGCCTCACCTGCTCTGAGCATAGTCGTAATGCATCAGCTGGAACCCCATCAGGCAGTTTATCAGATTCTGAACTGGCGGACATTGCCTCAGAAAGCTGTTCAATTGCATATGATCCACTCTTAATTAGCATATCCCTCTTAGTATCCCAAGCCTCTTTTACCTTTCTGGAGAAAACAGGAAGAAATACTATACAAATTAGAACTTCAAGAACCAGAATAACTATTTCAAAACATTGGCGCGAAGTTTTATATCCAACAAATTGCGACACACCTTCCACCAAATTCAAAGCTGGTACATGATTCAAGTCAACATGAGCAATAACTCTCACCTAAGTATACTCTTAAATCCAGGTCGTGCATACTTATCATCAGGGGGGAAATAAGTTCCACCCATTAAAGGTTTCAAGTCGGGCGAAAGAAACACACTGAGAGGCCAACCTCCTCCACCATACAAAGCCTGTACATATGTCATGTATACCTGAAGAAAAAGAAATCTTTTAGCACACCTTGTTAATATGGCTCCAAAAATATAAACTAAATTACCAGTTAATAATTATATACCTTATCAACATCTGGTCGCTCCTCTCGATCCACCTGCAGCATTAACACATTAAAGTGAGACAGAAGAGAACAAAGCACAACAAAACTAGTGGAAACAATGTTGAGTAAAAATTCTAGAAAATAAAAGTGAAAGCAAGATATGAGGAGAAGTTAAATGACCTTAATGCTAACAAACCAATCATTCAACAACTTGGCAACGGCTTCGTCCTCGAAAGACTCCACCTCCATAACATGACACCTTAAACAAAAAAATAAACACTTGAGATTCCGAAAACATTCAAACTCGACGGGAAGAATACGAGTTGTGAATGAGTAAAACACACTACATACCAGTGACAAGTGCTGTAACCAACTTCGAACATAATCGCCATCAACAACAACAACACACGTAATGCTTCGCAGTTAATTACGCGAACGAAAATTCAAAATAGAATAATAAAATACGCAAAAGGAGAGAATTACTTGATAAGAATATAGGTGCGTCGCGCCTACGCGCTTCGGCGAAGGCTTCTTCGCCCCACGGATACCAATCAACCTTGAAACAGAGAGTGATAATTAAGTAATTAACGAATTGATTAATTGATTAATAATTAGTGAAAAGAAGGAATTGTAATAGCGAGAGGACTTACAGGATTGTGAGCGTGTTGGAGAAGGTAAGGGCTCTGTTCGGAAGCGAGTCGGTTAGTGTGTTTATGGTGGGAATGAGATGATGACATGGAGATGGAGCAAAGCTTGAGTGTGAGAGGTTTTGGTGAGAGTGAGAAAGGGAATTTGAAATTGGAAGTAAAGGAATGGTGAGAGAGAAGACGAGGAAGGAGGAGAAGAGGAGAGTGGTGAGTGATGCGGTGGAACATAGAAAGATTATGGTTATGTTCTTCTCAAGAATTTTAATATGTGTGAGTAATAGTGAGGTCTAATCTATTTGCTTCCCTGGAAAGTGGGATTTGCTTGTATCTTCCAGAGGATAGTGTTGCCATGTGTACGTCTTCACTTCTCGACGCTTGCAACTCTTTTTCGTCCACAAGCTTTTAGATGGAGATGAAATTCCACTATTCTTTTCTTCATTACGCACACTTCTCTTTATCTATAGAATTAAAGTAAATAATGATTAAAAAAATTACCATGTAGTTTTGTTTTCGATGGGTTTAACTATGGAATCATTTCACCATATAACTATAATCAGTTTGTAGATGCAATTTTGATCAATGATTTTGCATCAAGAACACCGCTTAATGTTGAGTTGTCAGGTTTTAACTTTAGATAGCCACGAATCTCTGGAAAGAGATTTGCAATATTTCATTATAGTTTTTTGGTCGGAAATGAAACTGTAAGATACTGTGTTGCTCTAAAAAGGTTTCAACCTGGCGGAAGAGGTAAGTGCTAGCAGGATTCCAACTTCAAGCAGTATGAGTGCATGAGAAATCTGGGAATCGAAATCTTAGTTCAACACCATATACAATGCAGCGTGTGCACAAAATGCAAAAGTTAATTGTATCATTTTTAAATAATGAAACAGATTTTTACAGAGTACTATATAATATTACACGTAAAAGTGTCCCATATCTACACATTGATAAATGATCAATCAACTCGACACGGCATGTCTCAAAGATATGGTGGGACACGTTCATGAGAACAAGAATGTGGTAGATCTTCTGTTATGTAAAGTACTCCATCAAAATTTTATAAATAACTGGGGCAAAATCTGCCGCATATCAGCCAGCCGGAGCACCCACGGATTCAGCAAGTTCTTCCAGAAGTTCCTTTTGCTCCATTGTAACACAAGACTGCAAAAATAAAGGTTTTTAATAATGCAGAGCCTTGAAATCGATAAAGCAATTTCATTGATGCAATCATATTAACTCATTAATGCCAAAGCATGTCTTGTGTTTTGATCAGTGTAGTTTTTGCCATTCTAATGGTTTGTTAATTCCATTTTCACTTCTTCTTTTTCTTTCAAAAGCCCAAGCCAAGTGCAAGTCCATGGGTGAGGTCCATGACTGTTTTGCAAGGATTCCTTGGCAGAAATTGAAGAAACATTATTTTTTTGGTTAATGTGATTGTGTGAATTTCGGTCAGGGAATCAGTGTCATTCATCAGCATTCAGCAGCCAGCCATATCCTTCTTGAAGACCCCACTCAACATTATCAAATCCAATCCAAGAGTTTCAATGAGTAGGTGCATATATATTAGTTAACAAAAAGCACTTTCTAGGCATATATCACACGCAGTCCAACACTGGGAAACACACGGGAAAAAAAAAAATTCATTCCATGGGCTAGATAATACCTGAACAGCATCTTCTATATCACCATCAAGAAAAGAAGTGAGCTCATAGTTCATCTTCAATCTGTGGTCAGTAACCCTGTTGTCCTGATAAGAAAAAAAAT
This sequence comes from Hylodesmum podocarpum, assembly GCA_026586105.1. Classification (NCBI taxonomy): domain Eukaryota; kingdom Viridiplantae; phylum Streptophyta; class Magnoliopsida; order Fabales; family Fabaceae; genus Hylodesmum; species Hylodesmum podocarpum. The sequence continues at coordinate 510,478 of JALJEV010001298.1, read as the reverse complement.
TGTGTTGAAATCTGCCACTAAACAACCCTAATCTCATCAAGACAAAATGAAACTCTAAAAGCACGTCCAAATTCTATCTCAAACCACTATTCTGACAGGAAAGTAACTACATAACTCTGGATCACTGAATTTTATTCACTTCACTTAATGAACATGATCATCAAAGATTTTAAAAAATATTTTATTATGTCATGTTTCTCACATATCTTCTCCTATTTTTACTTCTAACAAAACAGCATCAGCAAGCTCACCTTACAATTTATAAAGGAAAAATTGTCATGGATATAATTAATTAGTGTATAGAAACTCATTAAATTTTGAAAGAGGGATTGGAGAGACTTTGGTTTTTAACCGAGTCAAATGTTTTTGTATGATCCATGTAGCTGACCTCACCCAGTGGGATGAGGCTTTGTTGTTGTTGTTGGATTAGAGAGACTAATGATCATGTAACTATGTTAAAAATAGATTGAGACGGAGGCATTGAATACCTTGTAATTGTATGTCCTAATTTTTTCTGCACGTGCACCTGTACCAACCTGTAATTGAAGATAGAATGGCAAAAAATTTTAATTTGATAACTGTCTCCTCACCCATATAGCAAGTACACCATATAAAATTTAATTCAATATCTTACTATTATTTCAAACACCTGCACAAGAAGGGGCATACCTGTAATTTCCTTTGATTTCGTATTGACTCTTGCTGCTCCCTTAGCTTTATCTCATACCTGTTTTAAAGGATCTTGTATCATGTTACATGTAATATACTAAAGCATATAAGTTAAAGAGAACAACCATAAATATTATACAAACTCATAGCATTAGGTCGGTTTTTGGCTTATTGACACTAAAATCTTGCAGTTCCTCAACTCATCAATAATTGAACCCAAGAAAGGGATATTATATCTTGTGAACATGTATTTAAGTGGAAAAGGAGAAAAAAGGTTGATAGCATTGCAGACATAAACATGATTCAATTCTACAACCAAACTTGTGAAGTTGAAAAAGAAACAAAAGAACTACACGACAATGTTGATTCTTACAGTTTTGCTCGAAGCAACTGAAAAGCACGATGCCTGTTCTGAAGTTGTGTTCTTTCTTCAGTACAAAAGATGCGGATTCCCGTTGGTTTATGGAAAAGATCAATAGCTGTTTCAACCTTGTTAACATTCTGGCCTGCAAGATATCTTGGCATCAGAATTCATGGAGGAGTTTATTTCTTGCTCCAAAGAACCGAAAGGTTGATTACTAGACAAAATGGTTTCGTGGTCAGAGATTTTACCTCCAGCGCCTCCAGAACGTGCTGTTGTCAATTCAATATCTTTTGGGTCAATTACGACTTCAACTTCGTCAGCCTAGGAAAAGATTTCAGATCAATAGATTTAGGCATCACCCTTAAATCTTAAAACAAATAAGGAAGGCATGTATATACTTACTGAATTGTATGCTAAAAGTTGTACTGATTAAAGCACAGATGATGATATGAATTTAAAAAAGAAACAATTCAATAGAGAATCAATCAATGATCACAGAATTTAAAATGCCTTACACAATGCTAGATGAGAAACCAAGATAGCACTATATCTATATATACTTTGAAACACTTTGAACTTAATCTAGATACTTTTATGATTCAGATAGACCTTAATACAAGAGTAGTAACTTTTGGAATAAAATATCAAATTAGCAATTGTCCAAATGCAAAGACTTAAATAATTTTTGATGGCTTTCAAACCTAGTTATTAGGATCATGAATAATATATTGCTAAAAGCCTGAAATATCCACCTCTGGCATGATGGCCACTGTTGCAGTAGAAGTATGTACCCGGCCCTGAGTTTCTGTTAGGGGAACACGTTGAACTCGGTGGACGCCAGATTCATATTTCAATTTACTGTAAACACGCTTTCCTTTTATCTCCATCACATAAGTTTTGTATCCTCCTTTTTCTGCCTAAAAGATGGGGAAAACGATTATACAAATTACATCAACAAAGGAAAATTATTTCTTTTAGAGTTTTCATGAGGAATACCGCGGAGCTTGAGACAAGAGAATACTTCCAAGAATTCCGTTCACTATATTTTTCATACATTCGAACCTGATTCAGCATCAAAATGCATCAGAATATGCTCATAATTGATCTTCATGTTAATGGTTCCTTCATTTAAACATGAATAATCGAGAGACTTAGGGACAGTTAAACAGTTCAGAAATGATCCAATAACGAATTTGTTGCATGTATATGTACTTTATGCATTCCGCATGGATTAGACATGGAATTGGAAAAATGTAAGCATGTACCTACAAGATCACCAGCCCATATTCCAGCCTCGTCACCACCAGTGCCTGCTCGTACTGCAGAAACGATGATAATAACCTTTAGAGCTAGAAAAGTTAAAGAAAACAAAAGAAAATAATAATGTATTAATTAGTAAAGCTCAGGTATCCAGATTTTATGAGAGCAACTTAAGTGTAAATGATGGGAGAAGCCCAAAATTATGCCACTCTGTGTCGTATAAATCAAATAAATGAGTAACACTCTTCCCATACCATAATTAAAAAACAGTAGTATATCCGTTCATGCGCATATGATGATGCAACCTCACTTTTATCAATTTAATACATTCCTTAATATGACATACTGTCTACATTTCCCATTTTCCCATTATTAAAATGCAAACAATATTCCAAACTGTAGAAACAAGTTTTATGTTCAATAGAGCAAGTCTCAGCCATGATTTACAAAACATTCTACTAAGCCATTAAATAAAATCATTGGAACTGTAAAGAAAGAGATAGTGTACCTTCAAGCATTATGTTTCTAGCATCCAGAGGATCACTGGGAAGCAGTAACATCTATCATTGTGTAGGACAAAATTAAGAAGTTTCTAAATAAAACAGAGGGAAAGGGGGAAAATAATAAATAAATAAAAAGATAGAGAAGAGGCTTGAAAACTCAAGATAGCCAAAGTCAAAAGAGGCCACTAATGATGAGAAATACAAAGGAGAGGAGATTCCTAGAATGGTTTTGAAAATCAAGGGATGAAAACCCATGAGTCATGTAAGGAAAGAGAGTACACACAATGAGAATGATAAAACAGAATCAAGATTCCTCTGCATGGTTTTCAAATTTCATATTATTCAAATCATTCAATAGTTTGATTTGACGATTGTAACTAAATAAGTATCGAACTAGAAAAACAAACAAAACACGAATTTTCAAGTGAAATGTAATATTTCCCAGGACAACTAAAATACCAACAAGAAGATTTTTAATTAACATAAAACAGAATTAGAATTTATTAATCAGGATTTTGGAGATTAAAACACAAGTCACAAGCAAGGCATAATAAGAATATAAAAATGTTGCAGCTTGCAATACAATTACAAAGTTAAAACCTTAAGCTGGTCCTCAAGCTCAGAGAGTTGCTTGGTCAAAGAGTCAATCTCATAAGATATCATTTCCACCATATCCTCATCGTTGCCATCATCCTTCGCTAAAGCTAACCAACAAAAGTTCCCAAAAAAAAAAAAAAAAAAAAAAAAAAAAAAGAAAGAAATCAATATCAACCATCCTTCAGCTTCAAGTACCTAAACCAAGAGAGTAGAGTTCAGCAAACCTTTGGTTTCTTCTAGAAGCCTCTCACACTCTTTAAACTTCCTAAACGTGGACACAACCTACACCACAATTAAAATTACACAGATGAATAAACATGAATAATTGAATTTGAGTAATAACATAAATTAAAGTTAAACAACCTCATCAAGCTCTGACACTGATTGTGCTAACTTCTGGTACTCCTTTGGATCAGACACAATGTCTGGATCAGCAAGCTTGACCTGAAATTTCAATTTCAATTTCATTCTTTGCAGAAAGTTAAAAAGCACAGCGCGTAGTGGCATACATACATACCGATAATTCTTTCCACGTTTTCTCTGCGGATTCTAACTTCGTTATCAGATAAGGTTCCTGGAAAAATTAAACGCGAATGAGGAAAAACTACGAAAATGGATTAAAGTATTGAACGAGTTGTTTTGTTTAAGTGGTTTTGGTGAGTTACCGCCATGCAAACGATTCTTCGAGGTGTGAGCTTCGTGGCGACGCGTGTGAATGTAAAACGATGAAGTGAACGATGTCGTATTGGGAGAAGGTCGCGGCGCGTGGCGCATATTCGCGCTGTGAAACTCGGCGTTAAGCTATTCATGGCCACAGAGTAACCGGATAGAGAAGTGGAAGGCACGTACATTAGTGCAGGTGGTTGTTTGTGTTGTGTTGCTGTTTGGATGAGATGAGGTGCTGCTTCGGTTGGGTCCTTTTGGGTTGGGCTCTATTGTCATTTTGGCCCAATAAGAATTTGGGCTTAGTGTTGAAAAAGGATCCATGTTGATACTTGATAATGCGGATATAATAATGTATTATGTGTAAGTTTGTTACGAAATTTCGAAATTTATTTTTAAGGTATATTAATTTTAAGAATATCTTAACTACTATTATTCTCGTATATTTTTATAATTTTATTCTGAGATGGGTACATGATATTCTAATGGGAATAAGAGAGGTTACTTTTTGACATGCATGTAAATTTTATTTTTCATTTATTTAATTTTAAAATTATTTTAAAAATTTTATAAAATATTCTTAAAAATACTTAAATGTAATAAAAAGGCGTCCTAAATATAATATTCCTAGGATTACAGTATAATATTTTGAAACAAACACATCCTTAGAATTATAGAATACAACTCCCAAGAATATCATGTTATGAGAATACAAATTACAGTTCTCTTGTCTTGAGAATAAGAAAAGAGGTAGATATAAATAACAAAATTTAATACACTCTTATCATTATCTGGCACATATTTTTTAATACACTCTTGTATGGTTGAAATTTAGTAAAAATAAAAAAATTTGATGAGATTCACATCTTGTTTAATGATTATTTTCTATAATTTTATAGACTTTAATTGATAAAAAAATTGTGTTAGAATGAGTAATAAAATCATTACTAGCACTCTTGTCCAGGGGTGAATAGATTGAAGCAGGATTTGAAGGGGATAATAGACATGATTAAACAAGAAATGACCACTATGAACAAAATCCCATCTAATGAAGACAAGATTAATAGGGTTTAGTAAATGTGTCTTAAATTAGAAGGACAAGGTAACTTCTCTCCGAATTCAATTGTTATATGTTAGACACGTTATATTATATGGGTTTGCAGATTTCAGACATTTGATCCTGTTTAAATCTCGAACTTTGGTTAACTTGTTTGACATTAATTATTAGGTTGCCTAAGTTTTTGTTTTATCCTCCCTTTTCAAATAAAATACTGAGAGAATCCAATGATAGTTTTTTTGATAACGACTTTCCTATGTATTCTTTTAGTTGGTATATGCTTTTAATTCTTTGAAATGTCATGATGAAAAAAAATCGGTAAACTAAGCTGGTATTTAGTCTTAGTATTTTCTATTTTTATTTTTATTGAAAATACAAAATTTTCATGAAAATATTTTTAAAATTAGGTGAAAATAAAAAATACTGTAACTTTATTTTTACAGTTTTCAGAAGATTAATTTTAAAAAATTAAAACAGAAAATAATTTCTCAGACCAAACACTACCTTGTATTCTATTTTTTTATTATTTCATGATTTTAAAGTTTGAATGTAACTAGTTACAACTTATGAACAATATCAACCGTCATGTAAAAATATACACAATTTTTTTTTTATTGTTCGAAGGACATAATTTGTTCATAAAAAAAATAATATAAACCCAACATGTTTTCTCTTGTATAATGAACAAATCGTGAAGAAAGAAAATAAACTTAATCACACTCCTTGTAAATTGCTTATTATGTTTTCACCTTTCCTTTTCAGATATATAACTTGTTGATGTTGTTACTGATTTTATAGTTATTGTTACAATTTTTTTTAGGGATACTAGTATCATGAGGAGATTGCAAAAAATAATGAAACATGCCTTAATTTTATGTTTATTCTCTTTTAATTCATGCAATTTTTTTTGGCAATGATAACATTGATGTTAATCATTAAAATAAATAATTGATTTAGGATCCGATTAGGCAAATTCGTTGAATGTTTAATTAGGCCCATCGCGCATGCTTATATTATAATGATGATGTCGACGATGAAATTTGCTGCGGCATCCCAAGCTTCTTGATCCGGTGAGGCCCATAGTAGAGGCCCACGTTGGGCCCAGACATATAAGCTCAACAATACTATATTTTAAACTTTTTAAATATAAACTACTGATTTTGAAAAAAAAATAATGTTCCAACTTTATCCATCAATTAGTTAAAAATTTATATAATCAATAACCAAGCCAAATTTGCTTACTTTCACTTTTGTTTCTAACAAATGGGTACAATCATGTTAAAGATTTTATTAATTAGTATCTTAAAAACATTGATTACAGAAGTTAAAAAAAATACATATTAGAAATATGTTTTTAATACATTAAAAATCAGACTAATAACATTTTTAAAATAAAACTTTTCATTTTTAATTCATTAACTAGACACTTTAGCTAACATTTTCCATGTTAACGCCATTAATGCATAGATTTCTCATACCAGTGATAAAGAAAAATGCTAGTAACATGTTATATGATATATTCTTTTGAATATACCCTTTTGTTATCTGGTGAAATTTATTGAAAAATTATTAAGTTTTGTAATTTTTATTTTTTAATTTAAAATTCCCGTTAATAATTTTAAAACATTTAATAAATTCCTTAATCTATAATTACAAACAAAGAGATTCTCCTTTTTAAAATTGTTTTTAGTTTCTATTTTTATTGAAAAAAATTATTTTTTTAATCTATAAAATTTTTTATTATATTTTTATATTTGAATCAATTTATGTTACTTTAATGAAATAAAAAATTAATTTGATTTTATGTTTATTTTTATAAAACACTTTATTCTTTTCAATTTCTTATAATTTTTAAATTTATTTAAAAATTCATTATCTAAACCGATATTTTTTTTTTCTTGACAATAACAAAGAGTGTGCAGTTAAAACTCCTCACAATGATTAGAAATTCCACATTATTATACATCAACATAGATAATTGTTGGGTCCCTCCAAAAAATAAAAATCATAGATAGTTGTATATATAATTGAACCAGTCTTATATTATTTTTTTGTTAGGAAGAAGCCAAATACAAGGTTTGGTGCATGTCCAGTGTCATGTCAAAGGGCTATGGCTATGCTAAGAATTAGAAATTGAGTGTGTGACCCCACTCCCCATAACTCATATAAAGAGTGCCCTTCACTCTTCACTCTTCACTGTACATCATCATGTGGTTACCTTCTTTCCACCCTCCACTCATGTCTAATGATACAAAATAAGTTCATTTTTTTAAGAAAAAATATTAGAAGTAGGATGTACAATAAAGGCAACATTTTAAATTTAGGATATTGTACAAATTATCCAAAATTCCTCTCTTCTAGATGAATGTCCATTGATTGCATTGCCACATTATAGAACTTTCATTAATTACATTGCCATTTAATCTGTTACTGTTCTTGTTTAATTATTAATTTTATATAGTTTTCTAAAATATTTCATTGACGAATAGAAAAATGATATAGTAAAAAAAATATAAATATTAGGGTTAATACATTATTCTCGATGTTAATTCACTTAATTATATCTATTTTATAATAAATATTAGATTTATTTTTTATTTCTCATAAATATTATTTTCAAACGTAATTCAAAATAAAGTTAGACATAAAATATTCTAATAATGTGGAATTAGCTAATTTGGTTAGATTTAAATTTAGATAACGATTTTCATTTGTATAAGTTTTAAGTTTTTTATATGGATACAAGTTAAGTCAAAATATTTTCTATTATGATTGAATTGAGATATTTATAAAGATTCTAATACTTTATGGAAATAAAAAATGAGAGTGTTAATATGAATGGGAAATAAATGAAAGTTAGACGTATTTGTTAATAGAAAAAGAAGTATTTATAAGATTTGAATTAATGTTAAAATGATTATTAGGTCATGCATATGTTTCATATTTGGATTGGATGAACACGGTTATCTAAATTTATTTAACTATTCAATTAATAATAATAAAGTTTGAGTCTTTATTTGTCCAAGTGATGTATTATATATATATATATATATATATTTTTTTTTTTTTTGAATTTGGTCTGTTTAAAAATACAATACAAGATAGAAAGAAAGAAAAAATACACGTGATTCGGTGTCTTAAGATCTAATCTACGATTCCATTGAGATAAAATTTACTATTTGTAAATTTTGGACGAAAAAATTACAAACCCTCGCGACAATGCGATTTTGGAACGAAAAAAAAATCACAAACTTTCGCCACAGTATAATTTTTGAACGAAAAAAAAAATCACAAATCTTCGCTAACAACAGTGTGATTTTTGAATGAAAAAAAATCACAAACCCTCACCACAATGTGATTTTTGAAAGGAAAAAAAAATTATAAATACTCACCACAAATAATCTTTTGAATTGAAAAACTACAAACATTCTCCAAGTGTTTGACACAAATTACCTAAAATCTAAAACAATCATTATAGATTTAAGGATATGGTGCAAGTAAATAAAACCTAGTCTGCCTTATTTAGTTTTTTCACTCATCTCTTTATTTCTACTGTTTACCGATGTACGACTTTGAATTAACATAAGACACAACAAATCTCCCTTAATTCAAAGTCGTACACTTCTACAATAATCTTCTTTACGTCAAAACTAACAACTCTTTCAAAACGATCAATCTTCTTTCACAACAATAGAATCTTTTAACTCTTTTGGAACAATTTTCTCTTGCTATAAAATTTTCTGCCTTATGAAATAATCATTTCTTGCATCAAAATTTTTTAATGGACAAAATTCTTTTTTTTTTTTAAACTTTTCTACGTGAAACTTTTATATCCCAATATTTTTTAAAATCAATCATAACTCTAACCGACCATACAAGTAACAAATTTACTTTTAATTCCAATAAAGAGATGAACAAAAGGTTTAATTAATTTAATAACGTGAGTATTGCTTAGCTTTATTATTGAAGAAATGCAAAGACAAATTGGCACAATACAAATGAATACATGAGTTTCCTATGTCTGAATACTCGATGCAAGAATCTGGATTGCCTCTATCTTATCCTACAAATCAAATGTAGAGAAATGATCAAATACTATATCTTATCATTAAACAAAATTTTGAGCAGGGAGAGAAAAAATCTAAAAATAAACGATGCTTTGTTCTTTCTATTAGTTTGGCCAGCCATGATAGTTGTGGTTGGGAACACACTCGTGTGAAGGTTTGATAGAGATAGGTGGTCCACTTTGACGTTAGATTCCTAATCCTATGATAAAGGTTGCAAATAAGGAAGCGACATTAACACGAATGAGGAAAGGAATGCACAGCTGATTGCACCTGACAAGACTAAATTCCATATTTCCTCTGCCAGTAAACTATAAAGTGGTGATGAATGAAATTATTAATTAAAGTAATTTTAGGTGAGCTGTATTTTTTTTTTTTAAAAAAGGAAAAATATTCTACTCATACAATACGGAAAAAAATAGCATATAAAATTTAATTTGTAATAATTAATTTACAGGAATACACTGTAACTTAAATTTTATTGAATTTAATCATTAAAATTTTAAGATTTAAATGAATTTGATGGATTTTTAAGATTTAAAAGATTTATACAAAATATTTAGTGTTATTTATTAGATTGTAATTAAATAATAATAAATTAAATATGATTAATTTATTATTTTTATCACATATAATGATAATTATGATGACAAGATAGATAAAAATAATAATAAATGTGATAGTAATAATAATTATTATAATAAAAATAAAAATTGTGATAATTATAATATATAATATTAGTTACAATAATAATATATGTGTGACTAGAAATTATTAAATAAAAAGAATTATATATAATTAATGATTATGTTATAATAAAATTGGTAGATGAATAAAATATTTATATTTTTTATAAAATAATTTATAAAATTCATCGTATCAAATTATCCATTAAAATTTATATAATATTTGTTAAAAGTTTTAATTAAATATTATAATATTCTAATAATTTTTTAAAAAATTTATAATTATCATAGTTGAATATCACGTAACTTTATAATGTTTTAAAATATTTTTTATCATTTAAAAGTCTAGATGGTATATCACAAGACTCTTTATAAAATAATTTATTTTTTATAAATTCTTTAAATTCCTAATTGAATACACTCCAAATTTATAATTGACGGATCAATAAAATTACTTAACATTATATCATTAACTAAAATTATTTACTGGTGCAATAAAAGAAAGCTTATTAATAATATATTTAAAAAAATGTTAACTAATATTTTAGACGAATTGGATTTTTTTTTTATTAAAATACATATGATTACATTATCCATAACTTTGTCACTCATCTATAATTATTTGTAATGTATAGATTATATAGTTCTAAGTCTTTCTGTTTATACTAAATACTGGAGAAGATTTTTTCGTTGAAAAGTCCTTTTATATATATAAAAGCCAATGCGACAAGTGTTGGATGAATGATGATCATAGGCTGCGTCCTTCTGTGGTCATCATGAAACCATCAATTTCCTTTCTCCAATGCCTTCAATAGAATAGTCCATGTGGTAATCAGCACAATAATGTATTAAATTTAAAATATGAGATAGGTACACATAAAGATCTTAGACTAATAATTTATATAATTATATTTTGTATGTGTATTTTTATTATAAGATGTAGATATTTGTTTTATAAACTATTTTGTTTTTTTTTTTTACAAGAGAGATAACTAAGAAAAAGTTGTCATACAAACTATTTTATAAATTTATATAAATAATAGTGAATAACCGTTCAGCTATTCTAAAACAAAAATTGAATATCCTGTGCATCTCAGAAATTTCTACACGTACAATACATATTTCAGAAAATATATTTGTTGTTAATTTTAGTTAAATATATTCTCATCAATTTTAAGAACTAACTAAATATTTATGACAAGAATTAATATCTTAAGAAGCATGCGTTTAGCTATTCATGTGAAAAAATTGGGGAGGAGTTAGAACTTTTTCTTTGAGTGATTAAATATGGAAATTAAAATTTTAAATTAAAAGATTCATTACAGTTTATAAGATATCATAAAATTTATAATTATATAAAATATAAAGAATTAAAGTATTTAAGACTAATAGTTGTAGAAGGCGAAGAGAGATCCAGTTTATAAAGTTTAAGTAATTAATTCTAATGGTAAGAAATCCTTATTATATACAGGTATTATATTTAAATTTTATAGTTGACCTCTCTAATTTTGTTAAAGAAAAATTTAATTTCAATATGATATTATTTAATTTTTGTATTTAAAAAATACCCACAAATAATGAAAAAATAATCATTTTAGTTTTTTAATAAGGAACCTTTTAGAAAAACAATAATCATTACAAAATTAAATATAATTTTATATGTTGTTAATCTAATTTTTTACATAATTATTGAATTAAATTATCAGATGATATATCTTTTAAGATATGAGTTTAATTACACTCTCATCCATTAATACATTATTGTTAATATGGCTTTAAATGAAATATTATAAAAATTAATAAATTTTGAAATAATGGTGTATAGTTAAATGATTATAAGCTGACAGTACCACGTCAATAGTTACTCATTTGCTTTGGATATTTTTGGATATTTTGTACGCGGCTTTTAATGAATGTGTGGGGTGCTGGCTAGTGATTAATGAAATACGAATATTTACATATTATATATACTTAATTAACTTATTTTTACATATCTTTTATATAATATTTGTTAATATCATGTGTAACAATTATTTATTAATATATTTTAATAATGTTTATAAATTATATCATATATAAAATTTTATTTAATTTTCAAATTATTTAATAGTTGAATGAAATATGTTATTTTAACGTATAATATGATATTAATATATATATATATATATATATATTAATGATTATATAATATATTTAAATATATAAATTTTATATATAAAAATAATATTATTAATTTGATGATTCGATCAATTAAATTTAAGTAATATGAAAATGTTATTAAAAGATACAAGTAAATAAATATTTTTTTTCTCCTCTTTAAGGTATTAAATAGGAAAAAAAAAAGAGCAATATGAGTGATATTATTTTTCACTTTTGTTATAATTAGTTGTAACTTACTTAAAACAACTCACTTGATAGTTATTAATTATAGATTAGAAAAGAGATTTTTAAACAATAAATAACACCTACAAAAATTTGTAATTTCAAATCAATTTTAACTCGTCACAAGAACGTGTCGCTGATTTTAAAGATATATAGATATTTTATATCTTAAGATAAAAAGAGTGAACAAAAAGAAATATAAATATAATAAATTACATAATTAGATTCAAAAGTAGATAAAAAAATAAATGTTCATGCTAGAGACGTACACTTACACGTGTCTCTGATAATCTTTCTTTATCAGTTATCACACTTTTTTTTCCCTCTTCTTTTTATCTCTCTGTTATAAAATATGTTGCAGCAAGAATCGATTACGTTATAGAAACATTTTAGGTGATTAATAATAATTAGTGTACTAGCAGGGATCACATTATTATAACATGCAATCCTACTCATTCTTTTAATTCCCACTTTATTAAGCTTTACACATAATAAACTTACTTATTTAATGCAATTCTTTACGTGTATTTCTTTAGCTACTATGCTATGATGACTATTCATAAAAGCACTGTTACACTTGTGGATTCCTTCATTTTCTTAAGAGAAAAACCATGTAAAGAAAAGTGAAGACCACTTATGCCTTTCACCGAAAAGTGCAAGCACACTGCGTTTACCTTCATTTAACATTATAAAGTATGTTTCCAAGTCATGTACATCTTTTATGCCTTGCATGGTTTCATGTGACTTACACTTTACTTCAACTTTCTAGTGACACAGAAGGAATAAGAGCCTCAACAAATTTGTTGTCCTCTGTTATCAACTCACATAGTTTTAATTCTTTGCCTTGGATTTAACTGATATATGTTAATGTTTGTTGTTGTAACTTAGTCACATCACTACCAAGGTGCAATTCTTTAGTGGGGTTATTAGTGCTATTTGAAGAATTTTCACACATGGGAGTAGTAACTATTGGTGAATTGAAGCCTAGCATTTCAGGAAGAAGGACTTTTCGTCCAAGCTCAAGCATAAGGCATGCCACTGAATGGTACTCTTCTAGTTCATTACTCATATGTCATTACATGTTTTGCTGCATTTAGTGTTGATTGCAACCATATACCTCTGGCATTTATATACATTAATGGAGATATTTTCTCTTTTTGATTTCCACCAACATATTTGTCTGATAAATCATAAAGCATGTGGATCAACCAATCAACTCACGTTGAATTGTTCTAGCTTAACTAGTGGTTTCAAAATCTAGTCCTTGGCATGCAATTGTGTTAAAATTCTCAGGAAAAAAAGAAAGAGATTTGTTTTTACTCAAGTTTTGTGCTTAGAAAAAATAGCACTGGGAAACTTAATTTTCTTTTGCCATGACATGCCAGCGTTAGAGTATCTCATTTGTGATTCTTCAGTCTTTCAAAAATTCTCATCTAACATAGTCACAGGCTGTCTTAATTTATGGTAGAAAACAACACTTCATGGATATGATGGCATATGGGTTAAAACATTTGGATTAATAGAAAAAGATGCAACATTGAGAACTTGATGTAGTGCTTTACCAACCTGAGAGTATGATGAATGTTCAGATCTCATCTACTGTCAACATTGTGAACGACAATTAATGTTTGTCTGTCAATTATTCTCGTGCTTTTGTTATCTTTAGGCCCTAAATGAGTGAGGATAAGATGTAATAGAGCTCACCGACTATGTAAAAAATGAAAACCTTTTGGCTGCATATAGACCATGACAACAGTTGACATCAACTAGACCATACTACGGTGCCTCCAATATTGATTCCCCTTATTATCTATGTTCAATGATTTGCATTCATGGGTTCCACTACAGTGACACCAACCAATTAATCCTGAAATATCAATTTTGACTTGAAACTTATGTAACCATGTTGTGCCTGCAGTAGTGTGCCTATTTAGTCTTGCCCAAATTATGTATTTAATGAGTTGGGGCCATTCTCACCTAAGATTTTGACAATGGGAAATTAAGTTGTCTTTTGGGTTGTGGAATGCACATGGCTTGAGTACCAATTGTTACATTAAATTGCAAACACATGCTGGTATAGGTTATTTCATGGTCTTTGATAATTTAATTTTGGTAATATCTAATATGTATGCCTGCAGCAGCAGTTTGTGCTTTATGTCATGTTCTATGTCATCTTCATGTAATGATTCAGCAAGATTTGTGTTTTGCAGGCCTATATCTGACGTCTCTAGTGATCTTACAATTGAAGTAGGAGCATCAACCTTTGCACTTCACAAGGTAAAGGAAACTAATCCCCATTCTGATGAAAGGTTAAAAATTCCGCATGTTTTAATTTTCTATGGTTGACATTCTTCGGTATTTTTGAATATATGGCAATTTTTTTGAGTTGATCTTTATTTTTTATTTTGCTATCAAACACTTATCACCAATCTTAAACTTTAGTATGTTGATTAATCAATGCATTGTCAGCACCTTTGAATAGAATTTCATGCCTAACGTTATCCACTACCATTAATTGCTAGTAAGTGAAAATAGAACCATGAACATAATGGTCCTTGCTTTTGTTGGGGGTTGATATGCTATGAATTGTTAGTGGCTTCCCTTTGTAGCTAAGCTTAAAAAGAGGAAAAGAAAAACTAATGAATATAATTTTGCAGCACCATGAGAAACGGAAAACTCAAATGAAAGATTTTCACTATGTGTACTAAAATTGTAGCAATTTTTGCTCTAGTTTCCTCTGGTTTCACGGAGTGGAAGAATTCGGAAGCTGCTGTTAGAAGCAAAAGATACAAAAGTTCTGCGTATAAGTCTCCCAAATGTGCCAGGTGGAGCAGAGGCATTTGAGCTAGCTGCCAAGTTTTGCTATGGAATCAATGTTGAGTTCAGTCTCTCAAATGTTGCGTTGGTGCGTTGCACGGCGCATTATCTTGAAATGACAGAAGAATTCTCTGAAAAAAACTTGGAAGCCAGAGCTGAAGCATATCTAAGGGACACAGTGCTCCCTAACATATCAAGCACAGTATATGTTCTTCACTGTTGTGAGACCCTTCTTCCCATTTCAGAGGAAATAAAACTTGTTAATAAGCTGATCAATGCTATTGCAAACAACGCGTGCAAAGAGCAGCTTACATCTGGTTTACTAAAACTTGATCACACTTTCCCTTCTAAAACCACACCAATCATGGAACCAGAAACACCCTCAGATTGGTGGGGGAAGTCTTTCAATGTTCTTAGTCTTGAGTTCTTCCAAAGAGTTGTATCTGTTGTGAAGTCAAAGGGACTAAAACAAGACATGATCAGCAAGATTTTGATGAACTATGCACATGGTTCTCTTCAGGGGATTGGTGTTAGAGACCCTCAAGTGGTGAAAGGAAGCCTTCTTGACATGGAATTGCAAAAGAAACAAAGGGTCATTGTAGAAACCATAGTTGGATTACTCCCAACTCAATCAAGGAAAAGTCCGGTTCCAATGTCATTTCTCTCAAGTTTGTTGAAAGCTTCAATAGCAGCATCTGCATCAACTTCTTGCAGATCTGATTTGGAGAGACGAATTGGTCTACAACTTGACCAGGCAATTCTTGAAGATATCTTAATCCCAACAAACTCACCTCAAAACTCCCATAACACAATGTATGACACCGACTCAATTCTGAGGGTCTTTTCTATTTTTCTAAACTTGGACGAGGAGGATGGAGAAGATAGTGATAACTTCATTGATGAAAGCCAAATGGTGTATGATTTTGACAGTCCTGGATCTCCAAAACAAAGCTCAATCATAAAAGTGTCCAAGTTACTGGACAGTTATCTCGCTGAAGTTGCACTGGACCCAAGCTTGTTGCCTTCTAAATTCACCGCACTTGCAGAACTGCTTCCAGATCATGCACGTATAGTGAGTGATGGACTCTATAGAGCTGTTGACATCTTCCTTAAGGTGAAAATTTCTCATATCATATTTAACATTTCAAAGATAATTCTAGTTTCCATGGTACGTGGAAAATTTTAGACCATCAATTGATCCGAAATCATCATTAATGTGGCTTTTAAAATACTTATGATAAAAGTCAACAAACTTATTATACATCATCTGTGATTAGATGATAGCATAAAAAGTTTAATTTCTATGCGTTATTAGTAAAGTTTTACACTATTAACTAAACAGAAATCATGGTAAGTATAATTTAATATAGTAATAAAGTCAAACTTATCATATATAACAATATGTGATTGGGTAACAATCTTAGCATGCATAATGATCATAATGATCTGTGATTGGATAACGAATTCAGAATACATAATGATACTTGATTTGATAACAAATTTACCGTACATAGTCATATATACATTATTGGTTACAACTTTACTTCGTTGTCGATTACCATGCGCAGTCAATCAGTAAGCTCTTACAGAATATATATATATTCTTCTCTTCATATTTTATAACTAATTGTCTAGTTATCTACTTAATGTAGTTGTCTATTAAATTGGTTAATTGTTTAAAAACTATTTGCATTAACCATTTCCTTTGATTATAATTTTAATCTGATCTAAAGTATACAACTATAGTTGGTTGTAGTGACCAATGTGTAACTGTTGTTTGTTTCTTCAGGTTCATCAGAACATGAAGGACTCAGAGAGGTACCGGTTATGCAAAACCATTGATTGTCAGAAAATGAGTCAAGAAGCATGCAGCCATGCAGCACAGAATGAAAGGCTACCAGTGCAGATGGCAGTTCAAGTTCTATACTTCGAGCAAATGAGGCTTCGCAATGCCATGAATGGAGGGCACAACCAAATGTTCTTTGGTCAATTCCCTCAACGTTCAGGGAGTGGTGCAGGGAGTGGAGCCATTTCCCCTAGAGATAACTATGCATCAGTTAGAAGAGAGAACAGAGAACTGAAACTTGAAGTTGCAAGAATGAGAATGAGACTCACTGACTTGGAGAAAGACCACGTGTCTATGAAACAAGAGCTAGTGAAGTCTCACCCTGCAAACAAGTTGTTCAAATCATTCACCAGAAAACTCAGCAAGCTCAATGCTCTATTCAGGATAAATAGTATTAAACCAATTGGTGGCAAAGCTAGTTCAGAAACTCGATTTCCTTTTCCAAAGCGAAGACGCCACTCAGTTTCATAACTTTAGTATTCAAAATATGTAATATATGATATCACATAATGTATGTACAGTATGCATAAACATAGTAATGCATGGCGTGATTGTTTCTATTTTCTAGTCAACAGTTTTTTATGTTATGTGACATGTTCAGTTCTATCATTACTTGAATAGGATGCTCCCTCTGGATCAGAATTTCAGCGTAAACATTAAACACTTTATAAGAAATTAATTGTTTATGTTAGAAGTTTACATTTTTTATTAAGACTAGACTGTAGCATAGCTGATTGTTGTTGATAAAGATAATTTTTAATTACTCTATTTTCTTGTTTATTGTGTAATCTAAAAATTTAATTTTGCTCTACTAAGCATGTATAAACCTTTTCTAAGTCGGATAACTTAATTTTTAAAAGTAAAAAATAACAAAATAATCTCTATACTATGTTTTATTGTTTTAATTTCTAAAAGATTATCTTTACTCATGTAAAACCTTAAATTTAATCATTAATTATTATTTTAGTTATTAAATTTAACTATTAACTTCCATTTTAATTTTTTGTATCAGCGATTAAAATAATCATATTAAATGATATAATTTAAGAAATAAAATAATGATATCTTTTAAGGATTAAAATAATAAATATGTTATTCTTTTAAAAAAATATTTTGTTATTTTTCATCATCTTTTCAAGGGCTAAATTGTTTGACCATATGATCAAGGACAAAAATGGTAATTCACTCGAGATTATTCATATACTTGTTAGGAGGATTATTTTTTTAATTTTTTTACAGAGGGTACCCATGGAAAGCAAAAAGTTATCGGGCTATGTTGTTTCGCATTAGAAGCCCAATGAATATGGGGCCCAGTATGTGCAAAGCTGCTACGACACCGTTCCAATCTAAACACTGTCTACGATTTGGATCCTGCGTATGTTGCAACGTTGAGGATGAAATTGTCCATGGCAGGGTTTCGAAGCTCGTTACTCTTTTCTGCGCTAATAAGGTAACCAACGCTTCATCTTTCTCAGCTTCTCTATTATTACAATATGCAATTCATTTCCGTTTTTTATTTTTTTTAATTTGCGACGAAAATGATTAGGGTTTCGTTCTGTTAATATCGATTTGTTTTTCCTTTGTGTTTGTGACAGACAAGTTGAGCAAGAAATGGAGACTGTGATTAAGGTGCTGCAGCCTGGACCTTTAGGAATCACAGAGCACAAATTTTCTGCTGATGAAATTCGTAAGGCTAATGCTACGGTTTCTAAAGCAGTCGCTAATTGGCGAGCAAATGCAACCCTACAAAACAGTGATAATATTTTAAAAGACTATATTCACAACAAGTGAACCAAATTTTAATTCTGTCACAAATTTTGACCCAAGGTTCAAGTTTCCCTTTGTGTGCCTATTTTATTATGATGTATGATCGTTATTGAGATGTTCAGTGTAGTAAATTCTGCTTACTTGATTATAAGGTTGAATAACATAGTTAGTAATATCTGAATTCTGGTATGATTGTTATTTATGTTTATCATAAGATGATTCGTGTGTGTTTGATTTGTAGATGAATTCATCAATCAGCTTTCAAGCAAAGGCTAAAACTTGAAACTTTTTTTGAATTTTGGATTGGAATGCACAATTTCTGGTTTGAACGTTGAACCAAACATACACTAAATTGTAGAGGAGGGTGTAGTTTTGTGTCAATTGTTGATATTGTGGGAAATTGTGGACAAATGAGACTAATATGACTGCAATAGTGATTTTAGACACTTGAAAGATCTTGACATTGTAGCCGAAGTCATTGTCACATACCATTATTTATTAAAAAATAGTTGGTAAACAACTATAATATATGGTCAACCAGTTATAAAATGTGAAAAGAGAGAAATACGGTCAACCAGTTATAAAATGTGAAAAGAGAGAAATACGTATATGTATATGTATATAATCTGTGATAAAATTGGCTGGATGGCTGCGAAGAGAAGATGTTATTGATTTGGAGAAAACTTGGGTGAATTTCTCATGGTGCTGCCTTTACTGTTTTCTAAAGTTTTACTTCAGAAATTTAAATAATTGTTTGATGAAATTTTGATTTATCCGATTATTGAGGTAAATTTAAATTCTAGTTGGAACATTATATTGACTTGCATTTTTTTTGTTGGGGTTGGTACACGTTGCAAATAATTTTAATTCATCTATGTAGGTGATGAGGATAAGTAGTCTTGTCTTTTGACGATCTATTCTAGTGGGGTGTCAGCACTGTCTTCTTTCTGTCACCTTTTTACGTAATCTCTTCTTATGGAGTAAAATTTGTATATTTTGACGTACTTAAGTTCTGGAAATTCAGCTGCTTGGATAATGGCCCCATCCAACTTCTTAAATAAATTATGTCACAATCTTATCTTTTACATATTCATTTGTTGGTTTAGGATCGCAAATTAGCTCTGTCTCTAAATTGCACCTACCATTTATTAAGATAAGATTAAAGATAATGAGACTTTAGAAAGTTTTGTTTGTTTGTGTTTATTTCCCCCTCACACTTTTCTCTGTTTTCTTTTTCTCAACATTAATCGGAAACATGGTTACCAAAATGATATGTACTAACCTTTTGCACAAAATGAGGTAAGCGTCAATTATTGGTAGGCCTTAAACATGACTTGAGTTTTCCTTTGGCCATTATATCAAATTTTAAGTGTTAAGGCTATGTAAGCCTTTGTCTTTGTCTTTGATATTTGACAGGAAAGAAGTTCCACGTTGCTGTTTTCGCACTAATCTGTCAACCCTCTGATATAATAAAACACGTCAAAAGTGCACTAAAATTGCTTAAAGGGGCTGAACTTTTGTACAAAATCTATTATCTTGTGTTATCTTGTTTTTCATATGGATTTTCTCTAGCCCACTTTTTAAACATGAGTCAAGCTTTCGGTGTGTTTTGTCAGCTAAAGAAACCACACTGTTTGACATGCAGACGTGTAACGTATTGGGGAAAATGAACACCCACCTCTTTTTTTAAGTAACTCTCTCGTGTATATATATGTATTGGTTATCTGAACGCATATAGTGATCTATTAATGCTCAGAAAAATGTTAGAACACTATCTGACACATTTTTATATAACATTTTTTATACTAACACAAGTTATGTTTTTATTACGAAATTGGAGTGTTTTTTTCTCTAAAAGGATTTAGGAGGAAAAGAATAAAAAGATAAAGATAAAATTTATCTCTTTGAAATTTAATATTAACTTCTTATTAACTAATATGCTTTATATCTTTTAGAAAAGTTAAAGAATATACTTTTATAAATTAGTTAATGAAAAATTAATTTTAACTTTTGAAAGGAGCATTGCATTGCAGCAAGAGAATATTATATTCGTAAAGGTTAAAAAAAACAAGCATGCCATAAATTCATTTATTTTCCATGATTCAATGCCAAATCAATCTCTTTATAAGTCAAGCTAAAATAACGTTTAACTTTTTATATTTGCCTTTTGTCACCTTTTATTTCATACATAATATCCGTGAAAAAAAAATCAAATAAATGTAAGGGTAAAAGCTCGTTTTAGCCTTTAAAAAAATAAATTTCTTGTTAATTTTGTCTCATAAATTAAATTTATAATTTAATCTTTAACATTTTGAGATGTTTTCATTTTTCTGCACTATTTATTATGATTTATCACCGTTGAAGCAATATACGTTATGTCAACTTTGAAGAGTATATCAAACTTTTAAAAGTGAATATCCTTATACTAAAATAAATAGAGGTGGTGAAAAAAATAGGTTTCAAATTGATAGAATTTTCGCAAGTGATTAAATTGATAAACAAACAATATATATTTTTCTTTACCAAAACAAGGTTATATTCTAAATATAAACAACTACATAGATACTTACTCCATCAAAAATTTTCCAAGTTCAATTATTTGTTGGCATATACCAACCCAAGTGAAACAAAAATAAAAAAGGAGCTTGGCATATGCTACTCTTGGAGAATTAGTAGAAACTAGTGCATGGCCAGTTCTTGGCATCGCAGTGGGGACTTAAGATTCCTCGACAACAGCTTCTGCTTCAGAATTGACATGCATTTTTTAATTTTTACCCTTAATCCTGTCTCTCATATTTTAAGGATATCCTATGTATAAAGCTCGAATATGTGTTTGAAAACAGCTGTGGCTATATTAACTCCTTTACCACATCTTTGTGTACAAACTGCTTTTTAATATTCTTGCTATATGAGTTAATTTAAATTTTTCACATTAACTTGACACGTTTTTTGTAACTTCGTGAAAAAATGTATTCAGATTTAAGAACTATTGATGATGAAGTTACTGCTTGAAAAAAAATTAAGCACAAATATAATATTTGAATAATCTCTATTTAGTTTATCAGTATTTATCTCCATTAATTAGAACTGGGCACAGTGACATAGTAAACTAAAAATCGTATTTAAATAGATTGAAGATAGAAAGTAATATATAACACAAAATAAGTAGCTAAGAGTTGTTTTTTCTAAAATTCAATTTTGATCATTCAATTATATTTATGGATTCTTATCTTTTATTAATTTATATAAATGACAAACATGTAAATAAAATACTTCTTGATGGAATGATAGCTTGCTAAATACTAAAAAACTCATTCAGTTAATATTAGACGTTATATGATTTTAGTGTACCCAATAAAAGAGTGAGAATATATGTTTAATTTCTAAATTCATGTAATTCAATGAATAGTATACTGCTCTGTATTCACACTCAAACACATGTACACTCTCTGAATACTTTAATCTAGCAACCTTAAAATTTTACAACCTTAGTCTATGTAGTAATGTTTAAGTTAGAGATTGATGCTGTCAGTGTTAAAAGTTTCTTTGAGCAGTGTTGAATAATGATTTATGAACACTTCATGCTGTTTGTGCTTCGAGAGAGAAGAGAGAAATATTTAGATATATTAGATATATAGATATATTATAACACATGAATGTTCATATATCATTAGCCATTAGTGTTATTATTTGTATATTATTGATTATACATCTCTGAATTTGATATGGTAAATCTAAACATTTTTGTGGACCAACCTCATTTAAGAAACTCAGAGAACTCAAAATTGGATTATTAATAGATGAACATTGATTACAAGGCATGGCCATATATGGTTAAAGCCTGATTTGCATTATACAAAAGAAAGAGTGCAGCTCTGCTCCACAAAAAAAGACAACAAGCATAGCTAGAAGAAACTCTATACTAAAAGGCCTCACACAAATTAGAACCTCTTATTTAATCATAAGTGGGGTGTGAAATTTGCAACTTTGCAAATATAAATATAGCTACCTACTCCATATAAATATGGCTTTGGCCTTGAGAAGCAATTGGGCAAGTTGGTTTTGGAGGTTGAGTTTGATGACTTCATCAGCACCACCAATGAATTGTTGTCCAATGAACACTGCAGGCACACTTGGGCGACAACCAAGTTGAATGAGTGCTCTTTCTATTTGTTGGCCATTTGCCATTTTGTCAACCTCAAATACTGCAGGGTTGGCACCAAAATTGTTTATAAGAGTCTTCACAGTGTGACTCATGCAACAAGTACTCTTGCTGAAGATCACAACTGGTTTGTCAGAAGTTAATGTTGTTAACACATCCATTGCTATAAAGGGTTAAGTTGCTACTTACAAGAGGGACTAAGAAAGTGTGTTGTGATTCAAGTGAATTGGAGATTTTGATACGAGGAAGTTGAGATCAAGTGGGGGTCTATTTATATTGTTGAAGATGGTTTATTCTGGGAGATGGGATTGGGAAGTTCCACATCGATAAGAATAAATAAACATCTATCTGAAAAAAGAATAAATATTAAAGTTGTGTATGTCATTATTGGATTCTCAAAACCAGCACGGTTAGTGAAGCAGTGATTGGAGTTGCATTCGAAAGAGTGGAATGAAATGTGATGAAGTGAGATAAGATACAATTTATAATTTAGCCAATGCTTTTCTTTGCTTTAATTTCTCTTTAGTACCAACTTTTTCTTTTTAAAATTTTTTATAATGCCATTAATGGTCTGGATTAAACTTTAAAATATATAAATTATAGGGATTAATATGTCTTTTACATGTTATAAAGATTAAAAGGGAAATTTTTTAAAATTAGAACGGCTAAAAATATAATGAAGCTTTAGTTTAGTTATAATTTTATTTATTACCTATTTAAAAAATAATTTTAAGTATTAAAATTATATAATACAGATAAAATTATATAATACAGATAAAACTATATAATATTTAATTCTAATTTTAGATGAAATTCAATAATTTAATAATAGAAAATATTCTTATATTTTGTATATTATAAGTAAAATGTTAGCATTTACAATATATATGTCATTATATTCTATATTTAATACAATATTATATATTATATAAAAATTTAAATTATTTGAATCTTCTAAAAATTAGTTGTAATATATAAATTTTCAGTTGCGAAATAGTATACTTAAATGTTGTATATTATATTTTTTATTTTTTTTGGAAATAATCATTATTGTCAATAAACTTTATGTTTTAGAAATCAACAAAAAATCATACGAGTATATTATTGTCACTAAACTTTTTTATATTTGTAGAAATCGACATTAAAAAACCCGTATTAATAATAGTAATTAAAAAAATGATGGTATAAAGATATGATTAAATAAATAAATTATTATATTCGAACAAATGTCAATTTCATTTTTTAATTTAATTATTTTAAAATATATATAATTTTATCAATTTTAATTTAAAATTTAATTACTTTTTTAATCCTTGTAGTTTTAATAAAATTTCTTTTCCATCTCTGTAATAATAAATGATTATTTAAATCTTTATGAATATATATATATATATATATATATATATATATATATATATATATATATCATTTTAGTTCCGTCGCTAAACAACCACCAAAACAATATATATATGAATATAAATGAAATGGAGTCAGTATACATTATAAATTATAAGAGCTAATTAAAAAGTTTTCAAAACTATCCGCAGACAAAAAAATAATTAAACCTTTTTTCTTTTTCTCTAATGTATGCATGAGCTAATAGTTTCTCTCAGTTTTCAAACTACTCATTTGTTGTGTTTATTTTAAGTCGTACTATTATTATATACCAAATTTTTAAATTTTATTTCTTATAGTATTAATAATATACTTTATATTATTAAATTTATATAATTAATTTTATTTGTATATGGGATAAATAAATAAAAATATACAAAATTAATTATTAATTAAAATAAAATGGAGTTAACAGGTTAATTGAATTATTTACTATTAGTAAAAAAAAATGTTCCTATTAAGTTCAAATTAAAAAATTCTTATTAATTCAAGTTAAGAAAAGCTCGAGTGAAACTGCCAATCAAACAAATTAAGACCATTCTAATTTATACTAATTTATTTCCTGACCCACTTATAAGCACATCCCAATTTTGTAGTGATCTTCATAGCATGATCATTACATGCAAGCAATGTTAATTAAAAGAATATTAAATACGACTTTATGTATATATTTTTAAGTACTAAAATTTATAATTTTTTCATAAAAAAGTCAAAACAAAATAAAAATAACTATAAAGACAAAAGCAACCGCTAAACTTTTGTCTCCTTTTCATATTAACAATGTTTAAATAATAAAATAATAACTTTATTTTATTCTATTCCTTCCTCCTTCGTTAGGTTTAATCCAATTTCATGCATCACTAGATATGCATGTTACAAAAGTAATATAAAGGTCCAGTTTAAATTAGCTTCAAACTTACGAGAGCATTTTGTTTAAAGTAAATGTACATAATTTATATTATATCGGTTGATGTTTATTTAATGACATTTGTAAATCAACATTTTTTTAAAAAAAAATTGGATTAAATTAAAATTTTATAAATTTAGAAAACAAACTAAACATAAAAAATACTTACAAAGAAGAAAATATAATTAAACATGTTTAGAATAAGTAGAAAAAGAGAAACTGTTTAACAAAACAATAATTCCCAAATTGTGTTTAAAGAGAGTGATTAACTCACGTTTGAGATAAACAATGTATCCAACCCAAGTTCATGGCTATATTAAGCTAGATATTCACCACCATTTGCAATTACCTTAGATTATTCATAATAGTATTATTAGGAGTGCATTGAATTGAACCCATCATTATGAAAATTATTCTTGGGTAGAATACATTATATCAAACTTTTTTCTTCAACATGGAATATAATTTATCACCAATACATTAAAAAATTAACATAAGAAAATGATAATTTGACTACCCTATATTTTGACACCGACGAGAACATAGGTGTCAGGTTTATCTAATTGACAAGTAGCAACTTTTTACAAGATTCACACCAAAACTGAAAGATGTGTTGAAACTTGGAAGGTTAGGAGAAAAAAAAAAGGATTTTCTTTTATCCCTTTTGGGCATATGCTAATTTAAAAAGTAATGTTTGCATAGTAGCATTTACTTTTTTTGGGTACCATAGTTATGTGACCTTTGATTACATGAAACTCTACATAATGGAACGCATCGAATTTTCCTATTTTTTTTTTTTTTTAAATTTGTATTGCTACACAGGGAAGAAGGAAAATTCAAGAAGATGTTCTCTAATTACCATTATAGTGAATTTAAAATTTTAGATGTTGAGACTGTTATACTTATACATCATTTGTTAAAACATTAAGGAATGCATAAAATCACATTTAACTTTATAAGTGTTTAATTTAATTGAGTAGAACATGCATGTAAATTATTATAAACTCCATTTAATTCTTATTATGACTAGGATAGGATTTTTATTATGTGTTTCATGAGTTATTTTTAGGAGATTATTGTAGCTAATTGTGGTGAGGATGCATAATCCTTTCTTGAGCATCTTTCATTGATTTGAGTTAAGAGGTGATTGTCAAGGAGTTTTCAAAAGTATACCACAAAAGAAAAATGATTAGAATTTGTTTTACATATCATCGTGCTCTTAGAAACAGAATTGAGAAATAAAAAAAATGTAAGATAAACAAAGCTTGCACAGTTTGATTTATGATGCAGCACATAAGGTGAAAATTATTGATAAACAAGTATAATATGCAAACAATTTTATATATATATATATATAATGTGAAAAAAAATACATATTATATATTGAGTTGGTTAATTATATTACACTTAACGAAGAAAAGTTGATAGAAGATATATTATTATTGGTTAACGTTGATATTAATAACATTATTATATATGATTTAAAGAGAGTAATATCTGATTTTGAAGAAGGTCATCTACACCATGCCATCATATGTTGCCATTATTTCAGCAGAATGAATGGAAATGAAAATATTGAAAGGAAAAAGTGATTCCAGGAATATTTACTTTAGAATATATAAAAAGATTTTTAGAATAGTAAATAATGAGAATATTATTTATCTTTATCATAAGATTTGAAAAATATTACAATATTGATCTTATTTTTATATTTTTAAGAATGTAATTTTAAAAATACAACTTCATAACTTAAAACAAACATTTCTTATTACTTGAAGCAAAAAAAGAAATGAAAAATACAAAAGATCAAATATGGCTCTATATGATCTGGACTCGAATAAGCTTTGCATCAATGAAGATCTTACTTTATTTGAGACATTATCATGAACAGATAAGATTAAAGAAAATAGAATTTTCATACTTAGAGATTATTCGTAATCTTTTTTTTGCAACAGAATTTTCCACGTGCCTGCAAGTGGTAGAAACAGCCCTTGGCTAAGTATGTTTGATGAGTTTGATTGAATAAACGGCTCAAACATAAAACAAAGGGTCACTTGTTCCTCATACAATTGAACTTCTCCGAGTCTGAACAGAATGAAAAGTACACATAAGTGTCAAATCATGAGATTTATCTTTTCCTCAATAACATTGTAGAATAATGATGTTTTTACATATTCTGATAAAATAGTTATCTGGGTACAGGGGAAAATGCTGTCTTTTTCAATTTGAGTAGTAGATTAATGAATGTATTTAATTTATTTTATGTGTTAGAATATAGGAATGTGTGATAAGATTCATCAAAATGGATAATCCATGTCAAGATAGGATGAGAAGATAGAAATGACACATGCGACATGAATTGTAGATAGAAAAATCAAGTGAAAAATACTGTGTAGTAAAAATTAGTACTCTATTTAAAAAATGTGTGTTAGAACATGTAGCATGGTAATTACTTTAGACTTGCTTAGTATGGTAAAAACACAAGAATGATAAAAACAGAGTACTACTCATTTGACTAGTGGTTTTGATATACTTGTATGCTACTTTTACCTTTTCTTATATTTTTCAATCTTTCTCTTGCTTTGTGAAAAAATAAAATAAAATTTCTCTTGCTATTACCTTGTAACATTTTTTTCTCTTCTCTCTGTGTTTTTCTCAAAGAGATCTTTCTTAATTTTTTTAATAATTCTTTTTTTGTTTGAATTAAAAGTGAAATAAAAAGAAGAAAAAAAGATAGAACAAATAAAAAGATAAAAAGTAAACAGAAATAGATTAGAAAATATATATTATTTAGATGAATAGAAATAAGAAGTAATAAACAGAGAAATTTATTTCTGCTTGCTTAAATGAGTAGAAAAGTGGGTAGAAATAAAAAACTGCATAAAATTATTCATTTATTTTTACATTAAAAAAATTAATTTTTAGAAAAATATAAAAAATAATAAGAATTTTTCTTCCCCAAATTTCTTCCTGCAAGGGGAGCTTTTTTTCACGAGTTTCACACACACACACACAAAAAAAAAAATTCTTCCTTTGTATTCCTCCGTTCAAGTTTCAAACAATTAATCAATATTTTTATCTCTTTATGTTTCTATTAGTTTTATTTTCATTAAAATAAATAAATGGTACTGTATACATGTCATGAATTACCTCTCTACTCCACAAATAAATGGTACTATATGCATTTCAACTTTAATAAAAGCATCCAAAGTCGAGTAATGGTAGCTTATTTGAAAAACAACCATGATTTACCAAAAAAACTGTGGACTGAAATATTTTGTCATCAAGATTAGGATATCTCAAATTTTTATCCTTTCTAAACAACCACTCGGAAAGATTTTGTTCTCCAACATCATTCTATCACCAATAATTATCTAGTTGACATGATTCTTTTTTCCAAAAGCTTAAGGACAAAAAAAAAGACACAAGTATATGTTTGGACTAGAGGAAAAGAAAAGAGTTACAATAATCTTTTCCCTTGTTTATTAATCTTCTAATTTATATAAAAACAAGATAAAAATGAGAATTTTTCATAAAATCTTTAACACCTTTTTATACATTTATGAAAATAGCAAACTATTTAATTATGTTACTTTTAGAAAAGACTGATAAGATTATGCATGCATTCATAATTATACAATTCTTCTACTCATTCCTTTTCTTTGCAAAGGTTCCATCCAAATAAAATTTCAGTTTTTTTTTTTTTTTTGCTGTCCTTTATTTATGATTTTAATTCTTTTAATTTAAAAATTGTAACGCATCTGCACATTTCCAATATGGCATAATATCTAGGATCATTTTCTCTGCTCTCCATGAATTGCAGCCAATTAATAATCTTAGGATGCATTAATTTATATTATTTTCAATTTAAGAATTTGATGATAATTATGTCATTAGAATATTGATATCTTAGGGCATTTCATTGAAATGTTATTACAAGGAATATAATATTGAAACATAATTTCTGAGAAAATTTAAAAAAAATTTGTTGAAAAGATATCTATAAATATAAATTTATTATCGTCTATACAACAACATGTATTTTCTTGTTATAAATAAACAAAAAAATATAACTTGAAAAAATGGTCTCTAAGTTAATTTCTTTATCTTTAGATATTTATATTTAAGATTTATTAATTAAGCATCTTTTTCTTCTTCTTGGGTTAAAATACTTTTTGAATTCTTTATCTAAGTTGAACCTTTACATAATTAATATTTTCCTTACTCTAAAAAAAATAGAATGGGAGGGACACTACATGTTGATCAGGAATTTAGTACCCTACCAAAATAAGTATTCATCTTATTCATTGAATCTACATCATTCATATTATGCATGATCAGAAAAGAAAAGAAATGGAACTGGAACAAGTAAAAATAGTTTATGCCTCATAGTATATATATTAGTATATCGTATAATACACCAAAGTAACCACTTAAAGAGGAATACAAAATCATCTTAACTAAACATGATGCTTACAAAACCATCTTATTCAGCTCTAAAATGCTAATGATTAGAGCATATAAGTTGGTCTAATGGTGAAAGTTTGGATATAGTTTTATGATATGCTAAGTTAAAGCCTCGTAACTCATACACAAAGAAAGAGTAACTATTAGTATTGGTTAATTGTAGAAATCATGAATTTGGTTTCAAATCCATATAGCCCCAGCATTTTTGAGCAGTGGCACTAGTTCATTTCTGACATGAAGGCTCATGATTTTCTTAGAACCACCAATGAATCGTTGTCCTATGAACACAGCAGGAACACTTGGTTGGCACCCCATTTGAAGCAATGCATTTTCAAGTTGCTGGCCATTCGCCATTTCATCAAGCTCATGAACGGTTGGATTTGCACCAAAGCTACGTATCAGTGATGTCATGGAGTGGCTCAAACAACATGTGCTCTTGCTGAATATCACCACTGGCTTTTCAGCTACCATGCTTGTGATCATGTCCATGCTTCAAATAGATATTGAAAGTTGAAATACAATGCAATAATATAGAGAGATTGAAAGCATATATAAGAAGAGTTGTGTCTTGCCTATGTCAAAACGAGCTTCATTGAAGGTTTATTTATAAGCTAATTCAATGTGGTGTAGAACATACCCTCTAGCGCGTGAATCTACTATGCGAGATTGTTGTTTTATCTTAATCATTAATCTCGAGTTTTAACCTTGAATATACCATCTTATTAAATATTGAGAGAAAATTTTATTGTTCATAATAGTCTTATCTGTGACTCGAATAGGATTCACTCTGATGTGGTCTCTACCAAAAAATGTAATGGGCAATATTGTATTTTCGTCTCATATAGAAGAATAAGATCTTCGAAGAGAAATCGGAGGATTCCCGATAATTGTCCTTTAGCACTGTACTGCATCTGTTGTAGATAAAAAGTTGGCTATAGCTAGCTGCTAAGGTCAATCTAATGAATCCAGAATTTTCTTCAAGAATAAGATTCATGGTTATGCATGAGACATGTAATTTTTTTTTGTCAAACTAATTCACTATTTGTGCCACATGCATGTGAGATCTTATCACCATGACACATTGTTAGTAACTAAACTAAAGCTATAAGCTGCTAAGGTTGAAAGAAGTAGTGGGCCAAAAACAATTTTAACAACTTTTTTTTCACTACAAGATTCATGGCCCTTTCAATTCAGAAAACTTGAAAGCTTATAGAATGATTAGGAATACAATTATATGGTTAAAAGTGCAAGATACGGAACCCCTCATTAACGAGAAAATCAGCATCCTACATAGTGGCAATATTGCATGACCGTACAAGATGTTTATGTTGGCTATAGATGTAACCTAGTACAAGTTGTACTATATTAAAATCACACATCCTTAGCAGTTATATCCCATTCAAATTATAAAAGTCACAGGACTAGATTTCCACAAATATGGTAAATATTATTTCTGTCATGTCTTTGATAACACAGAAAATTGTGTGTAGAAACAAAAACATAACGAGACCTGTGTGTTATGACTTAGGATCAAGCAATGCAGCTGGGAAGTATGCTTCTGGGGATTAACATAACAGCGTATACACGTTTAGGTAAAAACCAACTTGCATTATCAATAATATGACATTAAAAACGACCACATTAATAAGAGCTTGCGATTCAGGTTTATGCAGTATTTTATGGGTGAATCTTGGCTGACAGCTTCAACATATCATTGGTATCCTGCTGGATAATTCTGTTATACATTTTTTTTTATCAACCTTGCTTCGTAG
Source organism: Hylodesmum podocarpum (assembly GCA_026586105.1). Classification (NCBI taxonomy): domain Eukaryota; kingdom Viridiplantae; phylum Streptophyta; class Magnoliopsida; order Fabales; family Fabaceae; genus Hylodesmum; species Hylodesmum podocarpum. The sequence continues at coordinate 479,100 of JALJEV010001298.1, read as the reverse complement.
TTAACTCCAACACGTAACTAAATAACCAACTCACATATTTATGGATACATGTATGTATTTCTCTTATTTCTCATTCTTAACATTTTATAATTAGTTGTCTACCTATTTCTTATTTTTCACATTTTATAATTAGTTGTCTGGTTATTTGCGTATTACATGTATCTATCAAATAATTTTCTTTCTTTACACCAAAACTTGAAAAGCAATGTTGTGCCTGGTTACCATCTTGGTTCTTAAAATGGGTAATTAACATAAACTACTAATGCTTGACAACTTAGGAAGTAATGAAGTCAAACATCATTCCAAGATATATCATCAAATTATTGTGTTGTTTCATTTAATTATGAAAAAATGAAAAGCCTCACGATAATGCATGGTTTTCTCCATGTATATTTGTTTCTATACATAGGTATTTTCTTAAGCAGTGATGATCAATCATGACATTTTTATTTATAATTTTTGATTGGTTCATATTATTCCCACAACTCAAACCTGACACCTCTATTCCAATGGTTACCGCCTCAACCATATTGTAAGTCTACATCTGGATGGTTTGATAAGACGAATAATATATGGCAAAAGTGGTTGAGAAAGAGACAAAGATATATAAAGGGAATAAGAATATATAATAGTTGTGGACGAGCGTGACTGTAACACTATTAAAGTAATGAATACGAAGACGGTTTTCAGCATACAGTCTTCTGGATTACAATTAAGGAACTTAGATACTATATCTCTACTCTTGTTCCGACCACCATGTATATGCTTCAACTTTAACACTTTATGCAAAGAGCTTATATTCCTTTGATTATAATGTTAGAACATATTAAAAATAAGGTCATTCTATATGGTAATGTAAAATTATCTATGATCAGTAAAATTATTTGCATTGATAACAACGGCACAATGTGGATGTCACCTTCAAAGGATTCTGTAAGTGGAATCTTTATCTGAGTACAATTTATTTGTTTTCTTTTTATTTTCTTTCACGTGGTAAACTTCGGGCTTGATAACAACCGTTGAATGAGCATACGTTATTTCTATTTTTCATCTATTGCTCTATAGAATATATGTTTCTTCTGCATTTCTTGGTTGACAACGTAACGATTAGTTTCATAGATTAATCGATTAAACAATACAAAGAGAAATGTTAATAAGAAATGAAATCTTTTTAGCACAGTATTGTGGAATAAAATCTATCAATTTTCCTGTATCAAACAGAAAGTGTATTTTTTAAAAAAATGACGCTCATCCATTCAATCCCTAACTTGGTGACTTCATTCAGCACAACAAAAGTGTCAATACAGATACAAGTTCACCAGGTTCTTCAAATCTCATCTTATTTGCAGATTACTAAAAAGCTCAAAATTTGGTAGATGCCAGAAGAGCATTTACATGATCATCAACATAATTATCCAGAAAATATAAATTACAGTAATGAAATGTACAGTTATAGCCATTTCAAAATCACAACTTGGTTTCAAGAGACCTAAAGCCAAATGCCTGGCTGTAAAGAAAGATGATACAAGGTAACACGATAAGCAAGCATCCCTATGATGATATATATGCCCAATTTGATCATGTTGGGACCACAGAATTATAATGCTCTCCTAACCCAAAAGCATGCTTATGATAAGAAAGCATGATACTTGAATTAGAAAAGCCAGTGCCATCATCAGGTTTATATTCTTTGCCCATCTCCACATCTGGGAAGGACCCTGAAAATATCATAATATGCTTCTTCAAGCAGTGAGTCAAAGCACCTAGCTCTAGTTGTCCTCCCCAAATAGCTGTGGACTCCACTTCTTTACAATAATTTTCAAACTTCTGAGCAAGTGATTCATCATCAGAATCATCAATCAAATTCTCTGACAGGAAGAATGGAAGGAAATCAGATGTATGTTTTCTCATGTAAGCAGCCACCATTGCTCGAAGTTCTTGGTATGTATAAGGCGAACTACCCCCAGATACAAGGGCCAGCTGATCCTCGACAGCTCTATAGAGGCAGTGTCCATCAGGCTTTATTTCACAAACAGTCAAACCAAGAGGCTTCAACTTCCTTTCCAATTTCTCGTTTTCAATCATACGATCACTTACAATGTCACTCTGCTCAGCTTGGATTCTCTGCTCCCTTTCTGCTTCTTGTTGAGCTCTTTTGTCTCGCCTCTGTTTGGCCTTGCTGACCTTTGTATGTTCAGGTTGACTAGTAACAGATACTCCAGCTATGGCCTTCACCAAACTATCCAAATTGCTTTTTTCATTTCCATCACCACTGTTATAGCCCACTGCAGCCAGTTCTTTGGCATGCTTCTCCTTAAGCTTAGCAGAGAGTTGAGAAACCTCTTCCTCCACTTGCTTCTTCTTAGCTTTTTGCTCAGCCTTGCTACCTCTAGCTGCAGCCTTTTTCATCTCAACTTCCTTTTTCTGCAACTGTGATATCTCTTTCCTAGAAATAGGAGTGATTAGGGAAGAATCCACATTGCATGCAAATCAAATGAACACAACGTAAGAAGTAGCACATACCTTAACATTCAAGTTAAATAATCAAATGTGAACCAATAATAAATAGGGATATTTCAAAAAAACAACTGTGTATTTGGAAAACAGAGGACACTTAAGGTACACCATTATTAAGTAGCTGCTGTCAATCATACAACACAAATATAGCTAGCAGTCATTAGTCAAAAGGTTTATTCAAACAAAGTATGGCCCTGCTGGTATGTTAGTTTCAAGTCCCTTCTCAATTAATAAACCTTAAACAATATAATGCCTGATTTCATTTACTTCATAGCTGTTGCCAACGGAAAGTGCAAGTTAGCATAACTTATCAGAAAGCCAAATGCCAAAGGCACAAACTTAAGTGAATGAAGTGATCCATTTTATTTTATTTATTTTTCAAAAAATAGAAGAAAAAAATTCCAATTATTTGAAAATCTAGAGAACCCAAGTACCTAACTTAAACGCTTGATCGCCTTGTTTTCTTTGATATCTTATATAAACAATAAATTTTTTCGGTTTTTGCATTTAAGGAAGGTGACATCAGTACAAGGTCCAGCAAGTTTGAAAAGGAACACAGGTTTTAGAAAGGGAGAAATAAGGAAGATGAGAAATCTCTAAGCATAGGCTCAGAAGAACAGAGACAAAGTACCACAGTAAACTCCAAAATAAACAAAACACACCTTAAATGCTGATATGGAAACTTCTTTGTCGGTATTGGTACGGTATTTTAAGGTTGAAGGTTAAGCAATATGCTGAGGAAAGTTTTGAAAGGGGGAATGCCTTCCCAGAAATGTCAGGCACTCTATTAGATGGCAAACAGCCTAGATCTACATAAGCACATGGCCATACTCAAAGATTCCTTGAGCATCAGGATTGTAGTGGAAGTGGGAATTGATATATATCAAGTACCAGATGAATCATGAAGATAATTGCAACCATCTTAAAAAGTCAAAAAAAAAAAAGTGAGGGCGGTGGGGAGAAGTTAGATCAACAAAATGAATCCTGAACAAATGACATTTTTAATGCAATATTACTTTCAACTGTTATACACAAACTACATGCTACTAGCTCTTCTAATTGTGTTTGTTATGTAATATAATTGATCAAGTTATAGTGCTGTCTGATAACTATGAACGTACCATAAAACACTTCTATCTTGCTTAGCAGAACAGATTAGAATAGTGTTAAGTCACACTGAGCACCAACCTGATGTGATAAGAAGATGGGTTCAATGTGCATTGAAAAGAAGGATTTTTCTAAATCAAACACACATTTAGTATTCCAGATTCCAAAATGGATAAAGCCCATTTAGGTTGAGTTTTAGAGTCCATCACTATGAGCATCTATGTTAGACTACATACATTCATAAAAAAGGTGAGAGCTGAAGCTGTTAATCTTATGAAGAGTGAATCACCTGTGCCGTGAAAGAATTTCATCTCGAGTTTCCTGCTTTTTCTCAGATGTTTCGTTAGAAATCACTTCTTCATGTCCCTGCTCCTCAATTTCTTGGGTATCCTCCATTGGATAAACCCTAAAAAAGAAATCAATGAGAACATTTTATAGTGATAAGAAATCATTTAAAAAAAAAAAAAAAAGAACCCAGTCACCATAGCTAGAAATAAAATGACAAGGCCATCTAATGGCACCAACAAGATCTTCAAACCCATAATGCATTGTTAAAATCTAATTATCCAAGATCCAACTCATGAAAGCATAACTTCCATGACATGGTTGGTTCAATACAAGTATGAAGCCATTACAATATATTCCCACAGCTAAACAGCTAATCATACTAACAACTCAAAGTAGAAAATATCACTCAATATACTGCTACATGCAGTTTATCTCAGTCATAGACATGTTTAAAAATCAAATTCCAAACCAAACTTGTTCATTCATAACTCTAATTACAAGAGTTCTGATTTTCAGAGTTTCCAACTACAAATGATGTGAGCACACTTGGGGAAATCCCCCATCAATCAAAATTACTTCCTTAACTCCTGGACAGACATAGCCACATCCGATTTATGAATCATAATCAATTCAAGAGTCCATTTCTAACAATACACACAAAAAAAATTGGAAAAATGAAATTTCACAATAAAAGCCAATAATAATTAAATATAAAAAATACAATTACCCAATCAAAGTTGAAAATCCAATCACGAAGCTATTCTATACATCCAGACTACCTAACTAAAAGATTAAAACTTTAATCAATTTTCGCAAAATGGTAGTTCATGGAAGCATTTCTAAACGTTTGGGGTACTGTACGAATATGCTAACTGATATGAGAGGAAAGTAAAAAAAAAAAAAAAAAAAAAAAAAAAAAAAAAAAAAAGAGACAAAGAGAACTGTGTGTGACATGAGTTAAAACTAAGAGTAACCAAAAACCTTAAAAAAAAAAAAAAAAAGTTATTCTCTGTGCAGAAGTTGAAAAGGAAGAGAGGGTGCTCACCTAGTTAGCGCCTACGGCGGAGACGACGATGTTTGTGTCTCACACATGACAAACAAAAAACACAATGAGAACCCATGGTCGTGGGCTGAGTCCACTTCGGCCCATTTGGCTTAGGGTTACCATGGCCCATCAACATTGCATCTTTTTGTTTTGGTTATCTTAAAAAAAAGAAATTATATTTCTAATTTTAGTGCATACTTATTTTTTATAATTTCTTCCTAGCACATGCTACTCAATATATTTTCAATGAAAACATTTATTATATTTTTAAGTGGAAAATCATTTTAATTTTATTTTATATTAATAATTATTTTTTAAAATTTATGAATTTAACTCAATTATATGAAACCAGTTTTAAGATAAATTTTTCATTTATATACGTGTAATGAGTCATGTACAGGGTAATGTGTAATTTGATTTTTGTGATTAAAATAACAAATATCTTGTTCTTTCAAAAATTATTTTATTATTTTTCATTTTTCAAAAATTAAATCCCTTGCCTTTCACATGAACATGTTAAGGTGATTTACTCTTTTGGGAATCTATGGTTGCCGAAGGTGCTCCAATTCAAGCTATGTTTGTCGTTGATGTTATTTCTTATGGATTCCAACATCTTGTCTCTAAGTTTCCCTAGTTTGATTAGCCTTGAATCTGTGTAATTGAGCATCATCATTTGTAGGAGATGATGTGGTCTCACTATGCACCCACACCTTGGAGATTAGAGAAGATGCTACTCTAAGCACTTTCGAAACAGTTAATAATTTTGATCTTGACCTATTACTTTGATATTTCCTATTTCTAATTTGAATTCTTGGGAAATGTATACACATATGTCTATCCACTTTATGCCCTTGTATCCGACACTTTCCGGCTTGTTCGAGATTTGTGTAGAAAAAGCTTATTAAAAAGAGTTTAGTTTATTATTATGATGTTTTTATCAAAACATTTGTACATTGCTATATTTTTATCTCTTTACTCATTTTATTACACTTTTTCATCTCTCTAGGTTATCGAAAAATTGTAAAAAAAAAATATATGAATCGAAATATATTAATTGTATCCTCAAATAACCATGTGTATCTTGATTAATTGAGAGAAGAAAAATATCTATAAAATGAATTTATATAGTATACAGGTAAATATCAAGTTGGCAAATTAAAGTTTGAAGAGAAAGAGATAGTTTATGAAAAACCAAGGATGACAGAAGTTTAAGAGAAGGAAAGTATATAAGTAACTTTAACCAAGAGAGAAGGGAAACAAATCAACAAAAAGAACAATCATATTAAATTTATATTGATCCTTAAAGTATGAACTTATACATTAATGCGATATCATGTAAGTTAGATGTAACATAAATTGTAGTGGGTCGAAGTGACGTATCTTCTAAGTCACCTTACGCCAATCTCGTACCGAGCTGTACATTGTTTGTTTTATAGTCACACGCTAAGTCAATAAGAGAGAATCTCTCTACAAAGACTCTAGTAAGTCAGGAACCAGACACGCTACCTAACACTTTCCCTACATCATTATTTGACATCAAGAAGTTAAAATGATTGCCTATTTTATCCATCATTTGTGCTCGAGTATAAAAGGGGAAATATTTCACAAGAAGTACTCTAAACCTTATTTCTTTATCCCCTCACACATTATTTACTCAAATCCTTGAAATGTGTTTAGGACCTTGGTCTCGTCACATCATCTATCCTGTATATTTATATCAATTTATAATTGTCATATCATCTATCCTATATATCTATATCAATTCATAATTGTCACATTATCTATCCCGTATATCTATATCAATTCATAATCTTCGGGAGAAATAAGGGACTTGAAGTCTATAATATTATTGGCAAACTTTTGAAACCAATTTTGAGGTTCAAATACTAGCTTTAAAACCAATTTAAGGTTTAAAATCAGTTTTGAAATGATATAAAATTGATTTTGGAACCAAACTGGTTATAAAACCTGAACCTAAAAAACTAACCATGAGTCCAAGAGCTACGAGATTGATTCACAAAGTGCATACAAAAAGCAACAAATAGTTGACATTTTTTCTAAATGATAAAACTAATCTATACCAATAAACAATTAAACTAACAATTCTATGAATGATAAAACTTGAGAAATAGCTAAGCAAAATTCCCTCATGTTAAACTCCGTACAGAATTTCAAACACTCTTTTTTTGAGAGAATTTTAAATTCCACTATTTTAACTAATTAAAATGATTTCGTAAAAATACTGAAAATTTTCAATTTAAATTATCTATCCAAACGGAATATTTCACCTAATAGAATTTTAAATTCATCAAATAAATAAATGAATTACCTTTTCTTAACCACCCTATCCAATCATACACTAAATTAATTTGGAATACATTGTGATCAATCAATTAAAAGTTAAGAATAGATGCTTCTTCGTTTGTAAATTATTTTATACAAGCTCACTTTAGATGATGCTTATCCCTCCTCAAGATGCAGCCACTCCCTTTGAATTTCTATCTGTATCTTTTGCTCAGTAGCTTATTTCGGTGCCCAAGTTTCAAAGTAAATCTTGAATCACAAGAGTTGATGTAAATCTTGAATCACAAGAGTTGATGGTATCATTTTTGTAAGAAAAATAAATAAATTTTAAATTACAATTCACTTATAGTAAATAATTATTTTAAAACTGTCCTTTAGAATCATTTGAAACTAATAATATAAAAATCTTTATATTAATGTCTTCCAAAAATTAATCTAAAAAATATTTACTCAAAACTTTGATATAAATTTTGCTTAATAACTTTAATTCGTAACTAACTGCAATACGCAACTAATCAATAAATTTATTCATAAAATATATATATATATATATAGTTGTCTGCATATTACAGTTGTTTATAAAATATATTTTATTTTTTTATTGAAAAAAAAGAGAATATTAAATAATCGATTTGGTCGGTTTCTTTAAGTTTCTGTAATATAGTTGCCTAACTACCCAGCATAAAATATCTAAATACAATGCAAAATCTATTAACCTTAGACATGAATATTGAACAATCTACCATAAAATTATATACCTTATCCTTCTAGCAAATTCTTGCTTTCAAGTTGACATTCTCTCCTTCATTAGGTGATACTAAAAATATGATGTGGAAGAATCTAAAATTCTTTGGATTTGCTTTCATGGATATGTATGCAAGCACTCTCTCAAAGTAAATACTATTGTCAAAGCCAAGGAATTTATACCAAGAAAAATCGAATCATATATAGATGAAATCAAATATTAACCGCATTATGATTTTCATGACACCCTCAAATTTGAAGAATCCCTTCCCATACTCAAGGGCCAATACAAATAAGATTACAGGATCAAATTATTACATTGTCTATGATCACAACATGTTTATGTTTACTGTCTTCACTAATTTTTGTGTGATGCATAATCAAAATCTTTAATTTTCCAAAAAGAAAAATTAATAAAACTCAATTACATGTCAAGTGAAGATTGATAGGATCATACTAGTCCTACTTACTAATTCTGTAACAGTTTCTCCTTACCACTGGTTATGCATTGCATGATTCTGATGTGGGGACTAAAGTGAAAAGGTGGAAAAGAATTGGATAAACTCTTATCTTCCTCACATCAACCTCACAACCTAACATCAGAGAGAAAACAGAACCACATACAACATGTCACACAAGTTTTTGACTCTAAGATAATTGGTTAAATAACATAAAACCGAATTTTAACATAACCATTTTCGGTTTTCTTATTTTTCTTTCTCCCTTTCATGTTTTCAACATACATCTTAATAAATAAATATGATCACAAAATACACATGCTAGTATATTCTAACACGTTAACAGACGTATTATGAAGAGCCAAAAGTATGGTTTATATTTCTTCTACTATTTCACTATTTATAACTATTACTGTTGACATTAAAAAAAAATTCTATTAAATGTTTTATTTTTGTCATAGTTGAGCTGGATCTGACATTAGAATTATATTAATTTTTCCTTAATAATTAAATACTTTTGTACGTAAATACAACATATTTTATTTCATTCGTTAATCTATTTCCCATAAATTTTGGTGTCTATTAAAATACTATTTTTTATTGTTAATATGTTTTGAATATACCATACTAATTTACTATGTATGAACCTAATTTACTATGCATGAACCATCAAATTTTATTGGTATAAAACTTTGTTTTTTTCTGCTGACAAATGATCTATGTGAGTTTGAATTTGATTAAGAGGTATAATGGAGATAAAAATGATTGAAGAAAAAAAAAGAAACATATGGGAATTGGAAAATAAAGAAAGAGTAAGTTTGTTCAAAATAATAATAATAATGATAGTATTAATGGATAGAAAACCATGCAAACGAGACTTAGAAATTTAGAACTCCTTTCCTCCCTTGTGGACTCTGACTTTGCTTATTATAACTAATTCTATTGGATTCGATGCTTTTGATGGATTTTGTGATGAGGCAACATTGGTTTTGTGCCACCTGCCACAGAGAAGTTTTGTTCATATATAAACGTTTTTCTAATGTTTTTGAAGCTGAAGCCTAGGCAGAAAGAGTTTGTGTTTTTAGGCTTATAAACTATACATTGTTCTTGATCCTGCGTTGATTGCTTGTACGGTCACACTATAAGATATTTGAATTATAGTTTACAGTTTGATGCTAAATGCAACTTGTTCATGACACTGGCAGTGTCACAGTCGACCAAATGATCAGGGGGGCACCTCCCTTATCCAAACAAATATCTTAAGGAACTTTCTCTCTTTCTCTTTCCTATCCATTTAACTATAATTAATTTATGTTTCTATGCTTTTTTCTACCTTATATAATTCAATCCACTATCCTCACCAACTAGTATAAATAAGAGGTTATGAAATCTCAATATTCACCATAGCAAAACAAAAGCCTTTGCTAACAATTACACTAGCTTCAATAGTTCAATTCCCACTCACACTACTCATATTAATCATATCTTTGAATATTTTTTAGCTTCATATATATATTTTCATCCCCTAGTAATGGATAGAGTTAAGGACTTGGCATCAAAGAAGGCTGCAGTTATATTTACCAAGAGTTCATGTTGCATGTGTCACAGCATTAAGCAACTTTTTTATGAGCTTGGAGCAAGCCCTGCAGTTCATGAGCTTGACAATGATTCCTATGGGAGGGAAATGGAATGGGCTTTAAGGGGTATGGGCTGTAACCCTTCAGTCCCAGCAGTGTTCATAGGTGGAAAATTTGTAGGCTCATCCAAAGATGTCATATCCCTTCATGTTGATGGCTCTCTCAAACAATTGCTCATGGATGCAAAAGCCATCTGGTTTTAGACTTTTAGTTACACTAGATACTTAAAAGAGTTCTCATAAACTTAAGTGGTATAGAATGAGCTCTCTTGTATGCTATTTGCAGACAGTGTTTGATTAGGGACACTCCTGCTTTTTCTTGAGTGTCCTCTTTAAATTGTACCATAAGAAGTCTATATAAAAAAATGGTCTTCTTTTTTTGGGGTATTTTCTAATAGGCTAACTTCATGTTTACCATGTTGTATGAAACTTGATCATGCTGGAGAAAATGGATACATATGATTAATGCAAACTGTAAAAGTTTTGGGGATTCACTTTTAATTTTAAAATTTTATAGGAGAAAAGAAAGTGTTTCAATCACACACTAAATGTAATTTCACCATAAAATGTTCCTCTCGCCCATAAGAGGATATATAATACATAGTCAATTAGTCATGAATTCACCCTTTTGTGGGAAAATTTGCTGTTGAGTAATACAGTTCAGAGAGTATTAATTGCTTTTAATGAAAAACATATTATTCCATCACAGTCTCATCCGTTTGGTGCAAAGGGAATAACTCCTTCTTTCATGAAAGGCAGCTAAGCTAATATAAATATATCATCACATTTATGCCAAATGCTGATACGAAATGAGTGTACATGAAGAGATTGGTGTGACACCAATTAAGGAAAAAATAACAAAAATTGGTTAAAGTAGTTGAGACACAAACAGAAAGATTATGAGACACCAGTGTTAAAAATAAATTGTACGGATTTTAGTCCAGTGAAAAGGAGAAGAGAAAGATAAAAAAAGACAGAAAATATGTTGTGATGAGGAATTTCATGATAAAGAACATCTTTAAAACTTGAATTGTATTAAATGATATACTGTTATCTATGTAATTAACAAAATTTAGTGAGATAAGACTTTATTATTGTTTTATTATTCCGAGTTTTAAGGCATAAATATAAGTGACTAGTGTTGATTCCTCACCACTCAATTTGGGAACCAGGTGCGAGGGACAATAATTAATCAAATAGACACATCACATAGTGATATGTTGGTTATAGAGATATTCAAACGTTTTGGGGATGAACGTGCATGGCATGCCTTCCTAACCTTGAGACAAAAAGGTAATGCAAGAACTTTTTATGTCTCCTTCATTATTCTTCCCTATCCACAAAGCAACATATAAATTTTCATGCATGTGTAGACTATATACGCTAATAAGGCATAATTTAATTTCTAAAATAATTAATCTGTAGGAGCATTGACAAATGATTTATGTCCATATTTATTAGTAAGTAATTACATTTTTATTTAGCTATAACATATGTATTCATGATACCAATTAAAAGTCACGTGACTATGATAATGTGTGTGTATTTGTGCTGGTACAGTTACCCATCATGGATAAGAAGTTGGATGGTGTAGTTTGGTGCATAGGATTCTTCTATGAGTTGAATGGTTGCTAATGGAAGAGAATTATTAACTGCATCTTCTTCTTAAAGGGGACTATTTTTTGGTCTAGTACGTGTATAATATAATGTATTTCATTCGTGTAAGTGCTGAATCTACATAGTGCTTCCAACTCACAAAATCAAACTGCTTGAGTGTATGAGAGAATCACAAGTTAGTGGGTGCAACACAAAGAATCTTGCAGCCACTGAAAAAGCCATCTCAGTCTCTCATTCTTTAGGCATAAGGATTCAATTATTCAAAGAGGTTGGTTGTGAGAATCACATATAAATTGACCATTCACCAGTATTTCAAGAGAGAAAGAGAGAGAGAGCAGCATTTTTTTATTTTTTAACATTCATAAAATATGTACTAGTTTAACAAATGGTTAATATGTGACACTTCTGACACAGGCAAATTGCATTATTAACTAAGTCACAGGAAGATATATATGTACTATTTCCATTTGTTTATGTTAAAGAAAATCTTGATACTATATGATTTTGGTCTCATAGCTAGTCTAGCAATTGAGGCATATACGTGGAAATATGTCTTCCAACTTGCACAACCGAATAAGATCATACACTAAATTGGGTATCTAAAAAGCACAACCTCTTTTGAATGTGCTTTGCTCTTGCACATACAAAACGGTCCCTAAGTTGTCCCTATAAATAGTCTAGTATATCACCGCATTTCAAATAACCTCAAGCTTCATATAATTTTCTATTCCCCAAATCTCTTACTTAGACTGCTAACCCAACATAGCCATTGGATCGAATTCACTTTGGATTCGGTCTGATGGTTTGGGAGTTCTAATAAGTCTAAGGTAATCTAAATTCTAAACACAACTCTTCAAAATTTGACTTAATTCTTTCTTTTGTGTGTTACATTTCTTCTTTTTTTGTTGAGTCAGAAACAGGATTTTGTACATATATTTAGAAGAACAAAGAACAACAGGTGCTTAATCAGTGTATCAGGATGGACAAAGTGATGAGGTTGGCCTCTGAAACGGGTGTAGTGATTTTCACAAAGAGCTCATGTTGCCTTTGCTATGCAGTGAACATTCTTTTTCAAGAACTTGGGGTGAAGCCTGTGGTTCATGAGATTGATCGTGACCCTGAAGGCAGAGAAATGGAGAAAGCTCTTTTGAGGCTAGGATGCACTGCTCCAGTTCCAGCTGTGTTCATAGGAGGAAAACTAATGGGATCCACCAATGAAATCATGTCCCTACACCTTAGTGGTTCACTCAATCAACTGCTGAAACCTTACCTGGATTCTTTGTCTTGAAAAGAAACACCCAAAAACAAAAGAGTTCCTGATACCTGCTGGAAGAATAAGCTGGCTTGAATTTGTAGAGTAGTTACTTAGTATTCATATTCTAAAGGTTTATGTCTGAAGTGGCTCCTAGCATTTGATTAGCTATAATGTAATCACATAAATATTCTTAATGAAGTTTGATTTATATACTTGTACTACTATCCCAGTTATCTCATTATGTTATTCACAGTCTCTACCACATTGTTTCCCATAACTAAGTAATTTTGGGTTAGTTTAGGCTAATAATTAACTCACAAGTTAACATGGGGTACTAGTACTATTGTTATTGTAAAGAGCATACCCTGAAAACTTCTTCCTTAATGCATCTTAGAAAAGGCTCAACCACCTTCCTCTCCCTCCTGTCTTTGTCCCTCTTTCTCCAATCTGTTTCAAGCAACTAACACTAATGTTCAAAAGCCTTCAAGTCATCCTAGTTAAATGAAAAGTATCTGCAATCACTTGCTTTTGAATATGTGTGTGTCCATCCCTTCTTTCTGCATCTATTGAAGAAAAATTCTCTGAAAGATATGTAAGCTACATGATAATAGACCAAACACTAACAGCTAGCAAACTCTTTGTGGTTTTGCTTGTCTCAGTCTGTCCAAACATTATTATATAGGTCAAAATCAATTTTCCTGTCATATTTTGCCCTTCTTTCTCATGTGTCCTACAGTGCAGAGAGAATAAGGATTCTCTGTGGCCAAAAAATTATGTGAAATAAAAAGAATATAATATATATAGATATGGCCAAAAATTATTTACCCTATCATCTACTAACCATGGTATATGATAAGTTTATTAATTTATAATTAATTTAAAAATCATAGCAGATGAATTTTTTTCAACCGTCTCAAATAAAAAAGCATTTCATTCTTTGAAAATTGATATGAGAGGGAGAATAGAATATTAATGCAACATATAGAAAAAGAAAAAATATTGTGCTGGAATTAACTTTTCCATCTCCTGGTGTTGTCCACAAATTTAAAAGTTAGTAGGGAAATTCTCATCTTTTATGATCTAGTAGTGCTATGGATTCTTCAACTTTGTCCCACGATAAAGAAAGGTATTACATTCCTTACCTTTTTTTATCTTGTGTTTATTTTTATTCTCTTCTTTTTCCCCCACAAACACCAGTCATTATCGAATTATAAGAGAGCATACTCTAGGCTTAGTTAACAAAATTCGTACAAGAGGAAGTGCTGTGAAATTAGCCCTGCATTTAAGCAAAAAAAATCCTTCCTTAGTGTTAGTTTAATTTGGTGTACACATGTAACTTTGTATCTGGTGATGAAACTGATGATTATCAATTCCAAATATATTATGAAATATCCTCTAGTACCACCCTTAAAGCAATAACACAAGTATGAATATAATACAAATCAGGAACAGAATCATTTTTTAAAAAAAATCAAAATTCTCTCTCTCTTTTACTTCTTTTTTTTTTTTTCTTTTGGCAAAAATGAGAATCAAATAAACTTTCTTAACCATGTCTTTTAAATACTGAATTTTCCAACTACATGGGAAATTGATCTAACTGTCAGATTGTGGTTGTAGAAGTGGTCTATTTGCTAAGTCAAGTGGACCTTTGTTGAAGAACCAAATAGGTCAATTAGTGTCAGTGTTGATGAAAAAATATTCAAATTATGTAATAATTAGAATCAAGTAAGTAAGTGCTTATATTGCACATAGCAATCGTGGAGAGAGTTTGGTCCCTAATGTTGGGCCAGTTTCATGTGATTTAGTATCTTTGAGATTGAGCATATTTCACTATTTCAGTGGCCTAAAATCTACTGAGATAAGTCTTTTGTTATTAGATGTGTTGATATTTAACCTTTATATTCCCTCCTTTCTCTCCCTTGTCTTCTCCCTCTTACCGTTAGCAACCTCTTATTTAGTTTATTTAATGAGCTGACATTTATTTATGACCATGACTACTTCACATTATATATATAAAAAAAAAAATTAACAAAATAAATATAAATATATCTATATTCGGTGAGTTAATTGAACTGATTGATTTATATGTAGTTAATTATTGAGTATTTCCTTTAAAATAAAATTTTTTAAATAAAAAGAGTAAATTTAAATTTTTAAAAAGAGATTATATGTATTATTTATAAATATAAACAATATATTTAAATATAAAATAAACTTTAACAGACTTGTAGGTTAAATTAGACTTTTAAATAAATCAACTTAAATCTAAAAAAATCTATGATAGATAAATAAATTAGTCTAAGTATTTTCTTTTTAATTAAGACTAAATTCAGATTTAACAAAACCTAATCCATTTCATTTCGGTCATATTTCCACTCTTTGTATTCTTCATCCTATTCTCATTGTCCTTATATCTTATTGTTCATTGCATCTCTTTCCTTTCTTATTTTTATATATCTATTATCATATTTCATTGTAGAAGTTTGAGCTTTATTATATGTATCTCCTGCAATTTCTTTCTAGTAGATGCAATGAAAACATGTTTTTATACATCAATATATAATAGAAACATGTTTAATAATTCATGGAACATGTTTTGTAATGTATAAATTTGATACACTATAAAAATATGCTTTTTGTCATGGATTGTACATACATAACGAAAATTTGTATTATAAAATCACACTTCCTACTTAGACGAGAAGAAACAAGTTTTGTTCTATATTTGTACACAACAAAAACCTATTGTGTGAAATGTATTTTTGCCAAAAAGGGTTTGAGAATAACACGGGTCAAACAAAATTAATGACTTTCTCGTAATGGTATGTTCACGTTAGAATCCAAGATTAAGTCCTTGTTTTTGGTTTATTTTAGCCTTAAATGTAGGAACATGTGACTATTCGAAAATACATAATTTATGTAATGATATGATTTTAATAAAAAATTCTAATAGAAAAACTTTTATATAAAAATCCGAAATAAATTCCTAGAAAGTTGATATAGTATGAGAGATATATAGTTACAATTTTAAAATATTGGAATCAACCTCATGTACTATTTCAATAACTTTTAAAATATTAATAATACTTTGCCGATCGATTGTACTATAAATCAACCTAGAAGATTTTTTTCTTGTAGATTTTATTTTTTTACATCGAATCGAAAACATTACATGTCATTTAAAATTCTGAATTAAAACGTTTTAGATTAACTGTACTAACAATCTAACATTCTCGCGATAATCGATGTAAAATGTACAATACAAGTTTTTATTTTTTATTTTAATTGTGTTATAGTTTTGATCTCACATTAATTTTCAAATTCTTAATCTTTGTTTTTATAAATTGAAATTAGTTGGAATATATAGAACACTTCATATTGCCTAATTACTTCTTCAAACAATATCAATAAGATATATCTTTATATGCATATTAAGAATTATTTTTGCCTAAGTTGAGGTTCAAAGTCCGAATGATTGGAAAGGAAATTTCTCTGTGTTGTTCTGAAGTGAAGGGAGTATTGCAAAGATTATGATGGTTAAGTTAGTTTAAAGAAAGTTAGAGCCAATAAAGAAAGAATAAAATGAGGTTGAATTCAAGAATACTCTACCGATTATAGATTATGAGTCAAAGTGATATACAAAGAGATAATTATGAATCCATCTCATAAAAGGTGCATCTGATCTTATAATAGAGTTTAGGTAGTTGGGTAAGTCTATTCAGTTCTTTATAAATTATATTAATTCATGTCTTTAATGATGAAAATCAATAACATGACAAAAAATAATAATATCTTTATAAATAATGATATCTTATAACTTGATATGATAGTGTTGTTACTATATAAAAAATTTTAAAAAAAGAAAAAGAATAATATTTATATATATTGATAAATAATAATCACACAAATAAAATATGGCATTGTATGGTCATAAATCAGTATAAAACATGGTTACAATAGTTTATTCCATTTTCCGTCTTAGGGCAATCAGTTACTTGCCTTCCCCAGCGTCGAAGGATATACAAGAAATTCGAAGGAAAGAAAAAGAATAATATTTATATTTACTAATAAATAATAATCATGCAATAAGACATGGAGTTGCATGGCCGTGAATCAGTATAAAACATGTGATATGGTCAATGTTGAGAATTTTAAGGAAAAAAAAAAAAGAAAAAGAAAATATTTTTACATTTACTAACAGATAATAATTATGTAATAAGTGTGACAAGTGAATAAGAAACTAGAAAGTAAATTCAGAGAGAGAAAAATATCTGTATAATAATAGTAAGACGTACCGATACCTAAGGGTATCAAATATCAAATTACACTATTCCTATTTAAATTGCACTTTGTCCTGAATTGAGATCGAGTCAATTTGAATATGCCAAAGAAAAAAATAAGAAACGTCTTTGAGAATCCGTACAGTCAGTTGGTTCAACAACCATTCTATTTATTTTATTTTTTCTTTTATTTATTTAAAATTAATATTTATTTATAGGTACCATAGGTTTAACAAGTGAAGATTTGATAGCCACACCCACAAGGCACAAAAGCTCATTACCAACCAACTTTTGCCACACCAAACGCAAAGAAGAACTAATGTGAGGCACTTCGACAGAGTTGACGTGGCACAATATGAGTAGTGCAGTGGCAATGGGTCTATAGATCTGGTCGCAGATAATAAAAATAGATAGGCTTTTCTCTCGTGATTCCCCCGGTAACCGTTCAGGTACTGTTAGATCCTCTCTCTGAATCGGAAGAAACACGTATTTAACCCATCGAAGAACCAAAGAAAAAAGAAGAAAAAAATAAACGCTGTTAAGAAACCAATCCTCGATTCCACGCCACGTTCAGATCTCTAACTCTCTCTCTCTCTCTCTCTCTCTCTAATACACTATCACCTGTCACTGATCTAATCTTCCATTCATGGCTTCTTAATCAGGTATTATTATATTATCAATTCCTTAATCTCTCTTTTGTTTTTTATTGTTTTTTTTTTTTTTTGGTTGAATTTGAATTTGAATTTTAGCTTAGCGTTATTGAAGAGAAACCTAAGGCGTATTGAAATCGAGTCCGGTTTTCTTTATTCAGATTCGATTATTCGTTTTTTTTTTTTTTTTTTTTGCATAATTCTAGGGTTTAATTTGCGCTATTTAACGTAGAATCGCATTCCGTTGGTCCGAATTTTAGGAAATCGAACAATCAGGAGTTTATCAATCGGTTCTGGTTTTCATTTCTGCGGTTTTGCTTAGTTCGGATTGAATGAATCGATTCTGATGTGAATCCAGTGTGATCTGTGGGAATCCGATCTCTGTTTTTGTTTTTGGTCTTAAAATTCCGTATATGGACGCAGAGGCATATCTCGTAAACATTGTTTGGAGAAGCAATTGGATCATATGAGGTGTTCACTTGGTTGTATTGGTTCTCCAGCTGTCAATTCAGATGTGCAATTTTTGCAAGCTTGCTATAGTAAGGAAATTTCCCTCAGAGTCACACAGGTTAGTTGTGTATGGATAGCGTCTATTCTGATTTCATTCTCCGTGTTTATGCTTCGGGATTTTGATGTTTTTCGTCACTGAAAACATGACCTTAATAAAACTATTGATTTTCATTCTCTATTTTTTTCCCCTTTCCAAGAACTTAGGGGATTAATAGACACGTTTTTTTATGATTAATTTGTGTGTAAATGGATTGGAGTTATGGACTTACGGGAATGGGAATTCGTTTTCAGGTGAACAAGGCAAGACTGAAATCCTTTTATCCAAGGAAGCACTGTTTTGCAGTTTCATAAGCTTGGCAGGGGTCGACACAGGCTATCATGGCTGAAGGCGAGGAGCGTATTGAACTTAAATTCCGTATATATGATGGAACTGATATAGCACACAGTACTTATTCATCATCTACGACAGTTGGTACCCTTAAGCAAAGGCTAGTTTCTGAGTGGCCTCAAGGTTTGTCTTGTTGTGGGGTGTGTCTGTGTATAAGATTTTGTTAAGACTTCACTGCCATTTTGGTTTACCAAAAATATATTCAGTGATTTGAAATATTTATGGGATCGAATTAGTTCTCCAAAGACATAAAGTGACATCAAAATGGTTCAACTTGATGTCGCATGTAGGACTGATTTGATGTTACAACTTACAAATCTTTGGATAATCAAATTGAATGATGTTAAGTGTGACATTGGAGGACAGAATTGCAACTTTTATCTTTTAGCATCAATTTTGCATCATGTTTATAATTCCTTATTCTATTTTATGTTGAATCATTGCTGTTACATATTCTATTCACATTGTATTTTCTCTAAGAACAAATTTAAAACATACATTCGACACATGTTTTGTCAATTCACTGTAATATGTATCCAGTTATTTCTTGCTGCTTGGTTGACAGCAACAAAAAAACAATGCCCAGTTCCATTACTCTTAGTGAAGCACAAATTAAAGTTGAAATTTGATAGTTCTTTTCTTATTATATTTATCACTAGTTACAGAAGTGCATGGTGTTCTTTGTGCATTTATCCTTTAGTTCTACTTGTGATTCCCCAGTACTCCGGTCTTTAAAATATAAAAGAAACTCCAGCCTTGCACATGATCATTCTTGCAGATAAATGTCTTGTTTTCCATTTCCCTTGAATACTATCTTTTTCTTTTATTTTATTTTCTCTTTTCTGCATCATGTTTGCCACTTTGCCTTACCTTTCAATGGAATCTTTCTGTCTACAGGCAAAACAGTTACACCAAAGTCAGTTAGTGACCTAAAACTTATACACGCCGGTAAAGTTTTGGAAAACAGTAAAACTCTTGCTGATTCCAGAATAACGTTTGGTGACATCCCTGGGGGTGCTGTTACCATGCACGTTGTAGTACAACCTCCGGTAACTAAAAAGAAAGCAGGTTTGCTCAATCTTTCCATCTTTACTCTTGCTGAAGTATATAAGTTGTATGTCATGCAATGACGATGTAAAATAGTTTTACACTATTTTGTGTGATTTTTAGAGATTTTGTTATTAAAGACAACAGACCTAGTTTTACCATACATGGTGAGTTGGGATTGGTTGATTGTGTAATTTTACAATGTCGGTGTATGGATACTTTTCTCATGTTTTTTTTTTTGGTATAAACACAATAGAATATATTTCTATTACAGACAATACAATATTTTAAAACTATGATATGAGTACAGAAAGATATATTTTATAAAAATATAAAAACACAAATATATTTTAACTGTTTCATATCTCTTACGATATGATAGTATTTTTTGTTAAACCAGGTTAAACTTTTAAAAACATGATAGTAAATCTTGAAAAAATAATACATAAATGAATAATATATTTTAAGAGATAAAAAGGCCCTTTTCTGGTGATTGATTTATACTTGCACTACTATGAATAGTGTCTTTATGAAGTGGCATGAGACATTAATTTCTGGTGACTTATTTTTCTTAATGTGTTTTTCCCTTGTGGTAACCTTGCAGAGAAGAATCAGGAGGACAAGAAAAAGATTAATTCATGCGGATGCACTATCCTTTAGTTTAGGAAGCATACCTTGTGATTGCCCTTGAAGATAAGGTTGCATTTTTCCTATTATCAACTCTCGGGATGATGGGTAGGCAAGCAGTGCGCTATCCAATACCTTGTGGTTACCTTTTTAAGACATGTTTGGCTTTGTCAAATCGTTGTTGCTTGCTTCTTTTAATGTTCGATTCATTTCTAGTCATTGTGAGTGAAATCAAGTATTAGCATTGTAAAATTCTGACCTCAACATGTACAATAAGAGTGTTGCAGGGCACAAACCTTGGCTATAAGTCCAGATCAGGCGGCCCCGACATAAGATGAATGCATATTGTTTGAAAGTATATAATTTGGCGATTCCTTCCCCCACCAATCACCAATCACCATACATATGACTTAGCTGGATTCACATGTATTAGCTATGCACCAATTTGCCATTAAGTGTATCACATCACCTTTTAATGTCACAGCTCAACCCAATATTATGACATTGGGCATTATTTAATGTTTCTCTTCATAGATTACGTTTATATTAACTTGATGTAAATAATCCAAGTTTGATTCAAAAGAAATCCAAGTTTGCTTCCTAATTCAATCAATATAAATTTTGTTGCTATAAAACATTGTCATTGATTAGAATTCTCAATTAATTAGAGGTTATTTTATGTATAATGTTTAAATTAATTATTACAATATAAGTTATTACATGATCATCTATGATTAGATGATAGTTTAAAAAATATAGTTAAATATATTTTAGTTCATTTTATATTTTTATAATTATCAGGTATAATAAAAAGTAATTTCATTTTCTTTTTTGTTCACTCACAAACTAAACAGAAGAGTATTTTTCGACTTTCCTGACTGCATATGAAGTTTTATCATTTTTCCTTCCCTTTTTTATCCCACCTTTTATCCATTAAAATCTTATTTTGAACCAAATATTTTGTAAATGGAAAAGAAAGGGTGTTTATGAGTATGAATACTTAAGTAATTAATTGTGACACCAAATTAGATAAATTTTACGACGTATCAAATCGAGAATTTATCTAATTATTATTAAGTTTTATGATTGTATAATTTTTATAGTTTTTATACTAAGAAATTATTTGATAAAAATTAAAATGCAATTAAAGTGATTACATTTATAAAAGATCTAAAATATAATTAAAAATGCAAATATGAGGACTAAAGTCATATGATTTTGAGTACAAAAACTAGAAGATAAAGCTTGTATAACTAAAAATAAATAAATGAGTAATCAAACTTTAAATTAATTATTTATGAGATAAGATACGATGATCTTTCTAATAGGAAAGTATTATTTTCTTTAATTTTAGACTGTGCTTTTCTTTGTTTTGACTCGATTATTCCAAGTATCTTTTGATGGAGAGTTAAAAGACTAATATCTTAAAGTATTCTGATTCATTTAAATTATCTATTGATTATATCACTTTGCAGGTTTGTGTTGGTTATTTTAGCAATATTTATCAAAGGAATATCTTTAATTTAGAAATGAGATTTACAAATTTTTAAATATGTTTAATTATTATTTAGATTTTGTACGAATAACCTATTTACTGTTAATTAATACAAGTTTAGTAACTTCGTAATTATTCTATATGTATAATAAAAAAATAACTTCATAATTATTTTATTTGTATAATAAAATTTTAGATTTTGAACAAATAACCTACTCTTAAAAGTACTTTTATTTCTGTGGTAAAAAAAGTACTTTTATTTCTTTCACTAAATAATAAAAAATAATATTTCCGTGTTATTCTTTCGGCGGCCTAAGTTATTTTTATTCCTAAAGTCATTTTGAGAAAATGATTTGAATACCTTTACACAAAAGAAATTAAATAAAGTAAAAGAAATTGATTAAAATAATGATAAATATAATTTATAATATAATAATTGCAAAAATTCATAAATTCATAAATATATCATACATGAATGACAATTTTTTTTACTAGATGACAGTGCATATATATTATTTACTCAAAGATAAATAAAATATAATATTAATCATTTAACTTTCCAATAAAGAAATTTACAAGAAAATTAGTGCAGAAATATATTGAACAATACTCACAACAAAAAATTTATAACAATAAAATAAAATTCAACGCTAAAAAACGACAGAATAGAATTCAACGCGGAAAACGACAGAATTGGCTTGTCGTTTTAAACAAACATTTGGCACAAAATCTTGCCCCCTCTGTCTCTTGCATATGCAATTCCAATTGCTTCCATTTCGCGCCCATCTCTAACCCTAATCAATGGAGGACGAACACTCTGCATCTGCAACTGAGAAGAGAGAAGAATTTGGCAAGTTGCAGTACGGGTAAATTCTATTTAATTCAATCCTGCACACATTTTTTCTAACTTTTTCTTCCATTTACCACTATCTCATTCAATCTTCTTATTCTACGCGTATTCCTTCCACGCTTAGATGCGAGCACTATAAGAGACGATGCAAAATTCGTGCTCCATGCTGCAATCAAATCTTTCCATGTCGTCACTGCCACAACGATGCCGCGGTATTTTTCTCTCTTCCATTCATTCCTATTATATACGCAATTCACGTCTTGCTTCTTTTTTCTTTTTTTTTTCGTTTCTATATGTTTTTTTTTTTTTCAATTGATTTTCGATTGTTCTCTTGTCGTTTAGAATTCATCTACCAACCCTAAGGATCGCCATGACCTTGTTAGACGCGATGTTACTCAAGTAAGAATAGTTTATTGTTACGTTTTCTTCCCTTGGATTTTCGTTGACCTAGGTTTACATGTAAAAACTGATGTGATTATGAATTCTGATTGTTTCAGGTTATATGTTCTGTTTGTAATACTGAACAGGAGGTAGAATAAAAATATGGTTTCCTTTATTACTTTTTTTTAAAAAAAAGAAGAAAAAAGAAATAGAAACTGATTACCTGATGTTGATGATTCAGGTTGCCAAGGTGTGTTCTAACTGTGGTGTCAACATGGGGGAATATTATTGCGATATTTGCAAATTCTATGACGATGATGTAAGGTGTTTAATTTGAATGAGTTACCAACATGAAATAAACTTCCATTTCTGAATATTGGTGTTTGACATACTTTATTCTGATTACGTGTGTTGGTTTTTAGTATTTTAATTTGGTTCTATGCAATGTTTTTATTGTTTCAGACGGATAAAGGACAGTTCCATTGTGATGAATGTGGCATTTGCAGGTTAGAATCATGGGTTCATGAGATATTTGATTATAAACCTGATCTTAATGTGATGTATATGGAGTTGTTTTCTGAAATATGTGGTTTTCTGTGGTTATAAAATTTCTTATTTTCAGGGTTGGTGGTCGTGACAACTTCTTTCACTGTAAGAAATGTGGTATGTTATCTGACCAACCTTTGTTATTTTTCGTATTTTCTTCACACACAGGGACCATGTGTGACAAAGCACATATGTCCTTTCTTTTTAGCATTTCACTGTACTTCTGCACTTGTTTTGATTTGTTCTTGTTATGAATGTCCTCACCATATTTTAATTATATCATATGAATACAGGCTCTTGCTATTCAGTAGGCTTGCAAAACAATCACTCATGTGTAGAGAACTCAATGAAGAGTTCCTGCCCTGTCTGTTTTGAGGTTTGTTTTTCGCTATTTTTGGGGCTGTTTGGTTTGAGTATTTTCTGTTTCCATTTCTAAAGAAAATAGAAAATGACAGTAAAAACATGTTTGACTAAATTTTTGGAAACATTTTCAATAGAAACATTTCCAAAATATAGCTGAAAATAGAAAATGAAAAAATTTCATTTCCAATGTTTCCTACTCAAAACAATGAAAATGTGGTGACATGGATGTAATTTTGAACACGATGTTTTCTCAATTTTCAAAATTTGGAAATGAAAACAATTTCCTGAAAATGAAATCAGAAAATGTTTTCTGAAACCAAACAGGACCTTAATTGCTTGTTTTGCTCAAAACTATTGTTAAAATTTGAAACTTTCCTGACTGTGTTGTTATATGTTGACAGTACCTCTTTGATTCAATAAAAGGCAGCATCATTTTGAAGTGTGGACACACAATGCATGCAGAATGCTGTCAAGAGATGACAGATCACAATCAGTAACTTCCTAATAATTCTTTCTCATCTCAGCTTGTTATGAGCTTAAATAATTGTACTGAATTGATCATTTGGGCTTTGTTTCATCAATCAGTTTTTGCTGTCCTATCTGCTTGAAGTCAATAGTCAATATGTCTCAGAACTGGCAATATTTAGATCAGGAGGTGAGTCGAACTTTTATCAAATGTTGTTTAAAATTCATCGGGTGAAGGCAAGTAGAAAATGTGCTTTGGGGGGCATTTTTTATTATATTTTTGGTATGCTAGGTTTGCAGTGGTTGATTGGATAGTTGTTGCCAGCTTGCCATATTTAAAGAAAATGCACTAGCATGAACAGAAGCATATTTGCTTGAGATGGTAGTTAAAATTTCTCTCTGTACAGAAGAAAAAAATTGACGTAAATGCCCATTTTGAGATTTGAGGGTTGCTTTGGCAGTATAGCTTTTTAAAAGATATCTTTTTAAAGCAGAATGTTTGGGAGAAACCTGTTGTCAACCTTCTGTTTTGGATGAATATTTAAAAGAATTATTTTCTTAGTTTTTCTGGTCATGTTAATTGATGAGTAAATAGGAGAAAATATGATGACAACTTCCATGGAGATTTCATGATGTTCACTGGCGCTACTCAAGGATTTACAGGTTATTGAGTGGCATCTTAGAACAAGTAGCATCACTTGATTTGATATTCTTCCTTCACCCTGCCTAATAATTATTTTGCCAATGTTCCTTTATGCTTTCGTCTTCGAAGCTCTTGTTTATTGTTTATTCTTGATAAATTTATCAATTATCAAAAGCTTCTAATGTTGCTTACTAATTGCTATTTTTACTTTGCTATTTTAATATGATATTTATTTGATGTATGAAATCTGTTTCTTTTATATTGATTGGTTATTATTCTTCTTGATAGATTGAAGCTGTTGCTATGCCTGAGGAGTACAAGTTTGAGGTAGCTACTTACGTGTTTGATTCTCTTAGTTGATGTATTAAGAGTGTCATTTATAAGTATGCCTGTTTAGAATTTCGTAGAATATGACTTGGCTCTGTTGATGACTAAATTTTGTCAATGCATATATGATAACTGATCTATAGCTTAGTGTCTACATGGATTTAGGATGTTTCTCAGGCATAGACAAGCATGGGAGTACATCATTTTATTGACTTTAATAAAAAAAACTGAAAACTATTATTGGGGGGTTGGGATAATATATGGTGACTTGTGAGACCTTCATGTAGTCATTACATGGTTTATACTGTGGAGGCAAATCCAAGAATTCTGCACTAGTTTTTCTTGTTCTATAGCAATATCTCAACAAGCTAGTACCCTTCGTGATCTGAGTGCTGGTACACTTTCTAGGTGGAAAGTCGCATACTTTGTTATGGCAATGTTTGTTACAGAGATTCTTATTTTTTATGCATTTATTTATTTTGGAAGGGGGTTAGAGGCCGAGGATGGTAATGGTGTATGATGAAATTTGTCAGAAAAATTATTTCATTCTCAAACGTTTCTGGTTTCTAACTTGCTGCTGCTGTTATATGCAATGTAACGACTGGATTGTTTGGGTGGATGACAGGTTTTAATTCTATGCAATGACTGTAACTCTACCAGCACAGTTTCTTTTCACATATTTGGTCACAAGTGCAGACAGTGCAATTCATACAACACCCGAAGGATTTCGAACGTTAGTGAAACCTAACGCATAAGTATAAATTACATTAACACCCCCATATTTTTGCAAGATCTTACCTGGTATTCCTTTATTTTTTTAACATTATTTTTACAATCCTTTTAAGTGGTTTGAATATAATGTTTTTTAAGATTAAGGGGATTGGTGTAACGCACAAAGATGATGCTAGGGTAATATTTTTGAAATAATTAGGGGGATTTTTGCAGGGATAAAAGAAGCATTGATTGTTTATGAAATCTCGTCAAAATATAGGGGGGTGTTATTGTAGTGTATTTAAATTTCTATTGTATTCTTTCCATTTTTTTTTACTCACCAGTTTGCTTATTTTTCCGGATGATGTAGAAATAAAAGGATTTGTTGATTTTGTTGACGATCTTGGCTTAATTTGTTAAATATAATACTGTGGATGGCTTATATATAGTACGTGTTGTGTTTTCCATTGAAGAAAATAGATTCATTGTCACCATTATACACAAAATAAATGAGTAGAGGATGATATGCTGTGTAGCATCAGTGTAGGTATGATTGTAAGACCGAAGTTCCTGATACTCTTCAAGCTTGATGGCGTTTTAGTTGCCTAAAAGGCGAGAAAAACCTATTTCTTTTAAATCGATGCAATTATATGGTGCGTTTACTCTAATAAAATCTTGGTTACACCTTGCAATATCATATCTATGGCCCGTGTGATTTTAGAGAAAAAATACTTTCAATTAAAAGATGCATCGTTAAACAAAATCAAAAGATATGAAATTAATCGGTTTCTAAAATTAAGGCATTGCCTATTCAATTAAGTGTGATACAATTTATATTGTAAATCCACCAGATGACTAGTCATAGCGTTTCATCTTTGCTCCTTTTTATGTTTTTTTTCTTTTCTTGGTGCTTGTATATACTAAAATGTGGAAAATATGAACATGGGCCCATACATGGTGTGAAATGAAAATTGAATTCCCTTGCCGCCATCTCACATGAAACTTGGGAGTACAGTATGGTATGCCGAGTTGGGACCCGTAAGTATTATTGTACCTGTTTTTGTCTACAAGTTGGTACGTGAATCTCATCAACTTAAAAAGAGAGAATCGAACTATAAAACCATTGCTATTCATTTGGATGGTTAGATGTTACTGTACCCTTTTCTTTTTAGCAGTTGGTATGCAAATCTAATCAACTAGAAAAAAAGAGAAACTGTTGGACGTTTACTTAAATTTTCATTTCATATTTTTATTTTTTAGTTACAGAAGTAGCACTTTATTATTAATTTACTTTTTGTACATGCATAGATAAAAAAGAAAGTATCTCTTGTTCCATCTTCAATACGAAAAGTTTGTCTTGCTAAGTAGAAATAGTTGGTGAAGGCAGTGGATAAATAATACATACATGCATGCAACCTTTTACTATGTTTGGTGAAAAGAACCACAACCATTTATTTGTCACGTCTTTCCGCATTTAATCTCATTCAAACTCTGTGAAGCTCCATGGAGTCTATGAACGGAAGAGAGTTCTAGACTTTTTGATGTTGGCAGTTAATGGCTGTAAAGTATAATGTAAAACACTTGTCCACTTTGCTGGCAAAAGATTATAATTTTACTCATAATTAACATTTTTCCCGTACATGAATTAGGTTTAATATTTAAAATTTGAACTATAATAAATCATTATAAAATAGGTAAAAATATTTTTATATTATATGATTAAAAATAATTATAAATATTGTGAAAAGATTAAAAGATTTACGTAAAATTTATATTTTAATTCGAGAAATAGCATAATTTTTAACAAACTATTAACTTCCTTTGTTAATTGTAACAAATAATGAGATTATAAGTAAAAATAAATGAGATAAATACTAAGGGAGATGGAGAAAAATTAAGAACAGATATAATAAAAATTAAGATGAGAAATTATAATTTAGTTTTGATGGGAGATTGTATTTTATATTTTATTTATGATAATATTTAAATGAGAATAAATACGATGATGAAGTTGTCGCATGAAATACAAATGTGTATTTAACATGTAAAGTGAACTTCTCCCTTTTTATGTCATTTTTTAATTTAACTTTCATGTATTTATTTCTAAACTTATTTATATTATTTGTTATCATTATATTGCCATGAAAAAGGAATAAAAAATAACTATGACATATAAATTTTTTATTTAAAACCAGTGGCATCATATAATATAATACTATTAATCTGTATATGTGCTATTTCTTTTAATTTAGTTTATATGCATTTTTTTCCTGAATATTACTTTACATGCTTTTCATATTATTATTTTCACATACAGGATTATAGTTATAAGAATAAAAAAAATTAACTATGTCCAAAAATAAGCTAAATTATACAAAAATGAAATTGAAAATGGGTACCACGTCTAAATACTAAAATTTATTTGAACAGTTACGAATCGAAATATTGATGACGATCCAGTTGAGTAGGTTGTTTGATCAGAACTTATGAGGGGTCCACTTTTTTGTTTCCAGCAACTTCTTCTTAAAAGTTCCTTCGTCATGTTGCCCCACTCCCATAAATATCCATGCCTGTCATTGCTCGTGAAAACCAAGTATACATGTCTCTATATTCTATCAATATTTTTTTTTTCTTATATTTTGTCATAAATATTAAAAATAAGATTAATGAATAGTATAAAACTATAACAAAATTTTAATATTTTTGTATTTAATATGTAAAAATAATAGATGTTGCTGAGAATAATTCTTTAGTTAATCCCTTTTCATAGTTATTTTTGATCTTTTTGGTAGTTGATTCAATTGAATTTTATTCCTCCATAGAATTAATGAACTTAACATTATTAAAAAACTACAAATCTTTTGTGTACAGATCATTTTGATTTTTTGGATTTTTTAATTAATTTTCAGGTGCAAGTGATAAACTTGAATCCTATTTTAAGGGATACAGTCACAAGATAGCACACGCCTCTCTAAAATGGTCAAATCTTTTACCATATTCAGCGGGCAATACATGAATGATCAACGTAATATGACCTCATATCATATATAATATTCTTTTCTCCTTTTCTTTCTCAAACATAATGAAATATTATATATATCTATATAATTTGTACTTTGATTTAAGAATTAAGTTTTAATTAACTTCTAGTGATAACTAGTCAAATTTGATAAACATTGAATAATACTATGTATAAATATAAATATATAGCTAGTGAGATTGATCAATATTAGGTCAAAAACGAGAAAGAGATTCATCAAATATTTCATTCTATTAGATTGGTAATCACAATAGCTACTCTCATGAATCTAAATTTAACTCTAAAACAATGATTGAAGTTTTTATAAACTGAATAGAGAAGATTAGTCCAGAATCTCTATTGAAAAGCCAAAAAGATCTTTTAGTTGGATTTTTATATGAACACTTTTCTTAATTATCACGATCATGAGATCCAGAAGATTGGATGAGAAATTGAAAAAGAAAGAAATATTGGTCCCACTTGTGAAATGGAACCCACTGGGCACTGGGTATCTGTCACTTTGTACTCCAACTTTTATTAGGTCATTTATCAAATCAAATCTTAATTTTTAAATCTGCTCTACGTGGGAACTAGCAATTAAAATATTTTTATATAACAATTACATTTCAACTGACATAGTCAAGTCCTATTTAGAATGTGAATTTTATTATAAATTTTGTACTAGTCAATAGTTATTTTATCCACAATGCGTGTTTGATTCTTGAATTTTCTATAAATTATAAGTGTTTAACTACCAATTTGTTCTTACGTGAAGATAAAATTTTATATCTTACAATAATTAAAACAACTTCAAATAAACTTGTTCAGCTACTAATTATGATTTTTATTTTCACAACTTATTTATTTTAATTACTGATTATATATATATATATATATATATATATATATAAATTTATCATAATCAATACTTAACTTTTATATTTTATTATCATTTTAGTATATATTCAAATAAAAATGACTAAAACAATTAAAAATGAAAATTTATTTAACATTTTTTTGTTATAAACAACTAGTATGAAAATATTTTATAAAGTCATGGACCGAATTGATATAACTTGAGTTACAAAATTACTTGGAGTTTTTAATTTAGTTGATGATGTAAATATTTCTCAAACATATATGATATAAATATTTTTCCATCTTTTATGTTGAAGTGTTTTAAATAATAGGAAAGAAAATTTTATCTTTCACTGTGGTCAAGGCCAAAAAATATGTTCAAAAAGTCCAAAAATATGACTTTAGTCCTAATCACAAAATTTCAATTCCATTATGAATGTGATTCATGACCTTATCAAGTAGTACTTGCAGCTCAAGAAAAACAAATCATCCATTGAAGATAAAATTTCTAGATCTTCCAAAAGTCCTAAGAAAGCAAGCACATGCCAATTTCTTCTCACAAGTTATTCACACACACACCAACCTACCCATTTTCTTCTTCAAAATCTCTCTACACTCTGTTCAGCATAAACCATAAGAAGAAAGAAAGAAAGAATGAGTGGTGAAGCAAAACAAATAGGTCGAGCCTGTGATTACTGTGGCCACTCCCCTGCACTTCTATATTGCAGAGCCGATTCAGCAAAACTTTGTTTCTCTTGTGATCGTGAGGTTCACTCTACAAACCAACTATTTTCGAAACACACGCGTACCCTGCTCTGCGACGCATGCGATGATTCCCCTGCTTCTATACTCTGTTCCACAGAAACCTCTGTTCTTTGTCAGAATTGTGACTGGGAAAAGCATAACCCTGCACTCTCTTCTTCTCTTCACGAACGTGGGCCCCTCGAAGGTTTCACTGGGTGCCCTTCTGTCTCTGAATTGTTATCTATTGTGGGGTTTCGTGATGTCAGCAAAAAATCTCTGCTTTCTTCGCCTCAGCAAAGTGTTGGTGATGGGTTCTTTGGGAGTGAAATTGAAGGCCTTTCTGATTTGTTTGTGTGGGATGCTCCTTCTGTTGTTACTATTGATGATTTGATCTCTTCTTCTGCTTCTTCTCGTAGCTTTCAAGCCATGGAGGTTCCTCCTCTGCCCAAGGTATTTTTGTTTATATTTCAAAGCAAAATTGTCAAAGTAAAACCCTTTTCTTAAAATTTGATTTTGGGTTGGTGAAGAGTCTAAAATGTTGATGATTTATGGTATTTGAATTTAGTTGTGGTTGTTTTATTGGAGAGTGGATTATTTAGATGTGATAGTAGAAGACATTGAAAATCTGTGTCTATTGCTACAATTTTGACTTGTTTAGGGTATTGTTATTGATTCAGAATCGGAAGGCTTATTGTGGGAAGCACAAAGAAGAAATTCTTAGTCAGCTTCGTGAATTGGCCAAGTCTGAACCATTAGACCTTGAACACTATGTGCCATCTGGAAACTTGTCTTCGGGTTTCGATGGTGATGTGGAGGCTGATTTTTTTCCTTCTCATGAGGTAATGTTCATTGCTGTTTGTAATAAAGGATGGTTTTTATATCTCTAGATTTCCTTGTTTTTCCTTTTTGATTTATTCACATTGAAGTTTTGTATGTGATTTTTTGTGGAGACTATCTTCATTTGCTGAAGAGGAGGTAGTTAACTGTGATTGATCTTGTTTGATAAGAATATTTTTCTATGTACTTGTATCTTAACTCACTTTGATGCTGTGATAATTGTGTATTTCAGTGGCTTAGAGAAACCAGTGAGGCTATGTATCAAGTTGTTCCTCCTGACACATCATTGAGAACTTATACTGAAGAAATTCCAGTTGAACGTTCTGCTTCTGATGTTGGGGAAACTCTCACCTGTGGTGACAATGGAGGGAAACCATTCATTTCTCTTAAATCTGAAACCCTACCAACTACTCCCAAAGTCCCGGCATGTGAGTTGACAAGCCAAGAGAGAGATTCTGCATTATTACGGTACAAGCAGAAGAAGAAAACAAGAAGGTATTACTATTACAGCATCTTTTACTTGCTGTGTGCGTGTATGTGAGAGGCCTCTATTTCCAAATTTACAATGCGACTTTTCTTTGCAGCAGTGAATTCATTTACAAAATATATGTATATATTCATATTTTTCCTTTTTCATTATTTTATATTTTATAACTAGTTGTCTGGTTATCTGCCAATTTCAGTGTCTACCAAATATTGTCTACCAAATATTTCTAATGCTTGGAAGTGCTTATTTGAGACTGAGCTGCAAAATTTCTGATATGTTAACTTCTTACTACATCATATCCTAGGCCTTCAACCGTAACATGCATTGTTATAGATTCTAGATGTTATTACTATTTTTATTTATGCATTGGCCACTAGTATTATGGTTGGATATGAGTTGAGACTTTCCTTCAGATATGAGGAATAAATCATTACTATGCGGCATAGTTTTCAATCTATGAATTTATAACTTTGCTGTATTATTGAATTGATATACTTTATATGGAAAACAACAGATATGAGAAGCACATAAGGTATGAATCACGCAAAGTTAGAGCAGAAAGCAGGGTAAGAGTTAAGGGCCGATTTGCCAAGATGGAACAGGAACACTGAAATCATGGTAGGCTGCTATGATGTCATAATTATAATTCTCAGCTCAAATCACATACATTATGTAACACATGTCCCTTGTTTAGTGAATTTGACTATATTTTGCAAATAATGTATCCTTGGATCCAGAGCTAGGATATTATGCAGACTTTACCCAATTGTGTGTTTTTCCTTATGTCTAAAAGTTAAAATTCGTTTTTCATGCAGCTAATTTGTAAAAAGTTGAACGGCTTTTAAAGAGAGAATTTTTATAAATTAGTTAATAAAAATTTAATTTTTATTTTTGGAGAAGTATATATATATATATTTCTTATTATTTTCTTCTCCTTTCAAGTTCACCCCAATAGCCCCATATTCTTGCATTTCAGTTGCCAGAAGTGTTTTAGTCACCCCCTTTTCAAATAATAATAATTGCGGGCTCCTTAAATTGATGAACAACATTTCGATCTAATCATCTAATACAGGAAAACAATATAATCTGTTCTGTTCTTCATGCACATTGCCAAGTCTTGTAATTTCAATTGTAATCTAGTCCATTGGTATTTGATTGAATGCCATAAGCAAGAGTTGTTCTGATTTCTTCTTATAAATCTGATAGTTTACTATCTCTTCTGTTTGCCTACCTAAAGCATTGATATCTTCTTTGACAGATATCATTAGCATGTGAAGTCTATATGGGGCAGAAAAGGTCCACTGGAGAAGGAAGCATTTTACTGGCTAACATTTTTCTGTTGTTTAGAAACGGTAGCTTGGATGATGTTTACGTTCCAGCAAATTTTAATCTTGTACTAGTTTTTATTTTTCTTCTTCTTTTTTTTGTTTTAACCCATTACACTTTATGCATGCTTAAACAGTGTAGTGTTGTAGAGTGTTAATTGTAGACATTCCTCGGATATTCATATGAGATGTATATAACGCAATAATTATTTTTCTTACTATTGGAAGGGACGAAGCTAGAGCATAATCGAAGAAAGAGGTTGATATTGTACTATTGCTATTAAATAATTGTACCAGCTAGCTACCCCAAAAAGAATACAAAGTTGTCCCGGGTGCTGTTACTCACCGCTACCAAAGCAATTACTCTGCTCTAAGAAGTCATTGTCTTTCTCTTGCATCGATGTTCTTTATTAATCAAATGTCCAAAGTTATTACCATGCAAGCAAGTCTAAAATACATAGACTACTCGATCAAAAATCATTGGTAAAAAGTCCTAAATCGACAATTTGAGAAAATAATTTTTATAATGATTCTAGTCGGAAATTATTTATAGATATAGTGTTTTTTTTTTTTTTGGTGAAGTTGCAGTTTCTATTTTGACCTAATTAATAAAGAAATTGCAAATTCATTTATGCCTTCATGGGGATGATTGGGCTTGGCGTGAAATTGCAGAAGGATTTGCTACTTCACGTGGTAAGTGTTCCTTATCAAAAAATAATTAATCTTATCTCGAAGTCACAAATTAAATTATTTACGATTTTACAGGGAATTAGTCAAAAAATTAAATATAGTATAATTATGAAGACGGTAAAAGTACAAGAAATTATACAGTGCGTAGTGGATTAGTATCTAATCAGAATGTCTTGGATTTGTGATTTGATTTCTTTACTAGTTGAAGTTGTAACAAAAACTGTGAGTTTAACAAGTAACATTGTATGTGTATATAGTTTCCAACTAGAATCATTATGATAAATTATTTTCTGAAATGGTCCATTTAAGACTTTTTACTAAAATCAGTAATAATACTAAGCTAGGTAAAAATAAAAGGGTCTTGTGTCTGTAGCTCATAAATAATGGCAATATACATAAAACTATAAGGGACAAGTTGCTTGCATAGGGACACGTTGGTGTTGGTCCCTTTGTCAAAGCATATGTGCCGTTTGTGTTCAACTTGCTATGAAGTATGATTAGTTGAGCCTGTGAGGTCTATTTCAAACGGTTCTCGAATATCTCAAGGGTTGTTTTCACCTATAAATTCAATAGAGGTGGTATGGTACCGTTAAAGTACAAGTTTCCGTTTCCCATTGACCTCAAAGGAAACACAGGATTTTTGTTTTGTTTTTTGGTCAAGTAAAAGGGAAACATAGGTTGAAGTTGAACTCATTGCTTCAAGTTAAAGCAATGCTTGAAACTAAATTCTTCAACTTTTTCTGTAGTGCAAGAATTCAAATTGCATTACCTTTAGTTAAACAAATTATTCAAAAATTCATTTAATCAGTTTGGAGTTGGGACAAATTATGTTGGTCTCTCAATCATAAAAAAAAAAAATAAAATATCAGGACCTTAAAAATTCATGATTCTCATTATCAACACATACGCATGATCAAGGAATTGAATCCATGTCAATATGTTTAAGGATTCCAACTATCTAGTTACTAGTTGTGCTTGAGCCTTATATATAATAGAAAGTATGGATTTAGTAAAAGCCTTATATAATTGGAGAAGCATCTATTTGGGCCAAACTATTAATGCATATTGGCCCAGAAGTATGAAGCCCACTAAAAGCCCAAGAATTTATAAGACTATAAACGACTCAACAAGTTTTAAACCCGATGGAAGATGCCTTCTCTAAAAACGCATTTGAAAATTTTGCAATGCTCATGAAAAATAGACTACATATAAAATATAAACATGTGAAAAGGAAAAAACACGTACTTATAACAAAAAAGTTTAGTAATTTTGAAAGTTACATGCATAGGTTGGCTATAGACAGAGGTTTTAAAAACGTAAAATTCCTCCTAATATTAATGCTATTTATGCTAGCATAATTTTGCTTGTGCAAAATAACTTTAAATCAGCATATAAACACTTACAGTTATTATAAGATTCATGTTAACACGGTGGTTCTCTTGCAAGAAAAGATAATATTTACTACAAACATGTATCGATACAAATATGAAATAAATTATATTAAAAGAGAAATATTAACATTGTATGTATTCGAAGTTTTTAACAAAAATTAATCGCTGTATTTAATATTGGATACTTCATATTACTATTTTAAGAAGTAAAAGAAATTAAAAAAAATTGACTATTAAACTTTATTAAGGATAAAGTGGCATGAAAATATATTTAATTATTTGATCATAATTTGGAAACAGTGAAATATATAACTTTTTAACCAAAAAACACTATTTGAATTTTTTTGAAATTAGTCAAATAAATTATAGATTAACTTGTTACTTATTACCCCCACAAACACAGTCAATAAAGATGGCAATGTTTCAGCAGGGAAACCACATACTAAAAGTTTCAGGAAATTTCTTAGTATTGACTTTGTGGCATGTGCCTTCAATAACATAGAAGACTGCAGACCCCTTAACTACTAGCTACCTAGGAATTAATTGTAATAATAATATCTTCATTTGGCCAGAAGATTTTCCTTTTCTATTTTGAAGATACCACCTATGAGGAAAGTTTGGTTCTTGAAGAGAAAAAAAAAAAAAAAAACAACTGATCAATAGGTTTTTATTGAAAAAACTTTATTTTACAATCAATTTTAATATGTAATCAATCAATAAATTTATCTACGAAATAAGTATGAGTTTCTTTTATTAATTTTTCCTCCTCTGTCTAATTATTTAGTTATCTGAGTATTTTAGTTATTTACAGAATATTTTTTTTTTGAGGAAAATGATTTATTAATATTTAGAAAAATGATTTGTTGAACTCTTTTCCCGCATATATAATTACTTTACAACCGTATATGAATTAAAATATTAAGTAAATATAATATAAATTTTAATTAATATTTTAACCTGACATAACGGTTGTGAAGTTGGGAATAAACATGATTGAGGTGTAAACTTATTACTATTCTTTTGTTCATCTAATCCAAATCCTCTTATCCTATAAATGGAAAGCTAAGAACTCGTTGAAACTGGATGGATCTATATAACAGGGCAAAATATACTAGTATTTCAGTAATTTCACTCTCACTGGTTAGGGTCACACATATATTCCCTTCCTTTATTATTACAAGGAAACATTAATTTCATTTGAAGAAGGAAGGTGAGAGGGTAACGTTACTACATTTACTTACTTTTCCGAAAGTGAAATGACTTTATCACGTTCAGAATCCAAAGTAGTTAGCTATATTTACTGTTACTGCTCTTAAATAATTGGACCTACCAATCTGGCAAAATATATTTACTACAATGAAAAAACGTTTACCTTAATACAAGTTTGGTTTTATTTTTAGAATCACGTAAAAAATAACAAAAAATAATTATTAATTCTCTTGGTTATAAAAAAATAGCTATTAATTACATTAGAGATTGCACCTAACCAATCTTAATGTACTTGCAAATACTGAGGTTTTTCTTTGACCAACAACTCCAAGATCTAAGAGGAAATTAAACACGATTCACACTAGAACACTCCTAACTAGCATTAAACATTACAAATATATAACATTTTAGAGATATAATCTAATTTTCACATCTCAAATGTGATTTCAAAGTTAACAACTATAAGTTTTAAGTTCTACATCTCAAACAAGTTTTCTTCATTTTCAAGGAGTTTTCAAACACACTAATAGACATTGATCTAGCTTGACTTGTAGTGGAGTTTGAGAACAGAATGAAGCACAAGAAAGAGGAACATGGTGGAGCCAATAAGAGAGAGGACTACAGCAGCAGTGATGTGGCGACAATAGGCATCAAACATGTCGCACACTTTCATCCATTGCACGTGCGAGTTTCCCTTCTGTGCTATCAGACCCACTGCAGAGGCTGCACCATTGGCTGAGAACAACAAAGCCATGATCACAAGGTCTAGTGCAGTTAGCACCAAAAGTGTCACATTATTTTTTCCACTGCTTCTTGCCATCACCGTTATCACCACAGAAGCAGCTCCATATGAACATGCTATTGCGTTGGACACCAAGAAAAACCTATATCCCACGTATAACTCATACTTTTAGATGACAGTGCAAACAAAAAAAAACATTTTTTGACCAAGCCATATATATACACATATTAAGACTGTATAGAATTTTTGGTTATTGCAGTACTAACTACTAAGTAACAATAAGCAAAAAGTAATTATATTCATGCATTTATACTCTTTTGCATTCCACTTTTACTCCACTTTTTTCATTTTAATTATTTCTTATCATATTTGAGCAATAGTTTTTGGTACATCACTTTTTCAAATCAATTTTATTTCGTAGTCAACTGTAATACTTAATCAATTAGCCAACTCACTCACAGAACATATACCTGTATATATATATTTATATATGTTATGTATGTCTCTCCCTTCATAATTTATAATTGGTTGTCTAAATATTATAGTTGTCTACTAAATATTTTTCTTTTGAAATACCTCCTTATTAACATTTATAATTTTTTTTTATATTTTTTTAATAATCTCTTATTACCTTGTATTTTTTTCGCCTTTAACTCTATTATTGTCAAATAGGGTTTTGGCTATCCAAAAATCGATTTTATTTTTCTCTATTTGCAACTCTTTTTCCTTCCACCCAAAATCCTTCACAAAAGGAGGTGGAAGTTTATAACTTTTCATAGAAGCAAATATAAGTCATTTATTTGAATAGTGATAATTAAAAAACAACTGCACAAAAATATTTTCAAGTATAGTCACATAATTATATTTAGAAATGAAAAAGAAATTCGATTAAATTTAACTTTTTCACACACTCTATCTATCTAGCTAAAAAGGACATACATATATGAAAGGGAAAAAATAATAAGCCAGTGAAAGAGTGAGATGTGTTGCTTACACAATAGCAGTCATGTATTCCCACTTAGCAGTGGCTTTGAATTGCATTTCGGCATAGGATATGACTTTGGTCTCATTATCAACACCAACAATGATGGTTGCCACAAGAGTGAGAGAGAGTCCAACAAATCTCAGCAACACATCATAAGGTCTTTCTCTCATTGGCCTCTCCACCACCTTCACATCACTGTGCACTCCATCCACCACGTTAGGTTTCATCTGACTACTCATACTTTCTTCTTCAAGGGATTATTTAACTGGATCTGGTGCTTTTAATTGTGATGAGAAACAAGAGTGTGAGAGGATATGTAATTTAAAACAAGAGTTGAAAGAATGGAGTGTTATAATAATAAGGAGGTGAGAATGCATGAATGAGAAAGGTGGGGAGGTTGGAGATGCATTCAAGACAACTCGTACGGTCTCTACGTATTTAATGTTATCAACAATCTATGCTCAATTCTCATACATTACATTCAAGTAATAATAAATACACACTCTTAGTATATATAGTACATTCAACATTTTTTCCATCTATTATTATTTTTTTATTGATTTCTTTATTATATCTTATGTGGCTAGATGATATATCTCAGTTAATTCAACAAAATATTATGTGATTTATTGTAACTTTTTTTTGTATTTGTGTATGTGATTTTTATACATATAAAAAATATCTTATGTATATCATATTTATAGTTCTCTTTAAAATTATTTTTCTTCCAAACAATACAAATTTTATAAAGTCGTGACAATGAATTGAACTTATTAAGATTTTCAATATTGTATTGTTATTGAAGAATGTTTCAAACTAGATGCATATAACAAGATATATAGATGATTATTTTCCAAACTTTAGGAAACAACATCGGCCCAATTTACTTAATATTCATAAATTTGAAATATATATGTTCATTTTTGTAGCCAACTTCTAAATTCATGTTTTGCATGAAAATATGACTATTAGCTGATAAAAGTAGGGTTGTGTCAATACTTGACAGGTATAAGAAAGTTGATCTTTATGCGAATTCCTGTTAACTCTTAAATGTACTACAAATTCAAATGAAATGAGATTGAGATTTGAACTTGTTATGATATGATAATTTTAAAATATGTTTATATAAAAAAAGTTGATCTTTATTGTTAACTTTCAAGTGCCATGTTTTATATAGAAATAGGGTAACTGTCTAGGTAATCAATGGGAGTTGTGTCAAGACTTGACACAATATACGAGAAAGGTGATTTTCATCGAAAATTAATTATAACTTTTAAATATATATTTTATTAAATAAAAAATATTTAATAGATAATTGTAATATATATATAACTAGAATGTCTTTCTTTTTGTTAAATTTTATTAATATCAATTCAAATATTTCATCTAATACTGATAAATGGATTTAATTTGTCTTGTCTCTAAATCAAATTATTATTTTGTTCAAATTAGTTATAAAATATAAAGAGAGAGAAATATATGTGAAAATATATATATATATATATATATATATATATATATATATAGATATATATTTTGTGAGTAAATTGACTTGTTAATTATGTATTATAGTTGTTGATTGTGAAGTAAAGTTCTTATTATATACGATAAACTGAGAAGAAATCATGAGATTAACTAACGTACTTTTATTTTCATGGCTATATCACTTTTGTTGTGTAAAGAGATTAAAACCTCCCAAAACAAAACTACAAAAGGCAAATGATGACTACCAAAGGAAATCTTGAAGAAAAAACAAAAACAGTTACTGCCTGGTGCACTATCTATACAATGAAAACCCATTTCCAGCTATTGAGCCGAATTCTAGACTATCCAAGTTGCTTTTCCTCTTTTCAAGGGTTTCAGTTACCAGTATGTCTCACACTCTATCCTTCACCCCTTTAATAGCATGTATGTAATAGATGCATGTAAGCAATGAACAAGTATGATCAGGCATACACTTACTTTGCTCCATATGAATATATAATCCAAATAATCATATTATTCTAAAAAATAAATTTAACTAAGGTAACACGATGAGTAATGTTTAACATTTTTCTTTTAAATGCTAACAATAATTGATATCCCTCTCTATTATTACATTTGAG
Source organism: Hylodesmum podocarpum (assembly GCA_026586105.1). Taxonomy (NCBI): domain Eukaryota; kingdom Viridiplantae; phylum Streptophyta; class Magnoliopsida; order Fabales; family Fabaceae; genus Hylodesmum; species Hylodesmum podocarpum. The sequence continues at coordinate 438,454 of JALJEV010001298.1, read as the reverse complement.
ATGACTTAAGAAGAGAGCAAATATAATTTCTAGGGAGACAGGAATAACACACTTCAACTCTTGTTATTAATTAGGAAGGTTGTAGGTTTAATTAAATATAATCATCTCATATAATTAAGCTTGTACATTTATGCACAAAATTTATGCACATAGTTTTAGTTAGTGACTCATCATCAAAAATTTATTATGTTATACTAGATCACATTAGAAGGATATATATCTTTTGATTCTGTTATCTATTCTTCCCTCAAGTACTTCTTCTGATGTCTTATTTTCTCTTTATTGATACGTATATGATAAAAAAGAAATTTAGAACATTGTCAATTGTGACAAGTACACTTACTTATTATTGAGTTCATGAAAATTGAAGTTTTTGTATGTCTTTTGAAAATTACTAAACGGACATTGCGTTACTACCTTGTTAAACAGTGATAGAAAGAGGTAAAAAGCAAAAGAAATATATTGGGAATGAATTTTTGGGATAAACCAACAAATATTAAGTATATTTTGGTATCTATTTAATTTAAATTCCAATAGGAAATTATAGACTTTCATTGATTGAATTTTTAGTTTTTTTCTTGTTTAAATATTTTAATCAAATGCACGTATTTTTTAAAATATAAGTTATAAATCTTTATAGATGTTAGAGGATTAATTTGAGGTATGGTGTATAATCTCCGATATATATTATACAAATTTCACAGGAAAAATAAGGGTACGTTATTCAATTATAATACGTAGAAGTAACTAAAAGTTTGTACAGTTAAGAGATCTTTTCTTTTTCTTTTTCTTATAAAAAAATTAAAAATCCAAAAAATTAATTTTCGCTTTTAAATCCTGTTGTAAAAGAATTGAAAAAATTGAAAAAACAAAACAATTTAAGACTCAAATAATTGGTCCAGTACTAAATGTAACTTTTAACACAGGATTGAAAAAATCTATACGATTTCTTGCACGTATACGATATACTATTAGTTGTTACATGAGAAACTTGAAATTAATGCCGAATGATGCAATTGAAAACATGTAGCTAGAAGAAGTGAAAGCCAAATCAAATGCATGTGTTAAAAAGCTTCTAACATGAAGGCCCCAGGTGAAAACCTCTTCAACAAGTGAATGACAAATGCGCACATAGTTATATATTCACATGAAAAATGTTGATCTAGCCATTGATAGAGTAAGGAAAAAGTGAAGGTGTTGCAATTTGAATCTTCCCCTTGAATAAAATAAATAAATAATTACTAACTATTAATATTTACTTATAAAAGAAAAAAAAAAGTGAGAAAGCTCCAATTGTAGATGATGAAGAAAACCCCTCTTGAGTGAAGGTGAGATTAAAGCCAAATGTGTGTTCGTAAGCATTTCCTTTATGCCACAATCTCCGGAAAACTTTTCCCTTTAATGTTTATATATGTATATATAACGACACACTTCCCATCCCATAGCCAAGAAGGATCACATAAGCTTTAATTCAATAATATTCTAGGACAAGCTCATTCAATTCTCCATCTCATCACAACTTTACATCATTATTAATGGCAATTCACATCTCCTATCATTTCTTGGCTTTTATATTTGGCTTTCTAGGTACATAAAACTCATACTCATTTACTCTATATATATGCACTTAATTTTCTTATATATTTATCATCCTCTATATATTTCTTGTTTTTGATTTTTACAGGAAACATTGTCGGAGTCATGGTCTACTTAGCTCCTATGTAATCTCTCTTTTGAATAAATGCAACCTTTGTATGCATTTAATTTTAAATTCTCTAATTACAGGTCACATGAATATATATAAAAGTTTGGTGTATATGCAGGGTTACCTTCTATGCTATCTACTACAAGGGAAAATCAACCAAACATTTGGATGTGATACCTCACTCAGTGACTCTATTTAGTGCCACATTGTTGCTCTATTATGCCTTTCTCAAAGGCAATGGAGCATTAATATTACCACTTATCACCATGAACTCATTTGCTGGCGTCATGGAAGTCATTTATCTAATCTTATTCTACTTTTTCTCCAGCTCCAAAAGAACCAGGGTAATTAATAATATGCCTGCACAAAAACAACCAATTATTTAAAAGCTTAGGATGATATTATAATAACTTTATTAAAACCTTTATTTTTTTTTACTGTGTCAATAATCATTCTAGAATTCCAAATATAAATTTTTGCTTATTTATTTGTTTGATTAAGTATGGATGTTTTTAATTAATAGATTAACTAATATGGTTTGGTTTTCTCATTACCATGCAGATAACAATTGCCCTATTGGTCGTTTTATTCAATACTATGGCCTACTTTGTAATTTTAACTTGCACTTCCTTTGTCTCACCATTACATAAATTGAAGGTTGTGGGGTGGATCTGTGCCAGTTTCTCTGCCTTAGTCTATGCTGCTCCTATCAGAGTCATGGTGATTTTTTTTTTCAATGGAAAATGACAACAAAACAAACTTTACTTTTTGTTCTTAGTGATACACCATCTAATATATACTTTTATTTAATCAAATTATATTAATCACTTTTCAGGGAAAGGTTATTATGACAAAGAGTGTGAAATCCATTCCATTGCCTTTATCAATCTGTCTCACCCTGAATGGCATCTTTTGGATTTTCTACGGTTTTTTTCTCAACGATTATTTCATTGCCGTAAGTATCACTTTAATTTATATAGATTAAATTTTATATAATTTGTACTGATTTTATTATAAAGTCAATACAATTATCATAATTCTTTTGTTACAAATTTTACATTATAAATACATAATCCTTTTCTATTTGTTTAGAGAAAAAAAAATTAATCACTTGTTTAGTTACAAAACTTTTATAAATTTTACATTGACCAAATAAGAATAATTTGGAATTCCTTCATCATCTTTTAAGATTTTTTAACTCTTTTCAAATTTGATAAACGTGGGTTAATTGAGTATTTCATTATAATTCTATGATTGATTTAGAGTATTATTTCTTATTTGATACTTTTCAACTTTGCATATTAAAATTTTTGGTTGAATAGATTTTCTTAATAAGTATTTTTTTGTTCTCACTATACTTGTATTTTTAGTTCTTTTTGTTCTCATTATACATGTATACTCATTTTGATTATTGTTTTTTGGTTTGTAGGCACCAAATGTAGTAGGTTTTTTGTTGGGTGTTGCACAGATTGTGGTGTACTACATGTACAGGAATAGGAATAGTGATGGTGATGAGGAAGAAAATCTGGGATCAAAAGAAAGTGGTGAGAATATTGAGATAAGTACAATAGATGAAGATGAAGAGGTGTTGGAGATGATAGAAATTGCCAAGGCCAACATAGTTGCGAGGAGGGTGCAATTGGAACATCCTCAACAAAGTGTCCATTTACAGAATAATGTTGTAATTGAAAACGAGGTGTTAGAGGATAGTGATGAGATCCAATGCGTGGGGAAACAGACAATGTAGAAATTAAGGATGAACTCAGAAACTTAACTTTTGTGAGTTCTTGTTGGGTTGCACGCTTTTAGCATAGTGTTACAATGTTGCGTACCAAACCTTCTAGTCTCTATCAACCAAATACACTCATGGATGGTTTCATAGGCCAAAAGTTACGGCTACAATATTGTATAATAAAATAAGTTATAACAGTTTTTTTTTTATGTTTAATGTTTAATAAATAATATAATAAGATAATTAACTAATAATAATAATTGAATATAAATCATACAATAAAATTATTGTAATTAATAGATAATATTAATTTTAAACAATCAAATGATAAGGTTTTTAAATATTTAAATTTAAATAAAATAATTTAAAATTAAAAATAAGTGAAAACACGTATAGCATTTGAACAGTTTCTACGTTAACATAATTATTTATTTAATTTTTATATTATATTATTTGTTTAATTTATAACATTATGTAATTCATTTTTAAGTCAAACATAAAATAAATTAAGTGTATTTATTTTTAGATTAAACAGATACATAGTCTAGCTGTTTTTCCTTTTGCATTATCAGCTTTTTGCCTTATAAAAAGAATAATATAATCTGAAGAATGGTACACATCATTATGGTTAAGGCATATAATAGCAAAAACAATTGTAAATATAAAATGAAGTTAATGATATTATTATTATTTGGTAAGCACACAAGTTTAATAGATAAAAAAGAAATTAAAATGCAAGAATTGTATACGTCTTCAGAATTAGGAATATCCAAAAACGAAAAAAAAGTAAGAGGAATTAGTGTTTTTTTTTTTTGTTCAAAACCGTTATTTATTGTTTGATTGGGCCCAGTCCAAAATTTTTTGGGCCCAAGGTAAAGTCCACAACGAATCTTCTGCTCCGAAAGGCACCAGACATTGGTACTCTGCAAATTGTTAGGGTTTTGAAGTTGTTAATCGTTTTCCCCTCAATTTTCTCTGAAGAATTTGCACCTAACGAGTTTCGACGATGAAGAAGAATGATGAACGCAGCGAAAATCATAAGCAGCAGAAGAAGCACATAATGATGAAGAAGAAGAACATTTCGAGGTTGGGAGGAAGTGGCCTTTCGCTCGATGCTTTCGCCAATGCAAAATCGAAGAACAATCACTATAACCCAGCTATCATAAGTACGCAATTTTCTCTTTTTGATTTTTATTCTCTTAATTCCTTCCCAATTTTCTCTTTCGTCAATGCAAAATCGAAGAACAATCACTATATGGTTTTTTTTCTCTATTTCTACTACATTGGCTTTTAATTTGAGTACTAATTTGCTTTTCATAGAAAGGAGTGATAAAAAAACAGGAAAATAAAATGTAGGGCGTCTTCGTCGTTTCTGTTACATTTAAGTTATCAAAAAACCTGTTTTTTTATGCTGTTGAAATGGTGAAGATTTTGTGCATTGTTACCATACCATGTGCTTTTTATTATTCCTGTTGAGTAAGAGAGTTTATGAAGAAACATCCATCTTTGATGCCCAGTAATATCTTAAACTTTGCAAGGGATTAATTTGCTAGTTGTGTGAACTTTTGAGTTGAGTTTTGAAGGATTGACAGTGATAAGTTTTTCTTTGTTCTTTGCACATACTTTACCCCTAACAGGCTTTGAAATCATTCCAATGGTTTCTCTGAATATTTTGGGGTAGACTTATTTTTCTAGTGGCACTAGCAAGATGGTGCTTTCAATGTGGAGATGCTATTGTGTTTAGCAGTTTATAAGTTGAGACACCGATACTAATGGAGATAGATGCATGGAAGTGTTATGGCAGTTGATGTTTCCTTGCTAGTGTTTTCATGTCGGAAATTGAAGTTGAATAAAGTTACCATTGCATGCTAATTGGAATAAGTTGGAATTTGATATCTAATGGTGAGTGGAACAAAACGGAATGAAATTAATTGGGATTGAGTAGTAATGTTAACATTTAATTGTTTGGATATTTTATAATGGAATGGGAAAAAATGTCAGTTATGTTTCAGATTATTAATAAGGCTCTGAACCTTTGTTTGAATTCTGATTATTAATTCATTGATTTCTCTACTCCTCCCTTGATTGGAAACGAAAGGAAGAGAGATAAGGGGTGAGGGGGGTGAAATTTGATCTCGGATTATGTAATCTTTTCAGATTAATCGTTTGCATATTCTTTCAGATGATGTGATTTGGAAAACATATGAAAGAGTTCTTCCTTCTACACTTTCCAATAATAATATGTTCTAAGGAGCCTACAATTTTCCATTTTATGTGGTCTTTAGTAAATAAGGCTCTGAAACTTTGTTTGAGTTCTGATTATATCCTTATCATACAGACTTAAGAATTGAGATCAGAATGTGGGTGTCACTATATCTAACATATGTTCATTTATCGTGTACCATTTACACACTTCTCACAGATGTTTTTTGCCTTTTGTCAGAGAAGCAAAGGGAGTTTTATAAAAATGCCAAGAATGTGAACAAGTTTAAGAAGTTGGTAAAGCATCAAAGCCAGCAAAATGATCCCTCCTTGGCTCAGAGACGTTTTGAGGTTTAATATCTTATTAGCTGCTTTCTTTGAGGTTGTTGACATCATTCTGAAATTGATGAGGCCTAAAAATGTCTACTGCAACTTAAATTCATAAATTGCTCCCTTGAATGTGTTGTTTTTGTTTTTTTTTGCTTTATCCATTTAGTTTGCTTATGTTACAGAATGAAAATGAAATTGAAGAGCACAAGAACAAGAGTGAGAAGAGGAAGAAGAATAGTGGCTTTAGTTTGGAAGAATTGTACAAGAAGCAGCATGAAGAGAAAGAGAAAGAAAGAATGGAGAGAGAGGCAGTACTAAGGGTAAGGAAGGAAGAGAAAGAACAGGCTGAAGCTCGGAGAAAGGCTATGCGGGAAAAAATGCTTAAGAAGACACGAAAAGGACAGCCTGTTATGAAATACAGAATTGAGCATCTTTTGGAGACTATTAAAGGTTCAACTAAAAATGCAGCTGCCAGTAAATCCTGAATAGTGGAGTAGAAAAGGGCCAATTGTGCAGAACATTCCTTCTGTTGAATTTTATCAACATCATGATGTGTTTGCTCGGGTAAAACAATTACTGACGAATGATCCACTGCCAAATGATGAGAATATGTTGATTATAGCGTATCTGTTAGTGCGGTATACTTTTGCTCATCACAATATTTTGCAGTTTTGTCATGGTTGTATCAAATTTTGTGCCAAAATCAATGCTAGTAATTGTTATGTAGCAGGAATACATTTTAAATTTGGCATTTGCGCCAATATAGAAACAGTTAAATATTAAATGGTGAATGTTTATCATGTAAACTTTAATTTATTTAATCTATAAATTATGCAGTTGAGACCATAAATCTGCATCTATCTGCTACGATTCATGTAAATATTATACTAACGCAGGAACGGATAATAAATAGTAGTTGCAACTATTATCTTAAGCATCAAACGTAAGGTAACTTGGTGAAATCTCATTAGTAATTCCAATTTCTTACAATTTACACATCAATGAAAGTTGTTGATATGAATATGGCACATCCCTAGTTATGCTTTTAGCTCTATGGAATACACCAGATAAAACCACAAAGTGTATAGAAACCAGAGAAAAGAAAACTCATCCTAGGAGCACAAAAACTCAACATGACTAAACCTTGAGATAGAAACAAATCTGTAGCAATAGACAACATATTCTGGTGAGAGAAGAAGGTCAAGGCCAACGATACACCACAACTCGCTTCTTGGGGGCGCAGATAACCATGAGAGAGAGAGCAATCACCAGTGCCATGAGAATTCCCATGAAGTCAATGCATATCTCCGTGCAAGCCATTGCAATATGCCTTAGTCTTGTGTAAGTCTTGCTCTGCAAAACAAGAAGCAAAGGGAAAATAACAATTTATGGATGAAAAAGGCACTCCACTTATTTTATTTATGATCTGTCTCTTTCACTTTGGAAATTAAATTACTAGCTCTGTATAATTTACAAGTCTAAGTCTAAGTCCTTTTAAATATGATTTACGAAATTTCTAATGGCGTGCGATTGCATAGTGGTTGAGTTGCCCCAACATTGACCAAATGAAGGGACTTCATGTCATAATGCCATACTAATTTTGTCATTTTTCCTCTATTGCGTTAGATTATTTAATGTCGTGTTTGAAATTACACATTATGCGCTAACATTTTAGAATGATCTATTTAGTAAGAAAATCCTTCAGATCAATGAAAGTCATGATATCGTCAATGAAAAAACATAAGAATATGAATAATAAAGCAGCCAATTTTCTAGTTTTCAATATCAAAGGACCACCAATTGCAAAAACAAAAATTGAATTGTTGAACCAAATTCTGGTAAACCCGTAGCTCACGAAACGTTGATTTTCAATTTCCTCGGCGGGGACTTAATAATCCAACAACAATATTCAACATTTTTTTCTAGAAATCTTTGATTCCACTAATCCTTATCTCAGACTTATTTCTGAACCAAATAATTGACCAGTTCTTTATCATTTTGTCATATTGATATAAAAATAAATAAATAACTCGTTAAGAAACGAAATCAGCTTCGGTATCCTGAATTGGAATAAGTTATTCCTGCTTTAATTTTCAATTTCAATTGCAAATACAAGATTCTTTTCCTCATATTATTTTATTATATACTAATATTATGTAGTATATTTTAAAGATTAGCTAGGCTATTCCAAATTTTGTTAATACAAGCACGGGGTTTGGTTCCAGAAAAAATGAAAATTTTGTTAGGTTGTCACGAGTCATACCAAAGTCTACTCACCAACCAATTTATTTATAAAAAGAAATACTATACTCTTTTTTTCTCATCGTGATAACTTTATGTTTTAAATTCACTGTAGACCCGTTTCAACTGTATTCAGGAAAAGAATTGTTTCCTATTATTTTTACCGATCTTATGTTAAATATCTACAGATTAAATGACATGTTCTATTAATTGATCCTGGAGTTTAATTGCTATAGATTTTCTAATATAATTCTTTTTCTTTTATCGTTATTCAATCACAATATATGATGTACGGTGATTTTTATAATGATTAGATAAAAGTTATTTTTTAAAAAAATTGTGTCATTATATAATTAATTAATAGGATAAAAAATATTTACATTATCCATGTATTTCAATTATATCGTTAATATTTATCATATAAATCTTGTTGCAACCAGAAGAGCAAACTGCAAACCAAACACTAAACTGATTGATTAAGTTGCGTGTTTGACCAAAAATTGAAAAGATTATTGGAATGGTTGATGAAAACAAGTCCAGGTCCAAATTTTTGGTTGCCTGAAATTGAGAATGTGAATTAAAATGATACTTGATTGCAAAGTCCCATATGGTATTGGCAAAATTTTATCAAAATCATATTGTTTCTACTTAAATTTTGTTGATATTTTTTAGACTGCTTTAACAACCAATCAATTAAAAGAAAATTGATGAGAATAAAATAAATGAGTACATGCACTTGAACCTTAAATAGACCTTTCATCTCGGAATCCAAATTCAAGTATTTTTCCATTAAGAGCATGATGGCTTATGTTGAATTGGGTTAAACTTGGTTTAATTTAATTTTATGATATTTGGATGCTACAATGAAATAAATTTCAATGAAAAAATTATGGTGAAGTTAAAGTAAAAGGAAACTTTTGTATCCCTGATCCTATGTATTTGTCTATAAATTCATTTCGGTAGTTATATATACTTGAAATCAATTTTGATTAAATTAATCAAACAATTGAGGCCAACTAGTAGATAGTTTTATTTTTACTTTTAACATTTTAAATTAGAGAAAAAGGTTTGTACGGTGAAAGTGTAAATATTTTAATAGTCATTCAATCTTAATCTTAAGTTTATAATTTATGATTAGTTAATAATGTAAACAGTTAATGCATTGCCTATAAATTCTCTAAATTAACTTTAGTATCATGTAGCTAAATGACAATACAAATATATTACTAAGAATGTGAATTAAGAATATTTATGTATTAATCATCATGAATATAATATTAAGTATAATAAAATAATTATATTTATGTTATTTTATAGAATAGATAGGTGTTAAACTAATTTTATTTAACAGGGTAAGTACTTGTCTCAGTTCTGTTAAATCACTTAAACTTTTTATCATAAGACAGAGAGTTTAGTGAGGTCACCCTGATAAACCTATTTTAGCTTTTGATTCGTACACTTATTTTAGTTAGTTTTTTTTTTTTTTTATTCCACTACACACTCATTTTAGTTAGAAATTAAAATATTTTAAGGGGTAAAAATTAGAATGCCAAGTCTCTTGAAGACTGAAAGATGAAAAAAGATAATAAAATTTATCCACACATAATTAGAAAATTTTACTTCACAATCAACCACAATACATTATCAATCATCTAATTCACTTAATATATATATATATATATCTTATAATTAATTGTTTAATTATTTATTTAATTATTTATGTATTGTAGTTGTCTATTCAATATTTTTCTAATTGAAATTAGTCAATAGTAGAAACATAACCAAACAATTAATTTGATGATTAATTAATAATCTATAACATGATGTTAAAACATAAATACCTTATGGCTTGGATTCCTTTTGACAAATAAGATAGTGATTTGGGATTTGTGTAGCAGCGTCATCGTAACTTTTGTAATGATACAACATGCTTTTGTGACAGTAATATAATAATAAGTGTGCTAAAGAACAGTTAAATGTAGCAGAATGAAAGATATGGGACATGGAACTGGGTGAATTAATGATAAAAGGACCATAGTAATAAGAGAATATAAATGATGATGATCATGAACATGAAACGTGCACCCATCATTAACTAATGAAACCAGGCCTCACTAGTAATCGCACATCTTCACTCTTTTCTTTCACTACTTTTTCTTTATTCATTGGATGACTTTGGTGGGGACTAAAGTATTCGTGCAACATAATGTTCTTGTCTTGCCTTCTTGTCCTGCTCTCCACACTTGTCTTTCTTTTTTTCAGCTCATTTTCAGCTTCTTTTTTTCTGAAAAAGAAAAGTTGTTCATACCCTCTTCTCTATAATTGGGGTCATGTTACTATGTTAGCGTTCATTGAACAAAGAATTTTGTAACTATGGTAATGTGATACCCCTTTTGTGGAGGGACCAGTTGTTATTTTGTTTTAGACATATGCTCAACTGTTTCCTAAAGGTTAATATCAGTGTCACGAGGGTTAAGAAATTTCTAAACCAAAAAAAGTCATACTTAGTGTTAATAGAATAGTTACTACTTAGAAGGCAGAAGTTAGAAGAGAATGTGAGTGTTATTATTAAATTAGTGAATGAGTGTGATTATTTAGTATGAGGTGGGGATAGAGGAGTGTTGTAGAAAAGAGAAAATGAAGGAAGGAAAAAGCTAGGGACACCATCCAATGTGATCGAACCTATCACGTGGCTCACCAGTCGAGGGTTTCCTACTCTCTTTCCCCGATAAACATTGAATGAAAAGCAGATGTCACCACACCTGAGGGCATTTTTACCAGCATAGCCTTTTCCTTATTTCCTTTTGCTTTTTCAAAATGGCAGTGCCACAAAATTTGGGCCATTCACTAATCACCCTGCCAGAGCCACCTGAAACCTGATTGCTCTCCTCCGCAAGCAAAACTTAAAAAAAAGCTTGCTGATTCTCTCCACTTCTCAGGGGAAAAGAAACGAGAGAAGAGAGCACCAAAGATTCATTTGCAGGCTTTTAGGCTTTTAGTCTCTGCTTGGATTTGGATTTAGCAAGCTGTTAAAATAAAACATAATCATATTCCCGTTTACGTTTCCATTCTTTTTCAGCTAAAATTGGTAAAGGCGTACGAACTAGATCCCTTGTGATTCAGTCCCATGAAATAATAAATGTAAAGTATAAGCGATAAAAAATAGTCCAAATAAAATCTACTTCATCTGTGTTTATGATTCTATACTTTCGGTAATTTATTGAGCTGCAGTTGAATGAAACAGAAACTAATAAAAAAGGAAAGGGTTATACATTGGTTACAGGGATACTAATAAAGCAGTTTCAACCGTTACAAGCTTATCTGCTGTTTATGCAAAGGTTACCATTAATTTCTTCACAGGTATGGATTTGAAACAATTTTATAGTTTTCTTATATTATTATAGGGAGATTTCATCACACAATGTAGTAAACTAATGACCAAGGATTTGGAGCACAATGTGATCTAAGATAAGGTCAAACTTCAATGGAAACAACTTAAATACCTCGTGCCATTTCATGGGACAAGAAAAGCTCTTTCAACAGTAGAACCATTCATTGTATTGGTTTTAAACGGCATGGGAGTTGGAACTTGGAACTCTATAGCTCAACATCCCGATTGTGTTCAGCTTCGAGTGACTTTGAAATAAACGAGCAAACAAACATAGAATGACATAAATGCATCAAAACTGTGAACTAGCAACGCTGCATTAGAAAACGAATATTATTCATGGGGAAAGCTAACAGTGACAAATGAGTCCAACATCCTATCCTACTACGAAAGACAAAGCTAACATACAAATAAATTGAAGCCCGCAAATGTTATAGTATGAAGAATAATATAGCAGTTGTATCTAACGCACATACAACAACACAGTTTCAGTCTCTTTATTAATCAGTAAAATTTCATCCCGTAGCTCAGCCGAAATGTAAAATGAATGGCAATCGAGCTCAAGTCTTGGTGTTCTCTCCTGTACCTAGCTCAACCACAAGCCATGACTGCAACTATATAAGCCAGGCAACCGTAAAGTCACTAGAGAATTGCATACTAAGCATGTACCTGCCATAATCAATTTCCCAAATCAAAGTGGCAATAGATTCCTTGACTTAATCCACGGCGTGATCACTCAAGCCTTACTGAAGAATCATTTTCCATAGTCCACACAAACCCAGGCATGTCCAACCTTGGCCCAGCAACAGTCCTGTATATATAAAGCTTCTCAACAGGACAACTGTCTGGCCTTGAATTTGGAGGTCCTCTTTCATCAATGACTTCAACGTTGAGTCTGGGCATTTTCTGACCCAGTTGCTTACATGCTCCATAACTCACAGAGCAGGAGGACATCCAAAGGGATCGCATTGTCTCCAGCTTTGCAGCATTTGCCAGAAGGGCTTTGTCACCAAAGGGGCAGTCCCTGATCTCCAGCTTCCTAAGATTATCACATCCAGACAGCACATGATGAAGCCCCAAATCACTATCTCCAGCAAAAGCCACAGATAGCATCTCCAGCTTCTTCCCATAAGTCCCAATATACTCAAAAACACGATCAGTAAGAAGACCAGATAGGGATAGGCGTTCAAGATCCTTGCAATGCTCCACAATAGCCCCAAAACCAGAATCCAGCGGTTCCCGGGTAAGATAGTCAGGAGTTCGAGGCTCAATGATACAAAGCCGAAAACGAGTCATATTAGGCCTGTTCCGTGCAATTGTATGCAGGGCTGCATTAGACATTTGACGACAAAAATACAGAACCGATTGGAGCTTGGGGCAACCTTCAGACACAGAGACAAGGCCCTGCTCTGTCAATGCAACATTTGGTTCTAAACCAAATGGGTCAGACGGAAACACCCTTAACTCCCTTAGATCCTTACATGATGCGGCAATGGCATCAAGACCAGCATCTTCTATGTAATCCAGCACCTGTAACAATTACCTTAGTTAGCATAAGAGTTTAAAGTATGACTCCAATAAGCGAATCTGTAAATATTTAAACAAAGGACAAGCAATAAACCGAAAACTCATAAATTGAACGTACCCAGAACCGCGACAAATTTGGGCATTGACTTATAAGCTTAATGAGATCAGAGCTTTGAATCGTAGCATAGCTCATGTTTAGCGATGTTAGCCTGGAGCAGATGGGGTAGACAGCTGGAAGGTAGGAAGGGAGCACATCCCAAAAGCCAGACAAACTCTTCAACTGCTTGCACCCAGAAAATGCTGCTTCCAGGTTAGAGAAAACCTCTGGTCGCATCTCAGTTGTGTATACTCCTGTGCCTAACTCAACCAGCTGAGGACACCTGTGAATTAGGTTGGGTAGTCTATCAAGGGGCACAGCTCGATTGAGACGTAGGGTCTGCAGGTTTGTACACCTTCCAAGCAGTCGCTCTAGTGCAGATAAACTCACCTCATTGACTAAGCAAGAGATGTTAAGTGAAACTAATGACGTGTATGAATCAGGAAAGTGGCTTAACCAGTGCCCACTAAGGTCCTCCACTTCACTCTCTTGCAAGTCCAACTCCCTCAAATTCCTACAATGCGTACGCACAAAGTGGATTTATCAATGACATCGTCAAGACACTTCAGTTCAGAACTGTAATCCTCTATGAATTTCTTACAGAAGAATGCAATGTAGCACAAAGAACCGCAGCCAAAATTTAACATCATTGTTATCGGCTATGACCCGACATTAGCATATAATCCTATCCTATTCAACACAGACGCACCAAACATAAGCAAAAGCTTAGAAGAAACGCATCAAACATTTTCTTTTCACGTCGTTAGACCACCCCCTCTTATCCGTATCAAACCAAAAAAATGTCCCTCTAAGCATGCAGGTATCCCAATAAGCACATACGGAAAATAAATATTTAACTCAAGATTTAAATGAGGTGCATTCTCAGTCCAAAGTGTTTTATCTTGTAAACCAATTATAAATTATAAAGTGATAAAAAATGACTGATTTCTGTAATAATGGGTTTGTCTAACTTCCCCAAGTGAAAATGGGATTAAATAAATAAGCAGAGAAATTAAAGTGAAATCAATAAGCAGAGAAATTTTCGCTGCAAAGTTAAACAACCCAATTTTGAGTACCCCGGTTACTGGTGAATGAAATTATCAATTATAAGAATAATATTTCGGGGAATAAATAACACAAAAAAAAATTCAGCGAATAATTTAAACCAATCACACTCACAGTGCCAAAATTCCACACATTTTTGTACCAACAGCGCCAGAGCACAAACCACACAGAAAACGTAGTTACAAAATTTCACATTTTTTTCCGGATGCTCAGAGGAGAAAGAAAGCAGATCTAACTCATCTAACATAAACCAGAAAAAACGAATAGAAATAACAATACGTCTCTCAGTCAAATTTATCATCACGCCCGTTACAAAAATTCATCAATAGAAACCAAAAAAACAAAAATAAACAAATAAACAATATAACAAAATTTCGCTATCAATTTCTACTCTTGAGAACCAATCCCTAAGTAGTTAAAATCCAAACCAGATAGCATTTCATTAAGCATACACAAAAATGAGCCAAATCCGAACACGAAACGGCGAGAGAGACGACGTCGTTCATATTAACCATAACGCAAAACGAAACTCAAAAAAAGATCCGAAGCAAGGCAAGTTAGCTACCTACAACTACAAACTCCAGCAATGCATCGTTCCACAAAACTATAACCAAGACTCAGAGAGAAGCAAAAGGCGAGAGAAGAAGAAAACAAAGAAACCTGCAGTTAGCAGCAATGGCGGCAAGTCCATCGGTAGTAAAACCCTCACATGAAGTGAGAACCAACACCTTGAAGTTCTTAAACGACTTCGCAATAAGTTCAAGGTTCTCGTCGGTGATGACCATTCTCTTGAGCCTGATCTCTTCGAGCCACGGCAACGAACAAGCCATGGCTGCGATCCAACGACAAACGTAACCGCCCCAACCGTCAGGGACCAAATTGAAGTCCGCAAAGTGCGGCTTCCCCTTAAGTGCAATGGATCTCACCTCCGGGAACCGCTTGATCACCGTCATAGGGCTCACGGCGTAGCAGTTCCCGACGAAAACCTTTCTCCTACTCCACCGTTCGATCTCGTACCACGACTTGCACACCAACGAGATCGCGTTCCGGTCCTTCTCGCTCGAAATGAACGAGAACACGTGCTCCAGCACCTCCTCCGGAAACGAAAACGTGTACGCCATTCTCTGCATAGGGGAAAAATATCAACGAATAACTTAACACACAAACGACGTCGTTTAGTAACACACACGCACTTGCACTGTTAGATCTAAGAAGCCATTAACAACGAAGCGAGAGTTATGTGTGTTTTGTGTGTGTTGTGTGTGATGTGAGTGAGAGAAAGACGGAGAGAGAGGATAAGAAGTTTATGTTTATGCTGTGTTATGTTGTGTGTCCGGTAAGGTTAGAAATTAACCATGGTTAAATATGTGGTGTGGTGGTGAACTTAGAGACTGAACTGGTTTTTTTTTTTTTTTCAATTATGAAGGGGACACGTGGTGGAGGGAGATGATTGTGGCCGTTGGATGAGGAGGGTGAGAACTTGATCTTATCCGTTGAGAAGGATGGAAGAGGAGCCGCAGAAAACGGGTGTACGTGAAAGCCGTGGACCATATGGGGACGAGATTTTCTTATATGTCGTTATTTTCTCGCGACTCGTCGGGAATGGGAAGACCGACAGGGTTTTATCGCGGAGAGAACAGGGTTTGATAAAGTGTAGTCATGTGTACCGTAAGGGGGTGTGGAAGGGAATCTCATGATTCGCGTTGCACGGCTGGATGTGAAGAGATGGGTGGAGGATACGGTGGGGACCACCCGCGATGCACGCATATTATATTTTCTAGGTTGAGAGAGAAAAAATTTCAATTTGTGCTGTGTTTTGTGAGTATTGTGTATGTATATTTATTATTTGAGGGAATGATGATATGAAGTGGAGTCTGGAAATCATGACATCATGGCCGTCCAATCATATGTGACTGTTTCATTCTATGATTCTCACAGTCAGATATTTGTTTCCGGTTTCTAACACATTTCGTATCAAAATTATATTTTCTCACTCAATCCGACCTACTTCAACTCTCGAAAGAAACCTAGGTCCACTTTATTTAATGGCATCATACACTAACCTAATCATCGATGCCATTATTTACCATATGGTTATTATGGTACGAGTACGAATCAGCCTGCATTTATGACCTTATCCTGCATATGTCAAATATACAACCATCCATCAAATAAATCCTACTGTACTATGCTATAATTTTACACACTAATCATCATATTATGATAATTGCCATGACACCTTTTTTATAAAAATTAAATAATCATTTTTTTAAACTCCTTTGTCACCTAAATTAGGTGATATTTATTTTCGAAATCAACAAACTTTAAAATGCACTTATGTCAGTTTCAAATAAAAACACTGTTTAAAAAGCTGCAAAATTTCGAGTGAAGTAATTTTTGGTGTTAAATGAAGGTCTGGGGTGAATTTAAATTAATTAAAAAGCTGCAAAATTAGTGAGGGTACCAAACCCCTGAACAGTGTATAAATCTCTTCAGTTACCGTATTGGTTAGTTAGTGATCTTCTTTTGCCCCTTTTTGATAGATGCTGATCATAGATCTTTGATTAGTTAAATTATATTATTATTATTATTATTACTATTATCTTAAGTTCACCCTGACAAGCAATTCTCTAAAAAGTGTTAGCTTAGCACAGGTGGCAATGTCCAATAAGAAATCAAGTAGATGAACAAATTTTGTAAGGCAAGAATTGATTGGCTTTTATCCATTCCATGGTATATATTCAGTCAAATTCTAATCTAGATGGGAAGAATTCCAACATGTCAAGCTACCTCCAAAGGAGGAAATAAACAAATTCAAAGCACCAACCATTTCCTTTCTCCTTTTTTTACATAATACATACAGCTGTTAGGTTTATTTATTTTGTAATAGCCATCAAATTCGCATCTTTGACACAAACTATTATCTCATCTGCTTTCCCAAATTATTTCAAATTAGAAAACATCATATAAATTATTAAGTTTAAAAAGCATTAACAGTATGTTACACCAACAATTAATTATAACTTAAATTTTATTATTAAAGTCAACCAACTTACTATAAATAATAAATTATAATTTATTAATTTTCGAAAATAATTTGGAGTTGCGGTCATAATCTTTTTTTTTTCTCTGAGTTATATTAAAAATTATTTTAATTAATTGATGGTATAAAAATAATCCATTAACGATCCATATTAATTCAACTCTTATATGTTTTGATTAAGAAACATAGACTAACTACTCCACTAGGGTTGTATTTAAACACATTGGTAGAAGAAAAGAAAATATAGTTTGAAGTACCTAACTTATATATTAACTGTATACACTAGCATGCTTCTTTTCTCATTGAATTAATACACATAAATAAACACTAGTAACGTATATACACAACATGTTCAAATTCGGCTATGATGGCCCCATACCCTTTTAGAATAATAAATATATCTATGACGGAAAACCAATGCATTATTTGTAAACAACTTCTTAAATAAACTAGTGATATATTAGAAAGCGAGAGAAAATAATTTAAGGAGTAATACTGTCATAAAAATACTACTATCATTCTATATCTAATATGTGATTTATAGATTTTTTTTTTAGTTATGATCTATTTGTTTCTCCACATTTATTCATAAAAATCTATTTACCCTAGAATATGTTACCGAGATCTATTTATTTTAAATTATATAGATGTAATTGTTTATTTATTACAAATAGAACATTGAAATGGTACAATTCTCACCCAGTAACAAATAACTTTGGACTAGTTTTCAATCAAAATTTAGATACCTGAAATTAAATGATAATTATTTGGTATCACGCGAATCTTGAGTTTGTATTTTCCTTGGACAGGCTATGGGCATATCGTATCTATGAATTAAATGATCATAGTATTAGGGAAATAATAATAAGTACTCCTTGCACAGGTGTATGTACCATATGAAAATAGTAATGAAAATTTATGAGACTTGCATGAAAAGGAAAATAATAACAAAGAAAATAGTGAAGTGAATAGAAACCCTAAGAAGCAAAGAAAATAAAAAAAGAGGAGCAGAGAGAAAATCCAATGGCTTTGTTGAGGAATCGATTAAAGTACAAACAAGGTGCACGTTGCATCTTAATCAAAGTCCCATTCTTCTCCTTCATCAGAACTTTTTTCACAGTGTACGGTCTGCGTAATGTGTATTGTATTTTAGTTACACGTATGCCAACAAAAGCTAAAGCCTGCACACATTTTTCTTTCCCTATTCTAATAATGAAATTCAAAAAAAATTCCTTTGTTTTGTTTTGTGACTTTTGTCCACTCCTACACATAAATTGGTAATTTTGTATAATATACATAGCATGCATGAGTGATGACCATTACCCAAATTATTGGTGAGGCTAAGTGAAATTACTAGATTACCCTTGTTGTTGTCGTTTTCTCTTTGTGACATAAAGGGTATTATGGTCAGATGATGACAACGACATGATAGTATGGGGTTTCGCTCGCTGGGCATGGACTCCATTGAGCTGTCCCTTTTGTGTCCAAAAGCTGAGACTAGACAGTAGAATGAGAGAAAGAGAGCCTCTGAAGGAGAGAATCAACGGTTCAGATTTCATCACAGATCAAGCTTTGTCTCTTTCGCTCTGTTTTCAAAACAGAAAAAATAAATAAATAAATAAATTATGATTATTATTTTAAGAAACTGAGGTAATGAAATAATATTCAGTTTATTAATCTCTTTCTTTCTTTGTTTGAATTATGAATTACAATAATTTCTATAAAAATAATCAAACGAGACTGAATTGTCTTACAAGTATAGTTCATTATTTTATTGGTAAGAAATTGAGTTTATGATTTTAAAAACGCATTAATGAATTGTGTTTAATATTAAGCCCACGCACGGTTCTCCGGGATTCTCTCTCTCCCTCGAGTGGAATTAAATTGTAATCAGCTTAAATATTTTAGTATATGTCTCGTACGTGGTTACTAGTGTTTAAGGTACCCTTCAGCATTATTGATTTCAAAAATGAGTCTGACAAAAGAAAAAAAAATGAATTCCAAATTGTGTATGAAATATTTATAGACTAATCTAATACGAAAAAATAAATTAAATTAGTGCTAAATTAAAGAGTTTCATTTGAGAAATATGGAGGAGAGAACAACGTAATTTTTTATTATTAGAATGATCCATAATTCATAATTGATCTAGCCAGATTATTTGAGATAGGTGTATTTATTATTTTATTTTATAGGACTTTTAGGTACTCCTAATTATCCAAGTCCTAGTGTAGATGGCAAGATCCTATTCAAAATTAGAAACCTTTGTACTCATTTTTAATTTCTTGTACGATTTATTACCTAATTATTTAGTTGATATGCTTTATGGTTTTAAAAAAAATATAAATTTATTTAATTCGTATGTGCAACATATTTTTCTAACTAAACATGTTACAATCTTAAGTGAAAATTCCAATATTTAATGTTCCAATAGTACATCATGGTTACAATGGTATTCTACGATCAATGATGGCTTAACTGATTAAGTAGTATGGGTTCTATAAGGGGTGGTGGTCAAGTAAACGTTACAGAGAATGGATTGTCTCTCTCTTCTGACTCCAGGTGCACTAGGCCTGCAGGCCAAATGTCCAATAAACCAAGGCCATAGCTAATGAACTGTCAATGATCAATCATCATCGTCTTAATGACTATACATATCATCAAACCAATTTCTTTTTTTGAAAATTAATAGTAAGAAAGTTACTTTAAAATTATCGTTTCATAGAGTTTCACAAAAAGTTTGTTTGACTGGTTATTTCGTCGGAGAGAAATGGAAAGAATATGAGAAAGATAAATTGTTATTTAACCAATTAAAAACATGAACGTAAATAATTAAAATAAATAAATATGAAATGGTATTGAATTTTCTTAGTTTTGACTAGATAAAAAGTTAACGGGTAACATCTTTTACTATAAATTATAAGCGTTGGGACCATGTATAAATTTAAGTAACTATAAAATCTTCCCTCACCTACGCCATCTCATTCCCCAACACAAGAAAAAATTATATACAGAAATAATGAAAACAAAAACAAGAAAAGCAGGGATGTCATGCAAATTCAAATTTTTAGCTGAGTCATAATTTTGTCTGTGGATTTTCTATGGCATTTATCATGGTCTCCTGAACTTTTTCTGTTCATTGAAGGCTATTGTGAGCCAATCTTTTTGGAAGTCTAATATAGGAGGGTGTGAAGTCTCACGTTATTATTTAGTAATGAGACTTATTGTATATATATAAGTGGGGGCAAACCTCACCTCATAAATTGATTTTGTGGGGTTGAGATAGGCCCAACTCACAATTTCAACTTGGTATTAAAGTTTATCCTAGATGTCGATGAAGATGTTGGGTCTACCATTGTAAGTCAATATTGGACTACCCGTTGAATATCGGGTCGTATTGAAGCACTCCATTTGAATAATTTCCATACTCGAAAAGTCCAGTCCCCTGTGTGGGAGGGGTATGTTGGAAGTCTAATATTGGAGGGGTAAAAAGTCTTACATCACCTAAAGACAAGACCTGTTGCGTGTATATAAGGTGGGGTAAACCTCAATTCACAAACCGGTTTTGTGGAGTTGAGTTAAGTCCAACCCACAATTTCTACATATTTATATAAATTAGTAGCAAGTCTCGCTGTCATAAGATTGTTTATATATTATTGTCAAAGACTATTTATTGTCATTAGATTAGTTTGCGGCTCAAATACACACTCCTAATTTATTCTCTTCCACCAGTGATGTTGAGAGGATTTTTGCTAATGTTTTGTTTGAACTAATTTGTCAAAAATAAAAAGATAGCATTCTCATTGGTTTATCTTTATCTTACATATTAGTTTTCACCTTTGAATAAAGTTTTATGACTTTTAAACATTAACGTTTTAAAATGCTCTTCGGTTTTTAGCCTCTCTTCTTGCACTTTTACTTTTTTGGTTGGTCACATTTTTTTTCCTTTGGGATGACCACCTCGACTCTGTTGAGACACATGTGTTATATATCCTGGAGATTTGTGTGTTATGTAGGTAAAATCTCTGAGGTGAATGCAATGTCACATTTCTCAATCTACTTAAATTCGTAACTGGGTGTTAATTTATGGTTTTGATTGTTGTTGGATGTACTAGATAGCACATGATTCAAGGACCAAGCCACGTTTAGACATTTTATGAACCACGGGTCAAGAGGACCACTCATACAAGACCAACACTGTCAAACTCTATTAACCTTTATCTGTTGGGGACCAATTCTTGTGACATTGACTTCTTTGTTAGCTCCACACTAGATTCAATTCCTACTACACAAAGACCCAACTTTTTCCAGAATGGCATTGCCAGTTTTGTTCACCAATTTTGTTTCTATCTAATTGAATGGCCTATGCTATTATCATTTTGTTCTCAAAATAGCTTGCTTTAACGAGAATAACCAAAATAACATTTGGGATTTTAAAATGATCATACATAGGTTTGTTCACCATTTTCATTTTAATTTTTTTTAATGTTTGGGACCTGGTCCAACTACTTGATATTAAATGCGAAACCCGAAGTGTCGCCATAAATCTTTATTGGTGTGATGTGAGATTGATATGTTTTCTTTGGACCTCAAGAACTTTCACTTTCCTTTTCTCAACTCTCATGATTTTCCTTTTTAATTGAAGTGAGTCATTGCCTAGTCTAAGAACACTTAATGTGCATTTATATTTTATTTGCTACTTACACATCCTTTTCACTATCCATGAAATATGAATCTCTTTATTTCCCATCCTTTTTATTCAATGAAGTGGCGAGAATTAGAAGCATCTCATGGTAGTCAAGTTGATAGCGAGTTCCAGAAAAATTCACACAAAGCAAGTACGAAAACTTCAACCATCACTTAAAGTCCATTATAAATTTCTAAATATACTATGCTTTACTGTGACATTAAAATAATAGAATAAATATGTCAAATAAGCTTGTAGTTTCATTATTTTTTATAAACTTAATTTGATAAGTGATGCTTTTATTCTATCAATAAAAGTCAAATATCTGATAACACACTGAGTTTATAAGACAAACCTACTTCAATTTTCACAAATTACACTTTTAAATAAGAGTTCACGTATTACACTCTTAAATAAGAGTGAGGAACGTTAAATATAAATATTTCATAATCAAGTGATTATGATATAAAAAATATTTAGTAAACAATTTTAATATATAAATAATCATATAATCATACAACTACTTATAAAATATGAAGAAAAAAAATTAATAAAAAAATTACATACAAATATATGTTTTATAAGTTAGTTAGTTATTTGGACGCATATTAGAGTTAATTGTTGTAACATTATTCTTAAAATATTTATTTTCGTGTATAAATTAAGTTCCACTTTCTTGACTAAAATATGATGATTTTTCCATATATATCTTTTAATTAATGTCATTGACTCATTGGTTGGTTAATCTCATTACATAACTATCTTTTTATTCTTTCTTTCACTTGTTTGAAAAGCAAGAATGATGAAAAGATTAATGATCCAATGCTACTGGGCCAGCACAGGTCCATTAGTTTAGTTTTTATCAGTGGGCCGTGGAAAAATGAGAAGCCCAATGATGGAGTTTTCCATATAAAAAAAGGGTGCGTTTCATGTACTTCAATTTCATAAAACCCTAATCGGGTTTGCGGACGCGCCGTTACTTGCAATTCACAATCGTTGCGAGACTCTGATTCGACTATGTTTTCTTTCTCTGTTTCGTATTTGTTGTTCACGGCGAGCGTTTAATTTTGTTTTAGTTGAATTTTCTTGTGAAGTTGGGAAAGGAACGAAAGGTTTTAATTTTGTTTTAAGAAATTGAGGATTGAATTGAGTATTGCTGGTGATGAAAGTATTATTGGCATGAGCTGCGGCAACATATATGCGCAGCGTGTACAACACGGGTTGTTGTTGCGATGAAGAATGTGCCAAAATGCTAATCTGAGGCTCTCTCTTTTCGCTTTAGGGTTTTCTGTTCTCTCTGTCATATTCCTTTATCGCTTCACAAAGCTTTTCTTGTGAATTGATTCTGATTATCGTCTCTAATTTAGATATTTTTATTTTATTGATGTTTATAGATATTTATATAATTTTTTATTTATTGAAACTATGCTACATAATGTTTTAATTATCAAAAATCTTTAATGTTAGGTGTTTATTATTATAGCACAGGGATTAAATTGATTGATTTGTTGTATTTTAGAGAAAAATTCTATAATTTGATTCATTTAAAGAATATATTTAAGAGAGATAATAATGATGAGATAAAATTTATGTTTTTTTTATATTTTTAAATTAAGAGAGCCACTAACTCACCGACAGAGAATAGCCAGTAAAAAGGGCCATGAGCCCAATAGAGTCACACAATTCAAAATTGTTGTATTTGGGCTTGGGCTTCAAATCTTGTTCCTTCATCTTAAAGCAGTTTATCTCCACCGAAAACAGGTTTTTCTAAAATATTGGGAATATTTTTTTCAATGATTCTGAATTGATTGATAAAAAATATTATAATTCATTTGATATTGTAAATTATAAATTTAGTAAATTATTGTTATACGGAATCTTTCTCTTATGAAGATTGACGAGAAGAATAAAAATGAGAAGGTTAGATAATTTTAGGAATTGTAAACAAAAAAGAAAAACTATAGGAACTTAAAGCAAATATTATTGTTTGTCAAGACAAAAAAAATACAAAACTAAAAACAAGTCAAATACATAAACAGATATTTATTAGAAGTAAAAAATACATTTACTTAATTAATCATGGCTAAATTACAGAAGAAAAAAATATTTGACTCAAAATATCTTGTGTTAAAATTTAAAAATTATCAATCATATTCAAAGAGGATTAACAAAGATTATTATATTAAGAAAAAAAAAGATGGGAATTTCTTCTTTACATTGCCATATAATAAAAAGACTCCAAAAAAATTAACTTTCCCACGAATTATACTCTCAGTTAATCTTAAAAAGTGAGCAATTTTGACCTTTGTCAATTTTAACATATGTCAATTGGACTTGAAGTTGAAACTTGAAAAGGAGTCTTTAGGAAGTAGCAAGATCCATGAACTAAATTTAATTTAGATTTGATTCGTAGGTTTGAAAGGTAGCTAAGCATTACTTTGACTGGTAGCTTTTGGTTGGTGTTAGATGTTTGTTGTAAAAAATGTTGTCAATTGGTAAAGTGTGTAGTTGTATGAGTTGGGCAAGAAGGAAAGATGTTGAACGTTACAGCCTCTAAGTAAGAGCCAACTTTATAGTTTTTGTGTTCATAAAAATCATACATAAGATAGAACAAGGAATAAGCTTCGTCTCAAATATCAATAGTCCTTCACTTGGGACCTATTTCTCCGTGCTTCTCTTCCTGCTGTGGCGTTTCCGTACGAGGTGACCAATAATAACATGGGGCCAGGCGGACCAGGGGGGCCTGGGCCTGGGCCTGGTGGAGGAGGTTGGGGTCCTGGGCCTGGTGGTGGAGGTTGGGGTCCTGGGCCTGGAGGGCCAGGAGGGGGTCCTGGGCCTGGTTGGGGTTTTGGGCCTGGTGGGGGACCTGGGCCTGGTTGGGGTTTCGGGCCTGGAGGGGGACCTGGGCCTGGTTGGGGTCCCGGACCTGGTGGCTTTTTTGGGGGATTTGCTAATGGTTTGTGCAGCCTCATATCTTCATGGTGAGTAATTCTTTTTAAGGAAAAAAAAAAAGAAATTGATGCATAACATAAAGATTTGTGTAAACTCAGTCCAACACATTGTCATCAGACACATCCACTGAAAAGATTACACATCATTAAAAATAAAAAATAAAAAATAAATCAATTTTCTTTTTCTCTTCCATTCATCCTTCGTTTTTTACTCACACATCACACATGTATGTATGCATTAAAAAATTTACACACAGTTGAATGATGTGTGATTATTTTACTAGATGTATCTAACAGGATGAAAATCGGTTTTACTTTTGATTTCTATTCATGTGTAATTTTTGTAATGCAGCTTCTACTGCTTGTGCTGTTGTTGGCTGTTCCAAGATTGTTTCGGTGGTCCACGCGGCCCAGGTGGCCCAGGCCCTGGCCCAGGCATGCCACCTCCTTACTGACTGTCAAGCCCGTTGCCATATGTGTTAATTATCTTTACTTACAGTTTCGACCTATCATTTTTACCATGTACCTATGTAATGTGAGGCTATTATTTTTATACATGTCTTACTTATAGTAGACGTATCTTTTTGCATGAATTAGGTTCATTACATTGCTTAAATCATCTCGCATTGAATTATTCTATCAGAATAATGATTTTAATTAAGAATTTTAGGAACTTAGTTATGTTAAATACTATAAATGAGAGAGATTTATTAGTCTTAATAATCTTATTTAACTTTAATGTAATTGTTTTCCGAAGAATATATATAATTTATACAAATAAAATAAGGTTAAATTACATTTTTTACTCTTCACGTACTTTTCAATCAGTAACTTAAGATTAAATTTAATTCCATAATTTTAGTCATTTTGTAATTTTTTTAATCTGTAATATTAATTCTCTCGCTTTTAATGTTTATGATTTTGACATTTTTTCTTTAGGACGATTTTGAGACCACTTTAATTTTAAATTTGATTTTTCTATGATTATTTTCTCCTTTATTTTCTTATTATTATTATTATTATTATTATTATTATTATTATTATTATTGATCTCGGATATTTTATAGTCACACAACTCACCATAACTAATCTTTTGAGACAACGAGACTCAATTAAGAGATTTACACCTCTTATATTTAAGCAGCAATGTTATCTACTAAACGTTGATTCTATTATTTTAATTATCGCCATAACATTTTTTTTTTTTTACATTTAACTTAAGTTAATGTAAATAATTCTTACGTCGTTATAATATTGATACTATATGTTAAACTTACAAGTATACAATACGACACTTTATTTTATTTCTACTCGAGCAATTTTCTTTTAAACCCAGTCATCAAAATCCAAGTTAAAATGTTATTTATATTTTTAATTCTTCAACCAAAAGTATATTATAAAGGAAAAAAATATACAAAGGATAAGAATGATGTTTTATATTTTTAAATAATGCAAATGTTGTTTAGTAGTTGACCTTCTTTAAACATATTTTGAGAGAATTGTTTTATTTTTTTATAATTAAGTTTAGTTTAGATGATTTTCTTTAAAAAATCTAATCTAACCCAATCTAATATGGTTTGGGTAATTAATTTTTTTGTCTTAAAACTATAAAATATACTCATTTGATTTGAATTGATTTAAAAACACAACGCGAAATTTTATACAAACTGATTATTTCATACTAAAAGAATATCAAAACAAATGTTAAAAAAAGGAGACGATTTTGATCTTTTTTTTAAAAAAAAATTGAGATTGATTATCATTTTTCTTTTTAAATCAGTTTGAATTTAAACACCATTAATATTAAGCTAAAAATGTTTTTTTTTTTTCAAAATTGGCTCCATAAGCAAAGGAAAAGAATAATGACAAACTTCATTCACAAAAGAAAAATTAACAACCAAATAGGATTGGAAGTAACTAATAGTTCTGTCTCTCTTAATATGAGAAATCAATTTATTTGTTTTTTTACAAATTTATTGTTTAAATATGTCTTAAATGGATTATTTTTAAGAAAGTGATTATTCCAACAATATCAAGGGGCTTAGCTCATTAAGATAAATACGAGATGTGGATTATTGCAACTTTTTTATACATATATTTTATTCCTATGCGGAAAAACATTATTTTAAAAAAATTTCTCTCCATTCTCATTTTTTAATTTAATGAATTATTTACTCTTGACCGTTTGATAAAAAAATGAAATGTGATATATATGTATATATAATAAAATACTTTCGTTTGAGACATTTGATATAAAAGAATAATTTTTTTATGATTTATTTTTTCTTTAAATGTAAATTGAATTTAGGTTTTATAATAACACCCAGAATGCAAATAAAAATTAAAGTAATAACGATATTAAATACTTGTATTTTAGTTAAAAATAAGTACACACTCTCCATAGACACGTTACTATTCTTTCTCGAAAACAATTGACCAACTAATTTCTTTCAATTATGATGTGTCCGAAAATAGCAATTCTGACCGTTGCACCCAAAAAAAAATAAAGAAACTTTCCTACACGCTCCTGTTCATTCAGATCTACAATCTCACTTTTATGTATTTTTAGATATTATTTATTATTGTGATGTACACGACGACATCATAGTCTTATTATTTGGGATTTGATTTGACAAATCATATATATATTAGCTTAATTATGATTAAACTATCTTATTAATAAAAAAACAAAGGATCGTTACTCGTTATATATGAGTTTAACTTTAAATAAGTAGTGTATGAACCAGATTCCGTTTTATTGGGCCTAGTTGGGCCTAGGATGGCATACACGTGGAGGAATATGATAGGTGAAGAGTTAAGAATGAGACAGAAATTCAAAATGTGAAAGAACATCATAGTATTTGTATTTATCATGCAAGACTCACTAGAAGTGTCCTTGAGTGGACGCAACTCCACCACAGTTTCAGATGAACACAAACACACACAGAGACAACAAAGATTAAGACTTTGATTCAGTTTGAGTGTGTGATTCACATTGTGGAGGAAGTTTTGTGAAGGGAAAAAAAATCAAAGCCTTTACTCATCCTGCACCTCATAAACAACCACTTAGTTAAGTCAAGGTACCTCTCTTTCTTCTCTGTTTCTATATTCACTTGTGTTATGGACTTATGGGTGTTGTAAAGTTTGAGTCTTTTGTTCTTTTGGTCTCGTTTTGTGGCTTGTTAATCTTCTGGGATAATCTCCAAACCATCAAGTGTTGACTAGTTAGTCCAAGTTGTTGTACCTCGTGTTTGTTTCTCTTTGTTTTGAACTCTCTTGTCGTTTTTGTTTCTCTCTATTTGTTGATTTATTTGTTGCCCTTCTTTATGGTTTTCATTTTAGTTTTGGGATTTTTGAAAGTTGAATGTTTCCTGTTGTAGATCTCACATTCACAACTCACGTGAGTACATAGCTAAAATAGTTTAATAAATGAAGGGTGAGTTTTAAGTTGTGAGCTAAATTTTTAACTTGAGTTAGACTCAAATTCAAATTCAAGACTGTGTCAGAACTTATTTTAGTGTATAGTCCTTCCTATTGAAGAGATTTGTAAAATCTGATTTCATTAACTTTTCAAGGTAATACAAGTAACATATACATATACATGTTTGTTATAATTGATGGGTGGGATATGCAGGGGATAAGTTAAGATATTCAAATTAAATTTGTATTCATTAGAATTGTTGACAGGAGATTCAGAATTAAGTTTTTAATCCTCTATTATTTCAAATTTTAAGTTTTAGTTCCTTTAAAATTTGTTACTAACTTTTAAGTGACGTTAAATTAAACTGTTAAAAGTGGAAAAACTTAATTAACTCTTCAAAATAAATACAATTTGAATTGATGTGATAATAGATAAGCTGCTAAACTAATTTCCAGCAACAGTAAATTGATAACAAATTTAAACAGGAATAAATTGAATTGATGTTACGCATTTGAATTGAAAGTTTCTACAAAAACATCATGTTTTAAATGTTTAGCCTATGGTATGAAGGGTATGCAGAGACTATGAAAATTGTTAAAATGATTTATATAATTGGGAAAGAACTCATACCTCATGAGCTAACTAATGTTTGGGGTTAAGCACAAATCTAAGTTCTTATGCTTCTCCTAGTTGTAGTAATAGCAGCAGTAATGAAATGACGTGAATAACCTTGGTCTATGACATGAACTTGTGTGTTTGTGATACATTCTTTGTTATTATTATTGATTCTTATGGTTCTTTGAGGATCAAGGTTCATTATTGTTGTTTTCTTTGTATGTTTCTTTTCTTTTCATATATAAGTTGTTGGGGATATAACCAAGAGAAGAGTGAAGAAGGACAAAATGGCTGAAATGATGAAGAATCAACCGTCACAGTGGTGGTGGCTTGATAGCCACATTACTAGTAAACGATCACCATGGCTTCAATCCACTCTCTCTGGTATGTATTTTGATTATTTTCTTATCAAATTTGTTACAAGAATTTGTTTTTCTATTGTCAAGTGAAAAATTGCCGTGCTAAAAGAAAAAGGGGGGCACCGTTATGATATATTCGAGTGTTACTTTTCAAGTTCCTTACCTTTTCTACCTTTTGCCCTGTGAATTTAGCCGTTGGAGAACCTTTTTGTACACATTCATTTTGAGGCTTGGCTAACGCTAATAATCACTATCTTTATTGCTATGGACACGAGTTAAGAAATCAAGTTAACAATAAAAATAGAAAAATAAAGTATTTAATGTGAAAAAATCTTAAGCTATGTAATTTTACACCTCCCACTGAAACTTTCTTCTTTTAATTTATTAATCAAAGACATTAGTTAACATTTGCCTAAAAAAATTCATTACAAATTACATTGGGTATATGTTGAAAATTAATGAGGTAAGGTGTGCCTTAAGACATTGGTTATCATTTGCCCTTTTTTTTTTGTAAGAGTCTTAATAAGGTTAAATAATAGAATTATTTTTTAAAGACCATAAATGTAATAAAATTATGGTCGTAATACATTAATACTAATCATATTTTTGTTTAATAAAAACTTTTCAATTTTAATTTCATTTAACCATGAACATTGTTTAAACTTTTCCTTATTTAAAAGCTAACTCTGATCCTAACATGCCAATAAATTTAAGTGTGATTTGCTGTTGCATGTTTATTGCAGAGCTAAATGAGAAGACAAGAGCAATGTTAAAATTAATTGAAGAAGATGCAGATTCCTTTGCTAAACGTGCAGAGATGTATTACAAGAAGAGACCAGAGCTTGTGAGCATGGTTGAGGATTTTTACAGGTCACACCGTTCCCTAGCTGAGCGCTATGATCAAGTCAAACCTGATACTTGTTCTTTAGGGTCACCTTTTGCTTCAGCCAAGTATCAGTTAGAGAAGTTGATGACCTTTTCAGATCATGGATATGATACTTATTCTGAGCATTGTCATGTTTATGAGTCTGAGGAATCTGAAGTTGATGATCCTGATGAACAAGAGGAGGAGGAAGAGGATACCAAGTTTCTTAATAACTGCACAAAGGAGGAGCAAATGTCGTTTGTGGCTATAACTGATGTAGAAGAAGTGATGAGGCTGAGGGATGAAATTAAGAGACTGAATGAAGAGAACAAGGCTCATGAGGATCAAATCAAGCAGAAGGGTAGCATTTGTGATGAAGTGATGATGTTGAGGGAAGAAATAGAAAGGCTTAGATATGAGAATGAGGCACAGAAGAAACAACTCAAGCAGAAAGATGAAGAGAAGATAGAGGTGATAAGGCAACTGAGTTCAGCAATAGATTTGCTGAAGCAGGAGAATGTGAAGTTGAGAAACTTCATTGCTAAGGAGTCCAACAAGAAATGGAAGAATCCATTTGAGATCAACAAACTTGTAGAAGCATTTTCGGTGAAGTTGTTCAATGCTACTTCGAAGAATCAGCCCAGTGTTGAGCTCTCTAGATGTGGTTGATAAAGTTAGCAGACTGAGTAGTTATGTACAACAATACTATAAAGATGTTTATATTTATGTTAGGATCTTAATACCAACATAGCCTAGCCTGAAAATCTTTATATATTATTATGTTCCTTTGTCTTGGAGTCCTTGAGTATTTGTCATATTCATTATATTCTTTTGTATGTCTTTTGTTTATTAAGTTGTATTACATTCCAATTTTCAATGTTGTATTTTGTAATTTCTTATATGAAGTGCACTCCAATTTCTATCTTTGTTTTACATGCATCGCCCTCTTTCCTAGTGTGAAACCTGTTTACTAGAATTTCATATCTCAATTTCGTCCCCAGATATGAAAAAAAAAGGTACAAAAAGGTAAATAAACAAGTAAATAAAATTGAATAAACAATAACTGATGTTAATAAAATAAAAGCATAAAATATAAGATGTGAATAAATAATTGAAAGGTTAGAGAATGAAAAATAGAGGTGTAAATATTAATTAACAAAGTTAATATTGGATCAAATGCTTCCCACCTATTAAGACATCGTTACTTTTTTACTTAAGAGTAAAACAGTTTAAATAATTTTTCATCAGCAATTATACTTGAAGTCGATTTTTTAATCTTGATTTTTATACTAATTATTAGAGAGAACTTATCATTAGACTAAAAACTATAATAATTAAGTAGGGCGTAACTTTTTCTATTTAAAAATATAAATATACGATCAATTATGATTTGTTCTACCTTAATCTCCAATAATTAAGATATAGCCATAAAATAGATAATAAATAATTATCTTAAAAAAATAAATATTAATTAGTGGAGTAGGCCAATTGATAAATTTTCAAAAATATCATAAACTAACATATGACGTTCCTCTTCTCTCCGTGCATATTTTTATCTCCGTTTTTAGTCATCATTTTACATATATAAATTCCGTCCAATAATCTCTTAGACAACATTTTACACTATAGAATAGATCATAAGCGAATGGAGAATTATAAATATTTTATTTTAATTTAAATATTTTCATTCTATTATATTACATTATATTCTAAATAATCCAATTAAGAATAATTTATCTAATCTTTTTATATAATTTATAATAATTAATTATATCTATTAATTAAATTAATAATTTTTATTAAATTATTTATGCAATTTTTATTTAAAATAGATTAGACAGTCTTTTTTAGCCGTAATGGACCATACCCGGTGGTGCCTTCTAGTCATTCTACATGCAATTTTATTTCACTACCAGCAGTTAAACAACCAACTAATTTATAAAATATATTAATTTTTTATTAATTTTTTCTTTTTTTTTTTCACATTCGGTGGTTGCAGTTGTCTCTTACCAAAGTAACCAAATATTTTTCTTTTACGTGTATGTTCTACAGCCTAGTTAAAGCAAAAGTAGGGACCAGTTTTATCCCGGCAACCACCAAATGAGATTTATATAAACTAATTTCTAAAACATTTAATTAGAGAGATAATATGGCAATGGAGGAATCAGTGGTAATAATAATTGGAGCCGGAACTTCTGGTATTGCCACTGCAGCATGCTTAAGGAAACAATCAATACCTCACATAATTCTGGAGAGAGAAGATTGTTTCGCTTCCCTCTGGCAAAAATACAGCTACGACCGTCTCCACCTTCATCTCACAAAACAAGCGTGCCAGTTACCGCACATTGAGTTTCCTAAGTCATACCCTCACTACGTGCCACGTAAGCAGTTTGTGGAGTACTTAGGGAACTACGTTAACCACTTCAACATCAACCCTCTCTACGACCGTGCGGTGGAGCTGGCAGAGTTTGATGAGAGAAAAGGGTTTTGGAGAGTGAAAGCTCAGAATAGGAGATCTGGTGAGGTTGAAGAGTACTGTGGAAAGTTCTTGGTTGTGGCGAGTGGCGAAACCGCTGAACCTCGTGTGCCTCTGATTCAAGGGTTAGAGGATTTCAATGGGAAAGTTATTCATTCAACAAGGTATAAAAATGGGAACGCTTTTGAAGGTGAACATGTTCTTGTTGTTGGATCTGGGAATTCTGGCATGGAGATTGCTCTTGATTTGGCCAATTTTGGCGCCAAACCTTCCATCGTTGTTCGCAGCCCGGTACTACTTTGTTCAAAATTATATATTTATTTTTCGTCATTAACTAATTCCTTGCTTTATTAGTTCATTCTCAATTCACTTTCAGTATGGAAAGTTTTTACATAAACCTGTCTTATGTGATTTTTATGAAATTAAGTAGGATTTAATTGAAATACGTCACAAAAAGTTTCTATTTAGCAGAAAGCGAATGTTCCATTTCTGCGGCGGCAACATCCATCACTTTAGATCAAGATAATTAAAGCATCTCTCACAAAGATCTGTGTATATATCTTTATTTTATCTCAAAATGTTCTGTCTGTGTTAATTTTTTTTTTTTTACAATCGCAGATGACATATTTTAATCTTAAATTATTTTGTGTAAATTAATAATTGATTCATTAATATATAATTATTATTTCCAAGATCTTTATGATAAATATCAAGAAAAGTTTTTTAAGATCAAATCTTAAGAATAAGATCAGCTTGTAAGATTTTACCGAAAATGTTCTTATAATGTTATCACTATAATTAATTTATGAGACTGTGACAAGAGTAAAATATATGCCGATAATCCAATTACATAATACCGTTTATGGATGCTAATGAGTTTTATATAAATATCTTTATTATGCTAATGATAAATTTGAATACATGACTATATGAATTTTTTTATGCTAATATATAATGTATATATCAATTAAATTCAAGTGAATGAATTTACACATGATTTCTATTGAGATGATTGTATAAAATTTATTTACGACCTCACTTATAAATTAATTTCTCATTATTTTTCATGATTGTTAGATAGTGATATACATCTTATCTAACTATCGACTTATGAAATATTTATTTATGGGTGGGACAAACTTTTTCTGATTCACAGTGAAAGCTGCAAGAAATAGTGAATGATATAGCAATCTACTACTGCACTACATTAGGTTCCATGCAGCACTGAGAATTTACAATGATTAGCAATATAAATAAAATAAGTGGGGGAAGCAATACTTAATGAAAATCAGACTTCAACCGAAATTCTAATGTAATGTTCTTAGGTGTAAAAGTTGTTATTGGGCAACCAACATTTGTCTAAGATTGATTGTGTTATTATGATTATATGTGCAAGTAGGTTCATTTTCTGTCAAGGGATATGATGTATTATGCCTCGGTTTTGCTCAAGTATCTGTCGTTCAGCATGGTGGAGAAATTGTTGGTGATGGTTAGCAAGATTGTATATGGGGATCTGAGTAAGTATGGGATACCTTATCCCAATGAAGGCCCTTTCACCATGAAGATGAAGTACGGTAAGTTCCCAATCATTGACTTGGGAACTGTCAAGAAAATCAAATCTGGTGAGATACAGGTACGAGAAATTTTAGTAAATTAATTAATTTGGACCACAAATTTTATATTAATAAAAAATGATAGTGAACAAATTAGTTTTGAACCAAAACGACAAAACATTCAAGAAACAAAGGAAAGAAAAAACGACGTTTTTATACGCCGCAAAACTACCGTGCGAATCTGAATAATCATAGGAACCTGAGAATTGCCGAAGATATGCTATCTTTCAAAAGGACAAAAACTAGAAAATACGAAAAATTGGGTTCGTGTTAAAATTGGAGAGGAGTGTTGAGATAGGAGAGTCAAACAGATTAATAGAAAATTATGCTATAGGGTATCTATGAAGAATTTATGGGAGTTATTGATGAAAAGAGGTTGGATGTAGTTAAATATAATGAAATGGAATGTTATTAAATGCATAAAACAAGATTTTGATTCCATTTCATTCTCTTGAAATTGATAGAGAGAAGAGTGAAAATAAATAATGAAATAAGTTATACTAATTTTTATTATATTCCATCCTACTTCTAAATTAAAGGTATTGTAGCTGAGACCAAATTATTTTGAGTCCACTTAAGCCTTGGTCCAGTCCTCTTACTAAGTGGGTTAATTAAGGGTTTAACCCCGCAAGTGGGCTAAAGGTCATTTATATATAGTGGGTTAAGTAGACTAATTCCATGCCTTAGGACAAGATGATATCTCTGATTATAAAGGAAAAATTCAATCTCAATTATAAAGGAAGCAAATAGTGGGTGCAATATTCCTTTAAACTTTTGAGATAAGAAGAAAGTTTTATTAAAATATATACATTTTTTCCAATTGTCCTCTTATCACCAATCATTGTACAAGAGTACATATGTGAATGTGGTTGGGATATAGAATGAGTTGCATTCTATTATTCTAATGTAGGTGTTGCCAGCAGAAATAGAAAGTATAAGAGGTAATGAAGTTCTGTTCCGGGATGGTAAATCGCACCCGTTTGATTCAATTATTTTCTGCACAGGCTTCAAGAGATCAACTCATAAGTGGCTTAAGGTATGTATCGTATTGATTTTGTATGTGCCACAATATTGACTACGCTTTAGTGGGTGACCTTTTATTAGTGAATAAATTGTTACATTATATTCCTTCTAAACTATCTTATGTTGTGGACAACTATCATGCAAGAAATTAAATTTAGAATGACATGAGAAACTGACAATATTAATTTGTTCTAAACAGGATGGTGATGATCTTCTGAATGAGGATGGTTTTCCAAAGCCTAGTTTCCCAAATCATTGGAAGGGTCGGAACGGTTTGTATTGTGTTGGATTGTCAAGAAGGGGTTTCTTTGGAGCCAACTTGGATGCACAAAACATAGCAAATGATATTGCATCATTAATTCCTCAAGTAGAAAGAGAAGAAGTTTCGGTCAAGTAGAAAGAGAAGCAATATATATGTGTCAAGTAAAACTAAGGATTTTATCTATTTTGTTGGTTGATGATACAGTACTATGTTTAGTGTCAAGGGACTGTCATACTATACTTTCCATCTAAGTGTGATACCATAGAATTTATTTTTATCTATACCATTACTTATGGCTAGATTATAAACTTGTTTGCACATAAGTAAATATATAAGTATGTCATAAACTGGCTTTTACATAATCCCACTGCCTGTTCGGTTTGTTTTCATCTGTTTTTTAAGGTAGTTTTTGTAGAAAATAAAAAAAATGTCAACAATTTCGTCCAATTATTTATTTATATTTAATTTCAAGTAACATATTAATAGAAATTTACACACACGAAAAAAAATTGTACCAAAGTCTTGAATGTTTGTGCGCCTAACGCATAGTCCCCAAAAAATGTTTCCTTTAGCAGTTAGCATAAATGTTTTTGGGCTTCTAGGCCTGTCACACACACACAAAAAAAAAAAAAAAAATCCTGACCGTTACTAGACCTCCAACATCAATACAAAATCCCTCACCAAAATAATGTTATTTTAGTCTTTTTAAACTATGATTTAATTTATTATTAATTTCATTAAAACCTTATTTATTTTAATCCTCAAGGTCAATACCAAAAAAAAAAAAAGTTAAACAGCGCTAAAATAAAAATTTCTTAAAAAATTAAAT
Source organism: Hylodesmum podocarpum (assembly GCA_026586105.1). NCBI lineage: Eukaryota > Viridiplantae > Streptophyta > Magnoliopsida > Fabales > Fabaceae > Hylodesmum > Hylodesmum podocarpum. Next base: position 402,023 of record JALJEV010001298.1, on the reverse strand, counting down.
ATAGATTTTAAACAATAGAAAGTAAGTATTGCTTCTCATCAAGGGATGAAAATAGATTGAAGAGGACAGAGTTTTGCTTAAATAGATCTAACCAATTTAAAAAAGTTAAGTTCTAAACTTTGCTTCTCATTTACCATAAACCTTTTTTAATTATTTTGACTTCATTTTTTAAAAAGTTTAATTTGACTCGTTAGCTTACTTAAACAAAACTATTTTATTTGGAGATACATAGTTAGGTATGACCGTCTCTAAATAGGCTAATCAAATAATAGGCCAATGAAAAAATTATGGAAATTACAAACACTATTGCTCTATGTTTGAGACGTTTTAAGATATTTTACAATGGCAAAAATAGGCAAGTTAGACTTTATAAAGTTATATCTAACTTGTTTATATGATTTAAATTCTCATTATTTTCATAGTAATTTATTTAAAAGTTTCTTTTGCTATAGGACTTCTAAATATGATATAAGTTTATCCTTCAATAAATTTTTTTAAGTTTTAATTCATACCAACATATTTAACATTTAAAAATATGCATTTAATTTTAGTACAACATAAAAAACAATATAATAATAACATGAACAAAGATTTAGCATTTATATTTATTTAAATAGTTAAACTTGTTACGTTTAAAATGTTTTTTGAATAGTATAAGGCCTGACCTTTTAGTCTATGCTTATTTGTTTAATTTTATGACATGTTTAATAATAATAAATATATTTGTAATTTTGATCCCACGTAATATTAAACAAGTAGTTAAATTAATCAAATGTTTTGTTTTTCTTTACAAAGGAAACAATTCTATTAACCAACATAAGAAAAAGAAGCAACGATCACAAATGTCACGACGGTAAAAACTTTCAACAATCTCACATCTACTAAAAGCAGATACAAAAGAATTGATGAAGTTGTTCAACAATTCAAGCTTTCTCATCAAACATAGTAAAAAAAGGATGAGTCAACTACTTTGGTCTTTCAATGTAAGTGAGTTCAATGAATTTATAGTTCAAAACATAAAAAATAATAAAATAATTAATATATTTATATTTTTGGTTTTTGAAAAGATATTTATTATTATTTATTATTATTATTATAATTTCTTATGTATATTATTTATTTTTATTTCAGTTTCAAATTTAAGAAGAAAAATAAAAATAAATGTTTAAATTTATGTAACAAAATAATAACAAATGGTTAAATTTAAGGATAAAATGTCAATAAATATCTTTCATGAACTATTTTATTATTTTTTATTTTTTAAAAATTGAATTATCTAATTTTTAGAATTTTAAAAATGAAGACGGTAATTTACATTTTTAGAAATAAAAAAAAAAAAAACTAATCTTGGACTCTACTTTACCACAGGGGTATAAACTCCGCTTTAAATACTTTATATACAAAATCAATTAATCATTGATTTTTTCAGGAGGTATTATTTTAATTTTTAAAAATTGATAAATTAGTCTTTATAATAATTTAAATAGTGTATTGAATAGTATAAATATTATCTAAATCACTTTAAAAATTATTGAATAAAAAGTTTAAAATATAATAGACTAATTTATCAATTTTTAAGTGTTAGAAAACTAAAATGATATTACTCCAAGAAGTTAAATATTAAAATGATATTTCACTCCTAGCCATCACAATATTTTCTACCAAAATTCACCTGTACATATTGCTCTTATCCACTTTGTAGTTATTGAAAATAGAATGGAGTATGGGTTCATACTGCAGTGAGAGTGATAATAACGATTAAAGAGTTTGCTGACTTTGTTGACAATAATCAACCTCATTCTTTAATTTGCATTGATTAATTGTCTTCTTCAGTTGCTTTAACTAAACAGAAACCCAACTACACACAAAGCAAAGAATTAAGGAGTTGGAAATGTAGTTCGACGATTTCGTCAAATGTATTATTAATTATGGATCTGGTTTTATTCATAGAAGACTTTAAGAAAATTATTTAATTTTACTAAAGATGCTACTCAATTTAAGCATGGTTTATGAAAATATCATTCTTGTAAAATATTATTATAAAATATTTGATTATGAATTTCATCAACAATTAATTGTAATAATAGGTTTAATATGTATCACCAATAAATATGTTTGGATTCACCATTTTTCTGTATCAAATCAACAAAAATGAGAAAGGTATTCTAAGTAGCTTCAATTCAGAGATGAATCCAATTTGTTTCAGGAAGAGAAATTGAGAAGCCAAACCCGGGACACAATACCAATTATGTTATAAGGAGTATGAGAATCAATGTTTTGTTACTTTTCATCTATAATTTTTTTTTCTTCAATTAAAAGAAATCAGATAAATATGAAGTATAGCTAATTTGAGCACCTTTATTTATTTTATAGTCAGATTATTATATTCCCTTCTCTATTTCTTAGTAAGGTTATATTTTAAATTTTTTTCGGAAATACAAATTTTTTTTATTTGTCTATACTTTTTAAATTCCATCTTTAGCTTTGTTCATATTAAAGATAAAACATTTTGTTCCCAAGTTCTGTCTCTACACTAAAAATTTTAACTATGTTTTGTAATATAAAACAAAAGTCATCGGTAAAAAAATAGTTAAATTAATACTTGAAAATAAGGCAATACATATTTAAATTTCTTTTAAATGGATTATTGGGTTCGAGTTTTCACTTCTCTATAAACATAAAAGATTAGTATATGTTACAACCAGAAAGTAGATCCATATTTAAGAATTAATTTAACTATTTATTCAATTAATAAAGAAGTATTTTCACTTTTTTAATTTTCTTAAACTTTTTTTTTTCCTTTAGTAGTTTAGCATGTAAAATTGGAGTTTTCTTTGTTACATAATTCAGGAAAGACTTTACACACATCTCCACAATGATAAGATATTGTCAATTTGTAAGCTAAAATCTTCACAATTTTATTTTTGTACTTTTTTCAAAAATTCTCACGTGTTATTTATTTATTTTTTTGATGTAGAATATTATTTAGATCCCAACTTTCTTATCATGAGTTGTTATTTGTTGGATTAAAATGACTCAAAGTATTTCGAATAACAAAAACACGATCTTGGTTAAACTATGCTAAGAATATATTTTGATGAGCAAAATAGGCATTGAGTTTGTCATCATTTGTATTTATCAAAGGAAGACAACTTTGCATAGACTCAATATTAATCTATAAGTTGGACAATTCAAATTCCATAGCATGCGTGCCAGTCTTGAGGGACTGAAGTTTATAATTAATATGAAGGTAGTATAGAAGCCTTCACATGCAAGCAGCATCAAGATTGCTTCACTTTTTAGCCTTTGATCACTGCTCACAAATGTGTCAACAAGGAAAATTAGGTTCCTTTGAGTTAGGATGCTGAGTAGGGGACACTTGCTTTGATGGTAACTTTTTTAGGTACCAAAAGTGGTATCATGAAAAGAATTGAACAAGATCTCAAGCAGTGCAAAAGAGAGAGGCTTATAACATACTAAAGACCCCTTAGAAGCAAATCATTCATGTAATGGGGTCCATGGGACCTATGGTTTACGACACGTAAATATTATGTATGTTTACGCATAGTTGTGACCATGCACGTTAGTCAAACACAAAATCTTCCACTTTGATTGGTGGATAATTGAAATGGAATAAAATGTGTAAATTAAATATGGAAGAAATAAGAGAAACAAATAATATATGATTAACTTGTTTTTCTTAGAATGCTATCATGCATGGAAAAGGAAAGTTTACTATTCTTGGTTGCTTCCTTCGAAAGAAGTTAATAAATACTTCCTCTTCCGAAGTTCTCTTGTCCGATATTTGAAAAAATGTGTCTTAATCTTTATAAAATTCAACATAAAAGTTCTTCTAATAGATTAATGTCTCTTATTTTATTAATTACGTGGTGGAGTTTGAGAGAGTGATGCTGTCATGGCTGTGAAAGAAATATATACCAATTAATGTTGATAAGTCTTATTATAGAGATAAGTTTGGAAAGAGAAATATTTTAAAACATGTTTAATGTTTTTAACTAAACTAACCGATTTCTTTGATTATATTGAAATGGCTATTGGGATCTTATAATAAAGATTAGAAGGAGTAATTTTTTTATATAATTTTCAAATTATTAGTTTTATTAATTCTTAACATGTATAAAAATAAAATAAAACGATAAAAATATTGAATAAGACATGATTATTGAATAGGATATATATGGAAAAAATAATTAATTAAACTTGAAATTTGTAATAATAATAATAATTTGGGAAGAAAATAAAAATATTTATTGTTCAAGAATGAATATAGTAAATGGAGAAGCAGATCAACATTTCTTTGGGAGTACTAATAATTATTTTGTTATTATATATTACTTAAAACTTATTTAAAATCATAATTTCTTATTTAATAAGTCTCTTCTGATTTAGTAGTTAGATTCATTAAAAATTTTAATTTTTAATGAAATTTAATCAATAATAAAAATAATGTTTAGTGTTATTAGCATTGCTCTTTTCTAGATATTTCATTTACTCATCTCATTGTGCTCTGCTTTTTATTTTATCTCCTAACACCACTCTTTTTAAATTTAAGGACATAAAATTAGAGCAATGCTGCGAAAAAAAAAGCAAATAGATTATGCATCGATAACTTATGTTATTATCTGATGATAATTTTATTAATTTTTATAATAATTATCTTAAAAATATTGAAACGATAATATTTAGTTAGTTAATAATGGAGAAAAATTTTACACCGATATTGTATACTCTAAATAATTAAAATTAATGAAATTTAGGTAGATTTTAATGCATAAAAACTAGTTTTTTTAATGCATACATAAATTAAGCTTCATCATTTAATGATGGTTTGTGGAATGAAATCAAGTAAAAATGATTCATCCTTCCATCAGAGAATGAAAGTAACCCAACTCGTATAAAAACAATTCAAGTTTAAAAATTTAATATCATTAGCATTTTATATTTACATAGAAAAATAAATAAATGATAGTACTACGAAAAGTAAACCAAGAACAACAAACAATTATCCCTTTTCTTTCTGAAAAATGATAACATTTTCTTAAGGCCATGTCACTTTATCTCTCTTCTCATTTTGCAAATATCTAATAGATCGAGAAAAGTCAATTGTACGTTAAATTTCATACAATATTTTAAAAAATAGAAACATAAATAAATAAAAAAATAGTATTGTAAAATACAAATCTATCCTTTTATATCACTATCAAATGAAATTTCCAAGTTTCTACTGTTCAAATTGGGCCAGTGACTTTCAATTATTATTTGCTTTATTTCATTTTTCAACATGAAAAGGGTACGTTAGAATTAAAGCACCACACTTTTTTGAAAGGTCTAAACATTTATATGCATAGCAAAACCTTAAATGTCAAATGGTGTCCCAAAAGTTCAAAGACACAAACTTACGTTTCCCACAAGCAATCGTGTTTATATTTATTTCTTTACTTCGAAGGTAACTTGATCGAGATATATAGATAGATATGCACAAGGGACAGCTCTACTAAATTATGATCCTTTACGTCTAAAAAAATAGTATCTGAATTAGCTAGTAGAAACACGTATATCCTTTACATACATTTCTCATGAATATTTATATTACCGACAGAATTGTGTGGAGAAAAAATCAAATTTCATTTTATTTTTAAAAGTGAATCTCACCTAAGTTTTTTATAGAAAGTTTTATTAAGTTTTTCACCTAATTCTTATAAAATATTTTTACTTTCTTTTATGAAAGTTGGGTGCTTAATCTTTTAAGAAATATTTCAAAATATTATTTCAATAAAGGGTTATATTATTAGTCCTTTTATAAGGTATAGTAGTTAACCTACTACTCTCAACACTCCAATGAAAGTTGTTTGGTAGCATTTTTATCACATGTCAACTTAAACTTATTTTTAATAATAATTTTTTTTTATTTAAATTAGATTATTTAATGGGTTAAATAATTAAATTTATAAAAAATTACTAAAGTTAAAATAAAAACACTTTATTTTCAAGAATTTGTATGATCAATAAATAATTTTTATCTGCTTTTTAGAAAAATTTTAAGACCATACACTAAAAATTAAAATAATTTCACACACATCTAATTATAAATTATACACTAATCAATAAAATATTCATAATGAATCGCACATAAATTTGTTTAATTTATAAAAATCATATCCCCAAATATATAAACATAAAATAAAAATCATGATTTTTCTACCAAACCCAACCATGGACATGTTACACATGTATACATATTCATAGCTGGCATTGTTTGATTAACACGATAAATACATACACAACAACAACAAAACCTTCACTTCACTGTGCTTAACTTTCTCTTCATTTCACGTTCTCTCTGTTTTCCAATAATAACAAGAAAATGGAAAAAATGCAGAAAGAGAATGAAAGAGTGATAATAGTAGGAGCAGGTCCTTCAGGGCTTTCAGCGGCAGCATGTTTCACGAAGCACTCGATTCCGTACATAATTCTCGAAAGAGAAGACTGTTTCGCTTCTCTGTGGAAGAAATATTCCTACGAGCGTCTACACCTTCATCTGCAAAAACAATTCTGCGAGCTTCCGCATAAACCGTTTCCTTCATCGTACCCATCGTACGTTCCGAAGAAGGAGTTTGTGAAGTACCTGGACGAGTACGTGGCGCACTTTGCAATAGCTCCGGTGTACCGGAGAACGGTGGAGGTGGCGGAGTACGATGAAGAGAGTGGGAAGTGGAAGGTGGAGGCGAGGAATGGAGAGAGTGGTGAAGTGGAAGTGTATTACGGAAGGTATTTGGTAGTGGCAACTGGGGAAACGTGTGACCCTTATGTGCCGGAGATTGAAGGGTTGAGTAGCTTTACTGGTAAGGTGATTCATTCAACTAGATTTGTTTCTGGTAAAGACTTTAAAGATGAACATGTTCTTGTTGTTGGGTCGGGTAATTCTGGCATGGAAATTGCCCTCGACCTTGTCAATCACGGTGCCAAAACCTCCATTCTTGTCAGAAGCCCGGTAATTCTTATTAATTTCATCATTTCTTCCTTAATTATGTGTTTTAAAATAAACTGATTAATTATCTCCGACTAATTTTCTTCCTTGATCGTTATATTTTATATAATATTCACGGGTTGACTTTAATTATTCGTAATTTCATGTCTAAACTTAAGATTTCGTGTGTTGAAGTACTTCACATGATTAAGTCCAAGTCCGTATCACTTACATATAATATTTATTTAATTTTAGTTCATATCTAAATCAAATTTATTTTTGGAGGAAATCATTATTTTACTTCGAATAGAGTTTATCTTAGATATAAATAAAATAATATTTAAAATTTTATTTTTTTAGTTTTAGAAATATATTTACATATATAGTCAATTTTTTCTTAAATTATATTATTTATTATATTTTAATCTTCAATTTAAAAGATCAGAATGTAAATTATAATTAAAATAATAATAAATGATTATTTTTAAAAAGTAATATGATGATAAATATATTTTAGAGATTATTTACTATTTTTTATATTTGAGATTAAGTTGGGCAATATTTATATTTTTAAGGAGAAAATAGTGGTTTATACTTTATCTTATGGAAAAATTAAATTATTTTAGAATTTTTATCTTCTTCTGCTCGTCCAGAGTCATTTTCGTCATTTACATTTTTGTAAGTTAATTAACATTATTAAATTTTATTAATTGCATTTACGGGCTTTTAGACACCAAAAAGAGAGGACCAGTTCCAAGCTTATTTAATTTAAGCTGTCAAGTCCAGTCAATGGCTTTTTAGTGATACTATTATAAGGTGCGAACTCAAATAAATAAACTTTTTTTTAACTCTCTTTTATTTGAATTTGATATTAAGAATTAAAAAATTCTTAAAAATGGAATTATAATTAAATGAAAAATATTTTGGAGATGGTATTAATGGATTGGGTGAAATAGTTAAGATTTATTTGTATTTTAATCTACCATTCATGAATTATTATTTATATTTATATTTGAGTTTTAAAAAAATATTTAGTGATTAAGAAAAATTATTATATAATTCACTATTATCATAATCTTGTCAATTTTCATGTAACTTGTAATTAAGTTATATTCATATTTTTTTCTTGTTGAAAATCTTAATGATGTATTGGGTAAAGATTTGTTAGAATTATATATGAACATATGAGATAGTTGCAATAGTGTGTGATTAAGAAAAATTGTTATATAATTCACTATTATCATATTCTTGTCAATTTTCATGTAACTTTTAATTAAGTTTTATTCATATTCTTTTCTTGTTGAAAATCTTAATGATGTATTGGGTAAAGATTTGTTAGAATTATATATGAACACATGAGATAGTTGCAATAGTGTATGATTAAGTAATAATTTATAATAAGTCTATTGTATACGCAACTTCTTCTCTCTCTTCTCCTCATTTTATGTACCCAAATTTATTTAATTATTGATTAAAATGTAACTTATTTAAATATTTAAATTATTTTGGGTTACTCTAATAGCTCTCTTACTAGGAAAGTACTAGGTCATTTTCATGAATTAATGTAAACTGTATAAGCCAGCATCTTAATTTGACATTTTGTTCTCTGGTATTGATTATGAATGGTGTGAAAAAACTAAACTACTAAAGTTGCTTATAATTGTGATTATGGATTTAGTTAGATCTATGGTTGACTTGAAATGGGTCGTGGATTGCTTGTTACGCATACTAACTAATACAATACAATAATGTCACAAATAGGTTCATTTTCTATCAAGGGAGATGGTGAGTTGGGGTTTATTTCTATTGAAGTATTTGTCGTTGAGCACCGTGGACTCACTGATGGTGATACTTAGCACCATAGTTTACGGAGATGTGACTAAATATGGGGTTGCAAGACCCAAAGAGGGTCCCTTTTATATGAAGGTCAAGTATGGCAAGTACCCTGTCATTGACGTTGGATCCTATAAAAAAATCAAGTCTGGAGAATTAAAGGTACGTTTATAGAGAAAGGATTTGGAAGAATATATGTTAGGTATAACATAGCTTTTAGAAGCTCAAACCTCAATTAAAATTGCCAATTTGACACAACAAATAATATACTTTATTTTTTGAAAAAAAAAAATAAAGATGATTTAAAGGATGAGGAGACTTTTGAATTGGTGGCAAATATTGTGACGTGACGAAGTGGCATTGTATTGTTTATTACATAGGTTTTGCCAGCAGAAATTGAAAGCGTAAGAGGTAAGGATGTTCTATTTAAGAATGGTGAGTTGCACCCATTTGACTCCATTGTTTTCTGCACCGGTTTCAAGAGATCAACAAACAAGTGGCTTAAGGTTTGTAATTTAATCCCGATTTGTTGTATAATAAATTTAATGATTTTTTAAAAAGTAGTACCAGTGACAATTATTTTCTAAATTTTAATTAGTTGATAACTGTAATACACCATTAATGAGACAACTCACTCACAAAATATATATATATTTCTCTCTTTTTATATTTTATAATTATTGTTGGTCAATATTAGATGTCTATCAAACATTTTTTTTATTAATGTTTGTGGTAGGGGGATGATTACCTTCTGAATGATGATGGTATTCCGAAGCCGAGTTACCCCAATCATTGGAAGGGAGATAAGGGTTTATACTGCGTTGGGCTTTCAAGGAGAGGTTTCTATGGTGCTGCCTCAGATGCTGAAAATATAGCAAATGATGTGAGCACTTTCACACAACAACATCCTTGAGAAGAAACTAAACTATCAAGTTTTCAAACATAATTATTACCACACATTATGAATTGGCAGATTGTCTTTGCTTTCTTGTTTAGCTGCCATTGCTGGTGTTAGAGCCTAGAGGGACAAATGTATGATCTGAAAATAATGTGGGCTCATTACATTATATATGTATATTACAAGTTCCAACAATTAATTACATGTCAACACATTTAATATTTGTTTGTTGCAATCATTTTGTCGCCTTGTCTTGTTGGTTCTCTCTTTTCAATTGATATTATAAATTTATTTATTAGTTCTTTTAAACGTGTAATTTGTTTTATATAAAATTCTATATATACTGGGAGATATTTATATCTTAATAATATCTATCTTAGTGATAAGTGACATGACATTACTATAATTATATAAACAATGATCATGTGTGATAATTTATTAATATACTCAACTAAAATCTTGCACTAAAATCTTCAAAGGATAATATGATAGTAGAAAAAGTAGCAAGGCTTACGTAAATATCCAGTCAGATTTTGATTAATTATAATAATAATAAATTATTATTATTTTTAATTAAAAAAATTTAAATTAATAAAAAAAAAGAAGAAAATAATGATGACAGACAAATTTAAAAGTATATAAATATAAATTAATTATAATATATGATAAATAAACGTGGGATTTTACGTACGTATTATCATTAATTGAAATGATTAATTATTATTTTGAATTCTTAATTAATTATAAGAGTAGTGTCTTTGATTGAATTGAGAATGTTCTTATTGACATTTTCAAGAGGGTTCTCTCAGTGTATCAATATGTTTAATAGGATAATATGTTTATAATCTCCGTAAAGTTAATTGTTGATTATTAATCTAACTTATTATTAGATCAAATTTTATTGAATCTCGTTTGTTTATTTTTGTCATTATATATGATAAGAATAATATTTAATTGTCAATTGATAATATATTAGTTAATGATTTACACCCACTCATGGTAAAAAAATCCTTCAAAATGAGAGTAAAATAGACAAAAAGGAAAGAAAAAAAAATATTATACAATAGATGAAAAAACTTGATTAAGAATAATAACTATAAAAAATAAAGATATTACTATAATTTTATAAACAATGACCATGTGTGATAATTATTTGTAGGATTTGAATAATATTTATATTAGCTTATGCACAAAGTTTAACGAGATTCCCTTTGTTTAACATATTTATAATAGCTAGATTCCCTTGCTCGGATAAAATTCTTATTTTTTCTTTGTATGATGAATACAAAATTTATTAAAGGTGCAGAAAATATCATCTCAATAATATTAATTATAGGCTAGATTTGGTTTTTATAGATTTTTTTTCATGATTCATTTGGTTTTTATCTTTTTCACTCTTCGTTTTCCAAATTTCTTGAAAATATTGAAAACAATATTTTTTCATATTTAAATTCAGTTTTTATTTTGAGAATATTTTCAGGAAATTTTTTTAAAAAAATTATAACTAAACATATTTATTAACTAATGGAAATTAAAATAGAAAATGGATGAATCAAACTGACCCTTGCCTTTTTCTTTGCATTGTTTCCTTATTTTATTTTATTTTTTAAAAATGAACCGCTTTAAAAAGCAAAGACAAAAAGTAATGAAAATTACAAAATGAACAGAATACGAAATTAAGATTTACAAATTACAACCAAAAATTGAAAATAATAATAAAAATAAAAATAAATATGTAAAAAAAAAAAAACTCTCCCTATGACCCAACCTTGGTTGTTCCTGGGCTGACCACGGTAGCAGATGTGGTTACCGGGTGGTTGCTATTTACACCGCCCTTTTTTGTCTACGCACTAACAAAATGTAAGCGCTAGCCCATTCATTGTATATTTCATTGCAGGTCCCTCCCAACATGATTCTTGGCTATTTTTAAAAATGAGGTTTTTATAATTATTTTTTAAAAATAAATTTATTATTTATTTAAGAAAAATTTGTTGTACATAGTTAGTTGATAAAAAACATCAATAATAGAAAATTATAATTTATAGGGTTTATGAGTAATTTTATAGGAGTTTCATGTTTAGAGAAACTATGTGAAAATAATTGAAATTTGAAAGTGGTAATGAATAGTCATTAAAGAGTCATAAATAATATGTAAACCGAAATAGTTATATGTTGGGTAGCAGTTCTTTTAATGTTAAAATAGGATTATATATTATTAAGAATTTTTTTATTGATCTATTTAAATTTTTAAACAAAAATAATAAAAATCTTTTAATATTTTTTTGATAAAAGAATAATTTTTTTAATTTAGGGACCTAAAATTGTTGGATTTCGTGACATATTGCATGTTATACATGTTAATGGTCTGGCTTGTTTCGTTATCTTGTTAGGTTAGAATTTTAAGTATGATATTTTTTTATACATCATATTTAATTCTTTAAGTAATTTCTAGTTAAAATATTAGTTTGATATTAATATCTGCTATATTGAACTATTGAAAAATGTTTTAAAATGACAAAATTTCATGACATAAGTTCAATATCAATATACCTACATAATTATCGAATCATTTACCACTAAGCCACTATTTAGATTCAATCTCTGCCGCATGGAATTTTGTCATTTTAATTTCTGTTATTTTATAACATTGATATTAAATTAATATATCTAACAAAAAATATTATAATAAAATATTATTTGAAGGACTAAAATATAACACATAAAAAATAAAAGAAGTAACCATAAGAATTTTCAAATTTATTTTTATATTGTTTGTTAGTTAGTTTTGAAAAGAATGTCTTATTTATAAGATCAGTTATACCTAAAAATGTTTTGAGCCAGCTCTGCTCAAAACTATTTTTATTTTTTTAAAAAAAAACACGTTTTAACTCAAATGTGATATGTTGTGAATATTTTTGGAATATCTAAATTATTTTTATATGAATAGTTATTACTCCTATTATTAACATCATCAGTAGCTAAAAAGTGATAAGGTGTAATATTTTATTGATATCATATTTTAATTTGTTAATATATGTTTTGTAATGGTTAGATTATTATAAATATCAAAACACAACTATTGTTGTTGTTGTTTTCTTCTTGTAAAAAAATAATTAAAAATGTTCAATTGTAGTGTGATGCCTTGTTAATCATAAATTACTTCTAGAATATTTTAATTATTACAATTAATTTATAGTCCTCAAATCTTTTCAAATTAAATAATTATTATTTTTATAAGAAAATATAAAAAGCGATTAATTGAGACATAATAATGTATGATCTAAGCTCAGTTAGTAATATGTTGAGTTTGTGAAAAGAATTTGTGTTCGATTTTTAGAGGAATAAGGAGTTTTAAATATCATTAAGTATTATTAGATGAATGATCCTAATTTTTTTAAAAATTAAATAATAATAACTATAATAATCTCAAATGAAAATAAATAATGTGTAAAGTTCTAACGCATGATTTCAACGTTAAATCAAATATTCACGTGTTTGGTGCAACTATAAAACATGAAACAGAGGAAGAGGACCGATAATAAAAATGGTACCGGTGATATTAAGGTTAGTCACGTCAATGAAAAACTGAGACAGCATTTTTGGTTACAGGAAACATAAATAAGGGTTGCATCGTGTTTGCGAATCAACGTCAGAAACGGTCGGATATTGAAGTTTTTTCGCGCTTGTTTGCCATGTTGTCACGCTCTTTCTTTCCATTTACACAGAAGGAAAGTCTGAACGAACGTATGCACCCCCAAAATCCGATGAATTAGGGTAGAACAATGAGAGTGACGGGGAGAGAAAAGGAAATGAAGACAAAGGTAGCAGGAAAAAAGAGAGTGAAGAATATATTTAAAAACATGTAATGAAAAAGTGATAAACAAAATTTATATATAAAATTATTTTTTATCGATTTCTTTTCTCCTCTTCACTCTTCTCATATTTTCATCTTAATTTATAAATGAAATAAAGTTTATTTATTTTGATTACTAAAAGAAAGTTTATTTTCATAATGTAGCGTCTCTTTATCTGACGGGACAGTCATCATAAATTTATTACGGATTTACACTATTCAACCTATATAATTTTAGTTGGTAATATAAATATTATATTATTATCCTCTTCAATATTATTATTTTTCATAACTTTTATTTTTAGTCAAGTGTAATATATAATTAATCAGTTAATTTATTTATAAAAATATATATATATTTCTTTCTCTTCATATTTTATATATATATATATATATATATATATATATATTTTCATATTTTATAACTGATTATTTAATTATTTACATATTATAATTATCTATCAAATATTTTTATTATTTTTAAATAATTTAACTTCACGTCCTCTCAACCTATATAATTTTAATTGGTCATAATAAATATTATATTATAATATCGTTAAATATTATCATTATCTATGGAACAATCTAATTAATTTAATTTCACATCCTCCACATTATAATTAAATACATCACATTGACGTGAGTCAAAATTTCTTACCTATTCAACTTTATCACCTCACTATAACTTATAAATAACCTAATTATTAATTGAAATTATAATTTTCAAACTCCTTGTTTATCTTACGTTTTCTCTTCTCTCTATAAGTCTTTTTTTGCTCTCTAAAATCCATCAATCAGAAGGTTTTTATATAAACAACCTTTCCTCTCCCCCTATTTTCTAAAGAAAGACTACAATACGTTCAGAAGTGCCAAGTTCTCCGTGCTTGATTTCTCCATCTAAATTCCTCAACCTAACTTGGACAACTCTAAAACTCAGCCCAGGAAGCAGGAAATACCTGCATAGTAATTTTATATTAAGGGGTGAACTAATATACAGTACCCGATGGGATGAGTCAACCTTTAACTTATTTTGGTCTACTCCACTGATGATCCAGTCATTTGCAGCTTGCAGGAACCGAATCCTGGTAGGACGTACATACATTATTAGATTTTTTTTTTGTTTTTGTGAAATCTATTTAAAATGTAGTTCGTGTTTAATTTTTCATTTTAATTCATTTATTTTTGGTTCTTTATTTTTTTAAAATATATTAAAATTTATATATCTGTTAACATTGATACGAAAAACATTTTACATCAATTAAAAAATTCTTTTACATCAGTTATTAATAGATTTGATGTAAAAATGACTTTTTATATTAACTATTAGCAAAAGTAATATGAAAAGGTTTGATTAGGATGAGTTTTAATACATTTTTATTAAAGAATGATACAAAATCTATAATTCAAAAATAAGAGACTATACACAATTTTTTTTTTTTAATTTTATAGGAACAAAATCATAATAAACCTTAAAAATAAAATAAAAAAATCGATAAAATATATTTTTTATCTCTCCAAAATTTTAAAAACTCATTTTTAATCTCTTGAAAAAACTATCTTGTTTTAATTCCTTTAATTTAAAAATATATTATTTTTTTTTCTTGAAGTGGAGTATGTATCGTTTATATACATTAAGTCACTAAGAATTAAAACTGATATATTTTGAAATGATAAGGATTAAAAATTAGAAGAACTAAAATAAAAAAATTTACTTTTTGTAAAGACTAAAAACATTATTTCCCAAAAATCTTATTCACACGTGTATGTTATATAACATACACGTTATATATATATATATATATATATATATATATATATATATATATATATATATATATATATATATATATATATATATATATATATATATATATATATAGTAACGAACATGCATCATATTGTTTACACAAATACATATATAGGTAAATTAAATATATATTAAGGGATACAAAAGTAAAAATAATGTTTTTTTTCCTTTGGTTCCTTCTTTTTATAGTAAATCTTTCCTCTTATTGTCATTTTTCCTTTCCTTAATTTATATTGAAATTGAGAGAAAATTTCTCATTTTTGATGAATCAAGGAGTATGTCATTTGTTTTTATGGTATAATATATTAAAATACATGTATAATATGTGAAATTGATTTGAATAGTAAGTGAAGGGTCCGTGTTATTTTCTGGCGCATGAGTTGGAGTGCCCTGAGAGACATTATGTAGATGCACAATTCGATGAAAAAATTCACCTAAGAGATCTTATTAATCTTCCTCGTCAGACCCCAAGTGGCTAAAACATAAATTTCTTACCTATATATTCCAATCCTACTTTAACACACAGGTTCTAGTTTAGGTATAGTAGTACAAAACCTTGACGTGCATTCTTTCATTTTGTTGAGTTTTGTCTAATACAGTATCAACATTTATTAATGGAGCCCTCAAGGTTCCTATCCTCAAGTTCATAAAAAAAAGATATTAAGTACTTATGCTCGAGATCTAGAGGTGGATAAAGTGACAAATCGTGCGAGTAAGAGACATTTATACGGATTGTTTGCATTGCCTTGTACTATACGTGTTCAATTTAAATTGCTTCATAATTTTTGTTAAAGAAAGAAAGTCAGTTCCTCAGCGTCATTTATATATCTTCATTTCATCATTTTGTTGATAAAAATTTAACATAATTTATTGACGGTATATTTATTGATGGTATGACAATTGACGCATACTAAAAATATATGATATGAATATGAAAATTTATAATATTTATTATCATTACATCGTCTTTGTAAAAGTGTCATTTCATACATGTAGATTTTTCGTATCATACCTTGTAATTATTTTAATGTAACATTTTTGCCAAATATTGTGTCAACACAATTCGTTAATTTTTTATACCAAAATGATGAAAGGACTAAAATCACATCATTATGAAAGACCCAGTTCGCTTAATTAAAACTTCAAGAATTAAATTCATACAATTGTAATAATTGGAGGAAAAAAAGTACAATTAAATCATTTTGTTTTTAACTTATAAAATAAACTACAACAACACTGGCAAAAATTCATGTATTTACACGTCATCGAAACATAATAGGAGGAGAGACATGTCCCCAAAATTTTTCCTTTAATTTTTACATATATCATGTAGTTTAAAAATAAGTTGAATTTTTTACATTTAATTTCTCTCTGTATATATTATATAATATAAAGGTAAGTTAAGAAAAATTATAAAAATATAGATAATTACATTTCGGTTGAAATGTAATTATTCAAGTAATTCATGAGGCACATTGACATGGTTAAGTAATAAGTCTCCGCACCTTTAATTAAATAAAAAAATTAATATATCTAAAACAAATGAACAAAATTTTACAGTATCGTTATTTTTTTGACTTTTATTTGTAATAATTTTTTTCATCTATTATATAATATTTTACATAATTTTTTTTTCTTCTTATTCCCGTCTATTTCATTCTCATTTTCATCTATTTTATCACGAAGGAGAATAATTATATCATATGACAATAAAATATTATTCTTATCAATAATAAAATTTAGTTTAATAATAAGTTAAACTAATTATTAACAATAATTAATTTATTAAAGAAACCTATATTTTATTATTTATTATTAAGAGATTATAAATATATTATCCCATTAAGTATATTCACACAGTCAACCAACCTTGTTGAAAATGTCAAAGAAAACACTCTTAATTCAACCAAAATTTCCATGAGAGGACACCACTCTCATAATTAGGAATCCAAAATAATAATTAATCATTTGAATTAATGATATGTGTAATATCATATGTTTGTTTATTATATATTATAATTAATTTATATTTATATATTTTTAATTCCTCTGTCATCATTATTTTTTCTTTTATTTATTAATTTAAAAATTAATATTTTTGAATTAAATATAATTATTATTTTTATTTTAATTACAGAATTTTTGTGTAACCGTTCCTACTTTTTTTACTATTACATTTATTCCTGTGAAGATTTTAGTGCAAGATTTTAGTTGATTATATTAATATAATATTTTCAAACATATTAAAAAATACAATATAATATTTTTAAACTTAAATGGATTAATATAAAAAAAAACATAAAATACTTGTACGATTATCTGAAATTTTAGGAAGTATACTGCTTAGTTTATTTGATCTAATAACTTGTTTTCAATTTTTGAATTCTTAATTTAGATTTTGTATGTTTTCAACAAATTTATATAATTCACCTGAATTTCAAGTAACCTTTGTCAGAGATGAATATATTCATATTCAATTATTTTTTTAAAAAAATAAAATAGATTACAAATACTATTTACTGTAGTATTTACATTATTAAAATTTATTTTTAAAATGTCCAAATAATAATTATTTTAGTTCTTAACAATACTAAATAATATTTAATTATCATAAATTTTGGAGTTATAAAATATAATCTATATTTGATACTTTTAAAACAAAATTAATTAATTAATTAATACTTTGAATTTCAGTTGAAGGTGCCTTATTATTAATGAAATTGGAAAATAATTGGAAAAAGATGAAAGTAATAACAAAAAGAAATGAAATAGAGATGCAGCAGCATTAGCAGCTAGCGAGCCATAATAGCCTGAACGTTGTGAATGGGTTGGTCGTACAAGTTTTCTGCAATCACTGACGCTGCCTCTGCATGCAAAGTACCCGCATGCCCTCACTTACACCCTATTATTTTCCTCTCTCTCATTTTTAATTTAATTAATACAAAATCATTACCCTCCCTAATTAATAATTAACCATAATTAATTAATTATCTGAAATCAACGGTTACGGTGACACTGAGCCCAAAAAGGAGACACCGAGAAGAGACGAAGCAAGGGGCGATGCAATACAAAGTAGGCGATAAAACCAAACGCTGCGCATCGATTGTGTTGGCGCAAGTTAGCAAAGGGGTGTGTTAGAGAAACCACTCATCTAACAATAAAAGCAAAGGGGTCTTGCTTTGCAGGTGTACTATACTACCCCTAAACACGAGACGGACACCTCATTCACAAATTCACTCACTCATAACTTTTTTTTTTTATTATTTTTTATATTCTTATCTTGCACCTGCGCGTACCGGAACGCACTTTCTTCACTCAACCGTTTGAATTGGGGCGTTACTTACCGCAAACCCGGCATGGCAATGGAGGGTGAGTGAATGAGTGAGACTTGTACTTATAATTATAGAGAGAGAAATTCAGAGAAAACTTCAATGACTTTGTATTAATTTTGTGAAACGTTTTTTTTTTTTTTTCAATAAATTTTTTATTATTTATATTTTCTCTTGGAACAGGACATGCCTCACTCGCTCTTAAATCTCACTTGTCCGTATTTCATTTCTCTCTTCTTCTTTTTGTTCTCTCAGTTCTCTCGCTCTCTCCGCTTCTTCTATTTGTTTTCTCCGCCTTCGTTGTTTCTCTTCAATGAGGAAGAGAAAAGAGATGGACGCTGCAAACGCAGACGTAGACCGAGTTCGTCTTAATAATAATCAAGGTACTTCGGATTTTCATCTCTTTGCTTTCTATCAATTTCTAAACTCTGAATAATTGTTATCTGTTTCTCATTCTCTGACACAGCATCAATAGAATAGTGTAAACTTTATTTTTCTTCTGTTTTTATCTTTTAATCTGATTTACCAGGAGAAACGTTTCTTTTCACAATCGGTGCGTGAAAGTCAACTATTATTAAGTTTTTTCAATGTGTTAAGATTCATTCGTGTGAGATCTCGTGGAATTGTTTGTCCGTGGTGTCTCTATTTTGTTCAAGGATCGGTTTATCTGTTAATAATTCTTCAATTTTACTCTTGTTTTATTGTTATGCATTTACAGATGAGCAAGGAGGTTTGTTTACTGAACTGTGGCGTGCATGTGCTGGGGGAAACGTTTATATTCCTCGCTGTGGAGAGAAGGTTTTCTACTTTCCTCAAGGTCACTTGGAGCAGGTTCAATCTCCTTTCTCTTTTACTTTACTATATATTTGTTCTTCTAATCGTATATTTATTATTCTGAATTCTACTAATTTTTTGTGAGCATCTTTTGTGTGTGGCCTATTGACTGAAGACGGTATTAATTGGTATTGGTAACGTACTTTAATATATTTATATAAACAAGTTTTTAGTACACGATGAATGATTATGCATTTATGCATCATTTGAAATATATGCCGGTTTGTTGATTATCATAACATTTTGTTAAATAAAAAATTATTATTATCATTATTATTAATTATTATTAATTATACAATTTTAGTCAAAACATCTATTGATTATTTTTAATGTCTCAAAGATAATAAATGTGTATTTAAAATTGAAGATAAAAGTTATTGCTCTCATTTAATTTTAAAACAAATTTTGTTTTAAATATGCATTTTTCTTTTGTAGACTTTAATAGGTTTTGCTCAATATTTATGAAAGAGAGATATAGTTATAAATTGAACATGACTTGATATGAATTCTAGTGATGCTTTTTAGGTTTTATCCTTTATCAATTTTCAAAGGATTTTTTTTTTTTAAAAAAAAAAGCCTCAAACGTTTTAATACAAACAGTAGGAATTAGGTGGCATGAATATTTTTTAATTATTTTTCACACAATACTCAATTTGGAAGATTTATAGTTTTATTTTTTTTCTCTCTCTCTATTGAGTGAATAATACAAAATTTAATAGGCGAATAATAATAATAATAATATATTTTATAGGTGAATAATACAATATTTTGCTTAATTTCTTGATTTGAAAAGTGTGAACCTTAAACACATCATTACAACCGGGTTTTAGATCAAACATTTTGTCGCCTTCTGTTTTAGATAACTATGACTATGTACTTAATGAACGTTTCAAGGTATCTCTTTTAACATATGTTTTTTTTATCTCTTTGTGTGTGTTTCATTATGAGTTAAAAATATAAAGGAACGTTAAATGTGAATGGTACAAAATTTTGCTTCGTAATCTCTTGATTACAACCCGGATTTGAAACTAATCTTGTGTTGCTTTCTGTTTTAGACAATTATGACTCTCTACTTAATTAGTAGACGTTTCATAAAAATTTCTCACTAAAAATTAATTGCATGTTTTCAATTTTTTTTTTAAAGAACTGATAAAAATAAAAAATTGTTATTAAAAATGTACTTAAATTACTCTACTGACTTTTTTAATTGTGTTTTAAATGGCAACACTGAATTATAAATTTAATATCTCATGCAAAGTATCCTAATTCTCCACCGTTTGATTGATCCCAGTAGGTTACTCTACTGTGACTAAAGTTTTTTTTTTAACCTGTGATTTTTACATTTTTGGATAGCATTAATATTTTTTTCACTCGCCTAATAATTTCGGTTTTCTAGTTTGTCTTTGATAGGAAACTTCTTCCGCATATGCTCTTGTTCTCTTTGTGTTTGTTTGATTATGAGTTAAAGCTAGATAAAGGAACATTAAATGTGAATAATACAAAATTTAGCATCTTAATCTCTTAAGTGTGAACAACGGATACATCATTACAATTTACAACCGGATTTTGAAACAAATTTTTTTGTCGCTTTTTGTTTTAGACAACTATATACTTAGTGGACGTTTCATAAAAATTTACTACTCGAATTAATTGCATGCTTTTTCATTTTTTTTAAAAGAAATGACAAAATTAAGAAATTATTTTTAAAGATAAATTGAATAAATATGCACTTGAATTACTCTAGTGCACCTTTTCCTTTATTGTGTTTTTAAATCCCAATATTAAATCTTCAAATTTTTTTAAAACCTATCACATTTTTAGAATTTAAAAATATTCAAGAGTTTATTTACAAATAAAAACAGGTGGCATTAATATATTTTTTTCACTCTAATTTCGGTTTTCTAGCGTCTATTGATGAGAAATTTTTCACATATGCCCTTGATCTCTGTGTGTATGTTATGATTTTTTTCCCGATTAGTGTTTGATTATGAATTAAAGCAATGTTGAATGTAAATAATACAGAATTTTGCTTAATTGATTTGGAAAGTGTGAACACTTTACATCTTGTAACTGGGTACTTTTTTTGGATTTTTATTCTAGAAAACTATGACTCCATATTTAGTGGATGTTTTAGAAAACTTTTTTGCTGAAATTAATTACATGTTTTTTCAAAAGTTTTCTAAAAGAACTAATAAAAAATAAGTAATTATTTTTTAAAATAAATGGGATAAAAAATGTACTTAAACTACTATTGTGCGATTTTTTAAAGTTTGTTTTAAAGGACAATAATAAATTTCAAATTTAGAATCTTACAAAACAAAACAAACTTTAAATGTGAATAATACAAAATTTTACTTCTTAATTTCTTGTTTTGAAAAGCGTGAGTACTAGATACATAACTACAACCAGGTTTAAAATAAAATTTTGTTGCTTTCTATTCCAGGTAACTATGGCTCTATATTTAGTGAATGTTTAATAAAAAAAAATTAATCAAAATTAATTGCATGTTTTTCAAAATTTTCTGAAATGATTGATAAAACAAGTAATTATTTTAAAAAATAAATTGAATAAAAATTTACTCAAATTGCTTTAATGTATCTTTTTTTTTTTTTATTGTGTTTTGAATGACGATAATAAATATTAAATCTTAAATCTTATGGAGAGTATCTTGATTTCTTGTCATTCGACCGACCTTAATGGGTTACTCTAGTGTGATTATAGTTTTTTTTTTTGGAACTTTTGAACTTTAAAAGATAACCAAGATTTTCAGTTGCAATATTATAAAATAGATGACTTTAATTTGTGTTTTTTACGTTAATTTGATCTTTGTGTATGTTTGATTATTAGTTAAAATTATGCAAAGAAACATTATAAGCTAATGATACAAAACATTGCCTTTTAATTTCTTGTTTTAAAAATATGAATATTGGGGGCTTAAGAAAAGTATGAATATTGGATGCATAATTATAACTAGGTTTTTAAACAAACTCTTTGCCTCTTTCTGTACTACTTTGTGGGCCTTTCGTAACAAATTTCTTATTCGAATTAATTGTTTGTTTGACAAAACATTCTAAAAGAATTGATAAAAATAGAGAAATATTTTTTAAAAAATGATTGAATAAAAATTGGACTTAAATAACTCTAATTTGACCGCGGCTAATTTCTTTAGTCTATGATTTTGATTTTTCTTTTATTTATTTTTAGTTTAAAACATATTCAAGAGTTTCAAATGAAACAATTAAAAAATTGATAGAAGTAAAAAAAAAAATTCAAGTGTTTAGTGTATCTTTTTTTTAAAAAAACAATATTTTATTAATTATTGAAATATTATTAAAATAATATTATAATGTTACTTGTGTTATTTTATGAAAAAAGTGTATTTCTCAAATTTATAAAATTTACGGATTTATTTTCTTCTATCGTCATTTTTCTCATGTTTGATTGGAATCATTATACAACTACTTTAACATTTCAATTGATACAATTTCAAAATAAATAACATTAATATTTACTGAAATTTTAAAATAGTAACTTTATTTAATTTAACTATTAAAACGGTTATTAAAATAACAACATAGCTCTATTAGACTAGTGTTTACGTTTTCTTTCTGTCTTCCATTTTACGTTTTCTCATCTTTGTTTTACCAGGATACCGTCTCTTGAATACCCTTGATTTTTGGCAAAAATGAAAACCTTGATTTTTCAATTAACATAAAAGTGTGATTGTGAGATTTGCGATTCTCTTTCTCACTCTCATTTTCGGTTTTCTCATCTCATTTTGACCTGAATACGCTTTTCAAATGCCTTTGAACTTTGTCCCTTTTCGCCTTGATCAATATGACTCTACTTAGATCAGACTAGTGGCTAAAATTCTTTCTCTTCCATTTTTTTCTAAACATATGAGTTCGGATTTTTTGGAATAAAAAGAAATACGCAACCATTTTAATTGATACGAAAACAAATAACATTAATATATATATATATATATATCGAAAATTTAAAATATTCTTAGTTTAATTTAGCTATTATTTTTTTAAAAAAATATTACTTTAACGTTATTTGACTAGCTGATTTTTATCAGACAAGTGTCATGGCTAAATTTGTCAGATTTATGGTTTTCTTTTCTCCCATTTTTGGTTTTGTCATTTTTAAAAATATTTATACAATGTAATTAAAATAAATAACATCATGCATTAGAAATGGTGACAGCACCAAATAAATAAGCTAATAACTTTTTATTTATATAAAAATATTTTTTTATTGGATTTTTTATGACTAAATTTTTTTATTAATATATTTATTCAATTTTAATCAACTAATAAAAAATATTTAAAATGAAAATGACTACAAATATATAAAAAATGATTAAGAAAAACCATGAAATTTAATGTTGCTTGAATAGTGTAATAAAGTGAGATTAAAACAAAATATTTTCATTAAAAAAATTATTGTGAAGAAATAATTATTATTGATTTTATTTATAATTTAAATAATTTAAGTTGATGAAAAATGTACTTTTATCTTTAATATAAAACATTTATTTTCTTTATAAAAATTATTAAGATTATTAGTAAGCAATGAAAATTAAGATATGAGAAAGCGCAAAAAAATCAAGAAAAATAAAACCTATACTTGAAATAAAAAAACTTTAAAGATAATAATAATAAAAAAAGGAGCTCTATTCACGGCACAAGAGTATAGTTCCATACTTTTTAACAAGAGAGAGTATTTAAGTAATGAGATTAGATACGAGAGAGAGCAATGAGAGTGAAATTATTCTATAGAAATAGTCAGATGTATATTGTTGTATTCAAACGGGGCGTATAAACTTGCACAAAATATCTGAATTCTTGAATTTATGGTTTTACTACATGTATTTTCCAATCATATTACCATACTCCATACTTAAATACACACTTATAATTGAATGAGATCTTGCGATGAGTGTTTGATGACAGACAAACTTTATATATTCTATCTCATGAATAAACTCTCATATAATAAATTCTTAAATAAACACTTAACTAATAAAACTGGTTATCTAAAAGTACCATGTTTAGTAATCTCTTTATTCTATGTTATTGTGTTTTACTTGGCATGGTTTTATGTGAATCTTTACATAAAGGTGTCGACTGTTTCTAAATTGCGTAGATTGAATATTCACTCGTGTCAACGAGTAATAGAAAAAGAAACGGTTATTTGTTCGCTTGATATGGTTTTCTATATAAAACCTATGTTGTGTTATATTTCCATTTCAAAACCCATATTGATACGGCTACATTATCATTCCATGATCGAATTATTGGGTACGGAATAGGTTGCTGTATTTACTCAGGATCAGCATGATGGTCACATGGAACTTCCCGTGCATAATTTGCCTTCGAAGATCTTATGCAGGGTTTCGTGTGTTCTGTTAAAGGTACTGTAATCTTTCGACTCGGGTTAATATCGTTATTTACATCAAGTGTTTAATGCACATTGGAAATAATGTACTTGTTTGGTTTTGTAGGCGGAAACTTACACAGATGAGGTTTTCGCTCAACTTATATTAGTTCCGGAGCACCAGGTTGACTACTTTCTCTTCTAACATCTACTTTCTTCTTCCATTATTCCTAATTTAAGTGCAACTATACCGTCGTCGTCGTCATCATCATCATATCAATTTTTTTAAGTAGGAAATAGGGTCATTCAATATGTTAAATTAGTATGTTATAGAGTTTAATATTGAAAAATGATCAATATGACAATTTACCTAATGCAACATTGTATAATGTCTTAATTGAACTGGTTACTGCTTTGGATTTTATGCAGCAAGATGTGCTTAGTTTAGATGACGAAGACAATGATCAGATACCTAGCGAAACTACAACCTACTCCTCCTTTAGTAAGATACTTACTCCATCAGACACAAGTACACATGGTGGACTGTCTGTTCCGAAGAGACACGCTGATGAATGCTTTCGTCCCCTGGTTTGAATCCTCATCATCTCTCATTTATTTATTTATTCATTTTCTTTTAAGAATTTGGCTTATTTCAGATCTTTGACATTACAGGACATGACTCAACAAACACCAGCAGCGGCAATTGTTGCTAAGGACGTGCATGGGTTTGAGTGGCATTTTCGGCACATATATCGTGGTAAGTTTAGATTATTTTTCTTTTTGTCAAAAATTTCTGATTCAGTTGCAGCAACGTAGAGAGACCACTGTTAATGTTCAGTGCAATAGATTAGAATCCTTACGATACTGAGAGTGCTGCTAGAATTGATTTTTTTATTTTTTTTTTTTTAAAAAAATCTTATGACCATAATAAGTTTGGTAAGCCACGGAGGCCACTGAGAAAATACTTAATATTATGATTAAGATATTTGATTGACTTTCGAATTTAAGAATATTGATATATAACAATATTTTTAGATTTTAATAATAGATATTATTATTAAATTTCATAATGTATAAATTAAGTTTATTGTTAAGTTTGAAAAATATAAAAAGATTATGAGTGACAAATTTTAGAAATACGCAAAAATAAAAGAATTAATTAAATATATTTATCATTAAAATATCGTATTTAATAGGATAAAAAGCTGAAAGATTAACCTAAAAACCAATAAATAATATTATATTAAATATCTGAAAAAAATTCTTTAAATTTAATAATAAAAACAAATATGCAAATTTTTTAAACACGGCCTCGGGACGTATTTCTCTTGCAAGAAATGCTCGTTTAGTTCATATATACTAGTTAGCTTCTGAGTTGGATTTCCTTCAAACGAGATGCAGGTCAGCCGAAACGACATTTGATCACTAGCGGTTGGAGCACATTTGTGAGTTCAAAGAAACTTGTTGCTGGAGATTCATGCATTTTCCTTAGGTACTTTCTGCCTCTTTTTTTCCCTTCTGCCCAAATTACTTGTATTTTTTTTTAATGAATGAAGAGAAGTTAATCATTGCTGGTATAGCTTTCAACTTCCACACGGTAGATTATGGATTTTAAAGAACATTACAGGCTTGTGCTTTTGATGGTTAGTTAAGAAATGTCATAAGATGAGACTGATGAGCTTTGTAATATTCTAAATAACTGCGTTTCTTAAATGGATTCAATGATACTGGAAGTGCAAGTAACCAAGACACTGTTTTATGTTGTTGCAGTGGGGAAAATGGAGAAATTCGTGTTGGGATTCGTCGGGCTGTGAAACATCACGGCAATGCGTTCCCATCTTCAACTCTGATATCAGGTCTTAGCATGAAACTTGGAATTTTGGCTAATATGGAACATGCTGTTACCTCGGGTTGCATGTTTACTGTCTATTACCACCCATGGTGAGTTCTTCAGCATTTTTCAGATTGAAAATTCAAAAGGACATATATGCTTTCCTTCAATTGTAGATGTATATATATGCCCTTGGGCATACGTTTAAATTGGAATGAGCTGTCTATCACACACATGTTTTTCAGGGTGAATCCCCATCAATTTGTTGTTCCTCTGCGACACTATTTGAATTCAACTTTGGTGGACTATCCAATTGGAATGAGAGTGCAAAAGAAGAATGAAATTTGTGAGTCTGCAAGAAGGTAATCATGTCAGGGCTTGTTGCAGTCATGGATGGTTTATTTTAAAATGCATCTATCCCCAAGAGAAGAAAAAGTAAACGTACAGAAGCTGATAATGATAATTACAGTATATCTACAAAAACTATTTGTAACAAGGTCTATTGCCCTTTTGTTTGAGTTAACAGATATCCAGGTACAATAGTTGGTCAAGAAGATATTGATAACATTAGGTGGCCTGGTTCGAAATGGAGATGTCTCATGGTAATCAGATCCTTTCTATGTCTTCAGATTTAGTACTTTGAAGTTGTAGTCCCTTTCAGTTTTATTTTACTTGATTCAATTAAATTTTTATCTCTCAGGTGCAATGGGATAACGTACTAGATAACAGGCATCCTGAAAGGGTTTGTCCATGGTGGATTGAGCCCTTGGACCCTGCCAACGAGAGGCATGATCCTGTTCTCCCCGCCCAAGAAAAGGCACATATACTTAACCGCCTCCCTTTGCCTGGATTAAGTGGCTTTGCCATGGATGGTTAGTGCTTATACATCCATCTATCTAATTTGAATTACTTGTAGAATTCTCTTGATTCAAGGGAAAGCTACAAGATGTTATGTTATAACTTTTCGTGTTTAAAGACGTGATCTTTTCTTTAAGCATTGTGGACTAGTTGAATTCTCTTCTTGTTATCAGATGTTGTTCAGAATTCTGCCAAGCCTGCATCTCAGAATCAGAGAATGGACAGGGACTTGCAAGATCAAGATTTCAATGGTATACAAAGACCACCATCAACAGATGGAATCCGCCCGTCGAAGGTTTCATTCGGCGGCTCGCGGTTTGGGAAGGAGTATCCGAATCAGTTTCCCTTTCTCATGCAAGACCCTCTTCGTAAATGTCTTGGCAGATCAATACCATTTGCACATGAAGACCTGTCAATTTCAAGTTCAAACTTAAGCTCCATTGGTTCCGAATCCCTGGGATGGCCTCCTGAATCTAGAAATGAAAATGATGTTCCTTTTGGCCAACCCGGCAGTTCCAGTACTAGTAGATACAAGCTCTTTGGGGTTAGCTTAATTGACTCCCAACCTGAGCTCCCTTCACCTCAATTTGCTTTTAGCAAGACGTGCAAGAAGTGTCGCTCTGTCAATAATCGAACCTGCACAAAGGTACTTAGCATTTACGATCTAATTGTTGGATTGACTTGGTTTTCTTTACTTTTGTAGGAAGTTTCCTATTGTTGTGTAATATTTATTGTTTCAGTGCTCCTAACTAAAATAAAGGAAGGATCGTGGACACTAATGCTCCTCATATATCATCCTCCGACTAATCCTCCTAATTCCTTTATTGAATATATTTACACTTTCAAGACATTAAATGCATTTGTTTTTCCATTTAATACTTTATATAGTACCTAGTTGAAAGATTTATTGGAGGATTTGTCATAGCATTACTCAAATAACATATCAGATAGCTGAAACATGTTTAACTATTTCAGGTGCTTAAGATGGGAACTGCTCTCGGAAGAGCAGTTGACCTCACGCGTTTTCCTGGATATAATGAACTCATTGCTGAACTTGACTCAATGTTTGAATTTGGAGGATCTTTAATCAGTGGAAGCAGTGGATGGCATGTGACCTGCGTAGATGACGATGGAGACATGACGCTCTTAGGGGATTACCCATGGATGTAAGTAGTGAAACTAGCTCATCATTTTGATGTAACTTTTCTGACGGTGTTTCTACTTGTTATAAATAACAATAACAACCGTGATATCTTTTAAACGCTGCATTTGTTTCTTAAAATTTCCTTTCTTTATGTACACAAAAAGAACCGAAGAAAAGTCAGCTGTTTTATTTTTACACATTAATATTAGTTTTTGAAATTTTACCATTAACATTTTATAAGGGAATGTTTTAGTGTAAAAACTAATTTCGTACGAGGTAATTAGGGGAGCAAATTTGGGTTATATAAACATATATTCATAGTTAACATTATTTATTTTTTCTAAATTCACATAATCACTTAAAAAATTTGTGCAATTTTTTTAAAATATTCGTCTGACTTTTGTATTTTGATTTTAATCATTCACGATATATTTAATGATCAATATTTATTTATCTCACTCATTTCATGTTTCTTCCTTTAAGTAACATCCGTATGCTTTTTTTTTTCTTTGTTCTTTCTTTTTACAAACACAATTATTTCCAATGGTTTTAATCAAAACACCAGTTCTGGTTGTAAATTTTTATTCACTCATTAAAACAGCACTTAAATTTCGGAAGAAAAAATATTGCTTGCCATTGTTTTGCTAAATTTCTCTCTCCTTTTTACGTTTTATGTGGCTAACTGTTAGTATTGCTACTATCAAACTATGCAGGGATTTCCAGTATTTGGTGCAAAAGATGATCATATGTCCAAAGGATGGCGCTAACAATCCGAATCCAAGCTCCTAAGCAAATCCTCGAAGCTTTTACTTACCTTCCTTACCTCTCTCCACCTGTGCATGCATACACAGCTTGCAGGACTATGGTTTTGATGCAGTACTGTGCTCTAGTTCCAGTACATTTCTTTCCTTTCCTGACATTCCTGGAGATTTGCAATATTTATAAGTTTGTGTGGATGCTGGTTTTATAGGAATATAGCAATCATACTGAAATTTATAGGGTGAAAAAACAAAGACCGTTTTTTTGCTGTTTTAATTGATACTTGTGGAAAGTACCCATGGCCATGACTGTGTTATAATATTTAAAAATAATACATGGCTTTTCCATCTCATGACTGGGCGTGTAAAATCTTATATACCTTTCCTATCGCTCTGTTGAGGTTGCTTATTTTTATCAGCCAAAATTTTCAGAATTGCTAATGTTTTAAAAATTGAAGCAAATTTTGTTTGGCCATGATTTTAATGCCAAAATACCAAATGCTTGTTTTTCATTTTTCACACCAACATATTTTGTTTTTCAAGTTCTACATATAACGGCACTCAAATTCTTGATATGCTCAAACACTTAATTAAAGACTTACACTAAAAAAAAAAAAAAAAAAAAGTCCTGCTAGTTGAAAAGAACATTCTTTATCAGAATAATTGCATTAACCTAGCGCCAGGTGGGACAAGGCCTCATCCAAAAGATTAAAATTTTCTAATGAATGGTTCAAATTGGTAGTTGCAAGTGATTTGTTTATTTAGTAGAGAAAACGTACGAGACCGACGATGTCCATGATGATAACCTTGAAACTAAATCTGGGTCAGCACATGATTGTGTCACCTCGTGTCACTCGCGTAATCGCATTCACTCCATCTTCCATTACCGTAACTCAGACTCACCAACATGCTACTTGTTCACTAACTCTATGTGATTCTCACACCCATTCATCAACAAGGGTCAGGTCCCATTCTCACCAATTCCCAGAATCCAATGACCAAGTTGAAGATCTTAGAATCCCTGACCATTGGTTAGACCCAACCATGGCCTTGAAGGTACTCCTTTTTGGTTGCTTTTAATCCCAAATTGGTAGAGGAAAAATTGTTACATGGGTTTTGTTTTGTTTTGTTTTCACTTATCAGGAATCAGAGTGGCTTAGGGCTACTTTACATAAATGGTTGGACGATGAGTACTGTCCAGAAGAAACCAATATTGAAATAAGCAGAGTTGCTGCCAACTCTTACTACAATTCTTTGCTAAAGAAACAAACAGATCTTGGTGAGATTTTGTTGAAGATGGCCCGTGAATTGGAGTCTATTAATTACAAAGAGAGTTTCCATGGAGCATTCACTTCAGCAAATGCTGCTATTGACCTTATTGCGCAACGGATAGAACAGTTTTGCCAGTCAATTTAAATTTTATTGCTCTAATTTGCTCTTTTTTTTTCACTACTATTTAATCTCATAAAGCAGTGTGTTTATGTTATACACTAAATTTTGTGATTTTCGAGTATTATGGTCTATGGTGTCTATTTTTGTTTCCTATTTCTGAGCTTGCTGAAAAATGAAATGATTCTCAAAAAGCAGGAGAAATTAATATACTCTGAATTTAATTAAGTTGGTATGCTAGATAGGGTTCCTTTACAGTAAAATTGTGGAATCTGTTAAAGTCATTATCAATAATCTCAAACTTCAAACTCTAGAGTCTATTCTAGAACTAGCATTCAACAAATGAACCAGAATTGTTCTCTCAGATAGTTTTGAAGGAGAAAATGCAAGAAATCCACACCTTGAGTGGCACTTTCTTATGAATGAACGAAATCTGCGAGGCAAATTGACAAGAATGATGTTTATTAGTAGTAACTAAATTAGACATTTAATTATCCTATGAAATCTTTGTCCTTACATTTCTATCAAGGTAGGTGGTGGAATGATCTGTGGAGACATCGGTGCCACTTCAGGCAATGTGTATGCAGAGGGTCCTATCTGAATCTCTTTAAGCAACACTTTTCCTTAAGACATGGGAACTGAAGTTTTTTAAGCAATGGGAACGAAACTTTTTCCATAGGTTTTTCATACAAACTCTAGTGAATTTATTTATGAGGTAATCGAAATGATCACGATTTGTACAATGGTTGTTCTTTAGTTTCAATCATTTGACATATTCCTGCCTGATAAGTTATGTTTGCTTAAGCATCTTTTTTTAAGTGAGATTCCCTTTGTCAAGTAGTCCATTGGTGCTGTAAAAAGCTATCATAAAAAATTCACTAAAAAAAGGCTATCATAAAGAGGCCTATTAGTAATGGAAAGTTGATTGGTTACAACGCTGATTGTAAGCTTCAATTACATCAGCAAAGGATGCTATAGCATGTACGTACTCTGAGAATCAAAGCCTTTATTTATGTCATCTTTTCAAAGTTGACTATAATATAGCATCTTTTGATATTCTAAAAATCTAAAGGTAAGCATGAAAGATCTTATTCTTGTTTCATAAGATAATGAAGGACCTGAAATGACATATGTTTATCCAGAACATTTTGTTCAAGAGAAAAAACAGAAGAACAAAAGCGCTAGCACAAGCAATCTCAGGTGAAGTTCTTTAAAATGAATGTCAGGATAGATTCTCTCTAAAATGTCGAATGATCCTGCAAATGCTTCTTCTTAAATTGACTCACTCTTATTTCAAATTGGATGGTGTTTTTCATCATTGTAACCTTTCTAAACATAAATTGTAAAAACTTCTACTGCACTTGATGTGGTGCAGGAAAGTCCAAATTCTTAAAAGATGTGAAACCTCCATCCACAACTAAGTTGTGTCCACTAACATACTTGGCATCATCAGATGCAAGATAAAGTGCAGCATTAGCAATATCATTTGGTTCACAATCCACACCCTTTAGGACACCAGCATTGTGAACAATGTCCACATGTCTCTGAGCATCAAGATGAGGATATATCTGACTCAATTCTTCCAAAACAAAAGGAGTGGGGATGGCAAAAGGTGATATGCAATTGACTCGGATTCCATGCCTGCATAACTCTGAAGCCAGAGATTTAACAATGCCTATTACTGCAAACTTGGATATTGAGTAAGTGTGCTGAGACAACCCTCCCATCACTCCTGTGATGCTTGCTGTGCATACAATGGACCCTTTTCCACGTGGAATCATTACACGTGCCGCGTGTTTGATGCCAGCCATAACCCCACGAACATTTATGGCCATGACTTTGTCAAAGTGTGCCAGGTCCAGATCAACAATGCTTAGAGGACTTCTGCAGGCTATTCCTGCATTGTTGTACATGATATCAAGTTGTTTATACTTTGAAATGGAAAAATCAACTGCATTGGAAATGTCTGACTCTTGTGTGACATCACATGTTATGAAAGTAGCATTAGGTCCTAGTTCTTTTGCAGTCTCTTGGCCAAGTTGTTGCTGAATATCAGCAATAATAACCTTGGCTCCATTGTTGATGAATTTGGTAGCCGTTGCCTTTCCTATTCCACTAGCTGCGCCTGTGATCAGCGCAACCTTGTCTTGTAGCTTCCTGAACCACCACATCAAACAATAATGTCATATCCTCCTGTAAAAATTCCTAAAACTTTATGAAGAACTTATTAAATTAAATAAAAAATTAAATGCGTTCTCTATCTATCTAGTAAGTATGCATATCAGTAGGAGGATCTAGAATTGTTTCTACATCAAATGTGAAATAAAGCTGCTAAGTAACAAAGATCCTTTTCATAACATTTTCAGTAAATTATACTGATATCTCTTTGTTTTTTTAAGATTTCACTTGTTATACTGTCTTTCAACGTTACTTTTACACTTTTCTAGAGTGTATTAAAGTAGGGAATGTTTATGAAATCTCACAAAAACACAGGAATTTACTCTAACATTTTGTAGTTCAGTCCTGCCATATGTGTCTAATAATTGGTGGCATCAGAAATTTTGGACTAAAAGACTGGAGTCTAAAATGTGCCATCAAATATGACCGTGCACCTAATTAATTATGTTAAATGCAAGGACAGTGCTGAAGAAATAGTAATCACTTCATATTATAAAAGAAACTATACCATCAAGTACACGCCAAAAGCCTCCAAACTGAAATTTTTACTTCATAGATGTTAGACTACCCTCCTACATGTATGTGAGTGGTAACAGTGAAAATGGAAGGACCCAAGTGAAAGGACTAAAAACTATAAACTATAAATGATGTTTTGCCATCATATAGATAAACAAAAAAAAAGGAAATGTAAATAAAAGAAAAGAGAAAATTAAGGTTAACTTTGCCTTACCCTTGAGCCTGAGTAGACAAAAATCTGTGGAAGCTCTCAGCAAACAAAGTCCTTGAATTGGACATTTTGCAACTGTTTCTAACAATTACCAAGAAACCAAGTAAGCTGTAGTAATATTCACAGTTAGAAAAATAATTGAAGAACTGAAAGGAAAATCCACATGCAGGATCAAAGGTTATAATAATAAAAAAGAAAAAAAAAATAGCATTTCATTTCATTGACCTAGTTTTTAACACAACACACAAACCTTCCACTCAACAACAAAGTGGGTTAGTAAAGAAAACCTATAGCCAATTTCTTAATCCAAAATATTTCCAAGCAGCTGTACTTAATTTTTGTAATCATTAAACTGAAAAAACAGTTAAGAGGGAATAACTGAAACATAGAAAACAGATGAAGACAGAAAGTGTGAAACCAACCTCAAACAAAATTTTAACATGATTTTGTTTTTGTGCCGAAAAATGGCTCAGAAGCAGTGACACAAAGAAGAGGGTATTGCAGTTGACTGTTTGAGACTTTAGTTTTGGATCCCTGATTAAACAAGTGTTAGAAAGAGTGATATCTTATAAAATGCTGCAAGGGCAATTTGGTCAATATGGCTAAAAAACATGTATGTTATAATAATATGATTGCCCCATGATTGATGTTCAAAGAATAATCTTGTAGTTGAAACTTTTTCACTGAGAAAGCATTGCATTGGAGATTCTGAGAGCTTAACAATGCATCATACAAACCGAATATTTCAACGACGTATCTGTTGGGTACCGAAGTAAACAGATAATATCATTCAATTAAAGTAGGATATGAATAAAATAATAATTGATACGTAGTATTTTAAGTAAAAATTTATTAAGTAAACTTTATTTGGCTGGACATGCAACCATTGCATTATAATTAATTTATTCAAAATATATACATATATTTCTATTTAAATTATATATATATATATATATATATATATATATATTTTATTCACGTTTTATAATTGATTATTCACTTATTTATATGTTTCAATTATTTATCAGATATTTTTTCTGGACCAAATTTTTACTTTCTAGTAAAAAAAAAAAAAAAAAGTAGTTTTACTAACTGTACATATCTTCCATAATCTTCCACTTAAAGCAACTTTCATGTGCTTTCAAAAATTCTCTCTATTTGTCAATCTCTTTTTGCTTACATTCCTAATAGGTCATGAAAGGGTACACACCTATCAAACTTTTGTACTGAGTGTGTGCTAGATTATCTTTAGTGAAAATCTTTTCCATGTCAACACTTGTTTCTTCTACAACTTATATCACAAAATAGTATTGAACACATGTATAATTTGCCCTATGTGTTTTTGTTCAAAATGGTATTCAAAGACTAGATTCCTTAGAATGTGCCAGGCATTCTGATTATCACATTACATAATAATCTTTTGCTATTTGTACACAAATTGATTAATCTATTTATTTACTTAATTTTAATTAATTATTTTACTTATTTATTTATTAATTTACTTAATTTTTATTAATTATTTCTTGATGACCGTTATTATACAAGTAGACTAAAAGAGGAAAACAATCATTTTGGTTGAATTTGGTAGATGTTTTCATTTTGGTTCTTAAAACAAATAAAATTATTGAATTAATATTTTATCATTATTTTAAATTTTAAGTGTTGTTATTTAATATTATGAGTTTGAACAACATGGCATATTAACCATCAAATACTTAGTTATATATTGATTTATTTTTTAATTTTATTTTGAACATTTTTTTCTAATAATTTAATATATCTTATTTATTAATATATCAGTTAAGTATAAAACAAAATTAAGATTATTAATCAATACATTACTATATGCATACAATTATAATTAATATATTTTATTATCTAGATTAATATTATTAAATAATAAACATCTCCAACGGACTAAATAAACATCAAAATATTAATCGAATAAATAAAAATACTTATTAGGGACTATTTACTCGGTGGAAAGAAAACAAATCAGCTCTAAGATATGCAGATATATTATAAAATAAAATAATGCAAAGTGGTTTCCCTCCAAAAAATGGAACTGAAAATTTTTCTTTATTATTTGCATTTTGATTTTGATTTTGATTTCACCTCGAAATGGAGAGGGGCATTTTAATTTGGTGTCGCGTCTTCTGAACTTCGAAGTTTGTATTATTCTCTTTTTCTACTCTGATCACAGCATTAGGGTTTTGCTGTGTTTTTCACTTCATTTGAAACATTTGAAA
Source organism: Hylodesmum podocarpum (assembly GCA_026586105.1). Lineage (NCBI taxonomy): Eukaryota > Viridiplantae > Streptophyta > Magnoliopsida > Fabales > Fabaceae > Hylodesmum > Hylodesmum podocarpum. The sequence goes on along the minus strand of JALJEV010001298.1, from coordinate 365,965 downwards.
TTTATTTGCAAAAGAAAAACACTTCCCATTCCAATGGCTGAGGGTTCTAAACCCCCACACGGTAATCATCCATTCTTCCTTGCTTCCTTGTAGTTTTTTATGTTATTATTGTTTATTATTATGATTATTATTATTATTATTATTATTATTATTATTATTATTATTATTGTTATTATTATTATTATTATTTTTATTTTTTTTTTATTGTTTTTATATGATGATGATGATGTAAATTTATTTATCTGTTACTTTGATGATATTGATTGCTCCTTGTACCGTTGATGCTTAAAGAGCAGATGAAATACAAAAAAGTTGAACACAAGTAATAATGGGTTGTTCTTTGATCGTATTGAATTTAATGTTTAGGGTGTTTAATATGATCAATAGTCTCTATTGCATGATCACCCATATTGGAATTGATTGCAAGTCTGCACCAAGTTGAGTTGGAAGATTTGTTTTGCTAGGAATTCGAAATGTATTAAAGGAGTAATGATGAAAGTTATGCTTGCAGTTCTGTGGCTGCATTATGAATTGAATCATGGGATTAGCTTATACTGATGAGATTGTTGTTTTTGGCTGAAATTAGGATATAAAGATACAAATGAAGATGATCCGTTGAGGGAAACTGAGGTCTTTGAAGACACCTTGGTGCTCAATAGTCCTTTCACTGAAATGGAGTTTGCAGATCACAATCTGGAGACTCAGATTGTGGAGGATTCGGAGCCTGCAGAGGACATGACAACTGGTACAATGTGCGGATATGGACAAGTAGTGCTTGATAGTGAGGATGAAGAGATGAATGATAAAGATGTTGGCAAAGGATTTCTTGAGAATGAAACTAGTCCTACAATGAAAATTCCTTCGACTCTCTTCCAGAAGAGACAAGCCAAGCCACCTTGTGAGCAAGTAGATCCACATGCCCCCACTTTTGGGATGTCTGCTGCTGGTATGTGTTTGTTATCTACATTTTAATATTGGGTACCATGTTTTTATTTTTGTAATAATTTTTGGTTATTTTTTGTATGGGTACCTATAAGTTATGCTTGTTTCACTTACCATATACTGAAGTAATTGTTTTTGGAGCACTTCGTGAATGATTAACTTTTCAAGACCATAATATGCTTGAAGGGGACAAAGGAGCTTTAGTTGTTGCTGACAGCTTTGATGATAATGACCATTTATATCTACCTGCAATGCTAAATGACGTTCACTCACCAGAGCCTGGGGATTCAACCCAAGCTGCACTAGGCTTTGTGGATCAATACTTGTCATCAAATGATGTGGACTTGTTTCAAGAAATTCACTGTAGAAAGACCACTACTAGGGAGAAATCACCTCGTGTCCTGAGTGGAAGAGGACCACTAAATCTGGCTAAGAAAATTAAAGCAAGAACTCAAAATGAAGAAAAAGAAACTTTCAAATGGGTTGATGACAGTTGCCAAAATGACAACAAAGCCTGTATGTTTGATAAAAAGATTGAAGCATCTTCAAATTTTGGAAGATACAAACAGGTATATACGAGGAGAAGACATAAAAAAGGTGGCCATCTTCAGAGCCAAGGAAATTGTAATATGAGTAATAGATGTGATCAGAAGTTAGACCAAGGATTGAGAATGGCAACTGAAAGTAACAACTCTCTCAAGGAGTTGGATGTTCAGTTAACTGCTGTAAGAGAGAATGTTAACGTTTGTTCTAGTGTAGCAAATGTAGAAGACATGTCTGATATTGGTTTAGACACCCAAATAGCTGCTGAAGCTATGGATGCTTTAGCCTTTATGCTCCCTTCTAGTTGTCATTTCAACGATACTCTTCCAATAGATGGTTCTTTGAGCGATTTGACTGAGGATGAAGCTAATCTGAAAAATTCTTCATTTAATGAATATCCTGCTTTACATTCTATCACAATAAAATCATGTGATGAGAAGTTAGTCCAAGGACCAAGAGTGGCAACTGAAAACAATAACTCTAAGTTAGTCCAAGGACCAAGAATGGCAACTAAAAACAATAACTCTCTGAACGAGTTGGATGTTCAGTCAAGTGCTGTAAAGGAGGATGTTAATGTTTATTCCCATACAACACATGTAGAAGACATTTCTAATATTGGTTTAGACACTCAAATAGCTGCTGAAGCTATGGATACCATTGCCTTTGTGCCCCTTTCTGGTTGTCATTTCAATGATACTCATCAGCCAGAGAATGCATTAGATGGCTCTTTGGGGGATTTGACAGAGAATGAAGCTCACCTGAAAAAATCTTCACATAATCAGAATGCTGGTGTACATTCTATCACAAAAAAATCATTTGATGAGAAGTTAGGTCAAGGACCAAGAGTGGCAACTGAAAATAATAACTCTCTTAAGGAGTTGGATGTTCCATCAAGTGCTGTAAAAGAGAATGTTAATGTTTATTCCAGTGTAACACATGTAGAAGACATGTTGGATATTGGTTTAGACACTCAAATAGCTGTTGAAGCTATGGATGCCTTAGCCTGTATGCCCCCTTCTGGCTATCATTTCAGTGTTACTCATCCACCAGAGAATGCATCAGATGGCTCTTTGACCAATTTGACAGAGAATGAAGCTCATCTGAAAAATTCTTCATGTAATCAGAATCCCGGCTTACATTCTATCATAAAATCAAAGAAAAATGCATCTTTCTCTAGATTTAGTAAAAGAACATCTAGCTTATCTTGCAAAACTGACAAGCTGGAACAAAATCCTGTCTCAGGGAAAATGAAAAAAATGATGAAAAGCAAGTCAACTATTGAGGGACAGGTAGAAAATAATACTACTTTTCCAATATGCAGTAAACATATATCACTTGAAGAGGTTTGCTCATTGGGAGATTGTATAAGTTTTCAATCTGCCGCTGAAGTGCCCAAAAATTGGAACAAGGTGAGCAGACAGACAACAATCAATGATCAACCAAGCCATCACACAGAGAGGAACAATAATTTCAAGGAGACGGGTATTATTAGACATAAGAGGAAGATGAATGGTTTAGTGGCTGATCCAGTGAAGTTGGGTGTTAGGACAAAGCATCTTAAATTGCAAACCAATTCATGTGCAGTTGCTATGAAAAGCGGGTTGAATCATCAAGCTCAAGTTATTCCACAGTTGCCTGCAACCAGCAGTTTTTCCTGGACTGATTCTTGGGTTTATCCCAAGAGATTGAGAGGGAAAAGGAGGGGGGCTAATGTGAATGCATCTACAGTTTTGTGTATTGATGGGAAAGAAAACAATGTCTTCTCCACTAAATGTCTAGAGGACCAAGCTGATGTGGATAAATCATGCTTTCCTCACACACGTCCACTCTGCAATTCTTCGCGTGTTGTTGATGACAGATGCTTGTTACAGGGGAACCTTGTAAAACCATATCCAACTGGTGATGCAATGAAGATTGAAAACCTGCATGATACACATCCCTTATTGCTGGCACATGTTGAAATATCATCAACTGTTGTACAATCTAGATCAGTTCCAGCTACAGTTGCTGCAAGCAAAGGCATAAAAATTTTAAACGCTAACCATGCATCTTACCCTAAGCATCACAAAAAGTCATGTGACAAAACCCTGCCAGAGAGTTCACTACTGAAAGAGCTTACCAGATTAGGAGTTTCTGAATCCAAATCAGATATGATGTGGAAAGATCTGAGACATCGAAGAGATATGACAGGTGTCAGAGTTCTGTTTAGCCAACATTTGGATGAGAGTATCATCAAGCAACAAAAAAAGGTTAGCAATTGATTTTATGTTTGTGATAGGAGATGCTAAATCTTACCATGGCAAGCTAGTGAGTTGGTTATTTTCCCTCCTTGCAGACCTTGGCACGATTCAATGTATCTGTTGCATCAAGTCCAATGGAGGCGACACATTTCATAGCAGACAAATTTACACGCACAAAGAATATGTTGGAGACAATGGCTCTTGGGAAATTAGTCGTGAATCACTTATGGCTTGAGAGCTGTGGACAAGCCAACTGTTTTATTGATGAGAAAAATTACATTCTGAGGGATATGAAAAAGGAAAAGGAAATAGGTTTTAGCATGCCTGTTTCTCTTGCTCGAGCAAGACAGGAGCCACTCCTGAAGGTATTTGTACAAACTTCTGTTACTTATGTCCAAATTCTTATTCACTCATCATATTTGGCTCAAAATCTGGTTGCTTGCCTCTACAGGGTAAAAGAGTCTACATCACGCCACATGTTAAACCTGATAAAGAAGTGATTGCTAGTTTGGTAACAGCTGTTCATGGCCAGGTATGCTATTCACCTATGCATGCCACTCCACAACTGCACTGATCTGTGGTTGCAATATTATGTGCGTTTGGGCTATTAATATATTGTGATCCCTACCTTGCCCACATTTTCATAAATTAGCTCATCTATAAATTGTCTTCTCACTTCAGGTAGTTGATGAAAGTCAGGCATGTGCGGACGTGAATGATACTATCTTAGATGATCTGCTGATTCTCTCTTCTGAAGATGATTATGCAATATGCCTCCGTTACCTTAAGAGAGGTGTTGAACCTTACCACCATCTTCTCAATAAAATAGTGCAGTTATGGGTCATTGTATATTCATGTTTCATGACTCTTATGTAATACACAAATTTGCAGGAACTGCAGTTTACAGTTCAGAGCTTCTTCTGAATGGAATTGTAATCCAAAAGTTGGAATTTGAGAGGTATGTTATTTTCCCTTTACGTTTCTATTCTTTTTTGTCTACATACACAAGGAATTTTCTTCCTACTTTATTTTTTTCTGCTTTTTTATAATGTTAGTTGTTTCCCTTTACAATGACCTATTGCCTTGAAGTAAAACGCCCAAGGACAACATAAAAATTATGTTCAGATACCAAGGGTACAGGACCCAGAAAAAGTGTAAAAAGCACAATGGGGTGTTTGAAATTACTACATGAATCCATGGTTTCCATTAAAGTCCCTCTCCCGCATTATGTCCTAAGTCTTAACTAAGTTAAGTACAGGAAAAAGCTCATATAAAGTGAGAGATTATCTCAAAGGTGAACAAGAAAGGATGTATTTACTATTGTTTTTTAATGGTTAAGATCACAATGCATGAGTACACCCTTAGTTGTACACTGCGGAGATAAGTTCACTTAGAAGAGCATTATCGATAGGCACAATCATAACTTGCGCTATGCCATGTAGATGAGTAAGTTTCTAAGGGAATCTTTCACATATCTGCATGTAGAAAGTCTATTGTTTATCCTTGATGAAAAAAAGTAAGACATTGTCTTCCCAATGTAGTTATTAGTAGTGCATATCTCAACATCTTTGTCAAAATTTAACATTATTATGAACTTTTGCAGACATCAACTCTTCACGAATCAAGTTACAAGGCGTTTTGGGAAGGTTTACAAAAGGCGTTGAGGCCTTTTTCTTGACCATAGGTGATTTTTGAAAGTGTTATTCAGGTTTACGGTGGAACCCTTAAAATTAATGGTCACTCTCATCTCAGATGTTGACTTATGATGCTACTTGTACTTTGGCGTGTTTTACTTGAGAGAATCAAATGGTGTCAAATGATAGCTAGAGGAGGGTATTTTGATGCAGTATATAAGTTGATCAAGGCCTTGACTTGATGAGTAAGATTCAACTCACCTAAACTTTTTATTACTACAAAATATTAAGTTGACCAAGGCAATAGCATGAGGATTCTGACAAATTTGTAGATACAAAATATATGTATTTTCTTTTTCTGGCTAAATGCACGACTTGTACATGTAGAACAGATTTAAGCGTTGTAGATCGATTTTGTTCGCTTCTAGCATAATATAGACCCCATGTCCACAGTGCACTGATTGTCACGTTCCAGGATTTTTTCACCTGCAGACCATTTAAAAGGCTAGAAATATTTTAGATGTTTTACATTTTACACCCAATTTCATTGAAGAGTCTTATCTGAGTTATATGTATCTAGAACCTTTTAGGTTAACTTATTTATAAGACTTTATAAAAGAAAAAAATAGAAAGGATAAAGAATATAACTTTGTAGAAATTCATGCATAAGTTAATTTATGTAAGTTATGCCAAGTTAATCTTTAACTTTACATGAATTCATTTTAATCTATTTTATTTTTATTTTTTCTCTTGTAATATTTTATAGAAAAATTTAACCAAACATATCCTAAAACAAAGACTGGGAAATTTCACAGAGGTACAAGAGAGGCCCTTGAAATTTCTGGTTTCTCTGATGATAAACAGTACAAAAAATTAAAAGAATTAGTACAAAGTGCAAACGCCCAGTAACCATCACTGTTTGTATGGCTTCTTCCCAGCATCATCCGACAGAGACAAGAACCATACACATTACTCACAGCAAAACAACTTATCATGGTGTTGACATGTCACCTGCCAGCAGCACAAATTAGTCTATATTTCTTTAATTAACTATAAAAGAAATAAATAATAAATTTTACAAATTTAAAATATATTTATAATTTAATTGGTAAATTATTCAAAGATCTTTTAAATATAATTATAAATTTTTATAAATTTATCATACTATGCCAGGAGTCTTGTTCAACAGCCGCATAAATTGTAGTAAATTTTTCTATACCATATTTTATTCTTATGGATAAGAATATACATGTCATACTAAAATTATTAAATACAATGCATAATGCAATAAACTTTAATAATACCAAATTCTATTGTGTTTTCAGTTCTACCTGCGGTTTAAAAAAAAATTGTAAATTTTTCAAACTTGAAACGGGTACTCTCCAAAATCTTTTAAAAGAACACATATTATGTATATATATATATTACACTAATTAGTTAGAATTACAAAATAAACAAAAAAATAGTAACAGAAATTGTTAAGTTATTTTACCTGATCAATGAAATCAAAATCTTTAAAAAGTTGGAGAGGCTTATCTTTTATGTTTAAGTATTCTTTTAGATCAGTGATTTCAATAAAAATTATACCAAAAACAGAATGTCAATAGATCATTTCACATATATAGCAAGAGCCCAAAATAGGTAAGCATGAGACAATCTGACACTGAAATTGTTTAGGGAAGACCTTTAGTGTTTGTTCTTGTTTATTATGATGTGGCCCGACCCAGGAATGTACCATATCACTCCATTGCAAAGACAACAGTCACTGTCTTACCACCAGATTATTTCCCAAAAGTTACAATCTCATGCACAATAATAAAATGGACCCTACTAAATTCAGATTTTTTTATATAAAGTCTTTTTTGAGTTTTATAGATAAAAATATGTAAATGAAATGGTTCTAATTTAGTAAATTAATTTGGACATGTAAATTACTATAAATTTTCTTATATAACTGTTTGATTGTTACTATTATGAAAAAAAACATGGTAGAAAGAGATATTTCAATAAAAATAATCAAATTAGTTATAGAAATTAATTATAGATATTTTGCAAAAATGCAATGGATAAATAGTTCATCTTTTGTTCAAAAGTTGAAAGGGATTTGCCCTTTTCCCCTTTTGAGGATCAGTGTCATATTTTAATTTTATAGATATAAGTGGTTGAGTTGTTATCATGTGGGTTGGGAGAGTTGAGAAATCTCCAATAGCATGCTTTCCACACTCAACACCAAAAAGGTAAACTCCCTTTACATTACAATTTGGCACCTTTTTATTGACCCCAAAGTGAAATTAAATAAAGTGAAAAGGGACTATCAACTATATTTAGTTTAGTGCAAATAAAAGATTTTGGTTTTCCACTTGCATTTGGAGCATATCATCAATGAAGACAAAGGAAGATAATCAATGGGAAAGGAATGTTTTCCATTTGTTCAATTGTTAAGGCTTTGACATTTCTAATTTAAATCAAAGATAAAATAGAGTGGGTTCGGCACTGGTTTATCTTAACATGCTTACATAAATTTATCTATTGTCTTCAATCTAGTAAGTTATACTTTATTGGTAGAATCTAAATCTTAATCTTAAAAAGAGAAAATAGTAAGTATAAAAATATAATCATTTTTATTCATAGTAATGGTAATTTCCTAAGGATTTTTACTCCAAATCGAAGCCAAATTTTTTATCCCATTACCTTAATTTTTACATGGCTTTAATATTTTTTTAAAACACTGTAAATATTCTTTATAAGAAACAACAATCTTATTTAAGTCAGGTAAGATTATTATAAACAACAAGATTATTCTTTCGAATATTATATGTCCAAGATTCTAAGTGTATGGTTAGTTTCACATAAAATATTAATTAAATAAATTTTCACGTATTTAATTCCACATTTAAGTAATGGATATCAATTCAGAATTGCTTTCAAGTTAAGCAACTTTTATGTATGGATTTTACGTTGAACAAGAAAAATTGTATCTCCTATTACTTTTATATAATAAAAACATCAACACAAATTATAATACCTCCAATTTTTTGTTGGGTGAATTGATTTGGTCATGGTTCGGTTATATTATATTATATTTATGGTTTAATTATTTTCACATAGTTTTATAAAAAAAAAATTCTTTTAGTCCATATTATTTAAAACTGGTACTTTTAATTCATAGATTTTATATTTTAATTCCTTTTTATCTCTTTTCAAAACATATGTAATGACTTAAAATATTACAAACAAGAATATATTATTTAAACATTGATGCCATCACCTACTTTTAAACAAGAATGTAATCCACAACTGCTTCAACGTATTCCATCTTTTTATATGAAATTGGTATTCCTTGTATCAATTCTATGAAAATATTTTCTTCGTTAATAAATAAAAAAAATACTTAATAAATAATTTTATCAACACCCATCTATATATATACACTGTCAATTTCATTTGATCACATACTAATGATGATGTTATACCCTTCAAACTTAATCTTTTTCAAATTTAGTTTTAAATATCATAAAAAAAAAAAACTCCACACTAATAAAAATATTTTTATGATTAAAAATGCATGTTCTTTATTTTATTTCAGCAATGTGAGAATTTGTCAGTATCCTAAACTATCACAAGTTGGCATAACGTTTAAAAAATTCAAAATTCAGCTGAATATTGAATGATTATTTAATTTTCCCCGAAAACGAATCAAGAGAAAGCAACGTGATGAGGGCGTAAAAGAAGAAAGTGAAAGAGGGTAATTAAAAATTGAAAATGAAGAGAGAGAAAGAAAGAGAAGAAAATGTTAGAGAGAGAAAGTGAGAGATGGGAATTGGCAATATCCATCCATTCAACCATTTGCGCTGTATTGGCGGGACAGTCTGGCTTGCTTATCTTTGTACCTCGTTTTTCTCGCTTACTACCATATTACCCTTCTTTTTTTTCTTCTTCCTATTTACTTTTCTACCCTTTTCTGTTTTATGCCATATCCATCCACTCATTCCTATCACCATTTTTAGTAAATTTAAATCCAAAGAGGAAAAAAAATGTGTTAAATTTAAATCAGAAGAAAAACTAAATAAAAATATATATACATATATATATATATATATATATATTTTTTATTTTTAAATATATATATATATATATATATATATAACTTTCTCTTTATTTTCTCATTCTGTTCATGTTAGATGATGAGAAATTTTTTATAATTAAAAAAAGTATTACGAAAATAGAAGGTCTACAGGTTATAAATTCTTTTTCAGAAAAAATAATATATAAAAATATTAACTCGATATCAATATTCGATAAACATCAACTTCCATTTTTATTTATCTAAATTTTATTTTTTTCATTTTTGGGGTTAATTGTATCTAATTTTTTTAGATAATTTTTACGTATAAATGTGAGAAAATTCTAAAATAAGAAAAAGAAAGAAATTCTGGTTACAGTACAAATATATTAAATCATCGGTCATTAACATTAGTAAAAAAAAGCATTTAGATTTTTATGATTTTTAAATATTAAGTCAAAGGATATAACTCATTTAATTAAATAAAATGTGTGAATTGTTGTTAAATATTTTAATAATATTTATATTTGATTTCTGTTGATGAAAAATATTTTTTCAATTAATATTTTTATTCTTATAGTCTTAAAATTTGAAAGATTCTCTGTCGAACAGATTACAATGTTCACTGTTTAATATTTTAAGTAAGATTTTTCTAAGTTTAACAAAATTAAACCTAACTTTACATTTTGAAGATATTTAGTCATGTTTTTAGGTCATCTTCATTGGTAGCAATATCTAATAATTTCAAAAATATATTTTGTTTGATAATCGTGTGTTAATCATAATATTTATTAATTTAATGATCAATTTTTTTTTTCACTATATTTTCTTTAATTTTACAATTTTATATAAAGTAAATTTGATAACTTTTTCATACATATTGTTATAAATTATATTTTATGTCGATTCAATTCAGTTCTATCCTATCTTATTTAACACCACACTGAAAAAATCTAACAAACTACTTACAACTTGTTTAAAATGAGTTAATTTTAGTCCAATAATTATATTTAAAAAATTTAGAAGTTTAATTAAATTTTCTTGAACAAAAGTAAAGTAATTTAAACACTCGTGAGTCATGTCTATAATAATCCATGTCAAATTATTCCCTCGTACCTGTCTTTTAAAACAAATGCATAAAATAAGCAAAGTCACTGTGGCAATTCATCAATTGATTGCATCAGTATTAATGAATTTCAGTTCAATTTTCTTTAGATTTGATTATCATGATCACCTATATATTGGAATCTATAGTGTGTGATGTGACGTGTTCTTACATCACTCTTGTGGATTTAATTAGATTTAACTCCATGTGCCTTTTATCTATGATTGAATTTGGAAAATGGATAATTTGATTTGATTCTAAGTTCGAAAAGGAAAACTTGATGTGATAATATGAAAGTGAAATGCCCCAAATCATCACTCTTACATGTTCAATAGAATTTTAAAAACAAGACGACATGAGTCGATTTAAATCCAGAATAAAGGTGAAATAGATAGGTTTCGACCTAGGAATTGAATTTTATATGATTGTTGTCAATAAAAGGAAAGTGGGTAATAATAAAGTAAATTATATCTTCGGATTTTGATTAAAGAATAAATAAAGATTGATGTTTTTAATACAAGTTTAAATAGCTATTTAATGTAATTATTTATTAATTTAATTTATTTCGATTATTATTATCATTATTTTTTAATTAAATTCTAAATTTATAAAATTGGATCAAAATAATCAACTTTTTCATTCAGATTTTTAATTAAATTACAAAAAATTATATATTTTTTCAAGTTTTTAAAAAAACTCGTAAAATATAAAACCTTAAAAAATATAAAATTTATCAAAATTAGTGTTAAACTCATATGGAATTAGTTTTAAAAAATAAAGACTAAATTAATACGAATCTTAATAATGGGACAAAATTCAATAAAATAAATAATTGTACTTTTAATATATTAATAGATTGTAATAAATATGTAAATAATATTAGTAGTTACTAGTTTTTCATGAATGATCAATATAATTTATTTTGTCTTTAAAATGAGTAATTTGTGTTAGATTAACCACATCATACATGGTAAGGTTGGACTAGGTAACATGAATTTCACCTTTTTGTTTTCAAATATCAAATTGAATAATAAAAGTTGCATTCAACAACCAACAAACATAAAAAAAAAAAAAAAACAAAAAATAAATAAATTTTAACGTGGCTACAATGAAAGGGAATTAGAAAAAAAAAAAAAAAAAAAAAAAAACAAAAGAAATGTCACAAACGGAATTTAGAATAAGTCAAACCACGTCATATATTCCTTCATTCTGCATTTGAATAAGATTGAATTGAATTGACATAATCACTTATTTCACTTTTCCTTAACCTCATCCAAACAAATAGAGCCATTAACTGTACTTTTCTTTCTTTTTTTCTTTTTATGTGAAACTGAATGTCTTTCCTTTTTCAGATAATTAATAGAGTTATAAGAAGCATGGCTAATTTTAATTTGTCTTTGAAAAATTAAATATTCTCTTAATCGTTAAAATTTCATAGAGTGATTGTTTTGACAATGCTTCATATTATTATAACTCAGTTGATAATATTTTATATTAACAAAGAATTAAATTAATATAAAAATTTCTAACAAAATACAGTAATTATGCTTTATATCATTACAAAAACATCTTAATTTATAATTGGAATTTTCAATAATGACACTTCTACGTTTATGAGTCCAAAACAAAACATTAGCTAAATTAAATGTGTGAAACTATAAAAAAAAAAATTATCATTTTTTTGCGTTTAAAAAAAAATATGGCTTTTGAGAACGGTTAAGTCAATGCCAATTTTGTTTAAAGATTAATTTAGTATAAATTATGAAAATGATGTGTACACTTAATTTTTATAAGAATTTATTTTGTTCGTCCTTATTCTCTTATCTTTAAATTCTTAGTAAAACCTATTACAAGCCTCCTTTTGGATAATTTTCTTTTCCTCAATGAAACAATGAAACACACTTAGGATTGCACAATATTTGCAATAATGATGTGCATATCATAATATCACTTCCATTTTTCTTTTCTTCTACGAAACGCAGCTTTCTTAGTAAATAAACCAAATATGAATAGTGCATATGATATTATCATCACTGCATAATGTAGAAATTAATTCATCATTGTCAGTAACACTAAATAAAAGAAAAACAGACACAGATCTAAGAAACAATCACGGAGAATACGAAGTTCGGATAGATATAGGATCTCATCACTGGGTCACAAGACATTTAAGTCAAACTACATTCATGTACCACAAACGACAAGTCAACAAAAAACATTCAACTTGCATGTGCTCACCATAATCAATTGTTATTACCCTAGCAGCAACACTATTTTATTTTTTTCTTTTTATTGAGACATTCAAATTAAAACTCGTTTACTTTTAATAAGTCCAACAACTTTTAAAACTTCAAAATTCCTATCTTCATTACCTTAATTAAAATATAAACTACTTAATAATAATACTAATGATAGTATAATTCATTTATAATAGTATATAATAGTAATAAACAAATTTCATCTTCGGATAGACATATTTTCTTTTAACTAACATGTTACAATCGTTTTTGTTGTACATATTTTTATCATCTCAATCACATTTTTTTTTAATTTTTTTTCCTTTTAACGTGAGAAATATAATTATGATTTCATTTAATCTTATAAAATGAGAAATGAAGAATTAACTATAGTCGCACTTGCTTCCAATACGATTAATTTATTATAATTTCATTATAGTTATTAGTCCGATCTCTGATATTCTCCTTCTTTACGATTCAGATAATGACTTTGAACATGACTGACTTCTATAGTGTGCCAGACAATGTGTATAAGGTTCAAGAATAAATTTACTGTTAATCAACAATTTATTAATGATTTTAATTTCATACAGATGAATTACAACCTACCCTCGTCATAATTAACATCACTAAGTAGTGTTATTCTTTCTATCTATAAAAATCTTCTCTCTTTATTTCTATTGTTGTATACAATCAATTTTCTTATACGTTTAACTCTTTGAACTTTTAAGAATAATAATCAAGAACTAAAAGCAACCTTGTATAATAACAATTGAAATTATTAGACCTAAAAAACAAATACTTACCTTATATAATAATAATAAAAAAAATAAAAAAGGTGTGGGGGATGAAGTGCATGGAGGACAGAAAGGCAAGGGAGACAGGACTCCACTAGTAGTAGGAGTACCAGCTGTACGTAGTGGCAAAACGGTAAAAAACCCTCCCAACCATGTCGTTAATGAAACCTTATAATAATTATAATTCTATTATTAATATTATTCTTATTACCACAATTTGATTTTATGCAACTGAATTCATTCATTCATTGAAGATCCGAGTGAAACCCAAGTTCCCAATTGAGGTGGTCGTGGTCGGAACCCAAAATCAGTAAACGAAAATCGAAAGAAAGAAACAACAGAGAAACGAAGAAGCATTGGTTTTTGATTTTTCATCAATGGCGGAAGAGAGTACTAAATCCAGCGAAGATAGCGTGAAACTGTTCGTAGGTCAAGTTCCCAAACACATGACCGAACCTGAACTTCTTGCAATGTTCAAAGAGTTCGCACTCGTCGACGAGGTCAACATAATCAAAGACAAAGCTACTCGCGCTTCCCGAGGTAACAAACACGCGCCATACCTTACGCTCTTCAATTCCAATCTCGCATTCTGCTTCTTCAACTACTATTTCGTTTCCGACATTCGCGTCTCCCAGCGCGTGCCACGTGTCTCGTTTCTCGTTACAACCCTAATTTTCGGTTTTGGTCGCAGGTTGTTGTTTCGTGATTTGTCCGACCAGGGAAGAGGCGGATAAGGCCGTTAATGCGTGTCACAATAAGAAGACGCTACCCGGGGTTCGTATTTAAATTAATTAATTAATTGGTTTTATTTGTTCTTATTATTATTATTGTTATGACGATGATGATGCATGGTGTTGAATGTGATGGATCTGGTTAAATGGAATGGGTGTTGCTGTTCTTCTACAGTGGTTATTGATGCTTACCAATGTTTGTTATGATTTGTGAGTGAGTGTTTTAATTGGGCAATAACGTGTGTCTTGTTTTGCCAATTTTTGCGTTCGTGTTTGCTATATTTTTGGTAACCGAATCAACTCACTCTTTACAACAGTTTATGAGTGTTTTTGCAATTTGCATTGTGCTGTGCTGGAACGGTGGAACCCCCCTTGGTCAAGTTTGGATTTTCATGGAAGGAAATCAATTATCATCCTTCTAGTTACTACTTACTTTTTTTGGTTGCTAGGGTTTTATTTATTCATTTATTTTTTGGGACCGAAGGGTGGGGATTTTCAGTTTATAATGTGTAACTGTTGAATTGATTCTTGTTGGGCATTTCCTGAGCATATATAGTTATACTATTTTTAGTTTATTTTCCAATTTCTATTTTATTCATAATGTTTCTTTTGACATTAATATCAGGAATCTTGAATTGATGTGATTTATATTTGGATGTTTTTACTACACAAGAAAGTTGGTAGTGAAATTCAATATAAAATTTTTATCCACGGCAAAAGCTATCCCAAGTTACTTCAACTCATAATCAATTCCGGACTCTTCACAGTGAGACAGCAAACATAAAAATTTGTCTAAAATCAGTTATGGACTTAAAATCAAGGGTTAATTAAGTTTTTGGTCCCTCTAGTTTTTAGGGTTCTGACTGAATCCCTGTAAATTTTGTTGACAACAAATGGTCCTCACTTAATTTTCTGTCAATAAAAATAGTCTCTGAAGTCAAATTTACTGTTAAACGTTGACCTGGAAGTAACACGTCAGCACTTAACGGTTTTAATTTAACAACAAGGACTAAAAATGCTAGAGGGACTATACAGACTAAAAGTCAGAACCCTAGAAATTAGAGGGACCAAAAACTTAATTAACACTAAAATCAATTCTCCATCTATCCATGTTATCCTCACTAAAATCAATTAGAGGTTCTGACTGTGAATCCCTTTAAATTTTGTTGACAACGAGTGATCCTCACTTAATTTTCTGTCAATAAAAATAGTCTCTGAAGTCAAATTAACTGTTAAATGTTGACCTGGAAGTAACACGTCAGCACTTAACGGTTTTAATTTAACGACAAGGACTAGAAATGCTAGAGCGACTATAGAGACTAAAAGTCCGACCCCTAGAAATTAGAGGGACCAAAAACTTAATTAACACTAAAATCAATTCTCCACCACAAAACCTAATGTGCGCGAGTATTTTGTTATTATCATGGTTGATCTATCCATGTATTTTACTTATTTGTATATTATATGTATGACTAGTCACATTTTTTTATTAATTAATTATTTAATACATTTCATACATGTGTTGAAGCATCTAGTAAATTTTTTGTTCATTTTCAAAGAAGACGGTTCTTTAATTCTTGTCACCCTTTATAATTCATTTTCAAGATATTATTCTCATTGTATATTTATAATTGTGCATATCCAGTGTAAATATTGCGTATCTGAGTGGCTTAACTGTTTATGCATGTTAGATTCAGACTAAGCCAATATTAGTATCTACGAATACAATGACTTAAGAAAATTCACCACAATGTAAAACACTTCTGCCTGCTTCATAAGTTGTGTTTTTTGATTGTTCCAGCTGGTTGTGATCTAAATATTCATAAAAAACTGAATAAAATTGAAAAATTTGATTTATTGATTATCCAAACTCCAAAGCATTAGTAATAATGTCATGGGAGATATTCCCTTAGTAATCATGTGATATGATATTATTCTCATTCTGATTTGGAAATCTTGTTTTTCTTTGTCCAATTCAGGCATCTAGTCCACTACAAGTGAAGTATGCAGATGGCGAGTTGGAAAGATTAGGTATAAAGTATTCTTATTATTTGATTAAAATTGTTCTCGGCAGATCAATTTCTGAGAGTCATTCATTTGTCATAATTCTTTTATTATATTGAGGTCATGCTTTGATAAGTAATTTTCTGATGTACTTGAATCCAGAACACAAACTCTTCGTTGGCATGCTTCCAAAAAATGTTTCTGAAGTTGAAATATCGGCACTTTTTTCCACGTATGGAACTATAAAGGATTTGCAGATTTTAAGAGGTTCTCAGCAAACTAGTAAAGGTACTGATTTTTTACGTTAATCCATCCTTTATTTAGGGCTATGGTGTTTCTTAACTGCAAAGCGTTATTCATAGTTCTCCTAATTTGTGGCAGGGTGTGCATTTTTGAAGTATGAAACCAAAGAACAGGCTCTTGCTGCTTTGGAGGCAATCAATGGAAAGCATAAAATGGAGGTTGGTGTCATTGAAACCATCACCAGAATTTTTAACACATTATTTAATTTGGTAGTAATGCAGTTGTTTGAGTAATATAATGAATGTGTTAAAAAAATTCATCCATTACATATTTTATTTATGGAGGGAAGAAGAGAATTAGATTTGATGTACAGGATGGAACTATACGGTTTGCTGATTGATAATATTTAGCAATTTAGTGGTGCTGAATGATAATATCTAGCCATTTAGTGGTACTACATAAATTTCGCTATGCAATGTACTTGTAGACATGGTTTTAAAACTGAAATCCCAACTAAGATGACATGATTAATCATAGACACATGGACTATTTTAGATTCAATAGTATGCTTTTGGTTCCTTGTTTGTGGTAGAATGGAAAAGTGCATGCCTTTAAAACTCAATTACTATTTTAGTTGTAAATGGTGTTTGCAGTATTTTGGACCTTCAAGCGGCATTCAGCCACAAAATCCTGTTGGTGAGGGACTAGAACATTTAATCATGTGTCTTAGATTTCATTATAGATGCACAACTTATATTTCAATTTTTATTGTTGTCTCAATTTGGAAATCTAAGACTGCCTTTGTTCAGTACATTGGTTTGTATAAGATAATGTTTCAGCCTCAGGTTTGACTCATTATTTTATGACAGGCTCGAACTGGATCCAAGCTTAGAAAGAGGAGCTGAAGCTATGGCTTGTGATGCTCATTATATGTTTGCAATAAAAATGTGCCCTAGCTGAATGAATCTCAAGATTGGGATTGTTGCACTTGCACAATCCTTTATGCATGGTTTCAACCAACATGTATATTGAAAATATATATGAATATATAAAATCTCTGAATTAAAGCTTATGAACTTGCAAAATGGTAGCGTAGTGTAGTTAAATTAGCATCGCATTTGTTCACAGCCAAATGGATTAGGATTTACTAAAAAATCACATTTCCTCCTGGCATCAATCTTCCAGTGAGGTTACCTATCAAATACTAAGCTTCATCTAGACACTATTCTTTTGTATTGCGTTTGCATAGTGCTAATGTCATTTGCTTTTGTTTGCTCGGTATATTCTCTACTCATACATGGTAATGTCATCGATATTTCGCCAACTTCACAAGTATATCAATTCTGATAACTCTGATATGATATTTGTTAATTGTTTTGTCTTCCATAGGGTTCAAGTGTTCCCTTAGTTGTCAAATGGGCTGATACTGAAAAAGAAAGGCAAGCTCGAAGAGCTCAGAAAGCACAGTCCCAAGCTTCTAGTGTAGCACAGACCGATTCTCAACACCCGTCATTGTTTGGAGCCATGCCTATGGGTTATGTTCCTCCATATAATGGATATGGCTATCAGGTTAGTCCTAACCAGAATGTTCTTTAGCATTTCTTTTCTGTATATTATGCAGAAATCATTACATTTGTGTATTAATGTTAGTTCCCATGCCTAACTTATTGATGAGATACTTGTGCTGATAATCATTTCTCTTGATAGGCTCCTGGAGGTTATGGGCTCATGCCATACCGCTTGCCACCAATGCAAAATCAACATGGTTTCCACAATATGATGCCTCACATGAACCAAGGAAATGCATTGCGGCCTGATCTTGGTCCCAATATGAACCCTAGAAATTATCATGTGCCCCCTGCAAGCTACGTTGGCTCTTATCCTGCCGTGCCAGGTCTGCAACATCCCATGGCATATCCTACAGGAATGATTAGTCCAAGGCCGATGAATACTTCTCCTGGTTCTGTTTCACCTGCTGGCGGAAATAACAACTCTAGTGCATCTTCAGGTGCTAGCAAAAATTCTGGGGGTCAGGTTGAAGGTTGTTATCTTATCTATATTTCACGTGCTTGGGTATAAATGATTGTGTTCATTTATGCTTGATACATGTTTTTCCATCATTCTTTCCTTACTAGAAAGGTTACTTTGACAATTCAATTTCTACTTATTATTTTATTTTCTGACTTAGGACCACCTGGTGCCAACCTATTTATTTATCACATACCTCAAGAATTTGGAGATCAAGAGCTTGCGACTGCTTTTCAACCATATGGTAGAGTCTTGAGTGCTAAAGTTTTTGTTGATAAAGCAACGGGTGTTAGCAAATGTTTTGGTAAGCTTTTTCTACACTAATTGATGAATGTGATGGGTTTTTTGTGGAGCATGTATTTGATGTGCTCTAATTTGCAGGTTTTGTTAGTTATGATTCCCCAGAGGCTGCCCAATCTGCCATCAGTATGATGAATGGATGCCAATTAGGAGGTAAGAAACTAAAGGTCCAGCTTAAGAGGGATAACAAACAGGGTAAACCTTACTGATGAAGCTGAACAATGGAATTTTGTATCATTCACATTGTAATTCATGACCCATCTGATGTTTATACAATTTGTAATTTTCTGTAACATGAAAGTTGAATTAGATATTGATTATTAATTTATTGATTTTTCTCTCACAACTCCTTCTTATTGTATTATTTTTTATAGTTTCATCCAGGAATAGAAGAGTTTTGTTTGGTTCCTTTAGACAGTAACCTCGGTTTTTGGATGTAACTTTGTTTTCTTTTATGTGCCCTTTTGTACATGTAGGGAAAATGTTGTTTAACCCAGCCCCTATCCGTCGCTTATGTATTCTCAAGTAACACATTCATATAAAAGATAAACATTCACCAAAAAAAAGAAAAAGAATATTAGAACGAAAACGTGGCACAAAGAAATTATTAAGTACTGTTAGATTAATTATTTGTATAATGCTTATACCAGAATTTGAGAATTAAGTATACTATTTCATGGAGCATGCAAGAACATCTGCCACAACAATTACTTCTGTTGAGAATGGGCAGTGACAAAAGTGGACGGTGGCTTTTGGTTAGATTAATACTGGTAATAGTTGCAATATTGAAGCCATGACATTATGTATTAAGGGCACGTTTAGAAAGTGCTTTTGCATTATTTATTTTGGCTTAGTTAAATATACAAGTACATAAAATAAATGTATTTGTTTAAACTTATGATTCAATGGTTTCGTCCCCTGTGGATGTGAAAATCACTGTGTATAGTCAGTCATAAAGGTTTTATAGATTATGTGAAAATCGTAATGTGGATGTGATTCACTATTCTGTAGGATACCCTTTCTACTAGACCTTAGCTCGTTCTTCTTTGTCCCTTTGTGCTCTGTTTATTTCTCTTTTGTTATTTTTTTTTTACAAAAATAGTTTACAATTATGTTCAAAATTTTAAAAAGATAAATAAAGAGCAATATTTAAAATTAAAAAAAAAATGGTAAATTAATTTAGGTGATTTTTGTTTGATATATACATAAAATACTCTAAAACTTATTGTAGATATATTTCAATTAATATTATGAATAAAACAAACATATTTTAAAATGAAGTTTTTGTATAAGAAAATATAGGTTCTAAATTGAAAAAAACATACACTGTAATTTTAACTCCTCTCAAAATAAGAGTATAATTCACTCACACTTATAATTGTGCATATGATATTTTAAATGATTATGTAGGTATAAATCAAGGGAAAAAAAATCAAATTGTGCTCATTTAGTTAAATAATTATATATCTGGGTTGTTTGATAGAAGGTGTTACGCTACGTGACGCTTTTAGTATAAGTCAAGTTGAAATGAGGCGCCATACTGAATGGAGTTTTTGAAGGTCTAATACGATAAAATAAAAAGGAAAGTATCACATTATGATATCTTCAGTACTTGTTTTGACGAGTCAAAATGGTTGAACCAGGTGGACCAATAAAATGACAAATACCACAGTCTTTTTTTTAGTTCAAAGAGGAGGATTACATGGACTAATAAGAAACAAGGTGTCTGCTACACATCACATTATTTAACTTGTACTCACTAGTCAAAGGCGCAACAACCTGTTACACCTTCGGAATAATTATAGTCAAAGGCACAACAACCTGTTACACCTTCAGAATAATAATTATTCTGCCGGCTACAGTTCAAAATTTATGATCATTGCATGGAGGCGTAGTAGGTGATGATGCCTCCCTTTACCGGTCCTAACCTATAAATACCTCGCTTAATTTTTTTTTGCAGTTTTTACTTCTCTCCTACATAAAATTTTCATTCTCCCCTCTCTTAAATTTCCTCACCTCCTTGTGGTGCCTTTGTTCCTCCGGTGCAGCTGCAAAAAAATTTTTTCCTCCCAGGTTTGTCTCTTTCCTTCACGTTAGTTACTGCATTTAAATTTTTTTTAAATGTAATTACATTATTAGTTTTAGAAATAGTTAAAAATAATATTGAGTAGGATTTGTTAGTTTAGAAAAAGTTTAGTATAGATTTTAAGATATATTAGTTTAGTTATTTTTTTTATGTTACTGTTAATATAATTTTTGTATAGTTTAGTTAATTTTTTATATATGTAAATTTTTTAAAAATAGAGACCAGTATGGTCATGTAGGCATAAATGATGAACACGAATACCATAAACTTGTTTTAGAATTTAGACATCTTAAGGTTTTGGTGATGGCAGTGACAATTGCCCACACGCTTCATAGATGTATGCTGTCTGCCTAGTACCTCAACAAAAGTCAAGCTTTCTTATTATTATAACTTTTCTTTTCATTTTTATTTTAATAAAAAAGTGGCCACCCACCATTGATGGACCCATTTTGTTTAATTTATAACATATTTATCATTTTAATCTTATGTTTTTTTTTAATCTTTGAATTGTATTGTTATTTTATTCCTTTTAAAAAACTCAAACAAAAGTAGATAATAAATTTATGGATTAAAAACGAAACAAAAATAAAAGAGAGGTAATTATAAATTTAGATAATTATGCATTTATTAATAAAAGAGAGGTAATTATAAATTTAGATATTTATGTTCTTTGTACCCCAAAGAAACTGAAAGTAGCATCTTATGCAAGTATGACAGAAAGCTTAATTCACACATGTAGAACAATTCAATGGTAATGATTTCCTTTCAATTACTTCATCAATTTTGTTCTTTATTTAGCAGCTCTCAGGTCAAGTTCAATTGTTTACCAAGAATCACAGTGTGTTTTTTTTTTTTTTTTTTAAAATTTGGTAAAAGCTACCACCTACCCAATTTTCTTTTTCCTGCGGCAGAATAGTTCCTCATATTGAACATTTGTATTTCATTTGTGGTGGAATTGGGAAGAATAACAAAGAGTGACCAAAGATTTTTCTAATTTGGCTGCCTTAAGTTTCATGCAGGCTATGTAACCCATAACGTGTTCGCATATACATTATCAAACACGAAATTTTTCATATCATGACAACAACATAAGCCTTTATTTCATACCAAACTAAGGTTTGACAATGTCACAAACTACTTTATTTTTGCCTTAATCATAGCTTAGTTTTTAAACTTCAACTAAGAGTGTCCTATTTTCTGAAATATTAGCATTAAGACTAATAATAATGCAGCTTCCGTTTTTAATTTAGATTATACATAAATATATATAAACATAAAAAGGATTGAGTCAAATTGATTTGAATCTTTTAGATTATACACCTTCCATGTTTAATTTAGATCCAAGCCTATTTTACTCTCTTTTGGGGCATGTGGAAAAATTCCAACTCCTTGAAATAAAATTCAATAATTTTATAGAAAAAGTGGCGCATGAATCCAACTTGACTAGCGCCATGAATTTTGACACCTAGAGGCAAATAGAGTCAAAGGCTACCCTAGAGGAGTTAACATCTTATGTATGAAAAAAGGAAAATGAAAAACGTGGATATTAAGATAATTTTCATTGACGTTTCATTGTCTTCAATTTCTTCTAGAAGAGTGTTGGAACATGTCCCTATTGCTATTGGACTATCCCTCTAGAAGACCATGACAAATCTGAGGCAAATCCTTCTCCTTAGTAATAACAATTGACTAGTTCCATATGTTAGAAGATTGCCCCATCATGTCACAAAAAGTATCAAAGAAGATAACACCACAAGTTTTTCTTTTGATATTCTCACTACTATTTGAGTGACTTGGAGATGCCCTTGTATTGTGTTGGTTGCAACAGTTACAGAATTTCAAGGCCTCAAAAGCAAACTGTTGTCTTTTGTTGCTACAAGGTCGATGGACATGAAGAACCCTTCTGATGTCTCTTGTTCTAACATGTTTCTTGAGGCCAGTGGTGACTCTGAAGCTGATTGTGACCCCTCTATTGATGAACATGGTTATGAAATTGGTAGAGCAGACGATGATGCTCAATCTTGCAGCTATGATAGTTCTGAGACTTGTAATGCTGCTGAACTCAATGGATATGAGTCTTGGAATAATGATGATGATGATATTGAAGATGAGAAGAATGCTCAAGTTCATGGAACTTCATATTGTGATGATGATGAAATGAAACAGTACCAGAAGTCTGGTGTGTCTGATGATTCAAGCAAAGAATTGATGGATGAGATGGAAAAGAACAGGCTCTTCTGGGAAGCTTGTTTAGCATCTTGATTTTATTTGTTGGAACTTTTCTCTCTTCTTTTTTTTTTCTTCTCTGAATCACTGTTCTGGCTTCAAGGGTATTCATAGGGGGCTTAATTAGCTTCACCAGTATTTTATGTTTTTCTTTTCTATAAAGATGGGGGTGAGGGTCTATTAAACTTGTCTAAAAGATAAAAGCTTAGTTTCAATTGTATGTATCCCTGAACTGATTTGTTCTCACCACATTTTTATGCTTTCTGTCCTTCAAAGGTTCATGTGTCTTTGCTGTAACCGATCCACAATTCATTGCGGAACATATACAACATCATACTAATAACTTTTTTACCGGAATTTTCTTTTTGGTATTTTTATTTTTTTGGGTGATAATACTTGTATAAATCAATGATACTTTCATTTTATATTATTCAACAATCAGTTTTTATTATTATGGCTTAATTATGTTGTTGTAATATTATTACAGAATCGGTTGATTCAGTTATCCTTTGAAATTCAGACGATCACGTATCACAGTTGAGGAGATTCAGGGAAATTTGGTACTGTGGAATACTATTTTGATATTTTCAGACTTTCAGTTCGGGAAGCATGGCATACGGGTGCAGCAAGCTTAATGGGTAGGAAAGTATTGGATTTGGTTTAGGCCCACTAATTTAAAAATCCCCTTCTTGATGAATTTCTGAAGTTTTTGGTGAATAATAATTGCAATAATAGCATGTGATCTTTAGAATAATTGAAGAATCAATTACGGTCCAATTCATTTAGTTTATTATATTATTATGAGGTGTGCTGAAGCATTCAAATTTCACACACTATCAAATAGTATTTGTCTTACCATTAAAGAATGTCATTAGTCAAGTTAGTGGACTTTCATGAATTGTGTTAATGAATAATTACAGTGTAACATGTGAATTATGATCTTCAGTATAGTTGAAAATCAAAGGCTGTCCAATTCACAGCTTAGCATTATAATATTATCTGGTATGATGGAATATTCAAATTTCACATTATCAAATAACATTGTCTTTAACCCCCCCCCCCCCCCCCCAAAAAAAAGAAAAGAAAAGAAAAATCAGATTCATGAATTGTGTTTGTAATATTTCTTTCATGAGGCTCGTTACATTGCCGGTTGAGAGAATTGTTGAAAAACCAATATAAATTTCCAATATATTGTAAGTTTATGGAATTTAATATTTAACATTTGACTCATACAAACTCTATATTTGTCATTGGATGATCGAGATAGATATTTCAGAGGTATTAGAACTAAGAGAAATTGTAAATCACTTAATAGAGGGTCTTGTTAAGAGCTGTAACATCTCAATCCAAGTCCAATAGAAAAAAGTTTTCTGTGAGTGGAAGCTTATCTCTTAATTGTGTTTGATACTTGAGGGTGTGATACTTAGGATTCTAATCTTGATACTAACGTGAAAGGAGTTCAACATTTAGCTACCACTAATGTCATCTTGAAACATTACCACCAAATTTTGATCATGCACAGATACAAACAAAGAAAGCAAGCACCATTTCATGTTAAACCAATCTCCCTATTCCCTAAGGATTCATCAATGCATACAACTTCCACCTATTTGAAAATTGAAAATACACTTAGCTACTACTCCTTACATACCCATCCCATCTATCATACATTCATTGTCCAGTACTGGGACATACAGAATCAGGTCAAATTCAGCCCTAAACTGAACATAACCACTGCCCACAAACACAATTCCTACACCATGTACCAGTTAATTTACACAAGCACCCTGCTTGTAGGGACAGAATCCAAAAACAAGTTACTAAAGCATTGCTTAAAATACACACTCAGTTCTTAACTAGATGCAAACAGTGGAACTAGTGAAACAGAATCTGGAAATTTATCAACCATCTCCACATCATTGGAGTCAGTACTTCCTATTGATGGACTACTTGTGTCAGCATTTGATTCCTCAGCAGTAAGAGTTGTTCTTGAATCATCTTCATAAGAGGGACTCGAACACGGATTCACAGTTTTGATATCAGTAAATATTAAAGCAGATGAATCACCCAATGAATTATCGCCAGAACTTCTCCTGGGGCTCTCTAACTTCTCTTCAGGTTCTTCTGTGAATCTTTTTGTTTTCTCATCCAAACGCTTCAAGAAGCATTCCACTATCTCACTTACTGATGCATCAGCCTCCACTTCATCTTCACTGACATGACTGTAGTTAACATCATCGTCATCGTCGTCATCATCATCGTCATCGTCTGACTTGATCTCTCTCAATTCACCACTGGTTTCCATTTCTTGCTGACTATCATAGTCATCCTCAGATTGGTGATCAGATGATGAATGAGATGACATGGGAGAATATGCTGATGCTGCTGTTTCTTCACGTTCTCTAAGTGTCTTCAGTATTAAGGTCTTTAGTAAATTCATCACTTGGACCGCATGCATCAGAGCAGTTAGTGGATCAGACATCTGCTTCAGGAGACAAAAATTTAAAATGTGAATTATTAAGAAAGATTAATTGATATGCACTAAGAGTGTAAAATAGTTATACATATGATTTATGGTATGTTTATTGACTTTTACATGATTAAATACCTTAAAAGTCATATCAACCATGAATTATGATTGAATTACTGTATAAAAAGTTTTATACTGACGTGCGTGACAATTAAACTCTAAGAATACATGATTTCCACTTTGCATAGTTATCATGTGTATACATGCTATGTAAAAGAAGATAAAATATTTTGTTTTAACTAATATAAGCACATTAAATAAACATGTAACATGGATAATTAATTATAAAAAAAATGATTTAGAGTTTAAACAGAAAAAAGGTGTATGGAAACATACCTGAGTCATATTAGGAGCAAAGACCATAGCAATGTTTCTTGCATCCATTTTGTTATATTCCTCTTCTGCTACAACATCAGCCATGAGATCAATGGCCCAGTTGAGCAAGGCTGATTCAGTTGGCATTAGCTGCTTCACAAGCTGAACAGATTCTTCTTCTGTGTTGCACTCAAGAACTTGCTCAGGGGAAAGTCCATCTAGCACTCCTGATGGAAGTTCTCTGAACCATGCTTTAATTAGACCTGCCAAGCAGTGAACATCAATGTCATCTGGCACAATGCCACTATTCAACTGCTCCCTCAAATGCTCCTCTTCACTGTTTTCTGGATTTATGCGAAATATGCCTTCAGCCTGAAAATATAGTGAGATGAGGTAACAAAATGATAGTCAATGACACAATCTCATCATAATGATATAAACGACAAAGTATATCATAAATTTGGCACAAACCTTTAGGCCTCTCTGTGAATATAATCTCTCTTGCATTAGCAGTAGAATAGTGGGGACACTGTTTCCCTTTGAATCATAGGAACACTGCATTGATTCCGCTGAGACGCCAAACACACTGACACTGCAAGTATTGATGGCAAATCACATTAGAACATGGATAAAGTTATATAATTATGCTAGATGAGGTTTAGGAAAGAAAAAATAGGAAAGAACAAGACATGATTCTATAATTTTTTAAAAAAAATTAATTGCAACAAATGACTCATAACATAAGAAACAGTAAATACAAATAGAATAAGTACATAGTTGGGTGAATTTATGCTTATTTGGGGAGATTCTTAATCCTATTTATAAGTTCATTTCGTGGCTAACAAAGCACACAATCAACATGTAACCCTAAACCGAAAAATCATTCACAAGCTTCCCCTATGAAGTCTAAGAAAAAGTTAACTTTTAACTCCAATATTACCGTTAGGTATATTTTTCGGCAAAAAGGCAAACCTTAATGCAACTATAATAAAGGGAAAACGTTAATTCGCTTTTGAATGCAACTATCTCACTTTTTAGTTTTGCATCCCTCTTCTTTCACTTTTATCTCAACGGATAAAGAACGTTTATTGAAGAATAACGTCCATTCTTCCATCAACACACATCAGAGATCTTTAAGGATCTTCTGGCTATTATTAAACTCTCTACTCTATAAAATTCCAACACTAGATAATTTTTCAGTTTAAACTAGTTGACTCGAGTTCAAACACTAAATACACTACTGCATTATCATATCTGACTCAAAAAGGATTTCTCTCAACAAGGACCAAAACTAACAAAAAAAAAAAAAAAAAAAACTTTCTACTCCCTTAGCTGCAAAAATGGAATAAAACAAAAACAAAAAACAAAGACCCAGCAAAAATAAAATGTCTAAACTCCAAAAACGAAATTAAAAAAAGAAACTTTGAGGAATTTCAGCAAACCCCATTTGAAAAAGTACCTAGCACTGGGAACAGGAGCTGGAACATGAACCTCTAACTCAAGGGGAAGACCCAGAAAGCCATTGAAACGATCGAAGGTGACATGACTAACATGCTTAACGTTTGTGGGCCATCCGATCTCCATAGGATGATGAACGGCTGAGATTACATCGTCAGGACTGTCCACACTGCACGCCACCATCGATTTCCTCAGAGCCGCCAACAGAGCCGCCACCGGCGACGACGGATTCTGCTCATCTTCGCCGCCTCTCCGGCCCTTCACACCACAACCACCACCGTTCGTCAACACCACTTGCCCTGTCATTCTTATCTTCTTTCTCAGAAACAAACACAAAGATGAAAGAAATTGAAGAGACACACGACACAAAGACACACGCTCTGTCACGAGTGGAGAGAGAGATTTTAATTTTTATCTTTATTGTTGTTTGTTTATTTATTGGGTGGAGACAGATTTAAAATTTGAGGATGAGTTTCCTGGTTTAGGAAAATGAGTTTTGTTGGGTTGCATTCATGTTTGTTTATGTAGTTGTGTTGTATGTGTCTGTCTTGTGAAGTTTGAACCTCAACGGCCACTCGTTTCAAATTTTTGTTTGAGACACTAACTTTATCTATCTACAGTACTTTCTCCTTTTTGACCTTTCTGTCCAAACGTAATTAATACAACCTGCCACCACCTCTTATCTCCATCTTTCTCTTTCATCAATTCTTTTCGTCACTTCCCAAAGTTTAATTAATATTTATTTTTTAAAAATAATTAAACTCAAATAAATTATTAAAGAAAAATACTAAATAATTATAATATGTAAATAATTAATTATAAAACATGAAAAAAATTACAGACATGTATTAATTGTGAACAGAAAAAAATTCATATATAAAATATAAATTGGTTGATTCTATTAAGTGAATTGGTTAATTAGTTATATTATAGTTGATTTCGAATTAAAATTAATAATTAAAGTATTACTTTACATGTTAATTGGATAATATGTTTAATAAGAAAATTATATTTAATTTTTATTTTGTGTAGAGATTTAACCTAAAGTATTAAAATGTGAAATTTTAGGTAGAGAAATTTTAAAAAAATAATAACGTGAAATTAAGTTGTTTTTCTTTTTTTTATAAAATAGCATGTTTTTATTTAAGTTCCACGGTGGCAAACAAATGTAGCTCAGAATCCTAAATTTATGAGAATGTTGTTTGTTAAATCTTACAATGGCATGACATTTTGGAATGTTAGAATAG
Source organism: Hylodesmum podocarpum (assembly GCA_026586105.1). Classification (NCBI taxonomy): domain Eukaryota; kingdom Viridiplantae; phylum Streptophyta; class Magnoliopsida; order Fabales; family Fabaceae; genus Hylodesmum; species Hylodesmum podocarpum. The sequence goes on along the minus strand of JALJEV010001298.1, from coordinate 337,236 downwards.
TATATTCTTGTAGAAACAATACGTTTACGTTTGCAATAAAGTGCATGGATAAAGGAAATGGATTAATTCACGATAAAGTTTTGATTGTTGAAAAAGTGATCTCATTTGTTACTTGCTATTTTGTGAGTAAGTTGAAACAAGACAAGCACTGAAGCATTCATCAATGTGAAAAATTAAAGCATCAAATTTAGCATGTGTTTAACTATTTACCATGCCTTCAATAGTTTGGACATCAAATCTTTAACTCGCATTCATTAATACAAGTTGCTTAGTGATTTGATTTATCCATGAAATGATGAACTTTTATAATTTATGAGCATCGTTCATTAAGGTGGTGTACTTAGATGATTGATGTGGTTGGCACAAGGACAATTTACCAAATTCCAATAAACCATAGAAAAGACCGTTCTTGACAATAGAATTCGAATTTTATGGAAGACCGTTGCAAAAAGAATATGATCGTTTGTTTATTGACACTTTCCTAGTTACGTAGGTTCTTCTTATTACCTTAGACAACTTTTGCATGTCCAACTAGTATGGATCCTTTTTGCTAGATTCTAAATGCTTTATGAGAAACAATGTATCCTAATGAATGTTTACGTTACAACCTTTGCACAACCGAGGGAAATAAGAGAAATATTTTATCACAATTTTTTTTTTTTTTTTGGGTTGGGTACTATACAAACACAATTGGGAGAAAAAATGGGTGGGTCCTAAATTACAATGAAAAAAAAAGGGAACACAATAACCCAAGTGTGATGGGTAATTGTGGACCCATATGCCTCAAATAGATTAACATGTGACTGTCATGGGCCGGACCATTCAGATTGAACCATTGATAGGACATAAACTAAAATACAATACAGTAGTATTCTTAAGAATTCAATTGAATTATGATGTTGGAGAATGAAGAATGAAGACTGAAAATGGAATAATGATGATATATATAGTTTCAAAGAACATGAGATGTTGACATTCTCTATTCATTTTATACCTATTATATAGAATTATCCAATTTTGGTAAGAGAGATTGATGTTGATTTGTAATTCTTCTTTTCTTTACAAAAATAAGTTATCCCCAAGGGAAAAAGTAAGATTTTCTTAATACCATGTAGGAATATAAAATTTCTATTAGTCTTGCTGAAAGTTTACATTTTCAATCTTTTAATTGTATCAAAAATATTAACAGAAGTTTTGTTTAGTATTAATGGGAAATAATCATCTAATCAAAATTTATAATTGATATGACTTTTAAAATATTTATGTAAAAATCAACAAATACCTTCTAGACAATGGTCTATGATTAATTTTGAAAGTTATCTTAAAAATCATATTAAACCTAAATAATTTATAATTAATTAATTGTATGAGATAAATAGCATTTAAAGATAATTGTTGATAAAGTCATGTTGGATTCGTAATATTCGGATTATTTACTCTTCCTAATAAAAAAAAAACTCAAATTTTTAATCTAACATTAAATATTTGAACCAATACCTATACCTCAAACTATTAAAATAAGATTACGTGTTTAAATCATGCCATACAATTATCGAGGCAGATATTAAAAATTCAATAACTTACATAAAAGTTAATGCTAGTAGTGTCCTTATAAACATACATCACCAAGTTTCCCAAATAATTATACATTATCAAAAGCAAGAAGCAAGACTATTAAACTGTTCCTAATATTCCCTCAATTTTTATTTGCTTCACAATCCTTTTTAAAAATCAATTATATTTCCCTTAATTACAACTCTTTGGAACCCACTAACATGGTAAGTCAAATACATACATAATCATCATTGATGAGGTGAATGTTCATAATTTGAGTTTAATTTATGTATGCTAGAATTTTCGTTTTGTGTGTGTGGTCAAAGGTCTCGTATACTGAGAAAATTGTTTATGCAGATTAAGTACTATAGGGCCACCATTGGAGCGTTTGAACATGGACCCACCACTCTCAAGTGTATTTCAAATTCACATTTTTGTTTTGCGTGTAATAGTGCTTTGTTATTATTTTGTTTGACAAAATAATTAATTGAACTCTTCAAAGTTTAAACATTTTTTCTTTGACCCCACTTAAACTAGTTTGGATTTTTTTTTCCTTTCCTCAAAACCAATTAGAAAATTATAATTCAACATCTAAAAAACAACTATACTCAGAGAAATAGAAGAAAAAAAATGAAAGATGTGTATATAGAAAAGGAATAAAGAGAAATAAAATACTAATGAGATTTTTGTATTTTTAAGGTATCAAAAAATCATGACACGAAACCAATTTGTTAATTGGTGACACCTAACCAAAAACCAAGATTTAAATTTATTCTATAATTGTACAAATGTGAATGACACAATTTTAATAATTTAATTAAAAATTTATAATTTTTTTTATCAATTTTACATATTATTTAATATATTCCTCTTTTATTTTAATGTTTTTTAACAAGCTTAGCTGTAACCCTGTTTCGAATATCTGTCTGTTGTCCTTCATTTCGGATTTTCAATTAAATTTCAACACGCGGCTTTGAAGCAAACGACGGCGTTGAACACTAATAAATTAAGAGCGTGTTTGAGAAAACAAACTACTTTCTATTAAATCATTTATAAATTTGTTTGACTAAATTGAAACTCTAAGCAAGTTTGCAAAATATTATGTTTGTTGGATAAATAAAAAAGAAAGTGGGGTGAAGACTAAAAATAATTAGCTATATTTTTCAATAAAAATAATTATCGTAAAATTTAATAAATATTTTGCATTTGTAAAGTTGTGACCTAAAAAAGTTATCATTTTATAGTTTATAAATTATAAATTAATTTTAATAATTTTTAATTTATCAGTTTGAAATTTTTTCTAATTTTTATCTTTACAGTTTTCATTTTTTTGGGTTATTTTTTATCGTTTTAATTTTTAATTAAATATTTTATCTTTGGAAAAATTACCAGGATTTTGAATTTAATACAAAATCTAAAAATTATATATACTTAAGCTATATTTTATTTATGATTTAGATAAAGGACTAAATTAAAACACAATTGAAAAAAAATTACACAACTTTAGGTAGTAGAAAATCATCACATTTACTATATTAAAATGAGTAAATTAAAATAAAAAAAGACGTAAATAAAACTAAAAAGAGTCAGAAGAACAAATAAAAAAATAAAGTTAAAGGATCTAATTATTAATTTTACTTAACTTGTCCATAATTGTATTTAATAATAAATTATAAGGTTACATTCTATAAAAAGAATAATAAGGTTGTGTATATATATATATATATATATATATATATATATATATATATATATATATATTTGAATAATATTAATTGACACTTAAATGGTAAAGTTTACAAATTCATTTGTAATTAACTTTTTATACAAGTTGAATTTTATCCATATAACTATTAACTTAAAGTTCTTAAAAAAATACATAAATTACAAAGTTTCATATAATTTTAATTTTGATTAATATTTCATTATATTACTTAATTTTACCCTGCATGCATTTTTTAAAAAATAATTAAGTATTTATTATTAGATTACATGCATGTTTAAATAATTTAATATTTGATGCATATGATTCATATAATATTACAAAAATTCAATAGTTAAATTTCTCAAATTTAGTTATTTATAATGTGTTATTAAGATATAATTTTACATAATTTAACGGTTTCATTCTGGTGGATACATAATGTAACAGTTAATACCAATTGATGTGAACCAGTTCTGTTTAAAATTAAAACAAATTACTTATAAAAAAAAGTTTGCCAAAAAATATTATCTGAAAAGCATGTAGAATATGCTTCTTTAAGCAAAACATAATTTTATCTTAAGCAGAAGCAAGTTAAACAAACACAACATCAGAGAAAAACTGCTTATTTTATTAAAAAATCACTTTTTAACAAATAAGTTTAAATAAACTGACCCTTATCTCATTTTTATATGTATATAAAAAAACAATACCATATAATAAAAATAAAAAATTGAAAGAAGCAACCTTTACTTCCCATGATTGGGAGCTATATAATTCTTAATTAAAGTCTTAAGCAACCATGTGGCATGTGCTGTGGGCTAGAACATACACGACAAACTTGGAAGCACAATTCTTGTAAATAAACAGAATGTTTGTGATGCCTTTGACATACATAAGATTGACTTGCTTCCTCAAATTTTCTAAATCATCTGCAATTGTTTGCAATGCTTAAGTCGTTGACATTCGATCACGATAACAACCACGTCAATTTATTCAACTACCTAACCCATTTATATTATTAATATCTTCAAACAAAGAATTTGTTGTCGTCATTTGAGTTGAGTAAAGACACTTTTTTATACTCAGGTTCAACACGAATCCTCCTTATCATTGTGAATAACCAAGGACCTCTTAATCATATGCAATTGTAGAAATTTGTAACTCCATATTAATTTTTTTTTAAATAACAATTATCTGATTAAATATAGTAATTTGCAATATTCATGACCTAGTAGTTGCTCATTTGATATAAAGTTAGTGGTTGCTCATTCGATATAAAGTTAGGCTAGTGTTCCGGTGAAAATCATACATAGTGTTAGAAACGTAGGTTATGAGTTCAACTCAATGCTACAAAATTTGCGTGTAATACGAGGATTGTTCCTCACTTGTATACATGCAACAAACCATATATCTAAGCGACACCCCTCACGCCAAGCGTGGAGACTAAACAAACGGACGGTCTAATATCGGCACAACAATAGGATATGATAAACCCAACAACAAACAATTTCTGACAATGGGGCAAACAACCCTGACAACGAGCACAAACAATCCTTGATAGACTCTAATACTATATTAGAAAGGTGGGTTACGGGTTTAACTCAGCTCTACAAAACCGGTTTGAAAGTTGAAGATTGTTCCTCACTTGTATACATGTAGGGGGTGTGAGATTTTCAACACACCCCTCTCGAGACTAAATAAATGAGTGGTCTAACATCGGTCTGACAACGGCATGAGCACTGATTCATTAAACAAATATTTTTCTGCCAATGATGCATCCTATATTATCAAATGCCATTACAGTTAAGAGAAGTTTTTATGAAATTTAATAACTTAAATGGTATTGTATTTTTAGATCATATCCTTTCAAACCAATGGTAGGTGATGAGATTATCTTAATGCAACTAGATAGATACATGCATGCAACGATTGAAGATGCAATTAATTATACATGGTTGAACTTGAACCTGCTATGAAGGCACAAGTTCCTTCTCAAATTAAACTTTCCCACACAATTTAATATTATATAGTATGTAATGCTTAACTGGTTTTGATAAATTGAGTTGACATGGAATGCCTATAAAAGGAAGCAAATGCATTGCAGCTAAGCATTGCAATCACTAGATAAGACTTAAAGACAACTTCAAAGAAGTGAGCAAAGAGTTTAGACATGAAGACAAGATTTTTCCTTGTAGCTTGTTTGGCAGTGTTCTGTATCTTAGGGGTTTGTCAAGGAGGAAACCTCAGAAAAAAATTCTACAAGAAAACATGTCCTCAAGCCGAGGATATTGTTAGGGCCAGAATTCAGAGACATGTCTCTCAGAGGCCTAACTTGCCTGCCAAGTTGGTTAGATTGCATTTTCATGATTGTTTTGTCAGGGTAAACATTCATTCCTAGTTCATTATCTACATCTACAACCTATGTGTGACATTTCAAATTTAAACACAATGAAGTTATTTTATGTGCAATGTGTTTTAGAGCTACATAATAATTGAACAACAACATTGCAGGGTTGTGATGGTTCGGTTTTGCTGAACTCCACTGCCACCAACACTGCAGAGAGGGATTCCATTCCTAATTTATCTTTGGCTGGCTTTGATGTCATAGAAGACATAAAACAAGCACTGGAGGCAAAATGTCCCAGAACTGTATCTTGTGCTGATATACTAGCATTGGCAACTAGAGACGCTGTTTCTGCCAAAGTAAGTTAACCATTACATTTTTCTATGACTATATGATACGACATGCAGATTATTATACAACAAATTTTGTTCATAAATGTAATCTATGGTAAAGAATTTTCATGTGTTCTCAAATAATGTTAGTTTATGCACGTAACTGATTGATAATATTTGCAGTATGGTAATCCTACATGGGAAGTGCTTACCGGTAGAAGAGATGGCAGAGTTTCCATAAGTGGTGAAGCCTTAGCCAATATTCCAGCACCTTTCTTCAACTTCAACCAGCTCAAACAAAGCTTTGCTAGTAAAAAGCTCACTGTGCACGACCTAGTTGTATTATCAGGTACATTCAATTTTTCATAAACTCGTGCTAACCTTACATAATATTAATTTATGTAATATTATAAAGGTGCTGGAATTTAGATGCGGTTTCTTAAAACTTTTGGATTTGTTTTCATGTCAAAATTGGAATTTCATTTCGGTAATTCATATGATAAAGGTTTGCATCAAATGTTATCACAAGTTACTGAGATGAAATTCCAATTTTGATTAGAAAACATTATTAAAAACATTTGAGCAACTACATTTAAGTTGTGTTCAAATACTAATTACAATGAAGGGGTCACCCAAGTTATCACCATCAGCTAATAAAATGGACTGAATTAAACAATTGGCTATGTGTGTATATATAGGAGCACACACAATTGGGATAAGTCATTGCAACTTATTCAGTAACAGGCTGTTCAACTTCACCGGAAAAGGTGATCAAGATCCTTCTTTGAATCCTACATACGCCAATTTTTTGAAGACAAAATGCAATGGTCTCAGAGACACCTCAGCAATAGAGATGGATCCTAACAGCTCAGGCACCTTTGACAGTCACTATTATTCTATCCTTACTCAAAACAAGGGTCTGTTCCAATCGGATGCAGCCCTTTTAACAACTAAGGGGTCAAGAAACATTGTCAATGAATTGGTCAAACAAAACAAGTTCTTCACAGAGTTTGGACAATCAATGAAGAGACTGGGAGCCATTGAGGTCCTCACAGGATCTGCTGGGGAAATTAGGAGGAAGTGCTCTGTTGTAAACTCTTAATTTATGACCTGTTTTCTAGTTTTAATTTCCTATGTTTTATTCTATATTCTTATCTCACAATTTAATTTGGGCTTTGAAGCCATTAAATTGCAAAATTTGTTTTGTATGATACCTTCAAATTTGAGCGGAAAATAAAGGTTGTGTTATATTTATAGTGCCATCTTATCATCTTCTCTTCATTCACTTCACACTACATGTAGCAAGTGGTGTTCCTGTTATTTAATCCGTGTCAAATATCTTCCTAATTAAGGACAAATTTAGCTTGAGAAAATTTAGTGTATGCAGTTTCTTGAGAAAATTTTGACTTTGTTCGCTTTAAACAGTTGATCACCATAATTGAGAATAAGATTGATATGGCATATGAGGATATGCATAAGGTCCTTGATATTTTCCAATAAAATAGAGTTGGGAAGCTTGTTACTGTATAAAAAATAGAACAGTCAATTTAACCCAGTCCTCCCACGTAGGTTAGGGCCTAAAAAGCCCACTTATAAGAAAAAATTATAGGTTCTCACATATAAAAAAGAGTCTTTTATGGTTCTCACATATCCTTTATCAGATACTATATTATTTAAACCGGGTGGTCCAATTTAAAACTTAAAACTTATTAACAAATACACACTTACTCAAGGAAGAGACATTAGAAAGGATTTACTAGTTAATTTGTTTATTCAGCAACTCATACAGAATACTCTTATGAATAAATTTATATTAATCAACTATAACAAAATATTAAGCTCAAGCAAAGTACAATCCCGATGCACCAAAATTACAATATAAGAAGACAGTATATTGTAATTAACTGGTTCACTTTGTGTTAGTATCTAGTTGCACTAAGTTTTTCCTTCAAGATTGTTGAATCGTGTAAACTCCTCTTACAATTTCTCAATTCTTCTAGTTACATAATTTAATTTTTTAAATTTGATTTAACTTATTTAACGACTATTTTAGGCAATAAACACTCATTTTCTAGATAGTTAATGCAATTATATATTTAAAATTTAAATTTAAAACTATTGACTAATCTAAAAGAACTCAACTAGTTGATCTATATTTTTAATTTTATTTTGCAACCAACTATAATATGTCATCAATCAGTTAATTTACTCACTTAATATATATATATATATATATATATATATATATATATATTTTTTTTTTTTTTCACATTTTATAATAAATCATCTGGTTAATTGTATAATATAATTGTTTACTAAATCTTTTCCTGTTTTCCATCTGGACTATTTCGGTTGTTATCAAAATTCTATGTAAGATTTTAAAATGAATGCACCACACTTCTTCACAATTCAAAATGTTCCTATTGCTTATTTTTGTTCTGGTTCTGACTTTTGAGCCCTTAACCTCGAGTGTTTCTGATTTTCCGTCATTAGCCACTGTGATAATGGTATAAACTTAAGTTTAAATTTTAAAATATAAATGACAATTTAGTTTTTCTTCTATGAAGCTTTAGCCTTTTTTTTTTTTTTTTATCTTCTTCTTTCTTTTGTTTTTTGATGATTTCTGTAGAAGATGTTATGAGTCATTGCTTTTTGCATCAATTTGAAGTACTTGACCAATTGCTCGTTTCGAAAGTTATTCTAGTTGTGAAGAACAAATTTTCTATAATGGATAGTTCATTTCCTGAACCAAACATAGAAAAACTATATTATTACATGTGAATTATAACAAATTTATTGAACTAGAATTACACACAATTGCAACAATATTGTGCTTTAATTTGTTAAAAATGAATATCATATTAAAGTAATAATTATATTGATTATTCAAATTACATAACATTTACCTAACTAAAATTGCTCACCTTTTAAATGATTTTTATTACTTTTGGATCCATAACTCAAATGAATCATGGATTACATAGCACGTGAACTTTAACCATCTCTTGAAAATCACTTTTAGTACATTTCATTAATATTCTAGACAATATTCGTGGAATCTATTTAATATGTTTGTTTAAATCACTCTTAGCACATTTCATTAATATTTTATACTATATTTGCGAAGTCAGTGTAATATTTGTTAAAATCACCCTGGGTACATTTCATTAATATTTTAGACTATATTCGTAGAATCTATGTAATATGTTTGTTAAAATTACTCTTAATACACTTCATTAATATTCTAGAATATATTCGTGGAGTCCATGTCATATGTTTGTTACATGAATTAGAAATAGTAAAGTGAATTAATATATGTCACAGTCTAAATGAAACAATAATAACAAGATAAAATATATCATTTTTTTTCCAGAAGATAATATTTCTGTTAAAGATTACATGATCATAATAATCAATTAAAAATCTTAAATTTATCTATAATAATCTAAATCATTATCATTAACTATCAGGTACAATAACAATAAAATAATTACCCCTTTCTGTTAAAGATTACATGATCATAACAATTAATTGAGAATCTTTAATTCATCTATAATAATCTAAATCATCATCATTAATTATCAGATAATTTTCTAATTTAATTCCTCTTTCACAGTAAAAAAAGTACACAATATAAAAGATAAGATTAGAAAGTTACGTTATATTGATTCACCAAATAATCAGGTACGATAAAAATACAATAATTACCCCTTTCTATCTTATCACATGACCACAAGATAACACAACAGGAAAAACCTTTTTTTTTTGAAATATGAATTGGCCCAGGTAAAGGCCCAAGCCCAAGACGAGGAAAAGTTCTATATAAAGTGATCAGACGGAACGGCACAGAATGAAGTCTTCGTACTGTGTCACTGTAAGCATCGCATCGTTGTGGTGTCGACTCTGAAACTTGTTCTTTTCCTCTTGAACAAGCCATAGCATAACCCATTCAATTCTCCAAACAAACCCGAATTCAAAACCCAACCCTCAAACTCTCCGAAACATTAACAATCGTCGTCGATCGATTGTCCATGATGATGCTGAGAATCCGAAGCCGCGACGGACTTGAGCGCGTGACAATTGAAAACCCTCACACCACAACAGTGTCAGACCTAAAACGCGTAATCGAAACCCAATTAGGAATCCCAATTCATAATCAAACCCTTTCCACAAACCAGAACCTTCTCTTAGCCAAATCACCAGAAGTTCTTCTCCGATTCACCGATATGTCTCACCCTGACACCTCTCTCGCATCACTAAACCTCTCACACGGCTCCATCGTGTTTCTAACCTACGACGGCGAACGACGCGTCGCCGGCCCCACCGCCTTCAACCCCGCCGGCTCATTCGGCCGTAAAATGACGATGGACGATCTCATCGCTAAGCAAATGCGCGTCACGCGCCAAGAGAATCCGCATTGCGAACTCGTCTCATTCGACCGTGACTGCGCCAACGCGTTTCAACACTACGTTAATGAAACCCTAGCTTTTGCGGTGAAGCGCGGTGGGTTCATGTACGGCACCGTTTCGGAAGAGGGAAAGGTTGAGGTTGATTTCATCTACGAGCCGCCCCAACAAGGGGGTGAGGACAATTTGGTCTTTTTTAGAGACCCTGAAGAAGAAAAATTGGTTGAGGCTATTGCGGTGGGGTTGGGTATGAGGAAAGTTGGGTTTATTTTTACGCAGACAATAACACAGGATAAGAAAGATTATACTTTGTCGAATAAGGAGGTGCTTCAGGCTGCGGAGTTTCATGCTGAGAGTGGCTTGAAGGAGTGGGTCACTGCCGTTGTTAAGCTTGAAGTGAATGAAGATATGGGTGGTGATGTGCATTTTGAAGCGTTTCAGATGAGTGATGTTTGTATTAGGTTGTTTAAGGAAGGGTGGTTTGAGACTGATATTAAGGAGGATGATGATCCTAAGTTGTCTAAGATGAAGAAGGATGTTGTTGTTGGGGTTAAGGATACTAGAGAGGTTGATAATGATTTCTTCTTGGTTGTTGTTAAAATCTCCGATCATCAGGTATGCTTTCTTGTTTCTACTCTCGAAGCTTTTACTTTTTCTATTTGATTGTGATTGTGACTGTGATTGTGATTGTGATTGGATTGTGATTGTCTCTTATGGTTGGAGATCCCACATTTACTAGAAATGTGATTAAAATGTATTCGATATAAGTGGGGTCAATCCTTATCTTAGATCATAGTAGAATTCAGCTTGTCACAGCACTCTATGAATGATCTCTGTAATTTAACTAAAGTGTGATTAATAAGGGGCTAGTTTAATGCCAAAATAACATTTCTTTATTCATGCTAAAGAATGCCATTTATTTGATCCATTTCTAACCTGTTTACGGAATCAAGAAATGTCATTCTTCCAGCAAGCTAGTTAATTTCCTCAACATGGTTTATGTTTAGTGTAGATCTTTTGGTTTAAGGAATCTTTTACCTTTTGTTTCTTAAAGTCTTCCTAAAAGAAGAGAAACGAAGTTTAAATCTTTAATGGCAGTTGTAATTGATAGCAAGCAAATTGTTTATCGCAAAAACTGGGGAATTACTATTTGCCACGAAATTATTATGCTTTGAATCATCAAATGTTATTTATCATATTCTTCATGAAAGCTGTAGTAATTTAGAAACCTTTGGTGATTTTTTGTACTTTGTAGTATGACATGGGTGCTAATTTGATGCAACTCTGCTGCTTGTTTTCTCTCTCGAGGTTTTTATGTCAAATATTTGTACTATGATACTAGTTTTTTTTCTGCCTTGCTGTCTATCTGTGAATAAGATTTATCATTTTCTAATTGTTTTGTTTTGGCACAATAGGATATTGAGACCAGAAATAATTTTCCTGATTTTTTAAGAAAACGGCTCAAACTAGGTTTCTAATTTCTATCTCTGGTTCTTACCTAATTTTGGCCTCTTCTTTGCTCTACTGGTTTCCTTAGTTGGATGGTCTAATTGGTTCCCACTTCAGCTAGTTGAATTCATCAGTCTGGACTTCGAAACAATTTTCATTTCTACTTTCCCCTTTTATTTCAAATATCTATATCCGGGAACTCATTATCCAAGAAATTTTAACTTTCAAGGTTAAAAACAAATATAGCATTATCAGGCAACTTTAATTATTACTTTTAACATTAACTTTAAAACGTTAAGAGCCTGTTAAATTGGGCCAAATGCTTCCTTAGTCTCTTTAACTAGGGTTAGTCAAATTTATGGACTGTATGATTGCTAATGATGAAACAAAGAAGCCTGTAGTACTATTCAATACTTTGGTCAATTGAGGACTGCTAATATAATGATAGACTGCAAGTTAGATATATTTAATGATTTATTTGTTGATTTGATATTTTTATGTAGTTGGTCAATGCTTTAATCATTAATGATAATGAGATATTACTTAAAGCTTCTTCTGCTTTCTGTATCATGCAAGCGTGAGCTACAACATTCCATCTGTTATAGTGTTTGTAAATTTATAACCTGTTGAATTTACAAGTGTATTGTCACCAAAATGCAGGGTCCTCTTTCATCGTCATTTCCCATAGAGAACCGGAATACTATAGTGACTATGAAGGCCCTGAAGAATCATCTTGATCGCACAAAAAATCTTCCATTTGTGAAGCGAATTGCCGATTTTCATCTTCTTCTTGTATTGGCAAGGGTTTTAGACCTGAATGCTGATGTTCCTGCTTTGACAGAATGTGTGCAGACACAGACTTCTGTACCGGAAGGTTACCAGATCCTTATTGAGTCTATGGCAAGCACTGCTTGATGCTGTCTACCAGTGTTCTGGGCTCATTTAGAATGGTGACATGATAATTATGCACTCTACGTTCAAGTTCTTTGCAGCAACATGGTGCATATTGCCCCATAGCACTCACAGAATGTTCTTCTGTTGGTAATTTGTACATTGCTTCTTTATAGCATTGCTGCGGAAAAATCTTGAATCTGTCATTTTACTGGGAATGAAGTTATGTGGTTCATATGTTTTCATGTTTAAATTAATGAGATAGCTTTTATCACTACTCACTATTTTAAGTTCGTAAATACTACATACTGTATTTTGGAGACAATGTTTTAAATGTTTATGTTCGTGGCTACTGATATGGCTTTCCGGGCATTGTGAGCGTTAGCCGAATGTCGAACTTGGTTGTGAAACTTATTTATTGAAAATGGCATAAGTTTGGCATAAGAATTAAAGTACTTATATGGTTCTTAAAATTGAGACTGAGTAAATTTGGTTTCTGAATATTTAACCATCTAATTGTGACATGTCTTCACTTTTTACTTTTAAGTCGTGGGATAAATATGTCAAGTAAACAGACTCGTAATGATAAATGCTTTTCGTAATTGATCCAGATATGGTAAATTTTTAAAATAAAAATTAGTTTTTTAGTTTGATTATAAAATTCTATAAAAATAAAATAAATTATGATCGTTGTAATTACTTTAATTGAAGTTATTATATATTTTGATTAAATCAAGAAGTAATTTCTATATTAATTACGCATTGTTAATGAGACCTAGTTTAATTAGTTAAACAAATGCGTTGTAAATTTTCAGACAGCATTCACGGCAAAAATGCTGTAATAAAAACATAAATAGTTGATTTATTATTTTTGTTTTTCTCAGTGAGACTGTAATTTGATATTTTATCCTTCAATATGGGTTGCGTATTTAAACTGAGTTGGTCACTTTAACACAAAGAACGAATTTCCATATAATTTATTACAACGACACGGATTAAAGTATTATTTTGAAATATTTATCAAACATAGAGATTTTGCCATATATCTTGGATTTAAGTGTTACTAATATTAATATGACACGTGGCCACGTTGGCTTTAAAATTTATATGTAGAGTGGGATTCGAAATTAAGACATTTTATTATAAAAACTAACATGTTTTCCACTGCATCATTCAACTTTTAACTATTATTATTTCTTCATAAATATATTATATTAAAATCTTGACATTAATTGGATTAAAATAATTTTAATTATAATTAACCCAGAATCTTGACATTAATCCAGAATCTAAGATATTCTACAACTAAAGTAATTACAACAAAAATAAATAAACTGTATATTATATAATTAAAAAAATAAATTTGTAATACATAATTATTATTATATAATTAAAAAAATAAATTTATAATACATAATTTATATAATAATAATTATAATATGTAAAGTTTATTTACTTTTATTGTAGATTGTGGGTTGAATTTATTCTCATTATAATTAAAATTATTTTGATCTAATGTAAAGATTTTAAAATAATATATTTATGAAGAGATTACAATAATTAAAAGTTGTATGGTGCAGTGAAAAACTTGTTAGTTTTTATAGTAAAAGGTCTTAGATTCAAATTCCACAACGTGACTGTCCACGCCATCACCAACGTGATTTTGTTTAATTGTACATTATTATGTTAAAAAAAAAATTATATTGTTATCTAATTATAAGATTATCAATTTTGCAAAAATTAGTTTATGTATGTGAATGTGTTAGTTCACGACGATTAATTTTAAAATTATATTTTAAATCTTTTTAATTGATTGAAAATGTTAAAAGTTTTACAAAAGGCTTAATGATTGAATTATTTAATCTAATTAAAATATAAATTCATCTTAATTATTTTAACCATTACAATAATATATCTTTATAAATAAAAATAAATAAAAAAGTAACAACATTTTGTATTTTTGAGATAAAAGTAACAATTTATTTCAAAAAGATAAACAATATAATTAATAATTAATTACGTTAAGTCGTGTATCATGTGTTTCTATGAAAACAAAAAGAAAGAAAGAAAAATCATTGCCATGTTGGAAATTCAATGCAACGTGATGGAATATTTTCTGATAATATAAAATAAAAATAAAAAGAAAAGAAATAAAATCAGTTAAATACAAAATGAATTGGTGCAGATAATTGCGATTTGGCGGGAGAAACATTCAGTGTTGTTTGCAGAGCGAAAACCCCTTTTCACAATTGCTTCTTCTACCTCTGAAATTCGCCGTGTCGTGTTTGCAGAAGCACGTTTAGCACATGGAAGATCATGCTCCACCTTCTGAAGCATCAACTCGCCCTCGCGTCAGCTTCAATTCTCACTCACACTTCGCACTAACTCTTTTTTTTTTTCTTCTACTTCTCAAAATCGTGCTCTTATTTGACCTAATTCTGTTTCGTTTCTTTCGTATTGAGCAGAAGAGGGGAAGACCTCCCAAACACCAAGCTAAGGAACACGACGCCGACGCCGATATCCGCGCCCGGACCGCCGCCGAACAAGTAGAGCGAGAGAGTTCGCCCGATGAGTTCGACGAACCACGCGGGAAATCGAAGCGTAATCGTGCCGCCGAAGGAACCTCAAGCGCCGCGTATAAGCCCTCTGATCAAACTTTAATTGGTAAATTCAACACTCTCTGCTACTTTACTTGCCGTTAAAATATCTAGGGTTCAGGTTTTTAACAAGTATAGCTTCTATTTTTACCATTTTCGTTGATACCGTGATTCGCGAAATTATGTGTAGGTTTCTTCTTCTTTTTTTTTTTTATTTTATGAATAAGTTTTTGATGTAGTGGATTTGTATTTTGTAGTTTAGACTGGGGTTGTAGATTTTGCTATGCAGTAATAACTACTGGACTGGGGCTGATTTTATTTTATGATTTTTTGTAGAGGTGATAAAAGGTAATGGCAAGTTTATTCCTCAGGCTGTCAAATTTTGGGTTGAACAATATGAAAAGGATCCGAAACCTGCCATCGTTGAACTCTTGACAATGTTGTTTGAGGTAATATGGAATTTTCAAGCAGTTAAAATGTTTAAAGGACCACTAGCGATGGATATTTTGGTTTCATATATAAATGAACTGTTATAATTACATTCGTTAAAAACTTGGAAACTTGAAAATGTTTATCAATTCATTGACGCCTTATGAACTCTGACAGATACTGACAAAATGAAATTTTAAATGGTGTAGGCATGTGGAGCCAAGTATTACGATAAAAGTGATCTTGTGGATGAGACTGATGTTGATGATGTTGTAGTTGCTCTTGTCAACTGTGCAAAAAGGGTTCTCTTCAAGATTCACTATTTGGCCTCCTTTCTTTTGATATGACCAAATTATGAGTTAGATGTTGACATTTTTCCTCTTCTTTTTTACCTTTGAGACTTTAGGGTGAAGCTGAAGATTATCAAAATTCCAAAAAGAAAGAAATTAAAAACTTCAAAGAGAATCTTGAATCATTCTGGGATAATTTGGTTCGTGAATGTCAGCATGGCCCATTGTTTGATCAAGTTTTATTTGACAAGTGCATGGACTATATCATTGCACTGTCATGGTTAGTATGGTTATTCAAAACTTCTGCTTCTATATACATATATACAATGACTCATGTGCTGTTGTACCCATGTAGCACCCCTCCAAGAGTTTACCGTCAAGTTGCATCATTGATGGGTCTTAGGCTGGTCACATCATACATAACTATTGCTAATATGCTTGGTGCTCAAAGAGCAACTACCCGTAGACAATTGGATGCTGAGAAAAAGAAAAGAACTGAAGGACCTCGGGTGGAGTCACTAAATAAAAGGTCTTCTGATACTCATGAGAGAATACAATTGTTGGAGGAGATGATGCGCAAGATATTTACTGGGTAGGAGTTTACTAAACTAAGAAACTATTTTTCTTTAAAGGAAAAGAAAGCAACATTTTATCATGAGTATTGTATTTGTTGTGGCTGTATATCTAACCTGCCCATTTAATGCTTTTTTGAAGGTTATTTGTGCATCGCTACAGAGACATTGACCCAAATATTAGAATGTCATGCATTGAATCATTGGGTGCATGGATCCTTTCATACCCATCACTTTTCCTGCAGGATTTGTACTTGAAATATCTTGGATGGACGCTAAATGACAAAGTAATAAATGGTTTTGAAGTTTTTATTATGCCGCTTTCAATTGTTCATGTACTATACAACTTATTGCCTTCCTTCACCTTTTTCCTCGTCCTCCAAATTTGTAGAATTCTGGTGTAAGAAAGGCTTCTATAAATGCTCTGCAAAATCTTTATGAGGTGGATGACAATGTACCAACCCTTGGCTTATTTACTGAAAGATTTTCTGGCCGGATGATTGAGCTTGCTGATGACATTGATGTTTCTGTGGCTGTTCAAGCCATAGGTCTTGTTAAACAATTACTAAGGTCTGAATTCCAAACCTATTTCGTTGATACACTACTTGTTTACTGGTGAGTTTTTATGCAACAGATTGTAAATTGAGAATTGATTTCTTGGTTCACTGCAGACATCAACTTATTCCTGAAGATGACTTGGGTCCTTTGTATGATTTGTTGATTGATGACCCCCCAGAAATCAGGCATGCCATTGGAGCATTAGTGTATGATCATTTGATTGCTCAAAAATTTAATAGCTTCCAATCAGGATCAAAAGGTCTGAAGCGTTATCCATGAAACTTTTCACTTTCAATTGGATACTGTTGTTTTGATCAAGACTAATATACTATTTTTTACCAGATGAAACTGGCAATACCTCCGAGGTTCATCTAAAGAGAATGTTGCGAATTCTGGAGGAGTTCCCACAAGATCCAATCTTGAGTATTTATGTAATTGATGATGTGTGGGAGTACATGGCAGCTATAAAGGTATGTGTATGTGTATGTAAGGCCTTGTTCATAATTGGAAGGATATGGAACAAAGTGATGCCTTCTCCTTTTGACCAACAAGTCTTTTGTTTCACTGGTTGCTCATGTATCTATGTGGATTGAATATTCCAATCTTAGGATGTGCTTGGTTTGAGGGAAATACAAGGACAGGGATAGAAGGATAAAAATAGGCTAGATATAGAGATTAGAGACACAGTGCCACCTTAGGTACATAACAAAGTCCATGTCAGGAAAAGTAAAGATTAAGGGGAGATTTCGTTTAACTGCCTAGACACATGGCAGCAGGGGATAGAGAAGTGATAAAATGTTTAAAAGCAAAGAGGGGGAAGTGGGGCAACAAATTGTGGAAAGGTATTATTGGGGCCATTAGGGCAGGGAGGTTGGAGGAAGATCTGAGGGTGTTTCTTTCTTTATTTTCTGTTTTTCAGTTTAATAAAGAGATTTTTTTCGTAATTTAAAGAGCTATTCTCTGTTCATACTTAGTAAATTTCAGTTAAGTTTTGTCTCGACTTGACCAACGTACATACTACTATTCCCTTACTCCCTAGTCTGTTAGCCTAAGAGTAAAACACTACTAAAACACCATAGAAGAAAACAGACCAAAGAGGCTACCAAAAATTTGGTATAGCTTCCCCTAAAAATAGGACACATCACATAAACAATCACCCGTGAAATCACACATGAGTATCGACAATAAGTCTGAAAAAGTATTTAAAATATGAAATTTAGATAGTTGTACTCTATCGAGGTAAGGAACCATGGTATATATGTTTGGAATACATTCCACTTGGAGAGAGTTGGAAAAGCACTATCTTGTTGAAAGGTTCTATAAATCTGCCTTTTCTCAAGGCATTTTTTTAGACAGAGACTATTTTTTCCTTTTTTTGGATGGTAAATATTGCTCAGAACATGGAGTGTGAATTAAACCCATGTTTGAATTGAAATTGAGATACTGATGCAAGTTCTTCCCTTCTGAATCAGTTAAATTCATATTTGGAAGAGGTTGACAATAATTTCTTTCAAAATGGACTACTGGTCCCTCTGTTAGAGGTGTTCTAGAAATGTCTGAGATCGAGTAAGTAGCTCTATGAACAAATGGATCGTATTGAATTGGAAAATGTGAAGATTCGATGCATAACGATTCCATAAATGCATTTGCATAACGATTCCATAAATGCATTGCATGTAAAATCATTATGCATTGCCATAAATAGGTCCTTTCTTCCTCTCTCCTTTCTTCGTTGCAAAACTCCCG
The DNA here is from genome assembly GCA_026586105.1 of Hylodesmum podocarpum. NCBI lineage: Eukaryota > Viridiplantae > Streptophyta > Magnoliopsida > Fabales > Fabaceae > Hylodesmum > Hylodesmum podocarpum. The sequence goes on along the minus strand of JALJEV010001298.1, from coordinate 318,363 downwards.
AAAAGAAAGGGTTTACATTCACTTATTTCTTCATAAATGTATTAGGCCCTTCCTCTCTTTCATTTCTCAAGGTAGATGATTTTGGCAATTCCAATACGTTTATCTATTATCACACAACACAAGATAGGCATTTAACATGTTTACACCTAAATACATCTATTGGTGACAATATAACTCACATAGTATAACCATTATAGTTTCTTAAAACACCACAATTACGTCACTAGCATATCCATGTAGAACATATCAAAATAAACGGTTCCCTCTTATATCCATTTATATCCTCATCTTTATAGCTGCATGTATTGGAGTTACCAAAATATATTCTCCATTATGTGCAATAGAGGCCTACCAAAAGATAGAAAATTTCCTGGGCAGTGTCATCAATAGCGAATGGTGGGCTATAGGGAAAGGCTGAAATTCCGCCTTATAAACATGCCATTGCAGCCTATTGATAGGGATGGGTATAAGGGGTGGCCCACCCCACCTAAGGCCCCGCATCTTAAGCGGACTGCCTTGCCCCGCCCTGTAAGTTGAATGGACTTATTTATTTTGACCAATGGACCAAAATTTAATTAAAAAAATCATTTTCTTAAAAAAGAAATATAAAAAAATATGCTACCATGCTCAAATAAAATAATAAAAAATCTAAAAAAGAAAATCTGAACACTAAATGTATGAATCTAAATGAAGTTTCAACAATAAAAATTAAAGTCTCCGTGTCAATTCAAGTAAAATTTTAACACCAAATACATCAATCCATGTAGAATTTTACAAAATCAAAGAAAGTTTCAGCAATAAATATTAATAAAATTCAACAAAAATCTAAACTAATTATTAATAAATACATAAAAATATTAGATAGTATAATTTTGTGGATCTATGGGCCTTGCGAGCTAAACCTATTTAAATAGCAGGTATGCGGGGCTGACCTGAAACTTTGGGATATTGAAAAAATTAACTTTTTAGGCCTAAGGATCACTTTGGCCACAAGCCTAAATCCATATACCCCACCCTTACCTATGGTGTTGTCATAGCAGGCCTCCTTCACAAATTGCTTATGGTGGTTGGCAAAAAATTGCCATGCCATTCTACTATAGCGGCCATCACATTACCATTTAACAACATTGTTCCTGGGTAGATCAGCTGATAAAGCCCAAGATAAGCAAGAAAGGAAACCTTTGGCCCATGAGAACAAAGGAGGCCTAAGCAAATAGATAGTGTACGAAGGAAGAAAAAATAATGCTGACTTGGCATGAGGGGTTTTGTTGGGTTGTTAGAAATGAGGGAAAGAATATGTTTGTTATATAAGATATCTGGTTCCATGTGGGGAGGATTCTGGATTGTTTTTTTTTTACATAGATAGAGAACCTAGCTGATTGCTCTATTAGGAGCTTGGCTTCGGGCAGAAAAGAATGTTCCTTACCTGAACTCTTCTCTTTGTTCTCTAAATTTTCAATATTTAATATTCTCACTGTCTTGCATTTTTACTGGTGATTACACATTCATTCTTTTCTGTTGTGGTGTTGGGATTCTATCAAGTGGTCCGACCTACCGGATTCTTCATTGGAGCGTGGAATCAATCTAAACCAGAAGGATCAACAAGGGAGGAAGACATGGAAGCTCGCGCTAGCTTGGTTGAGAGTGAGATTGCTCGTGTGCGGGTGATGATGGAAAATTTTCAAGAGACGATGAAATGCGAGGTTTAGGAGAATCATTCAAAGCTCGTTGAGCTTTTGGCATGTAATTCAAGAAAGGATTCTGAGGAGGACGAAGAAGGTTCAATGAAGAAGAAAAACACGTCAAAAGTGAGGAAGCATTTAGGAATAGACCCTGACATGAAAACGCTCGAAGGCAAAGATTGAAGGCAAAGATTTAGAAAATTTTTGTTAGTCGGTGAAGAAGATTGAGCTTCCATTATTCAGTGATGATGATCTTGCAAGATGGATCTCCAGAGCAAAGGTCTATTTAAAAGACAAACAAGTGATGTGGTATGGGTCAACTTGGCCCAGTTGTGTCTAGAGGGAAGAACTATACATTTTTTTAGTTCTTTGTTGAATGATTATGATGAGCTAACATGGGAAGATTTAAAGAGGGAATTGCTAGAGATACGTGGAATAGGTAAGGGAAGCATGTTTGATCTATTGATGTGCTTGAAGCTGAGTGGGAAAATTGAAGAGTATATTACCACATTTGAACGATTGGTGACCCATGTACCTCGGTTACACGAAGAATAGTATTTCTATTATTTTACTCATGGGTTATGCGAGGAAACAAACAAGGGAAGGTTGAAAAGTCCGCCCGTAGTGACCTCGTTGACTAGAGGAAGATTGATGAATGCAGCTTGGGCAGTGGACTCTGAAATTCAGATGCCAAACAGGCGATGGCAGAGGGGAAACAATACATGTGTGATAGGAAGCGGTCAATTTGGATCTAAAAATTATTCTATTATTTTGGGTCGGGTAGGCCTGAAACAGCATGGATTGGGCAATGGAGCGAATGGGCCAAGCCCAAACATGAAGGGGGAAGCAATAGAAAAAAACAGAAGCAGACCTTGGGATAGAGGGGCTAAACACATGGCTTATCAAGAATTATTGGACAGAAGGCAGAAAAGCCTTTGTTTCAGATGTGGAGGAACTTATGGACCTTTGCATCAATCTCTAGTGATTATGGTGGATAATGAACTTCAGGTGGAATACGATGAAGGGGAACACGTGGAGGAGGGAAATGGTGACAACAACAAAGAAGGGGAGGGAGAGGGTAGTGTCTTTGGGTTATTCGACTTGAATATGGAGAAGCAGAACCCTCCACGAACCCTGAAATTGGAAGGCAAGGTTTAGGATCTTTCTCTTTCTTTACTCGTTGACAGAGGGGCAACACATAATTTCATTTCCAAACACTTGGTAGAAGCCATGGAACGGAGTTGGGATCTTACAAGGAAGATGCAAATTCTGATGGGTGACGGTCATAGAGCCAAAACACAAGGAGTTTGTCGCGAAATCGAAGTCGAGGTGAATGGGGAGAAATTTAGGGTTTACATTGTGCTTTTGATTGATTTAAAGGACATCAATATGATTTTGGGAATGTCTTGGCTCGAATGAGAAATGTTGGTTGACTAGGGGAAGCAAACGATGAGGATAACCACGAGGCAAGGTACCAAGCTGTCAAGAGGGTAATCGTGAAGAATCTTTAGCAGCTCAACTTAAGGAGTTGGTGGGAGACTTTCCTGATGTCCTAGAAAGGAAATCACAAGTTGACTGCAGTAGGAATTGGAAGAATTACTCCACAAATTCATTGATGTTTTTGCTGAACCAAAAGGGCTGCCACCCGTCTGGTCTAGGGAGCATAAAATCCTGCTGAAGTCAAATAACAAGAGCACGTCAATGTGAGACCATATTGCTATCCTTATCACCAGAAGAATGAAACAGAAAAACAAGTTAAAGAGTTGATGGAGAATGGACACATATGTCACAGCCACAATGCATACTCCAGCCCCATTATCCTTGTTAAGAAGAAAACTAACAAGTGGAGAATGTGTGTAGACTATCAGGCCCTTAACAAGGCCACAATTCCCGATAAATTTCTTATATCTGTCATTGAAGAGCTGCTGGATGAATTACATAGTTCCAAATTTTTTTTCAAAACTGGATCTCAAATCAGGATATCATCAAGTCAGGATGGGAGAGGAAGACATTGAGAAGACAACTTTTGGGACCCACAAGGGACATGACGAGTACCTTGTAATGCCTTTTGGTCTCACGAACTCTTCATCGACATTTCTAGGATTAATGAATGAGGTATTTCATGAGCTGCTTCAGAAGGGGGACTTAGTCTTTTGTGATGATATACTTATGTATAATTCTGGATGGAAAGAGCACTTGACTCATTAAAAACTGTGCTGGAAATTCTGAGGCATCACAATTTATATGCCAACAAAGAAAAATGTACTTTTGCTCAGGAAAGTGTTGAATATTTGGGGCATGTGATTTCGGGAAAAGGGGTGGAGGTAGATCCAGCCAAGGTCAAGAGTGTAATGGAGTGGTCAAATCCAAGGAATGTAAAAGGAGTAAGGGGGTTCCTAGGACATACAGGGTACTACCGTATGTTCATAAGGAATTATGGCAAAATAGCTAAAGCACTTACTAAACTGACTAAGAAAGAAGGGTTTAAGTGGAATGAAAAAGCGAACCAAGCATTTGAGGAATTGAAGAAAAGGATCACTACAGCTCCAGTCTTAGCTTTGCCAAACTTTGACAAGTCGTTTGAGCTTGAATGTGATGCATCCGGGCTTGGTATTAGACCCGTATTAAATGCAAGAACAAAGCCTGTGGCTTATTTTTGCAAGGCCCTTAGAAGTAAAAATCTGGCAAAATCTACATATGAGAAGGTGCTGATGGCAGTGGCTCTATCAATTCAGCATTGGAGGCTGTATTTGTTGGGGCGTTTCAACGTTTACTCGGACCAGAGGAGCCGTAAACACTTGCTGCAGCAAAGAGTTACCAATGCTAGCCAACATAATTGGGTGGCCAAATTACTGGGCTATAATTTTAGGATTGTATATAATCCAATTGACTAGATTAAAAGTTCTTATTTCTCATTTAGGGGTGGCTGTGTCTCACCACTATCCGCAAATGACTAGTATGCTTTCTTGGGGACTTTTGTTACCTAAGCATCTGAGCAGCACCCTAAGATTTTTTATACACTTTTCATAGTTTCATACATCAATGGCTTTTCTATTTTACTGAAATATCTTTGGGGTAAAATAGAAGAATGTCATTATCTTTTTTAGATTTCAGAGAAGTATATTGAGAAGAAATCTGAAATGCCAGATTTGATCTCACACTATACTGAGTTTCTGCATGATGTATTTTCTTGCCAATCATATGTATGTTTAGGAATTTCTTCCCTCTGGATATTGCGCCAAAGAGCAGCCCCTAAAATTGTTCTAGACTTCTGTTCATATTTATCAGCGTGTTGTAGTGAGTAATATTTAGTGGTTTCTTGATGTTACTCGATTATTTGTTTACAGGATTGGAAGTGCATTATATCCATGCTTCTCGATGAAAATCCATCAGTTGAGCTCTCTGACAGTGATGCAACAAACCTGGTGCGACTCCTGTGTGCATCTGTGAAGAAGGCTGTTGGAGAGAGGATTGTCCCTGCCACGGATAACAGAAAGCAATACTACAACAAAGCCCAGAAAGTGTGTCATCTTGACTTTTCAACTTTCTGAATCCAATAACTGAGTTTTAAATCCAGCAAGCAATAATTTAGTTTTTTTTCTTATACTGGTCTTTGATGTGTTTTGCACATGATGTTTAATGTTTATTTTGATAATGTAAAAGTTTCATCAATCTGTGCTTGCATATATGGTATTCATAATTCAATTTTTTTCTTGGAAATATTTTCAATTGCATTTTTTATGTATAAATCTCTGATTACTTTTGAGACATTCATGGTTAAATTGTTTTGGTTAGCAAAGAATGTGTTCACTTGATCCTTGATCAGTAACAATTCTATTAGTACTGTTTGTAATTGTTCATTGTGACAGAGGGTTGGTTTTAGTGTTATTCATGACAGACTCTGATCCCTTTTCCTCCAATTAATGACAGGAAGTATTTGAAAATAACAAACAGGATATAACTGTTGCCATGATGAAGACTTACCCATTACTCTTGCGGAAGTTCATTTCAGATAAAGCAAAAGTGTCATCACTGGTTGAGATTGTTTTGTATATGAACCTTGAATATTATTCCCTGAAGAGACAGGAACAGGTCGGTGTACTTCTCTTGTGGGTTGTTTCAGACTGCTATATTGTTTTTGAAAAATTGATTGATTGCTTGCCTTTCAGAATTTCAAAAATTTACTCCAGCTCATGAAAGAAGCATTTTTTAAGCTTGGTGACAAGGACCCTCTGAGGGCTTGTGTGAAGGCAATTAATTTTTGTTGCATAGAAAGTCAAGGGGAATTGCAAGATTTTGCGCGTAATAAATTAAAGGAACTCGAGGATGAAATCATTGCTAAACTCAAATCTGCAATTAAAGAAGTAGTGGTATGTTCTATGCAACACAAATGACATATATTCTGTTTCTTTTGGATCTCGTTGGAGAAACATAACTTATAGAGAGAAGATACTACAGGACGGTGATGATGATGATTATTCTCTTCTTGTAAACCTGAAGAGGTTGTACGAACTCCAACTGAAAAGATATGTGCCTATCAATAGCCTATATGAAGACATTGTCAAGGTGCTACATAATAGGAATATGGGGGATGAGGTGTGTAAGCGGTTGCTCAAAACAGTCATTATGTTTCTCCATGACATTGCAACTTGTGTTTGGTCATTAATTTTCTGCTTATTCCATTCAGGTTGTTGGTTTCCTGCTTCTGAACATGTATTTACATCTTGCTTGGGGTCTACAATCTATCGTAAATGAAGAAGCTGTTTCTGAAGCATCCTTAACTTCTCTTTTGTCTAAGCGTGATACCTTGTTACAAGAACTTGAATACTTCCTCAACTTGGCTGCTGACAACAAGGAAGAGGGTAAACTTGGAAGTGAACTTGCTTGCAGAGTAAGAGAGCTCTGAATTGTCTACCTTTCTTCCTTCTCTGGTATAAGTATATCATGTTGCAATTATCCTGATTTAGTCTGATAAATATTCTATTGCCAAAGGTATGCACTATACTTGCAGAAACGTGGTTCTTATTTAGGACAACAAATTTCAACAAGACAAAACTGGAAAGATTAGGATATCAGCCAGACACATGTATGCTTCAGAAGTTCTGGGAACTTTGTCGACAACAGCTTAATATTTCAGGTGACCATAGACTGATGTCCTAAAAGTTATGGAATAGTACCCATATTTGTGTTATGTTTCACAATTAAATTAAAACAAATTATAGTCAATTTTTGTTGCCTACTATCTTTAGGTTGAACAGGGTATTTAAAGTTTACATTGCTTATTAAAGTTGGTGTTGATACAGTTAAATCTTCTAATTGATGTATCCTTTATCTGTCATATATCTACACCGCGTACCCTTGTTTATAATTATAGTGAAAAAAGTCTGCTTCACTTGTCTATCAATTTTCAGACGAGGCAGAAGATGAAGATGTTAATAAAGAGTATGCTGTGGAGACAAATAGAGATGCTGTGATGATTGCCGCTGCAAAGCTGATCGCAAATGATGTTGTTCCGAAGGTGGATTGTTATTTTGTTTATGGAAGTTATGGCTGTTGCCAGTTTGATAGGCAAAAGTATTGTTTGTAACATTTATTATAATGTCAAAATTTGGTTATTTCTGATGCAGGATTATCTTGCTTCTGAAATTATTTCTCATTTTGTGATGCACGGGACAAGTGTGTCTGAGATTGTAAAGCATCTGATCACAGTTTTGAAGAAAAAAGATGATGATTTGGCTGTGATTTTTCTGGAGGCTCTTAAAAAGGTAAGTCCTTTGAAGTAGTTTAATAACTGCTGTTAATAAATGCGGGCTTATATAAGGGCATCATTATCTTGATAAAAAGGAATGGTACCAGATAAACAAAAAGAATATCGTATTTGAGAATGCTTCCAATTCCAATTCTTTTAATTTTGCTCTTTTAGCCTGTGTTCAATGTTGACATAGTTCAACAAAGAATCCACTTCATGCATAGAATTAACAGTACAATTGACCTTCTTTCTTTGCTGTGTTTTATGGATATAGAATTATTAGGAAATGAGAGTCTCTGTTTCCACCATCCTCTGCCTCAGGAAGAAAACCATATTTATATTTCGCCCTCCTGTCTACTCTTGTATGTTCTATTCTTAATTCTTCAATTTATTTGGCAGGCATACCGCAGGCAGCTTGACAATATCTCCGAAAGTGAGAATGGTTCTTCAGAAAATAACTCTTTCTTAGGATGTAAAAATCTGGCTGCTAAGCTTTCTGGAACATTTATTGGTGCTGCCCGGATCAAGCACAGGGCTGACATTTTAAAAATTGTCAGGGATGGTATTGAATATGCTTTTGTAGATGCTCCAAAACAATTGTTGTTCCTGGAAGAGGCAGTGCTCCATTTTGTGTTAAAACTCCCTGCACCAGATGTAGCAGAAATGTAATAGTTTGTTTCTCATTTTGTTGGTATTATTCAGAATCATTTGTCTCTATACACATTTTAATGCATCTTCTCCATGAATAGTATGAAGGAAGTTAAACAGCGAGCAGAAAATGTCAATACAGAGGAAAACCCCAGTGGCTGGCGTCCCTATCACACATTTATCGATAGCTTAGTAGAAAAATGTTTAAAGAATGAGGGATTTCAAGGTAATTTATACAATTTTTTCATTCTTAGTTATGTACCATACGGCCAAATACTTTCCATCATAAAGCATAACTGGTTAGATCTAACTGAAACTATATATATATATATATTACGAATTTTGGGGAAGTCAAGCCAATATGTAAAAAGTGAATGACTTTGGCAAATACCTTTCTCCATTTGTGACTTTATTAACTAGTTGTCACCAGCAAGTTCATTCTGGATCTGACATGAGCTAGGCTATACTGATTCAGTCATTCACTTACTATTGTTTCTTTCTCTTGGTCATTATTCTCATATTCTTATGCTTTTCTCTCTACAAATGCACAATTGTGGTCTCTACATTTTCTGTTGGGCAATTTTGTTGTAAGTCTATTGCCTTTCTGTTTGCTGTGTATTTGGTTCATGCGGAATAAACTTTTCAATTTGGAAGACTTTTGGTGAAAGTGGCACTTTTCGATTTGGTGAAATGGGATTGTATTTCTTTTCTTTGATTGAAAATCATGGGTTGATTTTGGCCCTTGTGTAAAAGATGGTCTTAATTTAAAATGGTAAAAGGATCAAGAAAGTCAAGATTTATTCATCAGAGGATGCTCAATAGTGAATGAGCAGTACATAATTTTATTTCTGTTGCAAATATGATACCTGTTTAAGCAAATTGTCAGGGTTCTAGATAAGTAAATTTGTTCATCTATACAGTGAGGATAGGTGCTCTTAGATGTTTAATGATGGCTTTGCTATTGTTGAAGCATGTTGGCAGTGAGATTGAATATCATTTGCAGGTGGTAGGTCTGTTAGTTTATTGACGAGTACAAATATGATTTTTCCTATCAATTTAGGCTGGGTTGTTCTTGTAGGTTTTGGCTTGTTTTCCTAAATTTACATATTCCAATGCTATTTGCATTTGTGATTGTAAATCCCGAGGTTTCACCTGTTCATTTCTTTTTGGCTCCGGTTTCTCTGTTTTTGTGCTTGTATCTTGGATTCCTTGACTTGACAATTGCTCATGTCTATAACTTGACAATAGTGCTTCAGTGGTAGTCATAATACTTGAGTTGACTGCTTGCTTGAGCACTATGTTGCATATGAACTAAATGTAGTGCCTGCATCTCAATATTTTTCCCCACAATTTTAGTTATATTTAAATGACAAAATTCTCCGTTCCTTTTCTGTGTGCATGTGCTACATGGTGTAACTTAAGATATCGATAAAGGATTTTTTTTTATGAAATTACTTGTATTTTTAAATTCTCATTAAAAAGCTTTTAATAATTTATTTGGCCCAAATTGATTAGTTTCAAACATTGAACATAATGACTGAGATAATCATTTTCAGATGACAAAGAAGGGGTTGCTGTAAGGCGTAGGGGACGTCCCCGAAAGAGCCAAAACATACCAGGAAAGAAGCTTTTTGATGAGCAGAGTTTAAGTGAAGATGAGGATTCCATTAGTGCTTATGAACTAGATGCACAAGATGAAGGGAGAAGACAAGAGGATGATGATGAAGATGCTCCATTGACACATTCGATCAAATCATCATCCAAGCTAAGGTCGCTGAGAGCTACAGATAATTTATCTGCTTCTCGTACATCAGGTATCATGCTTTAGCAATTCAAGATTTGGATTTCAGGCTTACTGCTAAATATATTCATTCAGCAATTTAACACAAATTTGCATGTTTGGTTTACAAATGGATTTTGTTTCCCAGCTAGGATCATTTGAGATATTACTGAATATCATCGAAGTGCCAATTTAAAGTTCAAAACGGTCATCAACTTATGTGCTGCTTCTCTTTTTCTTTTAATATTTTAAATAACTTACCTTTGAAACTTTGTTGGCAATTCAACCTTCTCTTTCTGAGCTTTTATGGCCGACTATGCAATTTCTTTGGGGATTTTACTACCTCTATAATTTTCTGCTCTGATTCTAGTTGTTATCTTATGCTGCTTTGATTTTTTTTTTCTTTTCTGGTTAATGTTGGCTTGCTAATATATGGTGAACATTTGGTTCCATAAAATACATAATTGTTTTGTCATTTATATCCTCATTTCCATTCAAAAAAAACTAGTTGTGTATTTTCTCCTAACTTAAGTTGCTTTGCCTTTCATTGTGCAGGGGCATCGAGCTAATCTTCGGTATTCCACTGTTGTGGTTTACTGTTTTATGTTGGGAGTTGCTTTGGCAAATATTAATTTTGTTAAGATTAGGAGTACTTGTTTATAATTCAACTTGCTGAATGTATATGGAGCTTGTTGTAATCAAGATTGCAGACTATACTGCTGAAAATTATTAGTACAGTGCCATGTCTCTTGACGATCAATCTGAACTGTAAAGTTATTGGCGCGGCATTATCTTCTCAGTTGAAAATTTCACTATGGTTGTCAACCTTGTCTGTTTTTTTTTACGCGGAAAACTGTACATTCCAAATGCTTATATAAAATGTGTTGTTTATTTATTTAATTGATAATCATAAAAAATTATGTTGACTATTTGTCAAAGTTTAATTTTAGTGTATATCAATGAGGTATTAAATAATCATTTTAGATTAATGTAAAATTATGTCAATGATAAAAGTTTTTAATTCAATGGTTTTCCTGAAATAATTATGCCACAAAAAGTTATTAAATGATTAAAAATTGACTTCACTTGTGTAAATATTACTTTTTGTGTATCAAATTTTTTATTTTTTGAACAATCACTAACGCAAGATCTGAATTTTAATTTTTAATCAGCTTTTATCTATACTTATATTCACTAATTAAAAATTGTCTTCACTAACGCTACTGCTTTTAGTTTTTTAAATATTTTTATTAATTATTTTAATATATTTATCATAAATTTGAATATATATATATATATATATATATATATATATATATTATATTTCTAAATTTAATCAAGGAGAAATATGTATGTATTTTCTTGAATTTATATTAAATTGATGAAATTTATCCACAAAGAGACTAATCATATTAAACCTAAAATAAAACAAGCATGACTGGAACAGAAGTATACTTGTAAAAAGAAGTTTGTTTATAAGTAGATATGTTTTATGTTATCTTTTTATGTATCGTAATAAAAAAAATTACATGATAAAAGTACTTAACAATTATGGCATTTCTGAAAAATATATTGTAAATCAAACATATATTTTAATTATTTAAAAATATATAGAAAAGGAGATTCCGATAAATTTTGATAGTTAAACAAACATATATGTTTTTAAATACTCATAAATACATGGAATGAAAAAGAAAAAAAAAAAAAAAGTGATTGAAAATCTAATATGGATCGAATTACTACTCTACCCAGCCCATTAGCGAAAAGCCCATTAGGGAAACCAAAACCCTAGGGTATGAGATCAACTATAAAATAGACTGTGAGAATGAAATTTGAAGAGTGATACCTCAGTAGGCCGAGAACAGACAGAGAGAGAGAAACCCTAGGTAAGCAAAGATGCCGGCTGGTCACGGTTTGAGGTCCCGCACCAGAGACTCCTTCTCTCGCCCTTTCAGGAAGAAGGGTACCATCGCCTTAACCACCTACCTTAGAACCTATCACATCGGCGATTATGTCGACATCAAGGTTAATGGCGCCGTCCACAAGGGTATGCCACACAAGTTCTACCATGGCCGCACCGGTCGCGTCTGGAACGTTACCAAACGCGCCATTGGTGTTGAGGTCAACAAACAGGTATTCACATCATTCCCCCAGATCTCTCTTATGTTTTTTTTTTTCTTTTAATTTTCCTGTTTGAATTTTTAATATCAATTTCTTATTCATATATATGTAAATGTGCTTGCTCATCGATTTTTTTGTTTATTTCTTTTACCGCTTTTGTCTATATTTAATAGTTTATATCACTTTTGTTGTTTAAATGCGATCTTTCGTTGATGTTTTGTGTTCTTATAGCATTATTGGTCATTGAAATAGTGTTTTGTTGATTTGACTCTAGACTGAGAGATTAATTTTAGTTGTTAGGGTTTTAGATTTGGGAATTTGTTGTTATTGAAATAGTGTGTTATGTGGTATAGGTAGGGAACAGGATTATTAGGAAGAGGATTCATGTGCGTGTGGAGCACGTGATGCCTTCACGGTGCACTGAAGAGTTCAGGCAGAGGAAGATTCAGAATGACAAACTCAAGGCAGAGGCTAAGGCCAAGGGTGAGGTCATTAGCACCAAGAGACAGCCTGAGGGTCCCAAACCTGGTTTCAAGGTTGAGGGTGCTACCCTGGAGACTGTCACACCCATTCCTTATGATGTCGTTAATGATCTCAAAGGAGGGTATTAGTTTGTTGTTTGTTTCAGTAACCTTTTTGTTTGGGTTTTAGCATTATAATTTTATGATTATTCGGACTTAAAGTTTTGTCTTATGTTTGATTCTCTAAATACAAGGATATGTTTTTAATCTGCTTTATTGGATTGTCCTTTCTTTTTTATCGGGTGATTTAAGAATGATGTTTTGTTATTAGGCCAATGTCATCACGCACATGTGCTTTGTTGTGAGTGAGTTTCGTTGATTAATTACTTTTGAAAGCTGTTTCACATTTCCACCAAATGCTGTATTTAGCACACATCAGGATGTGAGTTGGATGGTGAAGTTGGCATGTCTTGTGGTTTATTTTGTGCATTGGTCTGATATAATAAGTTGATTTGATTTTCTTATAATATGTTGATTTGATCTTGAATATAACCAAGGAGCTGCTTTTGATGATAAAACTAATATTGACTTAATTTTGGAGATGTTAAAGTGATTTATAATTTTATTGGGTGAAAAAACTTTAGTGATATTTTGATTTATAAAATTTATTGTCTTAGGTTTTTGATGGATTAAAAGATTTTTATAACTATTAGACTAATTTTTTTTTCAAGTTAAGTATGTACCTCTATTTGAGCTTGAACTATTCTTTCATCTACTTGGTAGAATTTTGTCATTTGGGTGTGTTTGTTATCTTTAACTTTGCCTGAAATATTACTCTAAATATTGAAGTGCTAATTTGCTAATGATTATTTTCTTTATTTTTGAATGTCTTTAGTAATTTAATTATAAAAAAGCGTGATTTGTATCATTAATTAACTAATTTTTTAAAAAAAGATGATGGGTCTGTTATTTGTAAGGGTAATAAGACTATTTACTCGAAAAAATACTGATCTATGTCACGGAAACGCTGTTGTAGTATGTTTTGGTTCGAGCCGTAGCGATTTGAGGTGGGAAAGGGTGATTAGTCACATGAGAAGGTTTTAGCACATAAGAAAATTTATTAAAAATGGAGAAGATTGGTGAGAGTCCATGAATATGAAAAAACATCTTGTGATTTCCGTCTTTTTCCTTATTTCTTTTCCCTTAATCGTCACTAAGAAGCTCCTCCATAGTTGTTAGGCTAAAAATCTTAGATCTTAGAAGCTATCAAAACCTCCTTAGTGTGTTTATTTGTTTTAAGACAATGAACCGTCGCACTTTCAGTGTCAGTGCCTCTATCCACTTCATGTCTTCATCTATATTGTTAAACCTAAATTTGACAAATTTATTGTCTTCCTCGTCTCGCCTCATACTTTTAGTCCTTTTTGTTTGTTTTAACCTGTTAAGACTGATTCCTTTATAGATCAAATGTCATGTCAAGCTTCCTGCGTGGAAAGTTTATCAACTATTATTCATTTTATATTTTTAGTTTCATTTGTTTGTAGTAATGTAAAGAGCTTTTAGATTAAACTTGCATTTAATTGATTTTTTTTTTATGAAGTTGCATTTAGTTTATTGAATAAGAAGTTTGCATTTTTATTCGCTCCAATATGGAATATTAAGGAATAAACCGTATGACCCTTTAAACAATGAAATTGATATATAAAATTTTGGTGATAATAATAACATAATTTTGAAAGTAAAATGTTATTTGATGTTAATTTAAGAACGAGAGGGATAATTTTTTATCTAAAACATTTCTTATTCAAGATAGAAATAATGTCATGACTACATGTATGATGAAAAAATTCAGTTCTCTGTAAACTATTAAGATGTTAGATTGCTTATAAAGGCATATCCAGAAGAGAAGAAGAATGGAGGGAAAAAGAAAAGATAAAAATCTCATATTATAACAAAAAGAATCATATAAAAATAATTATATGGTGTTTTTTTTATTTCATGTACCCTCGTATATCTACTCTCAATTTTAATCTCGCCATTCAAATAAAAATGGTTGAGGGTTTAGTTGAGTTTGGTCGGGGCAAATTAGTTCAATTCAGTTTTTCTGAACAATTCTATGAAAATATGTCTAATTCCTATGTCAAGGTAAAAACTACTCTGATAAACCAACGGTGTTACCTTGTTTAACACAAGTTTAAATAAGCTAACGTCGAATCAGACACACATTTTCGTTTCTGAAGCTGAACCAAATACACATTTCCTAATTGAACTTTACGCGCATCAATGGCTCACCAAAACATTCGTTCGAATTTGATAAAAAAGTAATTGAGTAAATACAAAGGAAAGAATAAGTGCCCCAAGAAACACTTTGACACAAGTACTTGAGAAAGCAGAGTTATGTTCTTAGATGCTTTGATTCGTTAATACTCTTCAAACTAAAATTGTATTACCGATACACACGTGGCAAAACATGAGACATGTACCATCACTTCTTTCTCCATTTTTACTTTTTGTTTTTACACCCGGGTAGAAAATTTTGTTCCATTGGAATATAATTATTCCATGAGTTCAGTTTTTTTCTCTAAAATATTTATAAACAATACAAAATTTAATGTAAGATGATTTTGCGAATATAATCTTTAAAATCTTTAATCTATATACTATGTTAGTTTTTGATTTAAATAAAACTTGACCATTTTATTTATACACCCCACCTCCACCTTAAATATCAATCTAATTCCCTTAACTCATTCTCACTCTATGTAAGTGAAGGAGCAAGTTTATGTTGGAAGATGAAAACACCTTACACACTCTCCTACCTCTTGCTACTGCTTATTTTCTCTGGTATTAATCATCCTCCTGCTACTGCATTGTTTCTTTATTTTCTTTTATTAATTTTCCCTTTCTTATTATCATTATTCTAAGAGTGAAAGTTCATTGATCTCTATTCAATTTTGCAAGGGTAGCTGGTTTTTTAGCCTCTGATTTTGTAGTGGGAGGGCGTGCTCATGGAGTAAAGATTCCGGAACATTGGTGCCACAAACTCATCAATTTAACCAATTGTGAGTTGCAGAAATGCTTTCAAGAGTGCTCTAAAGAACCATATGGCATTGGAGAATGCAAGGACTCAACTTGCTTCTGCACATACTATTGTAAAGATCCTCCACAATAATTCTTTTTTTCTCTTCAACTTCATTTTCTGCTTCTTATCTGTGCCTTACAATGTACTATAACATGATATACATGAGTTGTCTAGTAACTTAGTATTATATTTTGTTTATTATGAAGAATTAGACCCCAAAAGTAGACGTATTTAAATGATTTGCAGTATCAAGTTTCAAACTTATTTATGCCCTCAGAAAGCACACCTAGTATATCAAAAGTGACTGAACATCGAGTATTGTCAATTAGACAAATCTCCCATAGTAATATCAACAACAGGTTTTTATGCTTTCCAAGTATGATTTTATTATAGTTTAATCATATTAGACGTTCATAAACTTGCAAATACATCCTAGAAAAAATAGGTAAATTAAGAATTTGGTACCTTTACATGATGTATATATCATTTCTTTACCTTAATCTGACACGAAAATAAGTTGCAAATTATTTCTCGGCCATTAGCCAAATTAGAATAATGTTCTGTGAGGCTAGAACAGAAAGATGGCCTTTACATGATGTATTTATTTTTTTTGTTAAAAATAAGAGTTGAAATGAAAGTGTTTATATATATGTATATATAGACTACAATGGAAAAAGTAGTATCAAGTATGAAGACTAAATCTAATATCATTTTAACTTTGACAAACGGTAAAAAATTCTGTCTATATATTTTATGTTTAATATGGAATCCAATTTTCTTGCATTTTATGATAGAAAAATATTTCTATAATAGAGAGTTCTATTATAAAAAATGAAATCTGAAAAAAAGTGACATAATCATAATATTCGACTTTATTGTGGGGTTGATAAAAACAAAATTAAATAGTTTTCTTGACAATTATATATACTTGAACTTATTTGTATTACGTTAGCCCCGAATAATCCACCCGTTTCCCAAGCGAGTCTCGCGAAATCGTCCCTCAACCAAATCAATTCTCTCACAAATATATATATATATATATATATAATATATATATATATATATATATATATATATATATATATATATATTTCTCTCTCAAATCTTATAATTGATTTTCTGCAAAATATTTTCCTATATAATTAAGTATTTTTTATAATATTAAATGTAATTCAACTGAACATTCAATAGTTATCAAATGATGCGTCCTAATTCTTCTCCATGTCAATGTCTAATTCATTAATTTTGTTGATTAAGAAGAACATCATGTTAGAATATTTGTTAGTTAGAATATTATAAGTAGAGAATCAAATCAGTAGAATATCAGATATAATCAAGGGAAATCATATGTATTTATTTAGAATATTTTCTATATTTAGTTCCCTATAATTCTATACTAAGTGAGCTATTTTAAACAAAAAAATATAACAAAGAATACATTTAGAAAACCTTTTTCCTTTTCTTTCCTGTTATCACATCCTTGTCTAACATTTCCTAACTCTCGATGCCATCATAAGATGGTATCAGAGCAGTGTTAGATCTTGTGAACTCATAAACCAACATCATTGTTCCAATACCCCTTACAATACAAAAAAATGTCATCTTTAGATGATGAAATTAGTAACAACATGAATTAAAACCAGAATAACTCCTCAGCCATTACTTATGAGCTAACTTTGCAAATTGCAAATATACTTCGTAATGGCCTAGGAATTCAGCAAACACAAACCAATCTTGACAATTTGTCCATTGATTTATGTTAGATCAAGGATGATTAACGACTCAAGATTTTGATTAATTACAAGACAGACGAAATCAAGCTACCCAAGACTTACTAAGACGAAACCAGCACAAACGAAACGTGACCCTTCAAAGATGAATTTCTACGTCTGTCCAAAAGCCAAGTCATCAGACGATACATGCACAGACGGAATAGGACTACTCAAGCTAAAGCTCTTCATCTGTACAAAGAGTGAAGTCTTAAGACGATAGGATAAGACGAAACAACAACAACTGAAGACTGAAGAAACATATCGTCTATCCAAAAGCTGAAGTCAAGTTGAGTCATTCGCGCCAAGATTTCAAATCTGAAGAAGTACTCATGAGAAGCATCCAAGATCAGTATAGGGATTCGAACTTACACTCCTAAGTCAAAAAGGTCTTCACCTTTTGTCACATCTCTATACAAGTCAGAAATAGTACTGCGCACAACCTAGTCCGCTATATCCGCTGCGACTCTTCATCAATCAATCAAGTACAATTGACAAACTTTTTTGAAAGCTCTCAAGAAGATTTCTCAACGACTCTCAACGGCTATTTGAAGAAGATGCCTATAAAAGGACTTCACAGCATCAAGAATCAGTTGGCGAATACGCTCATCTTATTCATCGTCTGAGAATTCGCTCAAATCTGATCTAAGAACTTTATTGTAAAACCCTCTCTGCGAAGAGGAAGATCTTTGTTTTTCAAACATCTTTACAAATCCACTTGTGTGGTACTTTAGCCTGAGGAGGCTGTGTTTCAAAGAATACCTTTTGTATTAGCCTGTGGAGGCTGGGTTCAAAGAATACCTTGGTTGTTTAGCCTGAGAAGGCTGGGAGCAAAGAATATCTTGTAATAGCCAGAAGTGGTTGGATTTAAACAATACTTGTAAACCTTTTCACGGTTTGTAATGAAAACTCAGTTGTTGCTGGGTAACTGGACGTAGTCTTGAATAGACGAACCAGTATAAAAATACTTGTGTTTATTTGTTTCGTCTGATTGACTAATTGGGGATAATTATAAAATAACGATTGCTTATTAAAATCAATCTTTCAATATAAACATTGTTTCGTCTGAACCTTTTTGAAACCCACAGACGAAAGGGATAAAATTTTTAATTAACACAATTCAACCTCCCTTCTTGTGTTTATCTTTTACAGTTTGGTATCAGAGCTCAGCCTCTAAGGGTTGAGCGCTTAACAGCTGCTAGAGGAAAAGATCCAACATGGACTCACAAGGACCATCTTTTCTATCCGGAGGAGCTTCAATGAACAAACCTCCAGCTTTCTCTGGAGATGATTATTCATACTGGGCTGACAGGATGGAGATGTACATCAAGTCAACCCAATATAGATTATGGAACATAATCACCACAAGAGATATCCCCATTACAAAGCCTGAAGGAGAATGGGGAAACAAAGAATACTCTATGATGGAGCTGAACAACAAAGTAAGATATGCTCTTATGTGTGCTCTCTCCAGAACTGAGTACAACAGATTCTGTGCCTACAAAACTGCTAAAGAACTATGGGATGCTCTCAAAATCTCATATGAAGGCACTGGAGATGTTAGAATGAGGAAGGCCGCTACTCTTCAAAGAGAATATGAAATGTTCTTTATGAAGAAAGGATAGTCAATTGATATGATGTTTGGAAGATTCCAAACAATATTGAATGGACTCACTGCTCTAGGAATCACCTTCACAAAGGCCCAGAACAACATGAAGATCTTGGACAGTCTCTCACCTCCTTGGGAAGCCATGTCCACAGCTATCTCTGTTGGAAGAGATATGAAGACATTAACTCTAGACGAGTTAATTGGAGCTCTAAGGGTACATGAGATACTCTTATGTAAAAGGGAGAAGATCAAGGTTCAAGAACCTATAGCTCTTCCATCCGTTAATAACATGCCTAAAGAAGATTCTGTCAAGAAGGACAGTAAAAAGAAAATAAAGATTTTGAAGGCTGATTCAACCAAATCAGAATCGTCTGATGGTTCGTCTGAAGAAGAAGTCTCCCTCATGGCAAGACGATTCAAAAGGATGATGATGAAGAAAGGTAGAGGCCAACGCTTCTTCAAGAAAAAGGAGAAGAAGCTCCATGAGAAGTCATCAACCAAGGAAGAAAGCACAGAGGTTGTGTGCTATGAATGCAGGAAACCGAGACATATGAGGTCAGAATGTCCCAGACTGAAAAAGAGGTGGAGCTCTAGAAAAGACAAAGGAAAGAAGAGCTTACTGACTTGGGAAGACCTTGATAGTGAAAGCTCAGAGGAATCCTCCGAAGGAGAAGAAACAAAGAAACATCCGCATCATGGCGGAGACCATGTCTCAACGAGAGGTAAATTACAATGAAACTTCTTCATCCTCTTCTTCAGTCCGAGTCGAGAATCGGAAGAAATGTCATATGATACACTTCTAGCTCACTCCCACTTTATTGCTCAGCAATACAAAACTTGCAAAACCAAGCTGAGACAAGCCTTGGAAGAAAATGCAGTTTTGAAATTTGAAATTAAGTTACTAGACAAGAAAGTATCAAATGATGTTTCGTCTGAGTCTGAAAAGGACATTTTCATTCTTGAAATCGAAAGATTAAAGAAAGAAAATGAGTCCTTACTCAATGACTTAACCAAGTTTACAAAGGGATCCTCCATTCTTGAAAATATTTTAAAATATAGGAGATCACCTAATGATAAAAGTAGACTTGGTTATGTTAAGGAGACAGACGAAAAGAAAAACAAACCTGTTTCGTCTGCTCAAAAGAAGAGGAATCACAACAAGGTTCCAAATAACTACAAAAAGGCTAAAAACAAAAAGAAGCATTTTGTAACTAACAAAAAAGGACCCAAAAAGATTTGGGTACCAAAGTCACTTATTGTTCCTGTTGCAGATATCCTTAATGGGAAGAGACAAGACTTCAAGCTGGTACCTGGACAGTGGTTGCTCACGACACATGACAGGAGACCTGTCTATGTTCCAAGACCTCAGACCAAGTAAAGGGTCTATCTCCTACGGTTCTGGAAAAGGTAAAATTCTTGGCATTGAGACTGTTGGTAAGACACCCAATACACTTATCCAGAACGTATCATATGTTAAAGGCCTTAACTTCAATCTACTTAGCATAAGTCAATTTTGTGATAGTGGATATGAAGTAGCTTTTAACTCTGATGAGTATATAGTCAGGAACAAAGATAAATCCATTCTTTTTATTGGGAAAAGAAAGAATAACCTTTATGAGGTTTATCTTTCTGACTTGAGTGATCAGAATGTAACATGTTTGATTTCAGCAGACGATAAACGAGATATTTGGCACAAAAAACTTGGACATTTAAGTCTCAAGTATATTTCAAAAATTTCTAAAAAGGATCTCGTAAAAGGTTTTCCAAAAATATCTTGGAAAACCAATCGTCTGTGTGAATCTTGTCAGCATGGGAAACAACTCAAAGTTTCCTTTAAATCAAAAAATGTTGTTTCCACGACAAGACCGCTAGAACTGTTACACATTGATATCTTTGGACCTACTCAGACTGAAAGTCTTAGAGGGAAGAGATATGGATTTGTCATTGTAGATGACTATACTAGATTTACATGGGTATACTTCCTAGCCCATAAACATGAGTCATTCAAGGTTTTTGAAATATTCTGTAAACGTGTTCAAAAAGAAAAAGGAATATGTATTGCGTCTGTAAGGAGTGATCATGGAACATAATTTGAAAATTCTGAGTTCAAAGCCTTTTGTTTTGAAAATGGTATATTTCACAATTTTTCATCTCCAAGAACTCCTCAACAAAATGGAGTTGTGGAAAGGAAAAATCGTACTTTACAAGAAATGGCTAGAACTATGTTGCATGAAAGCTCTCTTCCTAAATATTATTGGGCAGAAGCAGTTAATACTTCCTGTTATATTCAAAACAGAATATTGATAAGACCAATATTGAATAAGACTTCATATGAACTATGGAAAGGAAGAAGACCCAACATTTCTTATTTCCATCCTTTTGGATGCGAATGCTTTATCTTAAACACCAAAGATCAACTTGGCAAGTTTGATTCAAAGGTGGTAAAAGGAATCTTTCTTGGATATTCCAACACATCTAAGGCCTATGGAGTTTTTAACTCTAAGACGCAAGTTGTAGAGGAATCAATTCATGTAAAGTTCCAAGATAACTCAAAGGCGGATAAAGAAATATCAGACCTAGAAAACTTGTTTGATAATTTGCAGATTAACCCTTCTGGTAAAAATGATAAACAAGGGTCAGACGAAACAAGAGCAGACGATAGAAGCACAGACGGACCATCTTCGTCTGATACTCATCAACAAAGAGATCAAGCACCTACAAGATCATGAAAGTTTCCATCTAACCACACTGAAGATCTTATCATTGGAGATAGGAATCAAGGTGTTCTAACTAGATCGAAGCTAAAGGAATCGTCTGGATATGCTCTTGTATCAAACATAGAGCCAAAGAATGTTGAATATGCTCTTCAAGATAACGATTGGATCTTGGCTATGGAAGAAGAACTTAATCAGTTCACTCTTTTACTCTTTACTGCATTCTAAGTTTTTGAACTCTCTAAACCTATTACTCACTAAGTTCTTATTCTCTCTTTTTCAAATATCAACAATGGCCGCCAAGAACACCAAAGCTACCAAAGCTGCTGAAGTCACTTTCTTTGCTCAAGACCTGTTCTTGCTGAGCAAGTGAATCTCAAGGGAGACTGTTGAAAGCATCTCTGACAGAGTAGTGAGGATCTTAGACCACACTGGATGGATGGGTTTTGCTGAGATGAGAGGCCCATGGCTGATGGAGGCCTATGCTGAATTCTGGAGCGACGCCAAAGAATTCGAAGATGGTATTGTTGGTACCATAGACAACAAGGAGTACATCATCACAGTGGATTCCATTGCTGAGGCCGACAACTGCAAGGCCGAGGGGCGTTTCTACAGCCCTAACTGGATAAAGAATGAATCTGAGGAGCACGTAGACAAGTTGATCAACGTAAAGAAACGCGACACTGAAGACTCCAAGTTCTTCAGGTCAGGGAACCTCTGTCCAACTGCCAGAGTCATCCATAACCTCCTCTACAATATCTTCACGCCGAGGACTGTTTTGAGGGACAATGTGAGTACTCGAGACAGATTTTGTATCTTTTACTGTCTAAAGAAAGCAAGGATGAGTCTTCCGCACATTATCCTTGACCATTGGATAAGTGCGTTGAAGAACCGCAATATTCGTAGGAAGAGCAGCATTCCGTACGCCACCCTCTTCACAAAGATCATCATCAACCAAGGGTTTGATACTGCTGGTGTAGTCTATCACCCAGAGGGAAAGGAAGTTAAAGTCAGCACCTTTGCGAAGATGCATCTGACGCCAGGCTTCCTCCTCCATTCACAAAAAGAGGATGTACCTCTCTCACCCATCACCAAAGACCCTCCACACAGAGCTCGCATAAAGCATGCTAAGCCACAAACACAAACCCAAACACCGTCCGAAACACAACCCCAAACACAAGCCGAAACACCATCCAAAACAGAACCCCAAACACAAGCCCAAACACTAAACCAACCCCAACCTCTTCCTCCAATGATTATTTCTGAGGTTCCTTTTGAGGACGTTCTTGAAGAACCCCTCAAGAAGAAGAAAAGGACCATCAGAATTAAGCACATTGGCTCCAAGCCAAAGGGACAAGCGATATCCCCTAGTGAAGATGAAGGGGTCAACATATCGTCTGAACTGTTCCGTCTGTGAAGATACTCACAGACAAAGAAAAACAGAGGATAGCAGCAGAGGAAAAGGCAAGAGCTAGAAAGCTTGCTCTTGAAAAGGCTACTAAAGGCAAGGAGAAGATGAAGCAAAAACTTGCGTCTGTCGTAGTTGGTGAGACAGACGAAGAAAGAATGCTGAAAGAGGCCAAAAGAGTCTCCATATTGCTTCAAGCTGAGAGAGAAAGAATCTTTCTCGATAGCGTTTGTGGCATTGGATCATCTGAGGCTGCATCTGCTCCAAAGAACCTCGAGGGGCATGAACAGTGAAGAAACTGCCCAGATCCAGAAAGACAATGCCCAGCTTGCGGAGGAGTTGGACACAATGCTAAGTGAGGAAGTTTCCACAATGGAAGTCTCTCCATCAATATCACTCCAAGACGAACATAGGGCAACCCCTATTGTTGCGTCTCCGTTGAACGCATTCCTTGCACAGACGCTACCTGCTGCGTCTGAGGAAGCATCCCACCACCAGACGAAGGAGATTCCGTCTGAAGACTATGTGCTGATTGAAGAAGTTGATTCTTCGTCTGATGAAGAACAACTTGATATTATAAAGGTGGATGCTACATGGGGGAGATCACATGCTGAGGTGATCAATCCAGAAGACTTACCCCCAAAGCACAAGTTGGACTATTCGCTTCTAAACGAATTAGTCATGAGGAACTTCGCTGAGAGCACCTGTGCTGAGAGATCAATCAAACCAGATTGGATTATTGGAGAGAAGAATGATGAATTCTCCACTGATGGTGAAACGTCTGAGTCTGCTCAAAATGGTGACTTGGCAGACGATGAAGACCGTTATATCAAGGACACTCCCTATATTGAATTGAAGAACCCATACCAGTACAGAGGCAAGAAGGGTTTTCAATTAGGGAGATTCGTCAATCTCATCATCTACAACAAACCTTTGAAGCAAGTGAACTTCAATGAAGACTCTATCTACACCCCAGAGGAGCAACGCAATTGGCTGAAGCGTCTGCCCTGGGACACACTAGCCAACCTAGACATCAAGGGCTTAGAAAACATTCAAGCATACAAGGATCATATTGTTGCGTCGGTGATTGAAGGACCAGCACTTGGCTATGAACCTCACATCCCACACAGAGAAAACACAAAGTGGAAGGTTCAGTATGAGGTTAATGCGCCTATATTCCATCACTGTAGATATGGAGACGCAAACTCTACCATCTATGAGCCGAAAGAGTGCACACATTGGCATCTCGACGCCATAGATCGCCATGATCCAATGCCCTTCACAATTCCACTCAATAAAACAGAGTATGTCGGTCTAGGACACTCTCTAGGAATTGTGCTCCCTTGGACGAGACCCCACTGCTCCGGGATCAACCCTCGCTACTCCATCCTCCTCAATGAATATGAAGACCCTTAGGAGTTTGCTCACGCCCTACCGGAAGACTGCAACTTGACCTTCAAGTTGATAGCTGGTGCCTATAGAAGGGAAGCCAAGGAAAGAGAGGTTTCCTTCTATCATATTGATCGTCAAGCTAAGAAGGATAAGAGATACTGCCCCTTTATGGTGGGTTCACAGTTCTCTTCGCTGGTGTCAAACGAAACAAAGTACACAATCGTCTTAGATTGAAAACGACCATGCTTGGTCAAGTTTCTGGCTAAGGGTAAAGAGAAGAAAGTACCGTCTGTCCCCAGAACCTTCAAATATGCAAGGCACATCCCCAAACTTCTTCTGTCTGCTGCTTATGCTCACCTCAAGGCAATACAAGCTCAAGCCTCAAGCCCTATCAATCCAAAGATACAACGAATGATAGAAGATCATGAAGCCACTTCACAGTTTTGCTCTGGAACCTCATTTGATGAGGATTCTACCGTCTGTGGCAGGGTGTTTCCTAGAGGAGCTTTTGCATACACTCACCCATCCCAGGAGCATCTAGATCTTGAACTCTCTGTTCCCACAAAGTTGTATACATGGTAATGGGAACGGGACTTCACAGCTTACCTCACTCTTCCACATTTCACATTGCGTCTGAAGAAGACTTCATCAGTGTTCATCATTGATGACACTGTACCTATAGTGGAAGAACCTCAAACACCACAAGTACAAGTTGATGATGTGGTGGAGGTTGCTGAGGCAGTTGAGGTTGCTGAGGCTGATATTCAAGAAGCTGAGGAGTATAAGACTCTGAAGCGTAAGTATGATGCCCTGGAAGAGGATTGCGGGCACTTGAAAGCAAAGAACAGAGAACTTGAAGAAAATCAAACTTCTCTATCGTCTGAAGTGCAGCAGCTGAAGGACATTGTGATGACCTTGCTTAACAAGAAGCCAAAACCTTCTTCGTGATCATTTTTTTGATGATTCACAGCCCAAGGGGGAGACAAAGAGAAAAGAAGATAGCCCAAGGGAAAGAAGAAAGGTACAAGGGGAAAGCATTGTCTGTGGGGGAGCAAACAGGAAAGCATCGTCTGAGGGGGAGTGAACAAGCTTCGTCTAAGGGTGAGCAAGCAAGGAGCATCGTCTAAGGGGGAGCTAACAATAAAGGAGCCATGTACTATACTTGTTGTATCAATGTATTTTATTTATTTATTGTTTTTTAGTATAGAAAATACATTGTAATTCTGTATTGGTTATTCTTTATTGGTTTTCTGTCTATACCAATGTAATAATGTACAAAGATTACATCGCATTGATGTAACAATCTTTTATAAAGAGGTATTTTTTCAGAAAACATCATCTTGATGTCAATCTGGCTTTATTGAGACTGTTTGTTTTTGTCTAACCATGTCTTATACAGATTTTCGTGGTATGGTCTGTAATCATCAAAAAGGGGGAGATTGTTAGATCAAGGATGATTAACGACTCAAGATTTTGATTAATTACAAGACAGACGAAATCAAGCTACCCAAGACTTACTAAGACGAAACCAGCACAGACGAAACGTGACCCTTCAAAGATGACATTCTACGTCTGTCCAAAAGCCAAGTCATCAGACGATACATGCACAGACGGAAGAGGACTACTCAAGCTAAAGCTCTTCGTCTGTACAAAGAGTGAAGTCTTAAGATGATAGGATAAGACGAAACAACAATAACTATAGACTAAAGAAACATATCGTCTATCCAAAAGCTGAAGTCAAGTTGAGTCATTCGCGCCAAGATTTCAAATCTGAAGAAGTACTTATGAGAAGCATCCAAGATCAGTATAGGGATTCGAGCTTACACTCCTAAGTCAAAAAGGTCTTCACCTTTTGTCACATCTCTGTACAAGTCAGAAATAGTATTGCGCACAACCTAGTCCGCTATATCCGCTGCGACTCTTCATCAATCAATCAAGTACAACTGACAAACTTTTTGGAAAGCTCTCAAGAAGATTTCTCAACGACTCTCAACGACATTCAAATGAGTCTAACGGCTATTTGAAGAAGATGCCTATAAAAGGACTTCACAGCATCAAGAATCAGTTGGCGAATACGCTCATCTTATTCATCGTCTGAGAATTAGCTCAAATCTGATCTAAGAACTTTATTGTAAAACCCTCTCTGCGAAGAGGAAGATCTTTGTTTTTCAAACATCTTTACAAATCCACTTGTGTGGTACTTTAGCCTGAGGAGGTAGTGTTTCAAAGAATACCTTTTGTATTAGCCTGTGGACGCTGGGTTCAAAGAATACCTTGGTTGTTTAGCCTGAGAAGGCTGGGAGCAAAGAATATCTTGTAATAGCCAGAAGTGGTTGGGTTCAAACAATACTTGTAAACCTTTTCACGGTTTGTAGTGAAAACTCAATTGTTTCTGGGTAACTGGACGTAGTCTTGAATAGACGAACCAGTATAAAAATACTTGCGTTTATTTGTTTCGTCTGATTGACTAACTGGGGATAATTATAAAATAACGATTGTTTATTAAAATCAATCTTTCAATATAAACATTGTTTCGTCTGAACCTTTTTGAAACCCACAGACGAAAGGGATAAAATTTTTAATTAACACAATTCAACCCCCTTCTTGTGTTTATCTTTTACAATTTCAAATTAAATGGAGACAATTATCCATTGTGGGCAACACTTATGAAGAAAGCTATCGGTGGCAGAGGAAAGAAATGTCACTTGACAGGTATACCCAGCACCAGAAGAGACAGCATATGAAAAATGGGAACAGGCAGATCAAACTGTCTTTACCTGGATAATTCAGAATATTGAGACTAGTTTGATGAACAATGTCTCTTAGTTCCCAACCACCAAGGCTTTATGGGAGGGATTGGCTACTACCTATGGAAGCGGCACAGACCTAGTGCAAATCTATGATTTACACCGAAAAGCAAACACACAGAAACAGAGACAGGATACCCTAGAGGATTTCTGGAACAAATTACAAGCTATATGGATGACGATTGACAGAAAGCAACCAAACCCTATGAAGTGCTCAGATGATATTGAAACTTTCAACAAAATTAAACAAGAACAAAGACTATATCAGTTCCTAATAGAGATAGATGAAAAATTTGAAGCCATCAGAAGAGACCTTTTGATGCAGGAGAAGACTCCTTCAGTAGAGTCCGCACCTATGTTGTCGTTCGAAGGAAGGCGGCCCGACTTCAGATTCTAAAGCCTACCACCAGTAGCGAAAGGAACACATCATTAGGGGAGGTCAGAATCGGCCTAGCTGCAAGAAACATACCACTGGGACAGGGATAGGGATGGAGTCGCTCAGAAATCGTCGGATGGCGTTCGTCACAGCGAGATAAGGAAGACAAAAGCCACCTCCACTGTACTCATTGCAGAATGAAGAAACATATCAAGGAGACTTGCTTCAAAATTGTGGGTTATCCCAAATGTTGGGAAGATCCCAAACAAAAAAATCGCAAGGCTGCCACCACCGCCGTGGGCATCCCGTAGGCCACCAGCAGCAGTGACACCGGAAGAGAGGAAGAAACAAAATCGTCAATCATTCATGGAAGAGTCGCGGTCGCTTATGAAGGTGAGAGAAGAGAGGAAGATACCAGCCCAGGAAAATCTGATCAGTGGATTTTTTATTGTGGGGCAATTGACACCATGACCCATGACCCTCGTTGTTATGGGTATACATCAATTGTCCCATGGCGGAGGCCGGGGTAGGCCAAGTCATAGTCGACTCGTGGCGCTTGGGCTGTTACGCTCTTAAGTAGAAAGAGTTGCGCCTTTACTAACAGCTATAGCTTTTGGTCTAGTGGTAAGAGCTCGATCCAACACTCGTGATTTTGACAGCCTCTCCACACCTGTTAAAACCCATATTGAAACAGCCAGTGGAGAACTAATTGCGGTCCAAGGAGGGGGCTCAATTATTTTTTAAAACAAATTAGCACTATCATCAAAATTACTTTCTATAAGCCAAGTTACAAAGGAGCTGAATTGTGTGGTTCTCATGTTTTCTACTTTTTGCCTTTTACATGACATTGTTACGAAGGAAATCATTGGGCGTGGTACTGAACGTGGAGGTCTTTACTACGTTGATGAGGTTGCTCACAAGGGACATGTCATGCTTGCTTACGGAATGATTACAAGGCAACTTTGGTTATGACATAGACATTTGAGACACCCTTCATTTGGGTACCTTAAGATTTTATTTCTTAATTTATTTACTAGTAATGTTGAGCCCATCAAATGTGAAACTTGTATACGAGCAAAGAATCATAGAGTTACTTTTTCCCCTAATAACAATAGAATCAATTCTGTTTTTTCATTAGTACATTCTCATGTGTGGGACCCGGCTCCTAATTCTCATAACAATAAATTTAAGTATTTTGTGTTATTTATGGACGATTACTCTCGCATAACGTGGGTATATTTTCTAAAACATAAATTTGAAGTACCCGACAAGTTATATGCATTCTATCAAATGATTCACACTCAGTTTGACAAGAAAATCCAAGTACTTAGATCAAATAATGGTGGAGAATTTGTGAACAAATCAATGCAAGAGTTTTTCAGAAAAAATGGCTTAATTCATCAAACTTCCTGTCCAAACACAACCCAACAAAATGGTGTACCAGAACGGAAAAATCGTAAGCTACTAGAGATGACTCGAACCATGATTTTTTATGCACAGGTTCCAACATGTTTTTGGCCCGAAGCTGTCGCTATTCAGCCTATCTTTTGAACAGGCTACCCTCCCAGATCCTTAACCACAGAACACCCCTACAGATCCTAGCTACTTAGATTGTTATCCCTCATGTCCAAACATTACCACCACGAGTTTTTGGGTGCTCCGTGTTCGTCCATATTCCCAAAGCTAACAAAACCAAATTTGATCCATGTGTTGAGAAATGTGTCTTCATTGGATATGTTACGCATCAAAAGGGGTATTGATGTTACAACTCAATCACTCATCGTGTACATGTAACTGTGGATTGTAATATTTTAGAATCAGAATATTTCTTTAGTAGCCAACTTGATGTTTAGGGGGGAACACTAGTGAACCACCAAGTTGGTTAGGAAGCTTTAGTTGCCCAGAAACTGTTCCAAAAGAGCAAGTAGATGGAACCAACGAGCATGCCTCTGTCAGCGTAGGAGGGACCAACACAACCAATGAGGATCCTTTTGAGAATGTCCAACAAGAGGTAAGTGATCTTCACTCTACTGAGTTGTCTCCTGTTATGAACGAAGTCACTAACAATGACAGGTTAGTACCAGAACCAGAGCCTTTCACATTTTCGCCAAGAAGAAATAGAGGGGTACCACCTAACCGATATTCTCCAGAATATGCCCCTCGAAATTCCAGGTATCCTATGAAGATAACTAGAGAAGGGGTGGCAGACATTGCAAGAAATGAAGTCTGCAAATTGAAAAAGACACTCTATGGGTTTAAGCAGTCTCCACGCGCCTGGTTCGGGAGGTTTACAGTGGCCATGAAAAGGTACGGGTACAAACAAAGCAACTCTGACCATACTTTATTCTTGAAAAGAAAAAGAGATTTGATCACATGCCTAATAATATATGTGGATGACATGATCATAACCGGAAGTGATATAGAAGAAATTGCACGACTGAGGAATAACTTGTTCAGAGAATTTGAAATGAAGGACTTAGGAGGACTTAAGTACTTCTTGGGAATAGAGGTTCTTCGCTCCAACAAAGGGATCTTTATTTCTCAAAGAAAGTACATCATGGATTTGCTTGTAGAAACAAGGATGGTCGATTGTAAGCGAGCAAATACTTCTATACAAATTAACCATGGTTTAAAGTTTGAGGAAGGAGTTAATATGGCAGATAAAGAGAGGTACCAACGGTTAGTTGAGAAATTGATTTATTTGTCACACACTCGACCAAATATAGCATATGCAGTAGGGGTAATAAGCCAATTTATGCACCAACCTCAAGAGGATCATATGAAAGCTTCCATAAGGATTGTCCGATACTTGAAAGGGACACCAGGAAGTGAGATCATGTTCCAAAAGCATGAGCACTTAAACATTGAAACTTACACTGATGTTGATTGGGCTGGTAATCCAAATGACAGAGATCTATATCGGGCTATTTTACTCTTGTGGGAGGTAACTTGGTGACATAGAGGAGTAAGAAGAAGAAAGTGGTTGCTCTTTCAAGTGCTGAAGCTGAATTCTGGGAAATTGTCAAAGGGATAACTGAAGTCTTATGGATCAAGAAGTTGATGATCGAGATTGGTTTTCCACCACAATTACCAAGTCAGTTAAAGTGTGATAACAAGGAAGTAATCAGTATCTCAGAGAATCATGTACAACATGATAGAACCAAGCACATTGAAGTGGACAGACACTTCATCAAAAAGAAGATTAAGGATAGCAGTGTTGAGCTTCTGTTTGTAAGGTTAAAACACCAGTTGACAGACATTCTCACCAAATCGGTTACAGGCAGAACATATACCCGTGTCCTTAGCAAGCTAAGCATTGGTGATCTCACAGCTCACCTTGAGGGGGAGAAACAAATCAGTAGAATATAAAAGATAATCAAGAGAAATCATATGTATTTATTTAGAATACTTTCTATATTTAGTTCCCTATAATTCTATATTTTTTGTAAAAAAAAATATAATAAAGAATACATTTAGAAAACTTTTTTCTCTTTCTTTCCTATTATCACATTCTTGTCTAACCTTTTCTAACACTCGATACCATCGTAAGACATCATTAGCCATGGGAACACCACCATTCGCATTATCATTGCCTAGTTTACAATTCTCATGTCACCTTGTTTTTCATTGTCAATGGTGTAATTTTGGACTTCCACTTCCAATGAGCCTTGCCACATCTTGTATTCAAAGTTAATTAACTATCTCAAAGTCATTATCAAAAGTTGTGTCCTCTTTTTTCTCACTATCATCAAAATGAATATTTCATCCATTTTTTTACAAACCGCATCACCTCTAATTTTATCCATTTTATATATTATTATTCACACAAACTCTAATCAACC
The DNA here is from genome assembly GCA_026586105.1 of Hylodesmum podocarpum. NCBI lineage: Eukaryota > Viridiplantae > Streptophyta > Magnoliopsida > Fabales > Fabaceae > Hylodesmum > Hylodesmum podocarpum. Next base: position 286,923 of record JALJEV010001298.1, on the reverse strand, counting down.
CATTCTCAAACAACCTTAACCTAGTTTTCTACCACAAATTGACACAAATTTAGCTACCTCGAAATATGGTTATGTATATATGTTGTTTTTATATCATAACAAATGTTTTACATTATTTGGAATCAATTATACAAACAATCTCTGATCAAAAGTGTTCTTGTCAAAGATGAGCTTAGAGCACACGTGGGAAATTAACTGAACTGTTGAGGGTGTTTCAGAGAGAACTTAGTCAAGAGGTCATTTGATATGGAGAGTTGGTCTTCACATTATGTGAAGGGAGAAGGTATACCTGCAAGAATACTCTGACGCTCAAGTCAATAAAAGTGAGAGTTTGAAAGAATTTACGAACAAGTGAATGAGTGAAAATTCTATCAGTGTAATAAAATACTTCTTGGGTATCTAAAGGTTGAGGTTGAAGTCAAAATCTAACACGTTAACATTAACTAATTGCGACAAAGATTATCTCTATCATGAGTCAATTTCCCTCACTTGTTGATGTGTGCAAGTCGTTCTGTAGAAAATAATGAGGAATTAACGACATTTGCATGTATTAGGTAAACACATGTGTCGTGTTCGGATTAATCGGCCAGTAATTTAGTAAAATTAACTTGACTTGGCAACGTGACTTGACTCGTCAACAACGACACAATGATATTTTCTTATTCATCCTGATAAAATAAGAAAAAAAAATATACACCTTAACATATCTCATTTTCTCTCTATCTACAATATACTATGTTTAGAATAAATCAATAAAAGGAAACTTATAATGATAACAACAATAATACTAATTGGTGATCTTACATGTCAATGTTAACAAAATAGTGACAAAAGCAAACACATACATTATTTTTAGAATGAATCAATAAAATGAAACTTATAATAATAATAACAACAATACTAATCAATAATCTCCATGTCACTATAAACAACATATAACAAACGGACATACATGTTTATTTATCCAATGCTTCAGTTTGTTATGAACAAAAATTTTTATAACAATATCATCAAACCACAACATAAACAAACACGTACACGCATATCTTTTTATCCTGTGCTTCAAATTGTTACAAACAAAAAATTTCATAACAATATAATTGAACCATAACCAATATTTAAAAGAAAAGAGATAACACACTACAATAATAAACCACAAGGACAAACATTTATTTATATATTCATGTCACTTAATTTTTTTTCTTCAATTTTCATGTATCTAAAACCATAACATCAATAATCAAATACTTATGTTTGTTGTTAACTTAATTAAATTTTTGTTAAACAACACTTATGTTTCAACCATGTTTTAAGTTTCTAATCATAATACCTAAAATTGTAGCCAATACTATAAGTTGTCCATGCACATGATATTTAGATAGAAATTACATTTAGTTATTCTCCCCCATCATACATACATATTAATATATATCATACATACATATTAATATATGATTTAACCATATTTATCGACAAAAACATTTAATCTCATCAATATAGATTTTTTTTTTAAAAAATACAAATAATTTTTTTTAAAAATGTGAAAACATGTTATAAAAAAATAAAAAATATATATTTAATCCATTTTATTTTTATGTATAATTACAATAATAAATTTAAACTTAAAGACTTATACATACTACTAAAACCTCATTTCTAAATCTGATGAATCTAATACATTTTCATCCTAACAACTTTTAAATTGGAAGTGACATATAAATCATATTAAGATTTTGATAAAAATAACACTCATATATTAATTAAGTTTTAAATTACTCTAAATCTAAGTTTGTAACCAATATTTTAAGTTGTCCATGCAACATTTAATATAACATTTTGATAGAAATTATGTGGAATTATTCTCCCATATCATCAATATAATATATTGATGTTAATGACAAAAACTTTTAAAATATTAAATGTGAATAAAAAAATATAAAATATTAAATATGAAATCATGTTATAAATCAAAGTCAATGTCTAATTCATTAATTTTGTTGATTAAGAAGAACGTCACTAGTCATGGGAACACCACCATTCACATTATCATTGTCCACCTTTACAGTTCTCTTATCACCTTGTTTTCCATTTTCAATGGTGTAATATTGGACTTTCACTTCCAATGAGCCTTGTCACATCTTCTATTCAAAGTCTTTTTTTATTATTATTATCATCAAAATGAATATTTACTAGCGATTCATCCATTTTTTACAAATTGCATGTCATTGTTAGCAAAAGAGAGAATTTCATGTATTATTATTTACACAATGTTCACATATAACCTTAATTATTTTTAAATGACAACTCCAATCCATCCATTCTCAAACAACCTCAGCCTAGTTTTCTACCACAAATTGACACAATTTAGCTGCCTTAAAGTCAAAATATGGTTATATATATGTTGTCAAATATATGCATTCTTCTCTCTTTTTATATCATAATAAGTGTTTTACATTATTCAGAATCAATTATATAGACAATCTCTAATCATAAATGTTCTTATCAAAGATGAGCTTAGAGCACGCATGGGAGATTGGCTGAACTGCTAAAAGTGTTTCAGAGAGAGCTTAGTCAAAGGTCTTTTTATATGGAGAGTTGGTCTTCAAATGTGAAGAGGGAAGATATACTGCAAGAGTTTGAAAGAATTTACAAGCAAGTGAATAAGTAAAAATTATATCAGTTCGAGAAAATATGGGTATCTATAGGTTGAGAAGTTACATCAAAACTTTGTACAAGTTAACATGTTAACATTAACTAATTGCGATAAATATTATCTTTGTCATAAATCAATTTCCCTCACTTGTTGACATGTGCAAGCTGTGCTACAGAGAATAATGAAGAGTAGACAACATTTGTATATATTAGGTAAACACATGTTGTGTTCGGATTAATTAGCCAGTAATTTAGTAAAATTTGCTTGTCAACAATAATACAATGATATTTTCTTATTCACCCTGATAAAATAAGAAAAAAGAAATATACACTTAAACATATTTCATTTACTCTCGATCTACAATACTCTGTGTTTAGAATAAATCAATAAAAGGAAACTTATAATGATGAAAACAATAATACTAATTAGTGATTTCATGTGTCAATGTTAACAACTTAATAACAAAAACAAACACGTACATTAGGTTTAAAATAAATCAATAAAAAGAAATTATAATAATAATAACAACAATACTAGTGAGTGATCTCCATGTCACAGTTAACAATGTAATAACATAAACAAACACAATACTAGTTAGTGATCTCCATGTTACAGTTAACAATGTAATAATAAAAACAAACACAATACTGGTTCGTAATCTCCATGTCACAGTTAACAATGTAATAACAGAAACAAACACGTACATCCATGTCTTTTTGTCCTGAAAAAAACACATAGTACATGTCTTTTTATCCTGTACTCCAGGTTTTTATGAAAAAAAAATTTCATAACAGTGTAATCGAACAATGACAGTATAATTGAACCACGACAGAAACAAACAAAACAAACACGTACATGCATGCACGTACATGCATGTCTTTCTATCTTGTGTTTTTAATTTTTTACAAACAAAAAATTTCATAATAATACAAGAGATAACACACTATAATAATTAGTCATAAAGATAATCATTTATTTATATACTCATGTCGCTTGATTTTTTTTTCAAATTTCATGCATTTTTAACTACAACATCAATAATTAAATACTTATGTTTATCATTAACTTAATTAAAATTTTGTTAAACACAATACTTATGTTTTAACTGTGTTTTAAATTACTAATCATAATGTCTAAAATTATAGCTAATACTATAAGTTATCCATACACGTAATATTTAAATAGAAATTACATATAATTATTCTCTTTGTTAATACATAAATATTAATATATGATTTAACCATATTTATGATTGCATAAGACAAAAAGGTTTAACACCATTTCATTACAAATCCAGTGAATCTAACACCATTTCATTCCCACAACTTTTTCATTCCTACAATTTTCAACTTTTTCATTCCCTCAACTTTTAAATTAAAAGTGACAATATTAATCATAAGCTTTTGATAAATATAACACCCATATATTAATTAAATTTTAAATTACTCTAAACCTAAATTTGTAATCAGTATTTTAAATTGTCCACAACATTTAACGTAGCATTTAAATATGAAATCATGTTATAAAAAATTAAAACATACTTGATCCATTTTTTAATGTATGATTACAATTATTAAATTTGAACTTAAAAGCTTTTACAAACTACTAAAATCTCCTTCCTAATTAACTCATCAAGTGTATTTAAGCCATTTTATTTTTGGTGATTAAAGATCCATAGCAACATTAGCCATCTAACCTTTTATCCTGCAACCAAAAATTACACCTTTTTTTTTCATTCCAATATGGGTTGATGTTGCAACATAAATGAGGCTAGTTTTGTTGGTATAACGATATACAAGAACTTCATTATATCAAAAGATCATTGCTTAAATTCAACTAACACACAGTGAAATTGATACATTCTAAATTAATCGATCAGAGTCAACATACACAACTTCATTATAGTTAAACACAAAAATTACTTCACAAAAAAAAGTTAGTTTACTTTTAAGCAGAGTTTAAAATATAGCATCATGTAATTATCTAATCTAATAGTATATAATACAAGACTTTGTTTTTCTCTTCTCACAATTTTTCTATCGTTTTTATTGTATTCATAATATACTCTTTCTCTCTCCGCAGTTCGCATCCCCAGTCACTCCCAATAATAACTCTTTTTTTGTTTTGTTTTTAAGAGGAAAGAACGATTACTTGCTCTGTAAAACCCTAATATCTTCGATCTTCATAATCTGTTCTAGTTTCTCTCTCTAAACCCTCAGCTTTCTCTCTCTAGAGCTTCCAATCGCGATCTCCGAAATCCTTCACTGTGGAATTGCTCTCGGTCAAGGCTGGCGGGCATTCGGGTCGAGTAAATGGCGGATCCGGGCGGAATCCGGGTCCGGTGTAAGCGTGGTGGTGTTGCAGCGGCGGCGGCGGTTACCAAGTGTTTGACAGGGTTACAGTGCGTTGACGATTGCCAAGAGTAAAGCATGCTGAGTGTGCTGCGCGTGCACCTTCCTTCTGATATTCCCATTGTAGGCTGTGAGCTCACGCCTTACGTGCTCCTACGCCGACCTGATAAAACCGTTACCACCGACGATGTTCCCGAGACCGCTCCGTTAGACGGTCATTTCTTGCACTACAAGTGGTTCGTTTCAATGTTTTTTCCTATCTTCGTTTCAATTGCTTATCACTTCATAACTGCTGTTTTCATATTAGGTTTTGCTTTGTTATGCTGTTTATGACCTAATAAGTGCTGTTTTCCGATTAGGTTTTACTTTGTTAGGTTTAGTTAGTAGTGAGTGACTGTGATATTCTGGAATTTTGTTAGTTGATGCTGTATGTGAGATTATTGATTTATCTTTTTTGTTTTCTATGTCACTTTTGTGTTTTGAGTTGAGTTTTCATTTAGTGTTAATGTGTTTCAATGGATTCCTTTAGTGAGTCATGTCAAGGTTGTTGTCACCTGTAGGCTTCATTAAGGGAGAATCAGTTGATACAGGAACAGGATTGGATTGTGTAGGAACTTCACTTGGCCTTTGTGATGATGCCATAGTGAACAGAAAACAGTGAAGGAGATGAAAAGGGAGCATACAAGTAGTTAATTCTGAAACCGGGAGTGGGTACTGTGTATTTGGTGGCTTGGAAAATAGAATGGGGTTCAGTATAATGCAGTGAGTCTCGTTGTCCCGTAAGGTTGTGAGAATCGAGGTGGGATACAAAAAAACATAATTGCCCGTTATGTTTGAATTAATCATATATGTGGACACGTGGGCATTAAGAAAACGATAAAATTTAAAGAAGAAACTTAACAGACTGGGTTGGTGGGTGCAATGCGATGCAGCAGCAGCTGCCGTGATTTCCGCATGAAATGCGTCTGCAACATGCACAATGGTGAGTCCACGATTTAGTCGTATTGTGGAGAGTGTGATAACACGATCGCCAATCGCTGACATAGCGTTGTGATTGGTTTCAGAGGACAAAACTTGGGTAAAGTTCCCAATGTGATATTTTTGTTGTTCTCTAGTCTAAGTTTAAGTTTCACTTCGGTAATTTGTGTAATCATTTAATACAATTTTGATTATGCAGATTACTGAGGTGAAACCCCAATTGTAATTGGGAACAGCACAGATATTACCTAAAGTACTGTACCTAATCTTTTTCCTTTATGTAAATGGCGGTATTAATTTCGTGTCTTTTGTTGTTTGGATGTTATTAATGTGGGCATGAGTTGCAATTATCATTGTGAATAACGGATTTGAGAAAAAGTTAATGATAGGATGCGAGCTCAGGACACGTGTTAGTTGAAGTTAAGGAAATGGTGTATTAAATACTAAAGGGAAGGGAAGGGAATGGAGGGTTTAATTGCTGAAAAAAGTTATTCTGTTTGTATTAAATACGCAAAATTATTTACTCTGTTGCGTGAACTATTTTGCACATTCATTTTTGCTAATTCCTGTGATTGTTCAAATATTGCGATGCCAGCTAGTACTGAACTGCATTAGGCAGGGATGCATGGCTTGTTTATCTTTCCATTCCTGTCCTTGTTTCTAGCAGGATCAATCTGCACAAGTATTGATTCACACACACTAAATTAAAATTTGTATTTCTAACGATATAATGTATTATAGCTTCTCAATAAATCACAAGACATTTAACTTTTTATTCATAAGCTAGTTTGGACATTGATAGAACTATTGATGATTATGCCTTTATTTCCCTAAATTTGGATAAATGTTGCAAGAATTTCATTAGTGTTGGTAAGTTGATTGCTTAAATAGTTGCTTGTGATAATTGGGATTTTGGAAAGTACCAATTTGATTCTGAATATACTGCCTCTGTAATTTCTATTGAGCTGATGCTGATCTGTATCTTAAACTTATTGCATCTACCATTTGACACTTGTTTGGTCTCCTTTGGTAGGTATCGTGTACAGAATGATAAAAAGGTTGCTGTTTGTAGTGTACATCCATCTGAGCAGGCCACACTGCAGTGCCTAGGTTGCGTTAAGGCTAAAATACCTGTTGCCAAAAGTTACCACTGCACTCCAAAGTGTTTTTCAGACGCATGGCAGCATCATCGTGTCTTACATGACCGTGCTGCAAGTGCAGTTAATGAAAATGGAAATGAGGAAGAAGAATTATTTGGGCGATTTAATAATTCTGGATCTGGATCAATCAATTCCAGCTTATCTGCTTCTGCATCAAGTGCTAGCTTGACAAACGGATCTGCACCTGTGTATCAACGAAGTGGTGGTGAAACTTGGTTTGAAGTTGGACGATCTAAGACTTATACCCCAACAGCTGATGACATTGGTCATGTTCTTAAATTTGAGTGTGTTGTAGTTGATGCAGAGACCAAACTAACTGTGGGACATGCAAGCACTCTACTAACTTCCCGCGTCATTCCTGCTCCCTCACCTTGCCCGCGCCGACTAATACCTGTTGATGGGATGGGACATTTGGATGCTGATGGGCGTATAACATCCTCAGGAACTTTTACTGTTCTATCATACAACATATTGTCTGACTCATATGCCTCAAATGATCTATACAATTACTGCCCTTCGTGGGCTCTTTCCTGGCCATATCGCAGGCAAAATTTGTTACGAGAAATAGTTGGTTACCGTGCTGATATTATTTGTCTCCAGGAGGTACGTAAATATTCTTTCAGCCATGAATTTGTTGATCAATAAACTTATTTTAATAACTGTATTGATCTTCCTCTCATCTTATTTTCAAGATTTTTTAGACTTGTATTGAATGACAAATATTTTATTTCAATGTGGCAAGTACGTGAATATTCTTTCAGCCATGAATTTGTTGATCAATAAACTTAATTTAATGACTCTATTGATCTTCCTCTCATCTTATTTTCAAGAATTTTTAGATTTGTATTGAATGACAAATATTTTATTTCAATGTGGCCCTAAAGTTGTGTTTAAAGTGCAATATTAGATGGTTCGTATAAAAGCTTTACTTATGGATTTGGGTACATGAAGCAATATTGCCACCAGTAGCTCATTCTAATGTTTTATATGTTGAACTTTGAATTGCTACCGGTTGACTGAAATAAAATAATCATGACCTACATTTGCATGCTTTTATGCGGGATTGATTTCAATTTTTTTTTGGGAGGGGGAGGGGGTTGCTGGAACTGGAAGTAGTGTGATGGTCATGTGTACCTTAGCCAGTTTGACTTGGAAACTTCAGAACCATTTCTTCACTGACTGAACTCATTCCCTAATGATTTTTCTATCAGATAACATGCAATCTGTTTTCCTCAGGTTCAAAGTGATCATTATGAAGAATTTTTCTCTCCTGAACTGGACAAACATGGCTATTATGGTCTTTACAAGAGGAAAACAAATGAGGTTGTTACAGTACTCTGATTTATTATGGTTTTAAAGTCAATAATTTTAAAATTCTTTATGTTAAGATTTTATGGTGGGTTTACAGGTATACAATGGCAACATCAATACAATTGATGGGTGTGCTACATTTTTCCGCAGAGACAGATTTTCTCATGTGAAAAAATACGAGGTTGGAAATTGTTTTGTGTATGGTTGTTCTCTTAAGTTTGTACACGACATTGAGTAATATCTGTTTGCATGCAGGTTGAATTTAATAAGGCTGCACAGTCTTTAACAGATGCTGTGATACCAACCACTCAGAAGAAAACTGCTTTGAATCGACTGGTTAAGGTAGCATATTGCACCAAGATTGCATGTTACTTAAAAAAATGATTCTTATTGAAGTGGTTCTTACCAAGTTTTCTTTACATTCTTAGGATAATGTTGCACTTATAGTGGTCTTGGAAGCAAAAGTTAACAATCAACCCGTTGATAATCCAGGGAAAAGACAGCTTCTTTGTGTGGTAAACTCTTTTATTTTTCTCTATTTGTTAAAATTACTTTCTTAGTAACATAATCTCTATTACTTACTCATATTGCTTGTTTAGGCAAATACACATGTAAATGTCCACCAAGATTTGAAGGATGTCAAATTGTGGCAGGTAAGTCATTTCTTTTGCTTGTTAATATTGAACATCATGCTCATTTTGAACATGGCAATTAAATAAATTTCTTCCCACTTTTTTAGGTGCACACTCTCTTGAAAGGATTGGAGAAAATTGCTGCAAGTGCAGACATTCCAATGTTGGTTTGTGGGGACTTCAATTCAGTTCCAGGAAGGTCTGATTAGTTTTTTAATAAACTTTGTATACTTTTCTTCTGCAAGGGTCTTTTGTTGGTATGAATAATTTGTTTTTTGAAGGTATATTCTTATTTTGTTGTAGTGCTCCTCATGCACTTCTCGCAATGGGGAAGGTAGATCCATCTCATCCTGATTTAGCAGTTGACCCACTCAATATATTGCGTCCTCACAGCAAGTTGGTTCACCAGTTGCCACTGGTAATTTATTTTCCTTTTCTCATTCTAGTCCTGTATTCCCCCCTTCATTTTTGTTCCTGATTATAGTTTTACTGGTTGTGGTTTTCCTTTCAATTTTAGGTCAGTGCTTATTCGTCTTTTGCCAGAACAGTTGGTCTTGGATTTGAGCAGCATAAACGAAGACTAGACAACACAACAAATGAACCTTTGTTCACAAATGTCACTAGAGATTTTATTGGCTCTCTTGATTACATATTTTACACAGGTGTGATATCTTGTAATATTACTAGTTTGATAAATTTAATATCCTGGTCACTTGTTTATGAAATGATATCTTTTGTGGTTTCAGCGGATTCATTGGTTGTGGAGTCATTGTTGGAGCTATTGGACGAGGAGAGTTTGAGGAAAGACACAGCGCTTCCTTCTCCTGAATGGTCCTCTGATCATATAGCTCTGTTAGCTGAGTTTCGCTGCTGCAAGAATAGATCTAGGCGTTGACTCATAAGGTACCATCATCTTCTGTTTTCCCTTGTTCAATTATTGTTTTATTTTCTTATTTTATGCTTGATTTGGGTTGGTGGTCATCATTTTATGGAAAGAACAACTCTTGGCATTTTCATATTTTTGTTATCAATTGATGAACAACTTAAGGCTTATATGCATGGTTATCAAATTGAAATTCCAAATGTGTATTGGAAGGCCAATTTTCATAACTGTGAACTGAAATACTAGTTTATTACTTCCACCGTGCTTTCCATCAAAATGAATATATAAGCATATTGCATCCTGATTTGGCATTATTTTGTGCATTGTGCATTTTAAGATAAAGTTAAGTCTTATTTAAAACTGATTGATCGAAATTATTAAAAATTTCCATCTCTTTCTTATTCTTCACTTCCCTCTCTTTTAGTTGACATAGCACATGTATAAATATAATTTTGCATTTTAGTGAGGATCTCACTATCTGTGTTGTGATCCTCAATTTTGCTTTGGTTGTTTAATGATGATGGTTCTCAATTTGTGTAGGTCAGATCCAGAAACACAAAGAAGATGGTTGAAAGAAGCATTTGGTTGATAAGTTATTGTAAGAATGGTAGATCATGCCCTTGTCTTTTTCTCAGGTGGGGAGTCCGTGCAATGATCTACACTGTATTATGCCACCTTTGTCTCATAGAAAAATTATGATAATGCCTTACTGATTTCGCCCATATCTTGCCCAATCTTTTTTCTATAAAGTTAAAATTTTCTTCATATATTTCCATTGGTTCAATACATGTAGCAATTAACTAATCGTCCAAGTCTCGAGCCATTTCGATCTTGTGGCAGATGAGCCTAAGGCTTTAATATCTCTCACTATTGTAGTGATAATCTTCACAGTTTAGGTTATTTTGTATCTGCTACAAGCCTCACAAAGTTGACAAATTCGAAATGTTATATTGATATTTTAAAGATGTAGTGTTTGAGAATAATACTTACCGATAGGGTCCGAGTTTTTTAACGCGTTGGCTGAACTATAGTTGTATAAGTATAGCCATACGAAGAGATTCTTTCACAACAAATAGAATACTTGATTTGTCTGCTCTACCACCTAAATGCTGATTTTCCATGTTTTCTAAGAACATTAGCGAGTTTTCTGAACAGAATGTGATTTGATTTCGCTTCAACTTTTCCCCACTACACAGCGTTTTGATTCTGAAGCGTAATTTTTTAATCTTGATGTTCAATTACAATTTTTTAAATTGTTTTGTTTGGCTGTCATAATTGGTACTTGAAGTACAGCTTCTTCATGCGATTGCGAACGACATCTTATGGGGTGCATTCTTACGCATATATCACTTCTAAGTGGCATATGTATCTATATATGTTCTTCATTCTGCAGCAAAATAACATTATCGGTTAAAGAAAAAGTAATTTTACAGACGAGTGGAAGTTGTCTATTTATCACTATGGTCAAGTGAAATCTAATTGAATTGAACCTGAATCAAGACGTATTACATTTTATTTGGGGGCAAGAGTTGATGAGGTTTGAAAAGAGCACACAGCTATACATAACTTTCATTCAATTTCTAGTAAACTATGTACTTTTATGCAATTTCTTGAAAGGATTAGTTATTGTGTATTTTTTATTTATTTATTTTTATCCCTATCGATCGAATACTTATATAATTAAATAATGATGTAAGAGAATTTATAATAACTTGTGTCACTAATTGAGTTAGATTCGCTTGACGAACAAGGGTGGTCTTAATAAGTAATACTTTTATTATATCTTATCTACTTAGAGAAAAAGATGTTAGAATTTTTAAAACTTGTTTGATTCTCTGTTTTAGAGTTTCATTGTAGCTTTTAAAATTGCACACGGCAACCCTACAAAGCACACCAATTGAATTGAGAAAAGAACCCTCAAGCATTGAATGTAGCGATGGTGGATGTACCACCCAACGTATTCTTAAAAATAATATCTTTTTTATCGATTAATTGTTGGTAATTAATAATTTTATTTTATTTTTATCAACGAGAGAATTTAAACCTGCTATATACCCCTATCCCTTCTTTGAGTCAGCTTTTTTCATCATTATAGTAATCTTATCAAACTTTCCTAAAAAAATAGTATAAAGTTATATTCCAAGCTGAATTGTCGTTTATATTCAATTGAGTTAACTGAGTTAAAAATTGTATTGGAATTTGTGATTTGATCTTCCTCCAACTACAAAATCTATACACCAGAACTCCATACCATTACATGGAAGAACCATATATTTCAATTAGTTGGGACACTGTAGTTTTTGTGTGTGTATATATATATATATATAAGTTGTATTTTGTGGTGTTAAACAAAAAAACCTATTTTATGATTCATTTCTATTTTACATTTTGTTGGGTACATAATTATTACTATCTGAATTAACATCAACCTTTCCAAATTTAAATATGAAAACATACAAAGAAAGAACAAATCACGTTAATCAACTTACCAAAAAAATATAATATTTAGTCTCGCTGACAAGGCAGACTAAGTAAATAAATTGAGACAAATCAAAGATGAATTAAAGAAAATACCTAAATTTTGCCTGGACATTTGTCTGCATGCCATGATAAGGACGAGTGTTTTTCTTTCGAAAAGATCTATAAAAAAAATATGAAATTTATTTCTCTCAAAAGTTAAAATTAATTTTTCTTTAACTAATTTGTAGAAAGTTCATGTCTTTTAAAAAGTTAAAAGAATGAACTTTTACATATTAATTAATTAAAAATAATTTTAACTTTTAAATAAATATATTTCATTTTTTTTTCTTACAAGAGTCCTTTGAAATTTGAAAGAAATTCACTCAAATAGACCCATGATGGTCCTCTTCACTTCCCTTCTATCATCCTCTCCTTAACTGGTCCTCTTTGAAGAGGTTCAGTTCTTGGCTTGCTATATTGTTATAGCATCTTAGCTGGTAGCAGCTATATATAGTAAGTAATGGATGAAAGTAAATGAATGAAGGCTAGTAGCTGATTAGTTAGTCAATTCGAATCCAATCTCTGTGGATCTTTGTTTCATATCTCTGAATAGTTTGGTGGAGCATAAACCTATTAATCAACTGTTATTGAGACATGCCTATTTATGAGAAGGATATACCAAGATTGAATATCTTTTTCCATGTTTATACATAGAACTCGCACAGGTACTACACACACACCTAATTATAACATTCAAGTTCATTTTCTGTATATCCGTAAAACTCTTGAATGACAAATAACATTTTTTGATCATGTTAATTTCAGTGCATTGATATAGATATCAGTGAAACAGAAACGTGATCAGGACAATTAATAGAACACCACCACCTGTGTTGTCTAGTCTTTTCCAACAGAGAAATGGGACACAACCTTTCTCAATTTCTTCTATGAATGATTTGTGTGAGATAGTTAACATCTCTGGTGACTTGTCAGTAGGAGGAATAGTGAAAAAGCATGAGATAAATCTTGAGTGGTAAAAAAAAGGATATGTCAGATGTATTTGATCTATGTCCTGTTTGTTTAAACCAATTCAAATGTTTCACCACATGAATAGTTAATGCATTGTTGTAGGCATATATTGTCATAAAAACTGCTAAGATTAGTCTTTCATCTTTTCTACAAAGATATACCGACCATACGAGTGAGGTGATGGAGCGAGGAAGAGAAAAGATCGAATAACAACACTGCATGTATATATGATATGATAATGGATTTAAAAGGAACTGTGAGACTGTGTTCTTTGAGATAAAGATAATAAACAGTCCTACTAAGAATTATCTTACAATAAACTTTTCTTTTCATTATCAAAATTATATTAGTTCATAACAACTTAAAAACTCTACTTCTCTTCTAAATATAATTTATTTTTAATATTTACAAGAATCTAATTCGAGGTATTGTTTAAAAGATTTTGAACTGTACATGGGAGTTGAACATTAGTTGTCAATAAATTATGTCCTGTGTCCTGACTCATGATTTCCATTGGCCAATGAATCCGGTTATAATGTGTTCACCTGCCTAGCTAAACTCTGAGTTCGGAGCCAGTAAAGAGATAAAGAGATGATGTGTAATAACGTGTTAATTTTTATAAAGTTTTAATACCTATTTTTATTTATAAGTACTTTTAATTAAAGAAAAAAAAATTATTAATAGCAATTTTTATTACTCGCTTAATTTTATTATTATTGATTTGAGTGTTAAATACATTATTTCCTCATATGTGAAGACAAACTCTCTACATAAACTAAATTCTTTCTCTCTCCCAAGATGATTCTTGACAACTCGGTCAAAAACACATTACATCGACATTTATATCCCTTGTATTAAAAGATATTTGAATCTAATTCTAACTGGATAAATAACATGTTGCTTCATGTATTGAAATTTATTTTTAAAAGATTTACTATGTTAAGTTAATAGTTGTAATTTTAATAGTAATTTAATAATTTATTATAGATGCTTATGTATGGTAATAACTAAAATGATTTTTTATCAATCCATAATATAAAAAATTTGAGAAAATAATCTATACATTAATTAATATTATTATAAATAATAATTTATTAAATTTTTATTATTTTAAAAGATAAATAAATAATAATATATATTTGATTAACAATGTTAGATTTTTACTTTGACAATAAAAAAAAAGGTTACAAAGAAATGAAAGTCCCATGGTGGAGGCCCATTATGTGATTATGAGTATTGGAAGTTGTTGGGCCGAAAATTGTATGAGAGGACATGGTGGAGGCCCATTATGTAGGAGGTGATGATGGGGCAAGGTAGCTGAAGGCGAAGAAGCATTAGAAGATGAACAAAAATGGCGTTACTCCGTGGATGAAGCAGCAATGGCGAGGAATAGTGAAAGTACGTTTGAAATGGGTAAAGAACCGAACCCTAGACCACGTCATCGACAAAGAAACCGATCTCAAAGCCGCGTTCCTTCTCAAAGACGCAATCCAACGCACCTCCACGGCGTTCCTCACCGCGCAATCCGTCGCCGACTGGCAAAAACTCCTCGGCCTCACCGTGCCGGTGCTCCGGTTCCTCCGGCGCTACCCGAATCTCTTCCACGAGTTCCCCCACCCTCGCTGGCCCTCCCTCCCCTGCTTCCGCCTCACCGACACCGCACTCCTCTTACACTCTCAAGAAAACGCAATCCACGAACTCCACCAAAACGACGCCGTCGAACGCCTCTCGAAACTCCTCATGATGGCTTGCTCACGCGCCCTCCCTCTCCACTCCCTCCACGCGCTCAAGTGGGACCTCGGCTTACCCGATACCTTCCACAAAACCCTAGTCCCCCAAAACCCTAACACCTTTCAGTTCGTGAAATCTCCCAACGGCGTCGTTTTGTTGAAACTAACACACTGGCGTGACGAACTCGCCGTTTCCGCATTGCAGAAGAGTAACGAAGGTGGGACCCACTACCGAGAATTTAAGCGTGGACAATCAGCGTTGGCTTTCCCGATGAAGTTTCCGAGGGGTTACGGCGCGCAGAGAAAAGTGATTACGTGGATGGATGAGTTTCAGAAGCTTCCTTATGTTTCTCCTTATGTTGATTCTTCAAAGATTGATCCTAATAGTGATTTGATGGAGAAGCGTGTTGTGGGGGTTCTGCATGAGATTTTGAGTTTGACGATACATAAGAAAACAAAAAGGAATTACTTGAGGGGATTGAGGGAGGAGCTGAATCTTCCTCATAAGTTTACGCGAATTTTTACTAGGTATCCTGGGATTTTTTACCTCTCTTTGAAGTGTAAAACTACTACGATTACTCTCAGAGAAGGATACAAGAGTGGCAAATTGGTGGACCCTCATCCTCTTGCTAAACATAGGGATAAGTTTTACCATGTCATGCAGACGGGGCTTCTTTATCGCGGTGATGGGTCTTTGAAACAAGTGAGGAGTGAACAAGTTTCTCAGGAGGAAGAGGAGGAGGAGGAACAAGAGGTTGAAATGAGTGATGAACTATATGAAACTGAAACCAGTGAATGAGGTTTTTGATGCAGAGATTGTGTTAAATTTCATATGATTTCGGCAAAGAGATTGTGTTATAAAGAAAATTGTTTGCTCCTCAGGTATGTGGTTGCTTGGTGACTTGGTTTTCTTATTAAGTATTTCATTTTAATGAAACTGTATTTGCTTGATTTGTTTTGATCAGTAACATTGTTTTAGTTTAGGGTATAGTGGATTCAGGGAGTGCTTCTGATTATAACTGTAAAAAAATTGAGTTCTGAAAGTGAAACTTAAAAAGTCCAGTTGTGGAGTGGAAATCCTATTGTGCTTTCGAGCTATGTTTGCAGGTGTTTGGGCGTATTTGGTTTATAATGATTCAGTGAGGCCAGATGATGGTTTGCAATTGCTTGTTTGATTGAGGTTGATAGATAATTGGATGTGCTATTTCACGAATTTTGAACTCTGATATCTGTTGTGTTGTGCTGATTAGTTTGTTTTTGGTAAAATTTTCACATTAGTCTCACCAACTGGCAAGTGGGGACATAGTTTTTTAAAATCAACTATGATTTATACCTTTATTGCTTGCTATTGTGAATAACCACCAGCATTCATAAAATTACCTGCTTAGTTTCTTTTTTGTAAATATATTCTAGGATGCTGATTATTGTATATATCATTAAAATAAGCACTAATAAAAGGAAATTTTGTTTGATTGAAGGTGTAAAGAAGATCATTTTATACGGAGAAGTATTCCCTAATGCTGCCAAGGAGCATGGTCTTTCCTTGAGAAGTTGTTGCAACAAAATGTTGTGTGCCTGTGTGAACGACTTTAATCTATCTTGTTTGCGGCAAGTTTATTGAAGCTATTGAGTATACTGGAGATCACTGAAAGAACTCGAGCTCCAATGGTTCATGAACATTATTTATCACCTGTATCAACTAATCCTATAAAAGTATTCTTTATTTTTTGCCTCGTTTGCAATCTGTCAACCGGCACTTTTATGTTGTTTTAATGTGGAAAATTTGAGTTGACAAATGACACACTAATTGCAGAGTGCTTTTTTCCGATATTGGGAAAATGTTGCAGCGAAATATTGTGATGCATTCACTCGGAAAATATTCTTAGGAAGTTCAAAAAAAAAAAAAAAAAAAATCTTCCATTTCCTCCAAGATTGCTATTCATCTTCCTCGGTGAATCGGGTTATAAGTTTGGTCTTTGAGTTGAGTTATCAAAGTAGATTTTAGTATGTAAGGATTGAAAGAGATAATTCACCTGTGTTTCCATTGTCTCTATTGCGGCATCAACAACACGAGAAATATAGAATTTAGTATCATACATGGTTATTAATGGACTTAGTGGGTTGTTGCTTCGGAAGTTTGGGCCTCCATCTATCCTCAAAAATGTGTATATGAAATAGTCCACTTTTTCATACCCTTTCATGTGGTATATAGACATTCATTTGATCAAATAAATAAAATATAAGTAAATTGATAAATAAACAATTAATGCAAATTAATTAACAAAAATTAGTATGTATAGAAGTTTTAAATCTATTTTATTTGTAAATGATTAAAAAATAAAGAATTTTTAAAAAAATTAAATTGTTTAATATAAAAGGAAATTAAAGTAAAAATATTAAAAAATTTATTCCACTCTAAATTATATGGTAATTTATGATAAAATTTAAAAGAAATTCCCGACAAGAGTGCAGAAGAATAGACAAATTCTTGCACATTGAAATGAAAAATAAATAAAAGGAGAAAGATACGGCAAAATTAAATGTGTGTGGGCCCAATATAGAAAAAGTCAGCTCGTATACTATCTACAACCACCCTTTTGGTTTCTAGTGAAAATATTTAATTCGTAATTTCAGCAAAGTTTTTTTTTTATCATTTTTATTTGAATTATATTTATTGGGTAAATTTACTGGATCAGGTTTTAAGATTTTAAAATTTAGTTTCTAATAATTTTCTTTTACAAAATTTTGTGTGTCATTAATTTTCCGTAAGCAAAATTTGTATTTTTTATTTTAATTTGTATAATATAAATTGAAATAAAAAATGTAAAATTACGGGACAGTGAATGTCATATAGTTTGGATATGATATTATTGTAGGTACATCGAAATTCTGTTAATCGAATAAGATGAAAATAATTAAATTTTGTTAAATTTTTTTAATGAGGATATAAATTTTGTTAATAAAATTATTAGAGATTGAAATTTAAAATACTAAAAATTTGAACAGTTAAAAATTTAATTAACTTGGTTATGTTTTAATATAAAAGTAAAGACACTATAAATTTTTTTATTTTTTACTTAGAAAGCGAATACATGTTATTAATTAGTTTAGTGGTCAGACTAAATTTCTAATACGAAATTTTAATTCTAAATATTTATTTATTTATATTTCTATAGACATTGAGTATACGGTGAATATTATGAAAAGTTTTGTCATCCATACTGCTATTACTTGACTCAAACATTATGAAAAATACTTGTAATTTATATTATTTTATGTATAATATACTTTATTTTTATAATAATCATTTGAATTATATTGATAATAATTTTTATTCATAAAAACCGAACATGAATGAAAGAGTTTCCAACAATTCATACTTATTTGATTAATTACACATCATATAAATTAGAAAAGCTATGTATACCCATAATACTTAATTCTCTTCGCTGTTTTTCAACTTCATTTATTATTTATCTATTTTATTTATACATCAACTTTTAGAATTAATAATAAATATATTTTATATTTTAAATTTTTTTAAGAAAAATAATTTTATTTTAATTATATTATTCAATTGTTTTCATCTCATAAACATAATTTTTCAAAAAAAAATATATCATTCTAAAATTAAAAAATATAAAATTTTATATTATTTTTTAACCTATTACAATATTTTTAGTAAATATGTTCATTTATTTTGGTTATATAATATGAGTATAACCGTATAACAAATGTTAATTGAATTAGACTACCCAGACAATTTAATTTTCTTTACAAAATTTATCTCTACGCAGTTTGATTAAATTTGTAAAAAAAAATACTAATGTAGAAATAAATACAACATAAAATTATTATGGGACGTAGTTGTGTAAATTTTTGGGATAGGGAATAAAGCAGTAGTCGCTATCTGATTCAGTTTATAGTTAATAGGTGAAATGAATGCGCATTTGTTTTGAGTTATTGCCAATTAATCTGTATAATCCAATGTTTGTATTTGGTCAACAATTTTCTTCTACCACTTTGGTTGGTCCCCTTCCGGCAAGAATACTCATGAAAGAGAAAGGTTTAAATTATTCTTTCATATTATTATTATTATTATTATTATTATTATTATTATTATTATTATTATTTGTGCAAAAGGGAAAACCTCCCAGAAAACCCTTTTTAAAATTTCTTCCAACAGAGTCATCAGAAAAAGAAGAAAAAAAAATCTAGCAAATACTTGTACCCTTTTTAATATTCTTTTATTGAATCAATTTTATTAAAAATCGAAAAAAGAATTGTGAGTCACTTTTAAAATTTAGGGAATCATAAAATGAAATATAATACCCATTAAAAATTATTTTTTTTAATAAATATTGGGTAATGATAAAAAAAATTGAGAGAATCACATTGACATTACTTTAATCATAAATAAAATAATTTTTAATCCAATAAAATAAAATAAAATAAGGAAAAGACAATACTTTATTTATCTAATAAAACTGTTCCCAATACTTTTTCCTTACTTCTTTTCAAAGGTGAATTAGGTATGTTTTAGATAAAAGTCAAATACTAATATTTTAAGATAGTTAAAAAAATAACTTTTTTAATGGATATTCTCTTGTAAACACAAACTAGAAGATCAAAATCCTTTGAAGTGACTCCTAATCATATTTCTTAATAATCCTAGGAAGTGAAGTTGAGAAGTTGCCCTACAAACAGAGGAGTACCAATCTCATTAGCCATTGGTACAAAATGGTTTTTTTCTTCTTTTTTTTTTTTGCATTTCAAAATATGAATGAATGATGATGGTAGTAGTTTAATGAGCTTAATAATAATAAATGCAACCGTCACTTTAGTGTGAGAGTTAAAGACGCTTAAATCTTTACCAAAAAAAATAGTTAAGCAAAACAAAAAGCAAAGAAACCAAAAATAGGAACGAACTACCAGAAAAAGGCATTATTGCAAATAGGGGAGGGAGGACTTGGACACGTCAACAGCACTGCATTTCATTGCCTCCCTTAAAAGCTCCTTCTCCTCGTTACCAAATACACCACCCTACCACTTACATCAATACCCCACGCGCCTATTATATTTTTTGTTCTACAACTACTAACAATATACATTCACAAACTTTTTTTTTTTAAGTGTTTTTAAGTTTGTAGACATTTTTTTTTTATATGGTAATTTTATGCAATATTACTGTGCTTGGTTAGTAATTTAAATTTTAAATTAATTAATTTAAAATAATGATAATTTTTAATTCCTATATATTAAAGAAAAAATCGTATTGCAACAATAAAATTCTAAGCTTGAATTTGTATTTAAAAATATTAAAATAATGCATTTTAAAACATAGAGGAGTTAAGTAGAACTTTTCAAAAGAACAATGATAAAAAAAAATGTACAAACTTAAAGAATTAACAATAATATTCAGCATTTTTTTAATCACAGTATATTAATATGAATGATGTATTATCGATCATGGTAATTAATTTCGTCAAACATATTGAATACAATAGTATGGATTCTCTTTCTATTTCATAGTTACTTAATCTGATTAATATCCGATCCCTAAATTCTCTGGTCAAGGGATACAAGTTACTATTATTTATATCAACACGTATTTTAATTTATAGTAAATTATTCTGATATTCTTATATTTTTTAAGATTTTATAAATATTTTCTTATTATTTTATCTCGTGTGAAATTAGATTATTTAGAAAATATTAAATTGATACTTTTTTGTTATTACATCACCGACCTTTTTAATTTTAAAAATCATTACACTATATATATAAAAAATAGTACTAAAAAAAATACTGGGATGTTAACGTAATTTACTTTTTAATTTAATTTATCGGTTAAAATATTATTGCGAATACAGTATATTTTAATGACTAGCAAAATGCTGATTTTTTTCTACATTATTTTTATAATTCGTTCTAATTAAAAAATGTACAATCTTTTATAGTTATTTTAAATATGCTTTGGGTTAGATATCAAACGGTACTTCTTGTTATGGCGATAAATAAGTAATATAAATAATTAATTAGATTATATTTAAATAATCAAAATCAAGAAACATGTATACATGGCATTTTTAAGTTGTTATATGATTATTAGTTAACTTTTAATCTTGACTTTTTTTAACTAATATCAGGAATAATATTATATTTGAACAATCTCGATCTCAATGCAGTGGCCATACAATGATGATGTTAAAAAATTATTTAAAACTAAATTATCGAGTAACAATTCACATCTTATTATCGAGAAAGTAGTATATTTTTTACATTTATTAATATCTATATCATTTAAATATTTAATAGCATGAAAACTCTTAAATATTTAATAGTCTTGTGAAATCTTCGGATATATGAAGAATTAGCTATGTTGTTGTTATATTTCTCGGAAAAACACAGGTACACAGTGCTTGCATGCTTTTATATTTATATTTTTATTCAATTAAATTTTATTAGAAAACACAATATATATATATATATATATATATATAAAGAAAAAAAAAGAAAGAAAATAACGAGGATAGAGCAATAAGGTAAAGAGAGAGAATAGTGTATGTATTTTTTATTTAAAATAAATCCAGTAGAGATAATGGATTTAATAGTTTTAATGTTTTAAAATAAATTAGTACTTAAGTTATAAGTTATAAAGAATGAAACATCGTACGTGAAACTTAGTTAGTTTTTAAATATTATGAAAGGACAACGGGGAGATGAAATAATGTTGATTGAATTATGAAAAATTAAAAATTTAATAAATAATTTCATAAATTTAAAGGTAAAATTGTCCAATAAAAATAGAAGTAAAAATTATATGTACACACCGTCATTGATGAAAATCTTTAGCATCTTAGACCAATTAAATTATAAGTAATAGTCAAGATATGGAAATATTATCATTGATCGATTAAGTTTTAGTGATTATTTTTTTATATTGAAAATTTTACATATAATTTTTATTTTAATATTTATATAACTTAAATATTTTTCTGAACCTCTTTATATTACGAAAACATCATTATCAGATGATAATTATTAATAATTATTTATATTTTATAATGAAATATTTATATATAATTTTTATTTCAATTATATAACTTTAATTTAATACTCGTATAAAATAAATAATTTATTTTATCTCTGTACAAATTAGCCGTAATCGTCCCACTTTACCACTGAGCACTACTATTAACTGCTGTATTAAAATCAAAAGCTTTACATATAGAAAAGGTTTTTTCTCTAGAAATATACAACTTATAAGTCCTTCTAACTTTATTTCAATGTTTTAATTGAGGTGTTTTGTTACAATATCCTACATTATTTAACGGTAACGTGTCGTTCAATTTTTTACCTATTACTTAAAAAATTTAAATTTTTTTAAAATATAACGTGGTTTGGTTTCCTTGCAATTTTGCAGTTCTCTTTTCGATTTGCACATTCCATGATTCCATTAAGAGAAGATGCACAGCACGTGGCATGCAGAGTTTTTTGCGTGGCCTGTTGTAATGTGTGCTCTTGACCATTTGAAAAATAAATGATGATCAACTTTAGTATGGACAAATAATAAATAATAATGTTACTGTTATTCATTATTATTATCACAAGAATGTTAGGAACGTGGATTTCCTCAAACTATAACACTTCCTCCAATCAAGAGATAAAGAAATCATGGACCAAGTGTGGGAAGAATAACTGATATAAAGCCATTAACCAAATACAGTTCCACTACCAGTCAAAAGCTTTTCGTAAAGCCAGCCACCTATTCATTTAAAAAAAAAAAAATTTATAGACAATTTTAATACACAGATAAATAATTAATTATATAAAAAAAATACATAAATATTTTATAAACGAATTAATTAATTTAATGTATATTGTTGTTATTAACATAATAAAATTAATTTAAATAATTTATTAAAAATATTTACCACTCAAATTTAACACCTTCTAAATAGGAATTTTTATATTCTTTCAATTTCTCTGTCTTTAATTTTATATTCTTTTATTTTTTTATTTCTTCATCTGACCATTTTTAATTAATTGTAATATATAATTAACTAGTTAAAAATATTAATAAACTTATTTAATATATACATATTTTTTTTTTAATATTTTATAAATAATTATCTGATTATCTATGTGTTATAATTTTTTAAGGTAAAATCTTTAACTTACACGATCAATTTGTGTATATATTTATGGTACAATCCTTGATATTATATTTTAATAATTAAGTAATTTGCATTCAATTCAATAAAATATATGTAAATTCTTCTTTCAAATTTTTAATATATTTTCTAATAATCTTATGTACAAAAATTTGAGTCTATAATTTTAAGAGTATAATAATTTTTTACTATATACAATTTTGATGTAGTGGTATTATTTAAAAATTATGGTAGGGCAGATGGTGTGTCAAAAACACGCACTTGTGAAGCGTGTGCTTAGAACCTGAACCTACCAACCTGTTTCTTTTAAGTGTGTGTGTTTCCATTGAATTTATTACAGTGCCTCTGTTTTCCGTTTTCTCTGTCTCTGTTCTTCAGAGATGGGTCGTCTTGCAACATTATCAGAAGAACCCATCAACGAACAAGACAAAAAAATCACATTTTCAAAAAAATGGCGGAACTGGAACTGGATCAAGACCCACTTCTTCCACAAGAAACCCGACCTAAAGATCCTCCTCAGCGTTCTAGCGTGCCCTCTCTTTCCCGTTCCTCCAAACCCAAAACCAGAACCGCCGCTCACCGACGCCTCCTCCTCCGCTCAGTATATCATTCAACACTTCACGGCGGCCACGGGGTGCCGGAACTTGGACGGCACGGTGAAGAACGTGTTTGCCACCGGGAAGGTGGAAATGTCGGCGGTGGATGAGGTGGGTAACATCGCAAATGTTTCAGAGAGTGGGTGCTTTGTGATATGGCAAATGCTCCCTGACAAGTGGCAGATTGAGTTGGTTGTCGCCGGTCACAAGGTTTTCGCCGGCAGTGACGGCTCCGTCGCTTGGCGCCATACCCCTTGGCTCGGTGCACACGCCGCCAAAGGCGGCGTCCGCCCTCTCCGACGCGCCGTTCAGGCAAGTTCCACGTCCTCCTTCTCACTTATTAGGTGCTCCTTAACAACAACGTTAACATGAAATCGCATGTTATTAATTATTTTTGAGAAATTATACTTGTGTAACAAATCTTATAATAAATAGAAAATGAAAATAATATACAGTACAAAAATAAATTTAAGAGGAGATCACTGTTTTAATAAATCTTCTTAAATTATATCATTTATTAAAATTTTAATTTTAAAAAATTAAAATAAAAATGAAAATAGATAGTTAAATTTATGATTAAAATCAGGAGAAAAAATAGTTAAATTCATGAATTAGAATAACATAAATATCTTTTTGGCAATTAAAATAATATATATATATATTATTCTTATATACACAATCATGTATTTTTGTATTGACCATTACTATGAATTTAATTTAATAAAAAATATTTGATAGAGGAATACAGTGTACTAATTATTGGTTATAAAATATGAAGAAAAAATTAAGTATATATTTTATGGCTGAATTGGTTGATTGCATATTGCAGTTTTTGTAATTTAAGGTAATAATATAATATAAAATGATAAATTCATAGATTAATGATGTATAAATTATTGTACATATATAAATTAAAAAACTTAGACACATGTTGAGTGTAAAACTAGTGAGCACTTAGTTCATATTTAGTTGTTGGTGCTAGTTGCTGGGTAGAAGTAATATTTTGTTTGGGGTAAGGAAGGTTTGTTGATATTTAATTTCAATATTGGTGCTGGTCGTGTTTTTCGGATCCATGTTCCAATTTAGTGAGATAGTATTTTAATTAATGTGAGGAGTGAGGTACTTGTTTTTGTTAAATAATAATAATATGAGGAATGAGCTATGGCTGGGGCATGAGAGAAGGGTTAGTGAATTTCTATGATGTAACTGATGTGTAGTCTTAATCAAAAAGTCTTTGATTTTTCTCTTTAAAATTCATAAATGCTGGTTGCTGGGTGTTTTGGTTCATTTTAATTAATATCCGAAATATTTTCCCCACATTACCGGCCAATATAATGGATCTTTGTTTTCCAAATAAATTCCCATCATTTGTTTGATCTAACCACATTCTTCTGTTTCCTTTTCTTATTTATGGAGGGGTCTATTATCACCTGTTACTATGTTGTCATGACCCACTTATTCAAGATTCTTTCATAAAAAAACAAAGCTTAGATGACCAAGACCTTATTGTTTTAAAGTTACAGGTAAAATCAATTCTCACAGTTTCATCGACAATTACACGTTTTAAAGTAAATTAGTAGTTCGGACTAATTTAGACAAACATTTTAGGGTATAATAGTCAATTTTATTGAAAGAATCGAATTTATTGGTGCTTTGAAATTTCAAACCACTATGTGGAAAAGATGGCTTTGGGCCATATGTTACTACCATCTGCATCTGGGAATCATAAAGTAAATGTTGACTTGTTTGACTTCATATTGAAGAGTTAATTTTTTATCCAAAACTGATTGAGTTCAAGTAACTTTGTTTTAGTCTAAATTTTTATTTTTATTTTTTTGTGTTGAAATTTACTAAACTAACTTAATTTAGAATAAAACACTCACAGATATAATTTTACCTCAAAATAAATTCTAATAAGAATTGCAAATGTTGGCCCAAACACACACTAAACATATGTTGTACAGTGACTTGACTTGATTGGCATCAAAGTGGTGCCTATGATGCTGTTTTCCACTTGGGTTGGGAGCATGAGTAATGATGTTAGTGGTTGTATGATTGTCACCCTTAAACGTCAATTTGTTTGTACGTGTTGTAGGGACTGGACCCTTTGGCAGTGTCTGCTGTATTCTCTGCGGCACAATACATGGGAGAAAAGCAAATCACTGGCATTGATTGTTTTGTGCTAAAGCTATCAGCAGATCAAAAGGACCTAGTTGACCGCAGTGACAACACTGCTGAGATGATCAAGCATGTTGCATTTGGTTACTTCAGCCAGAGAAATGGACTACTAGTGCACCTAGAAGACTCGTACCTCACAAGGATTCAATCACCTGGGACACACCCTACATATTGGGAGACCACAATGTCAACCAAAATTGATGATTATAGAATGGTGGATGGTGTGATGATTGCACATGCTGGCCATTCAACTGTGATCATCACAAGGTTTGGAGACAATCTAAAGACAGGCCCTGCCATAACAAGGTTGGAAGAAACATGGACCATTGATGATGTTGCATTCAACGTTCAAGGCCTATCCATGGATTGCTTCATACCCCCCAAGGAACTCCACAAAGACTATCCACAAGAAGATCTAGATTGGAGATCACCCTTACATAGATGATCCCAAAACTTGTACTTTTTGTATTATTTTTCTACAATCCAGGATTGGTCCCAAGAGTTATCCACACAAATCAGAAGTCATGAGACTAATCTCTTGAGAAAGTAAAGTACCAGTTAAGAGATAATTCCTCTACCTACAAGTGTTGTTCTATTAGCGTAGTCAAGAATTGAATCTCTGTCATATGCTTAAAGAGCCTCAGCAACTAGCCACTTGTGTGGCATCATGTGAGTACTTGGACTTTTGTAATTTTGCTAAATAACGTGTTATTGATAATGCTAACTGTTACTTAACATATATAGATTGTTTTTTGTAATTGTGTATTACTGATTTTGGGCATATATAACAGATTTCAACTGTTGCTTGTGCATGATCTGCCATGTGATTCAGGGTACAATAGATGTTTTTGTCGGCTATTAGTTGTCTATGGAATTTCACTTTTTTGGTTCCTTGTATTGCACAAGCATGCATTTTTGTCCTGATTGTTGGGTATCTTTTTGCTGCTTTAAACTATAAAAACAAGTGTAAAACTTACGTTCTTGTGCTGGTCAATTATACCATGTGTATGGCCTTTTTGTTTTTCAAGATTTACTTTGAGAGGTGTAATCTAGGTAGCTAAAATTTCAAAGGCTCGTAGAAAAATGTATAGCTGTTACTGATATAGTAAGTAAATTTGTTTCAAATATTGCTGAACACATTGCTAGAAATTAAAAATCTTTAAATCAAGATCCATGAATGAATTGGTTGATGTAAATGACATAAGCATGTTATTTTCAATGCGCCATGAAACACTATTATTTTGGAAAAGGATGGTTAGATACCTAGAATATCATTCAACACTCAGGTAAAAAGGGAAAAATAGATATAATATGCAGTAAGATTTCATAGGAAGAGATAGATAGAAAGAAATAAGAAAAGTTATTAGGGTGTTTAAATATTATGATTTTAATATTTTACAACTTAATGATTATATACTATTAGTATAAGTATTTTTTATATCGTTAACATACATATTTGTCAAGTCTAATGATTTATGATTGAATAAAAATATAAAAGTATTTTATATTTCAATACATGATTTATTGTGTATTCCTTTTTAAGTCTATTGTATTACAAATCATGCCTTTGAAATTTGGATTTATTATTATTATTATTATTATTATTATTATTATTATTATTATTATTATTATTATTATTATTATACTCATTTAATAACCCCTTTAATTACATAATATTTATGTTTAATTTTTATTTTTGTATATAGCAACAATGAAGCTATAATTTAACATCTAATGTGAGCCATTCAAATCTTTAACTATTAGGTCGATTTTAATGAATTTATATTTACATTATTTTTAGTGCAATTTTTATTTGACTCTACTGATATGCAACCATAGCCCAGCCCAAATTGAGCTTAAGCTAGCCGGCCTTCTACGAAGCCCAAAAGGGCAATGACTACGAAAGCCTTAGGCCCATTGAATTTTAATTGATATAATTGTTTCTGTTTTAATATTTTAATTCTACCAGCTTTTCTATCACGAAATGAGAAAATGATATAAATTACAAATCAAATAGGTTACGTCATTACGCATGCAAAATATGTCATCATGGTGCAAATTAATTTAATCAAAATTTTATGAGATAAATCATACAAAATGAAGTTGAAGTACGAGCCACAAGAGTTTGATTTTTTATATAACGACATTAAAAAAATTGTTGCTATAAAAAAAATAAAAGTCTTAGCTTATATCTCTTGCTTGTAATTAGGATTATTATAAAGTAAACGACTAAAATAAAAATTTAAACTCAAATATTCATGATCAACTACACGTGACTTTATTGGTTGAACTAATCAGAGCTTTCTTAAATGTTATTAAATGCATTAAGTGATGCTATTATATTCTATTAATAAAATTAATGGAACCTACTTCTCAAAATTTGACTACCCATCCGTTTGAAGAAACTATTTCCGACATAGGTAGAGATGTTGATTTTCTTAATTGAGGCAGTACCATGTTAATGTTAATCTTAAAAATACTAGTTCAAAATTTTAAATAATTTTTTTTTATTGGGATACAAGAACTGTTATATATGATTCTTTTTGCATTCTCATTTAAACAATTAAAACTATGCTAGCATCATTTTCGATTATACTCTTTGTATAATTGGTTAAATTTATTGAAGATTATAATTTTTTTGTCCATTCCGTCTCTTGTTTAATTATCCTCTTTCCTAGTTTTAATAGTAAATAATTAGGAATATTAGTTTTTTTTTATTACAAGTATTAATTTGTTAGTTTGTAACTTTTCTCAATCAATTTATAGTAAATATATTTTATGACACTCTTTTACTCTACTTCTAGTTTTATTGTATGTGGTTACAATTTTTGGTGTCACTTGCATTTTTCCTTAACCACGTTCATCTCACCATTTGAACACGTAGTTTAGATCTAAAATTTGTATAAGATTGTGTTCTTCCATTTTCATCTCATCTTTTTGTTTTTTCCATTTTCATACAGATATTTAAATAAAAAATATTATCTTAAATTAGAGAGGATTTAAGATTGTGTCCTTTAGAATGCACATGCATGCTTTATTTGTGAGCATCTATACAAAAGCAGTAAAAAGGATTAGCTGAAGTTTCTATGAGTGGAAATGTAGTATTTGGTTATTGTTGATAGGGTTCAATACTCATTGAATGAAATAAGGAAAAAAAGAGAGAAAAATCTTTAAGCATGGTTTTGACTTTTGAGTTATGCAATGTTGACTGGTCAGTTTCGAATGGCGCCAATTGGAGTTCTTTGTTTCACACCATTCATTTTCATAATCCAAACAATATTTTTGGAATCATTGTTTATAATTATTTTACTTTCGGTGTAGATATTGATTTTTTTAAAAAAAGTGAAATCTCAATTATTTATTAATTAAAAAAATTCTTTTTAATATTCGATAAATTTTACTTAATATGATATTGTATCTGTTCTCGTAGAATCTCTGTAAAATTAAATGATAAGATAAAAGTTATAAAATAATTTATTTATCTATCATCTATAAAATTCATTCTTAAGGAAATCAATTGAATATAAAGAAATATTAAATTAGTAGATTAATTTAATTCATCAATTTACTTTTGTGGAAGAATATGATACATTTATTATTCTCTCAAAATTCAAATGAATCATCTAATGAATATTTATGAGATCAAAATCAATTCACCATATTTATTATATTTAAAATTTTCTTAAGTTCACTAAATTAAAAATTTAATAAGTAATGATTAAAATTAGAAATAAGTTAGACGAAACTTTCTATCTAACTTAACCTCACCTATTTATTCGAAAAGTTTTTATACATAATGTATTTATATTATATTATATTATATTAATAATAATATTTATTATTAGAAATATAACATATTAATGAATATAAATATTTATTAATAGAGAAAGAAAAATATTTAAAAATAAATAGTTAATTTTATGAAAAAAATAATTTGATAGAGTAATAAATATCTTCCATAATAAATAACTAAGAAATGAGTTGAATGGGTTTTTATTAAATATATTTAGATAAATTAATTTTTTTCTTAAATTTTTAATCTCTCCACTTTGTTGTTGCTTCATTTATTCCTTTGACTGATAAATTAGAAATATTAAGTATTGATAAAATTATATAAGAAAATATTATATGATATTTTTTTGTTAATATTAAATGGTTAATTTGATATTAAGGAAAAATAATATTAATTTAAAATTGTTAAAAAAATTTAAAGACTAGAAATTCAAATCCTAATAGTTTAAGTGACTAAAATCTAAATTCAGCATTTTTTTTACATGACTATCGGAAAAAATAAAATAAATAGAAGGAAACAAAACATGTCCTTGCAATGTCATGTCAAAGTCTTATTTTAATAGTTTTATAAATAATTGTATCTCTTGTCAACTGTTGATGCATTTATTGTACCCCTCATATCCTTCAAATAACACACTAACCAAACGTATTAAATGAATGGTGCAGTTAGTATTTCACTAATTGGGGTTTCGCAGAAATTAGTCCTCAAAGTTAACACAATTCATAGATAGTAACGCATTGATATTATAGTTACCAAAAAATCAAATTCAACAAATAATTTATTTATTTATTTTCTCTGCGATTTTTTTACAGCTAAAAGACGTGGTAAATGGAAAGTAATATTTTTAGGACATTTATTAAAATATATTAAATTTCAAAATTATATAATATAAAAATTTAACATTAATTTATTACTTGCTTTAAACTTTCATAAGCATTTATTAAGAATTAAAAATATTTCTTAGCTAATATTTTTAAAACATTCGGCAATGAGACTCATAGATTATTTGCTCACAGAAATTGTTTATGTTTATGTAAAAAATGAAGTCTTTAGAGAATTAAAACAGAGTGGACAGTTCTTTAAAACAAGGTAAATTAAATATATACTTTATTCTTAGACAGTTGTACTACCTTGGATGTTTTCAACCACAAAATCAAACTACTCAAATTTTTTATTAAAAAATGAATTCTTTTTCGAGATGCAACCCAAATTAATAACTTTAGGAGAAGAACATTAAGAATCAAAATTCCCCTATTACTTAATTATGTGTCATAAAATTATTGTCAACATAGGAATCTAGAATGCTTTTTTATCTTCCTTCTAAGTTTGATTCATTCACAAAAATCTTGTATGATAATTAAAAAATGGTTAAATTCCTTTATTTATTTTACTTCTTTAAAAAATCAACCTTCCTGAACAGGATCCATTAAGATTTAAAAATCCAATTATATTAAATTAAGCCAAGGTGATTAGTAATAGTTAAATAATAAATAAAGTAATAATCCATGTTGCTCGAGAGTTTTGAAGCGTTGACACACACAACGTGTTGAAAATTCAATAAAAGTTTCTCTTTCATTTTGGTAACAGTAACATCACTCCCCGCCAGCCAAATTCCAACGAATCCGTGGACTATAGTCCACACAATACACTAATATTCATGCCTCACAAAAATCTTCCTCATTTCTCATTATTTAAATCAAAATATAAATAAAAAATACCCTTTTCTTCCACCTCTTTAATTTTTGTTTTTGTTTTTTTTAATAAAAAAAAAGTTGAATACTTGAATATATGAGAATACCGTTTCTTCCAACATTCAGGGTCCAATTTTGATTGTTCATTGCGTTCTGCGCGTCTCCTTTTTCTTCTTCTCTTTACCCCAAAAAGACAACACAGAGATATAAAGAAGAAGAAAAATGGAGGGTGAAGGTGCAGCACTGTGGCAAGGTGCGGTTTTAGGTGGAATACTCTTCTGGCTTGTTTTTTCTTCATATTTTGATGTTACTCGCATACTTAGATCTTTCTTCCAACCTTGGGTTTCTCACCGTGTTGAAACTGAAACCCCTATTATTCTCCAGATCCAGGTAACTCTCAAATTCACCCAATTTCGCTTCAATTAAAATAAACCCAGAATTTTATTCCCACAAAGATTTAAGCTTTTTGTTGTTTTTAGTGCACGTGCTGAATTTTCCTTTCTGGGGTGCAGAGTTACGGGTTTGGGTTTCTGGATGCACTTTTCTCTGTGTTGTCTTGCGTTGTTTCTGTGCCCTTTTACACTGCTTTTCTCCCTCTGCTATTCTGGGTACGTACCTCATGTTATGTTGCTGATGTCGGAGCTTCCTACAAGGATGTCACAATTTGGTTTTAAAAAGCTCAA
This sequence comes from Hylodesmum podocarpum, assembly GCA_026586105.1. Classification (NCBI taxonomy): domain Eukaryota; kingdom Viridiplantae; phylum Streptophyta; class Magnoliopsida; order Fabales; family Fabaceae; genus Hylodesmum; species Hylodesmum podocarpum. The sequence continues at coordinate 254,618 of JALJEV010001298.1, read as the reverse complement.
TTTTGTTTGTGTTTGGTCTCTGTGTAGAGTGGTCATGGCCAATTGGCGAGACAGATGACGTTGTTGATGGCGTTTTGTGATTATATTGGGAACTGCATAAAGGTGTGTGTTGTTCACTTTCATTTTGTTCATCATTGGATTCAGTTATTTTATTCAGTTTGTTTTTGTATTAAATGCTTGTTGTGTTTGTGACTCAACAGGATGTGGTTTCAGCTCCAAGACCTGCTTCTCCACCCGTTAAGAGAGTAACTGCCACAAAAGATGAAGAAGATAATGCTTTAGAATATGGATTGCCTTCTTCTCACACACTTAACACAGTTTGCTTATCTGGGTATTTGTTATTCTTTCTTTATATTTGCTTTTATTTTTCTAAGTCATCCTACTTGGCATGGTAACGGAAAGGGATTCTGAGGCATATCTCTAGAGTGAGTGAGTTTTGTGTCATGTCATAAAGGTTCCCAGTGTGTGGCAAGGTGGCTGTTGAGATGTTAGATATGTACTAACTGATCAGGTGCCATTACTTTAAAGTTAAGTAATATGGTTACATACACTTACTCTTCTTCCTATCTATTTTCTGGTCCAAGGAAGGAAAATAAAAGTAACTAAACAAGTAAAAAGAAATGTGGAAATGCATTTGCAGTCATAATTCTATTTATCTTTTGTCACTTTAATTTGATCAGAAGCATCTATGAAGTCACATTATCTGTTGAGAGAGATGAAACCTTTGCTTTCAATTCATTGTGTTTGTCATTAATGGATTTTTTCCTTGGAACGGATTTATCAGCTACCTTTTGCACTATGTCCTGACTCATACTCAAATTCAAGGTGCCTATGTTACTTATCTTGGAGTTTCTCTTGTCTGCATGCTCGTGTTTCTCATCGGTTTGGGTATATCTTTCATCACTTTCAAATTATTAGCAACTTCTATTGTTGGCCTATTTCACTTCAAAACAATGATTTTTTTTTTTTTGTATTTTACGATTTTTTTGCAGGAAGAATTTATCTCGGCATGCATAGTTTCATTGATGTTCTTGCTGGCCTTCTTTTTGGACTTGTTATCCTTGCATTTTGGCTGATAGTTGATGAACACATAGACAGATTTGTGATCTCAGGACAAAATGGTATTCTTACTTCTGATTAATAAGTTTGGCACAAGATAGTTTTATCCTTTATGATAACCACAGCACATTCTGGTCATATTGTAGAAACTAGACTATTTTTTACATGATCATATTTGAACAACTATTCTCAAGGTTTTTAGGATTTTTCCCCTTATTTCTTGACCGTTTTTATTTTATCAGATGATTCAAACTACTTATTTTTCATGTAGAAGTTTCTCCCCCCCTTTAATTTGAGTAATCTTGACAAGCTTTCTTCGTCTTCTAAATCATCTTATTCTGTTTATGTTGCAGTTACATCCTTTTGGGCTGCTTTGAGCTTCCTCTTGCTTTTTGCTTATCCGACTCCTGAACTTCCAACTCCAAGCTTTGAGTTTCACACTGCTTTCAATGGTGTTGCATTGGGAATTGTAAGCAGTTTGTCACCCATTAACATCATCCAAATTCATCTTGTTTTTCTTCTTTCGTTATGAATAATTATACACAAGATTAAGTAATTTCTTCTTGGTATAAGGTTAAACATAATGAGTGATAACAGCATTCTGGAATATAAACTCAATTAGAGTCACAAACCTAAAGATGTCCTTTTGCTGTTTTAGTTATTTGTATTTGACCAACTCAAGACAACTTTCAATACTGGCAGCGCCAGATCAAAATTTAAAATCTGAGTGCTAGTGGGGCTATATCTGGACGGTGATCAGGTTCTGGACTGTGATCCAATTGAGCACAAGACTTGACTAGTTTATATTCAAGGAGAAAGGAGGGAGGTCAGTGAGACCGTTTAACAATTTTGGCAAGTGGTTAGGCTGGTGTGAGTTTCTAAGAGAGGTATCTGAAGAAGTTAGAATAAAGTACTCCCTTAGGATTTGTTTTGGTAGTCCTCCAATACTAACTGAGCAGCATACCAAGGGCCGGAGAAGAGCTGTTCTAAGTTTTGGTTAATTAAATTACTATTCCCTTTAAATTTATTTAATTATTGGGTCAGGAATTTTTTCAGTGTAGTGAAAACTGCAGTAAAGAGTGTTAGACTACACACTTGTATTAAAACATAAAAGGATTACTGGAATACCATTTTTCTCTCACATTTTGACATGTATGTTTCTTCAGAGTTCAAATTCTTCCCCTGATAAACTATAATTTTGCTTGTGTTGCTTTTCATAGTTTTGGAAATTTTGAATTGTGCATCACTGTAATTAGAAGTGAGGAGGAAGCTATCGGCTTGATCATGTCTCCAGCATCATTTCATCTAGCATCTGAAATGAATTTACTCTATGATTTAATTCAATGCTCTTGTTCTTCTTCAGGTCAGTGGAGTACAGCAAACATACCATCAATTTCATCATGGCAACGTTCCTCGTTTGTTCTCTTCAGAGATGACTATACCTGTATTTTTGGGAAGGATGGGTGTGGGCATACCCACAATTCTAATTGTTAAATTCTGCAGCAAGGTTCTGGCAAAATGGACTATTCCTATGGTGGCAAACACGTTGGGCATCCCAATAAAATCAACAAGCTATATCCCCACATTGAATGGATCTATGGCGGGGAAAAAGTCTGATAAGCTTAAACAAAGTTACTTGCAAAAGCTCCTATCACAGCATAAGGCATTCGATGTTGACACCGGAATCAGATTTTTTCAATATGCAGGCCTTGCTTGGTCTGTAGTTGACCTAGTCCCATCACTTTTTTTATACATGAGCTTGTGATTCTGATGCCCACATTCACATATATGATTACAATTTTGTACAGCCAGAGATCATTCCGTGTCGGTCATATTATCTGTAAGAATATGTAAGAACAATATAGATATGTCCACGCGGTCAAATTTAACGTGAGATGACAACGTTTGGGTTTCACAAGTTTATCCAACGAAAATGTTTCTGCAATCTTCGCACGCCCCAAAAATGTATAGATCGTGTTCGCACGTTAATTCATCTTAAGATTAATTTTTCTGCAATTCATTTCATGCCTTTTTGTCAATTGTAGGATAAGACCTTATTATTCTTTCATTTTCATATCTTATAATTTTGTACTGTCTTTCCAATAACATTTCCGATACAATTAAGGATAGAAATAAAATAGAGAACAGGTACAATTTTATTTTAAAATGATAAACCCGTAGCATATCCACTTTCAAATTTCATATATATATATATATATATATATATATATCAATTTTAATATTATACGTGATAGACGTCCTATGGCGTATAGTAAACAAGTCCATCAAGATTCATATGTTAACAACTTTTCTTTCTCAACAAAAGAATGAAAACATAGAAAGATTTAGATGCCTAAGTGATAAGTTGAACATAATTCGTAAGAACAAAACTGAATGACTATTATCAAGCAACTTTAACTGAAAAATGATAGAACGAGGCATAAACATCCACGAGACAAAAAATCCAGTCATATAGCTTGGAAAGCCATAAAAGGGTGGTACTGAACATGAGAAAATAAAAATAAAGACGGAAAAAACAAACAAAAAATATCCACATCTTGCTGGAACAATATGTATTCTGACATAGTCATCATCTTGGCGACTTCCCCAGACAAGGTATCCAGCAAGTTCGCGTGTAACAGATCAGTGGAATGTTACCTGCCTATTATACATCAAAGCAGTATTTGACTATTTGGATAACCCCAAAAGCTCGGAATGTGTATATCCATGGATTTAAATGCTTACAGCAATCTCATGACGAGGATGCGCAACTACCTGAAGAAATTAGTGCAGTAGAGGTAACCATGATATACCAGTATGACATTAAGCAGCTACATTATAAGAAGTAATCAGGCGTTCTACGAGTGACATCAGGTTCTCCTCTCCTAGGAGCAGGTTCAAACTGCAAGAAATATTTCAAATTTATTCAGATGATCCAGGGGTCAAGACTAAAGTTAACAATATTTTACCAAATAAAATATATTTTGAATGACAAAGGACCTGAATAAATGTGTGGCCCTTGCAATCATCAACCTCCAATATGGAAGCCATGTTCCCACATCGGTAACAGTAGTTAGGTGCACTAAAAATGGTGACCACCTTTTGTTCCTGTTCCAACAAAAACAATTGCAGATAACTAAAATTTTACACCTATATTTTTAAGGCAAGCAAATGAAAGAGAATCCATAAGAAAAATTACATGAGCCCAGTTAAATCCATCCATAACCAGCTGATGAGCTCTAGCAATCAACTTTAGGCTGTTTGTTTGATTGAATTGTTCAGAAATGTCCTGAAAAAAATGTCAATTGGAATCAGAATCAAAATAATAATATACCAAACCAGTGATAGATCTCTCAGTCAGTGCTTCAAAATAACATTCAATAAAGTAGAGTCAAGAAACTAAAGCAATGTTTACCTGGCCAAAAGTATATCCAGCACCACGAGGAGAAATTCCCCAGCCACATCTGTCATCTGGGTCAGACCACAATAGATCACACATGGGGCCTTCATGAGGAACCTCTTGAACACGATCAAAGTTTCTTATGTTATCAAGGGTCTCAATTGAAGGTGACAATCCACCATGCAAGCAGAATATTTCTGATTCAACCTGGAAGGGACTATATTAAATTAGTAGCCGAAGGATCAAAAGCCTCTAACGAAAATTTTAACCAACAATTTCTAGTTTTAACAATAAAACGTATGAAAGTTGTTCAACAGTCAATGCAACATCTTAAAGAGATAAAGACAAATTATCTTAACTGAACTAGTTACAAAAGCAAATTTTACATAATAACTGACATATGAATGAGATACACTACAAATCACAAACAGAACACATAATTGACAGAGAAAAGATACTAACCAACGCAGTTAATGGGAAAAAATCAAAAAGGTCTGTAAAGATCTTCCAAACACTAGCATTACCATACCTGCAAATAAATAGTTAAAACAACAAATCATATTATTAAAAAGCTACAAACCGGATATCCTTACTTACTTTGTTCTCTCTCACTTTCAATTTAGACCAAAGTTTCCACATTTAGTAGAATTATATATTTATTTTTTGGGATAAAAACGGAGCAGAATTACTTATTCATTAACTATGTTAAGGAATTAAGAAGAACATAGAACCTATAAATGAAGATGTTGAAGACTCACTTTCGAAGGCATTCATCATAAAATCCATATACTTGAGTAATCTGCATTAAAAAATGATAAAGGAAAAATTAGCTCAACAGGTAATAAACATTAAACACCCAAACAAGTCTTCAAATCATAGCAAAAAATGTTTAGAAACAATTCATCATACAAATAACTGAGCTCAGAAAATAATTTATAGTTTTGAAAGATTTAAAGTACACACCTGACGGCTTTCATGGTTTCCTCTAAGAATAGTAATCCGCTGAGGATACCGCACTTTCAATGCCACAAGAAGCTGAATAGAATAACGAGTTAGTATGCCTAAAATACACAGTCGATCAAGGAAAAATTAAGAAACAAACATTAAAAAAAGACAAATATCAACATAACTTCATCATGACACTCCTGAATCCTTGTCACACCTTAAAAGACACCTTACATGATCTAAAACTATCATGACATAACTGCATAAGTAAAACCTGGAGAAACTGTTCAATCGTCTAGGCAGGTGTGTGTATTTCTAATAACTGGAAAGGAATTTACGACATTGTTTATCAAGATTTAGTAAATTCTTAATGTTGTTTCAACCCTCAAACCTCATTAATCAGTAAAATTAAAAGATCAATCCTAAAACATCTCTAAAAATTTCAGCTACAATATATTAGTCGCAGGTTTAAGATTTCCTCAGAATATGACTTCTTGTAAACTGCCACAATCACTAAAGTTCTATGTGAAAATATTCCCTATCTATTATTCATAAGTTGAAAAGTTGATGCTGAAGAGCAAATCTTGAAAAAGTGATCAAAAGATATTGTGAACTTCTATATAATTGTGAAGCATATGCAATACACCTTTCATTTGGGGGACCTTCTAGACATTGAAACGTTGAAAATCATTTGCTGCATAATTCAATTCCCTAATTCAACTTTACAGCACATTCTAAACCCTGAATTATATGCCACTTGGGAATAGCTCCATTTGCTATTTTCATTCTAATTGCAAGAGGCGACTTAAACAAAGCTCAAAGCTCATCCAAATTTCATTGACTACTACTTGAGAACGATTTCACACCTGATCTGTGGTCACTCTAACGCATGAATATCCAAAGAATGTATCCAACAGAGGTTTGGTAGCAGAGAATACAAATTTTCAAAAACTAACTATCCAACACCGGAGAAAATCAAATAAGTTTATCATAGTTGCACTTACCGTAACAGTCTCAACTGAATAATAACCTCGGTCAACATAGTCGCCCATAAACAAGTAGTTAGTGTCTGGACACTGTAAACAAAACAGGTATATTTAGAACCATACCTAAATAATCAGCAAAATATATCATCCAGAAGCTTACAAAATATTTATCTTCACATAATACACTTTCAAATATTAAAATGTTAAGGAACTTCACAAAATATTAGGGTCACATTGGAGTCATTGAGTAGTTCCTGAATTTTACAATATACTCTTCAATACCTCTGATGCACTTCAATCTCCAAAAGCTTTTTCTTTGGCAGGTCTCAATTAGTTTAGTTAAGACATTCCCCAGCTGAAACAGAAGATTGAAAACAAAGAGAAATCCATAGTCAGAAATTATACCTTCCCGCCAATCCGAAACAGTTCAGCAAGATCATGAAACTGCCCATGAATATCGCCACAAATGGTCACTGGGCTTTTAACAGGCTGTGGTACAGGAGAGACACCCCCAAAAAATAATTAGTATTTTCTCTCAATAAGAAACTAGTAATTAACAGATGCACAAACAAATTAAGAATTTAATGAAAGAAAGATTGGAGGAATTAGAACTTAGATCCTCCTCCAGAAAACAGGCATTAAAATTTAAAAGAAATAGCAATAGATGAAGGGGTCAATGAACCCAGAATACAAGAAGAAAATAACAAAACAGAAAATCACGAAGTTGAATAGCTCATTTCTGACTTAACAGAGGATGCATGCAACTCAAGCTGCATATCGAACAACAGCAATGCAAGTAATATGAATGTTTGAGAAATAGAAAACAACATTTATAATGAAGGCACAAATTAAAAGACTGGATGAAAGGGTCACACCTGAACATTACTTTCATCCATTAAAATCTCCTTAGCCTTCTCACATAAAACTCTGACCTACAAGTAGAGCAGAAAACACAATCATGACTTTATTTTTTATATAATCATATTCTCCCAATGTAATAATACCACAACGAGTGAGTGATATTTGAGATAACTCCCCGAAGAAAGCCACAACTGATTAAAACAAACAATACAAAGACAATCAACTATACATATAATGAAATTATGGCAAAACCTTTTTCCTAAGAAAGATCACTCAGGCAGCAATGAAATCCAGACATCTTTTCAATCTCAGTAAACAAACTTAGCAAGATCCTTTGCTTGGAAAAATTTTAGTAATATTGCTGCAATAAGAGTGGCAGACTAGATGAGAGCAAGACCACTACAGTACCCCCTACGATGTATTAAGCAACAGCTCCCCTTTCTTTTTATCTAATCAATCTTCAACCACAACCAGCATCAAATTTCAACTTAGAAGTTCAAAACAAAAGCCAAAATAAGCCAACACCCAATCCACTAACATGCTAACAAAGTCATGACTCTCTTTAGAAAACGCCCACTAACATGCTACTATATCCAAGAAACAACAAAACTGGTTACAGTTTCTTAGGTGTTGTCCAATGATCTAAGATTAGTAACCTATGTTAACATTTAATTGCAAATTTTTTTTACATGGATTACTATGGTAAAACTCTAATTTTAATTGGACAACAACGACATCAAAGTTTTGTCCTTAAAGACATTACCTCATGTTATCTTACAGCACTAGCAACAACAGTTCACGAAAAATCCAAATTCCAGAGTAGAACAGTTTCAAATGCTAAAAACCTACGGTTCGTAAACATCAACCTCCAAACTCTTTACTCTTAACACAACACCTCAATAATCTATAAGAGGACACACATCGAGACAATCTCCTCCAACGAAACTCGCTAATAACATACCAAAACACCTAAAAGCAGATTCCACAACCGAAAATCATTTTTCAGTTCCCAAACACAGTTAATCTCCTTCCAAACGCGCCACATCAGGTCAAAACGCAGCGAATCATCGCATCTGAGCCGTCATTTCGCGAAATCAACACACACGCCGTTAACAACACACGTACACGCCTCGAAAACGCAACATACACACAAATCGAGGATAATTGGGGACGCGCGTGGCTAATTGTAGGGGAAAGGAAACAGATCGAAGAAAATGAGGAAAAATGGAGAGGAACCTGTTGGTCGGAGAGTGGCTTGCACTGCATGAGCTGTGAGATCTGTTCGTCGATATCGTGAGAGGATTCGGAGAGAACGGAATTGGCGCCCATCGCGGCGGTGGAGGCGAGGAGCGACGAATCTCCGGCGCCGTTGGAGTGAGTGTGAGGAACGAACAAAAGAGAGGGTCCAAATGAAGAGGGCGCGTGAAATAATAACAAAGCAAAAAATGCTTGATTTGCACGGTCTCCAACAATCCCTTTTTCTTTTTTTCTTTTTTTTTTTTGTGGAGGGAAGGACTTCACTCTCGCCAATCACACACCGCCACGTAATGTTTTCTACTTAAAATCAGGGGTAATAAATTGGAATTTGCTCTTATATTATTTAATCCTTTCATTTTTACCCCACAATTTAACTGCCATTTTAACTTCTGTAATGATTAGGACAATTATCTATTTTTTATGAATAATGTTTATGATAAATAAATAATTTTAACTATGAAAATTGTATTTAAAGTTTATGATAAATAATTTATATTGTGATATAAATTTATTTATAGTTATTGATAAATTTTCAAAAAATTGAAATGAAATTTTATATTATAACCGTTGATTCTGTTTTATTTATTTCTAAAAGTTGTTTTTAATGAGATTGCAAATAAATATATTTGTCAAGTTTTCTATAATAACTAACGACATATCAAATGTAGGAAGATGATTGAAGTTGATGTTAACGACTAATATTAATTAGGCCTACTTTCTTTTATCCGATTCTAATGTTTTCTGAATTATGTGACTGAGTTTTTTTTTTTATTTATCTTGTTGTTTAATTATTATGTCTATAACTTTATATTAAATTTTTAAATTTTTACAATTTTATCATCTAATTTTTAAAAATTTAAAAGTAATTAAAATTTATAATTTTTAAGAATTATATGACAAAAATTATAAATAATATAATTGAATAAATTTTTTTACAAATGATAACAATTGGATGACTTATATTACTATCACCAGTATTAAAATAGTAATAAATTCTTGTGTGTAAATGACTTATATTAAGAAAGATACATAATTGTTGTGACTCTCACATTCCAAATTAAGATTACATTTTCATCAAATTTAGTGGCTTAATCCAATGTGTATGTATGTTTTTAAAACTAGCCTAGTATTAGAGATTTAATAAATTTATTTTAAGAACTTTCTTTAAATCTTAACCATCTTCCAAAACCAATAAATTTAAGCACTTACTAAAACTAAGAATATTTATTTTGATAAGACAATATCAACTGCCATTATATTTTATATTCAGAATCAATTAGCTATAACAATTATTAATTAATTACAAATTTAAGATGCAAAGGTGGTATCAGAATAAAAATACAACATAATATTTTGACTAAAGTTTTTAAGAAAACAAAAAAAATAACAATTAATTGAAGAAAAAAAATAACAATAAATAAGAGGCACTCACTAAGAATTGTTATTTTTCTCTCAACATCACTTATTTTAATTAAGAACATATTACAATACAAACATCCTTTAACTTGATCAACATTAATTTTATATCATCTCAGAATTGCTAATATCATCTCAAACACAATGATTCCTTCAGAAATTTCAGTAACAAACGATAATCTGTAAGCTGAGGAAAATGACCTTGTGTTTCTAGAATTTTGACATTGGAACGAGTACCCAAACTTTTGTTCATGTAAAAAGCAACAGATACAGGAACAATAGGGTCTTGTCTGGTCTGAATTATGGTGGAAGGTACATGAACTTGTGGCAGAACCTTTCTGTTATCACTTAAAAATACTGTTTTAGCAACACTTAATGCAACTTCTGGTTTCATTTTCAGCAAACTGTGTTCAAATTCAGCAACTGCTGTAGTATTGTTTGCGCTTATAGCGTATGGAGCAAAGTCATGTGCCCATCCTGAATAGTTAGTTTTCATTTGTTCAAAGATTGTGTCCAATTCTGGTTTAGTGAAGTTTCCTTCGTATCCATCAGCATCATCATTCAAGTACCTTGTCAAAATATAATACTTTTAGAAATCATAGATTAAAAATAACTGATGGATAGTAAAAGTAATTAGTGAATATTAGCAAGTTAGAAACTTAGCTTGTGAAGATTTGTTCAATTTAAATTTAATAAAAATATTTCTTTCCATATAAATTTTACTTGATTTATATTTGTTAATAATTTTATTATGTTTGTTACATTAATGGATATGGATAATGGTAAAACTGAAAATGAGCTAGCTTAACTTGAAAAGACTTGATTCGATTAACATTGTAATTTAGGTTTTGATAAAAAATGAATTTTGTTTTAATTTAGTTCCAACTCGATAAAAGTTTAATTAAACTCATTAGCTTAGTTTGATTGAAATTTAAAATTATTTTATATATATCTTTTGTTTATTTTATAAAAAATAAAATTAATTAAAAATTTAATTATATAAAAAATATTATTTAATATATATCAAGTTGGTTCATGAATAAATCAAATAAAATTTTACATAATCTAATTTAAGCTCATTTATTCAATACTTAATTTATTTTCTTAAATTCAACTTATTTAGTTCATGAATCAATCTTAATAAATTAATTATAAACAATTTAAATTATATTCGAGTGGGTTAAGTTAGTTATTAATTTTAATTAATAATATAAAATATTTCTCTTGCGTCAAAAATTTAGATTACGAATACACTCACTCTTAAAACTATATTAATTTTGGAAAAGGTGACATGTTTCACTAACCAAAAATATAGATAAGCAAGCATTAATTTTCATAACATGTCAACCAATTACAATATGTGTTTAAACAAAAATAAGAGTCAAAGAAATATAGTGAAGTTGATCATGAGTAAATTGTTTGAAAAACTATTATAAACAAAATCAATAGAAAATGACATGATCACACCTTGGAGAACCACCAAGTAGGACTAGATGTTGAAAGAGTTCTGGTTTCTGTTTTGCAGCAAAGCATCCAATCATGGCTGACATAGAGTGACCTACATAAATAGTGTTCTTCAAGTTGAGTTCATCAAGAAGGCACACCAAGTCCTGAGCATATGCATCGAAGGTTGAATACTTCTTTGGATCATAAAGGGTAGGACTAACATTTGGGGTGAAAGCCAAATCAAAAACCAGCACCTTGAAGTAGCATGCTAGGAAGGGAATAAGATAATGCCACACTGTTTGGTCTGTGCCAAATCCATGAGCTAGAACCAATGTTTGAGTTCCATTTCCATAGAAACTGGCATTAAGGGCCTTAACTAAGCTCATGTTTGTTTTTTGAGAAAATTATGAAGCTATGTAACAGTCAAGGAAGAAGAAGTAAAGAAATGGTTATGATATGAATAGAGTTGGAGGGTGAATATATATATAAGACAACATGCTGGTCAAAAAAATGGAAAAAGAAAGTGTGAAAGAGATGTGAAAGAGATGTGAAAAGTGCTTAATTGGTAGCATTATGATGGCCACTTGCATGTCACTTTCTCCACAAATACGATATGACTGAGTTTTAATGAAGATTAATGTGATTCTACTGGCAGGATGCTTTTAACATTAATTTTATAATTAAGAGAGAAAAGTGTGAAATATGACAATGTAATGAAAGGAGATAGAAAAAAAAATCAACTATAAAAGTGTCATAGCAAATTGTGGGAAAATAACATTACAATTTTAAAATTAATATTTGTTTTCACCTGTAATTTTGTTTTTATTTTATATCCATTGTAAAATAGTTTCACAGTTTTCTCTTTTTTCTTTTTATTTATTAAGTGATTTGCTATTTTACAAGAGTATAAGAAAAATTGTATAAGATAATGGTGTGGAAAAATTAACACTAAAATCTACTTAAAACTATTTGTTTTTTAAAAAATAAAAAGTGGTAGAATAAGGAAACACTTCAATATATACTATTAGACAATATACCATCTAATAAAATGGCGGGACTGTTATTACTCATTACTTATAATACATGAAGATCTATTTTATGTGATGTGTAATTATTTTTTCAATGAGTGGAAATATAATTTTTGTTTACTCTCTTATATTTTAGGAATGCATGTATCCTATTCCACTGTTTTTTTTTTTTTTCCCTTCATAATAAACATGGAATTCCACTACATATTTAGGATAACAACCATAGTTGTTTAAGTGTGCTTATCTAAGTGTGTTTCTATATTATATATAAAGGAAAAGAGGAACATGTCAATATTACATCAAAATGGTGACAAATAACTAGATTGAAATATCACAAACCATATAATTTAAAATAAATTTAGAGGATAGCATCAATCCCTTCAAAGTCCCACGACGGAAAAGAAAATGGGTTAACCATTATTGCACAAAAATTGTAGATTTCCGTCCATTAATCAGTACTAATTTATAATTTTAATATTCTAATTTCTTTTTTCTAAATCATAATATCGATAAAAAATATTTTTCATTGAAAAACATTATTTAACTTTTGCCAACTACCATGAGTATACAGAAAATAAGTATTACTCTTCTCACCTAATTGCTCCCATGCTTAAGATTAGAATTTGAATCATAAATAATTTAATTAAAGGATAGAGGCTATACTACATGTGTTAACTAATTTTTAATAATGTCCTACACGTTTTAGTAAATTGGAGCTAGTTATGGAGATATCTTAACATTAACATTTTTATTTTTTAATATTTTTAAAATGTAAGTATTGTTTATTTCTTATTTATATTTAGTAAATTATTATGAAAACTAATAATTATTAATTAAATCTTCACGATGCATATAATTTATACATGATAATAATATTATACATATAGTAAAATTGACTTAATTAATGAGACTACTTATATGTATTAAATCGGTGTTCAGTACACTCATATTATTCTTGTAATGAGACTTAATGTTTGGATTCCTATTCATACACATGTATTATTATGCTGTTACTTATTTTTGCATGCATTTGACGTAATAATTCGTGAAGAAATAAAACTTATAATATTCAAACATAACAATTGGCATTCCCGTTCATCACGGGCATGTAAAGTGTGCAACAAAGTGGTCTCAACAGTTCTTGCAGCCCTAATAAAAGCAGCATCAATGCAATCAACACACTTGCTGGCCAATTAATTCATTATTGGAGATAATTTCTTTATCTTTTTTCTCTTTGTTTTTTTTTTCTTTTAATTTTTATAATCTATGTACAGTTTTTGACATATCACTCATTGAATCTCTCATTTTTACTCACTAAGGGGGGCCAGTAGCCAGAAATTTAGATAATCTACATTAATTCATTCAAATTCGTCACATATATATATAAATTCTCATTTTATCTCTATCCCCATCTAAATATAAATATACACCTTGCATATGTATGATTAATATTATTATTTATTATGTGATATGTACTAAGTTGCAGGCCTTGAGAAGCTGGTAAGATAATCATGTTGCCGGCCCTATAATAATTTGCACACAATATTTCTTATATAGAGTTGACCATTTCTTCTTGCTTGGAGCATTTAAACTTGGCATTTTACACACTTGTTTCTTCTTACATAGGAATGACATCACTCCTGCGCCGGTTTCAAATATTAAATACTTTATTATATTTTTATTTGAAGATTGCTTCTACAACTAAGACTCATTTATGTATGAAGAAGTTAAGGGTGATGATAAACGAAATGGGGGGAACTAATTATTGATCCATGTGAAACTTGCATAGCTTCATATAATGTTTGTTACTTAATTATTTACGTGGGTTTTTGGGCCTTAAAAATTGCATTTCATTTGAGTGAATTTTATTCTTAATATGTGGAGGAATGTTCCTGTAAAAAGACATTTTGAAGTTTAACTAAGAACATGGGCAAGTGAAAGTTCCGAAGAGTGTGAACATTATTGTATTCCTAGTACAGGCTCTCTTAGAGAATACGAGGCGTTTTGGGCCTTTAAATTTGCATTTGTTTGGAGTGACACATCTTTATAAAATTAGAATATTCATAATAAAGAAAGGTATCCTTTTGAGGAGACAAGGAACATTGGAGACTAATATTTTATTGTCATATCCCTTATCAACATAAATCCGTTGAAAAAATCATAAGAAACATTTTAGGTTTGCTGTCCAAAAGAATGTTGGTGTGATTCATGGCATACAAGGCCATTCTAGAATGCTTTATAGATTCGTAAGACAATGTGGACATTTTGTTATGACAATGATTCTCGATGTATTTTATACACTTTGATTTTCAATGTAAAATTCAAACTTTAGCTTTTGAAAGTCAGACAGGTAAAGGTCAAACCTCTCAAATGGAAAGTGAGGAAGAGACTAATTAATCTCCACCGATAAGTTCGCTTTCAGAAGCACTTTATTTTTAGTTTTTGTTTGGTATTAGAATTTGTTTAGAGGGATTTATGATTTCCTATTAGCTTATAGATTAGATCATAATCGTATTCGTTTATTCAGTGCATACTTTTCTCTTTGTATATCTCTTCTTTCTTTATGATGTTTGTGTGGAGAGAGAAGGAGAGAGCAATTAATTAATAACCTTATTCAGCCGCAGCACTCTAAAAAGAAAAATCTTAGGTGGGAATGAAGAACTATGCAAGAACAAGGTCTAAGAAAGCTCACACGAAAATAATTTTATTAAATAACTACTAAGAAAAAGAATGCTCCTCTCACTAATTTCACTACTATACAACTTATTGCGCCAAAGACCTTTTCCTACAGTATTATTCATGAAAAATACAACAAATACAGAGACAAGAGACTCTGTCATGCTGACTGCAGCTATTGTTGAAAACCAGGAACCTCACCATTTGATTGTTAGCTTGTGAGGTAGGTACACAACTGTTGTTGAACAATATTGATTAGAACTGCATATTCATGTTCTGCATTCTGATTACCGTCGAAAAAAGCAGTTGGAACGGGAAAGAAAGGTGCATTTAGTTGAGGGCATAATGGACTCGTTCAAGAAGTTGAACCACCTGATTTACAGAAACATGAGAGGGTAGGAGTGGCTTCAAGCGTTGTTTTACCATATCCGGTGGCTCAGAAGACAAAATCATGCTTTGCTGCATACTTGTCAGCTCAAGAAACTGGGTCAACATGTCACCATCAAGCATCTTGGGTACTCCAATCTAATATAAAATAGATGTAAGCAAACTACATATTCTTTTTGGGAAATAGTTTCTTTTTTTTTTTGGAAAAAAAAGACACTTCCTTAGGAAGCTAGTAAAAGAGTATTTCCTCCAAATAAGCTATAAATCAAACATGCAATAAAGGAAAAAGAGAATGAATCGAGTATACAAATGGCAAAATCTATTCCATGTAATGATTGACTCAGCAATCATGTGAATGCAATTCGTTTATTTTTAAAAAGAGGAAAAATGAAATGAAAAGGAATCATCATACGATAATAAACTGAAATCCTTACCCGACTTTCACGACAACGAAACTCACTGTGATCATTTCCAAGAACAGGAGCTGTCAAATGATGGACAACAAGTCTTGCTTGCACTGCCTCTAAGAGCTCATATTCTTCCCTGCACAAAGGATAAATGATGTTTCTCAGACATGTCAAAACTCAAACTGAAAAGTGCTAGTGTATCACCCAGCCCAAAACTCATCAATCCACTCAAAGTTAATGATCCTGTTTCAATACACAACATCTAAAAGTTTCAACAGTGCTGAAATTATGGGATTTTAGGTACTCAAAGAAAGCATAGAGAGAAGACTCTGCATAACATTCTATTATAAAATGAAATGTATCACAGATTCACGGTGTCTTGATTTGATGTGTGAACCTAGAGCACTAAACCTTATTTATAATATTGTAATCCTAACTATTTAGGGGAATGAATCATGAGATAAGAAAATTTGGTAAGCAATCCTAAGAGATAATGGGAAATATGAAAACCAATCCTCAAGGATAACCTAAGATACAATTCAAAATATCCTAACAAGCAGAACACTACTACAAATATGGGTGGCTGAAATAAGTTTGTTAGCACTCACAATCCCGAAACAAAGCAACAAATCCGGAAAAGGCACAGTACCAACACAAATGAGCATTCCACAATCCCTCATTGGTGTGGGAATAAATATTAACTGCTATGCTACTATATTATCTTTTATTGATATATTTAGTTGAACTGAATCCTCAATGGGCAATTCTATTCTCAGCAGATAACAAGAGCAACTAAGCAAGTGAAGATTTAGATGGAACTTATAATGTTTCTACTCACTGTTTCATGTAGTTTTCAAGATTAAATCAGTAAAATGCTATTAAAAAAAACTATACTGCAACACATAGCCAACCATTTCATCAAGACAACAAAATATCTGAATAACGCATGAAGGGTCATCCACATTCCAACCCACTTAAATTGGACTGCAGTTGCAACAGAGACTGCATCAGAAATTAAGGTGAAACTGTATGCATGTAGTTACTTCTCTATTGCAGCTCTGATATATCAGTGTCTATGAGATGAAAATCACAAATAAAATATCAATCGAATAGAAGATTGCAGATGCAAGGCTTGGAACCTTGGATCTATTCCTTCAATTTTTCCACTTAGTTTTTTCCTATATCGCTCAATCCCTCTTCCCTTATATTTTTCTGTGCCTCTAATTGCTTTCCCACTTCTCACTCTCAAATCCCTTGCCACATAGGCAGGAAGTTATTACTACATTACATGCAAGTCATGCCCATCCAGGGTTATCCCGAGGAAGAATAACTCAATTGAAGATAAGAAAAAATTCTGGTACAATACCAAAAACTAGCAACTTCCCAGAAATACAGCTTTAGAATTGGGCATGATCAGCAAAAAACTTCTAACAGTACCATAATCTGTCTTAATCTGCATTATCTTAACATCACAACTTGTGAGAAAAGTTCTCGTTTTCCATCAAAAGTAATAAATGATTTTCTTTATAATAAAACTCATCCAATTTTTTAAATGGACCCTAAAAGTCTTTCAAGCACTCAATTGGCCAAGCTTGACTGTATAAATATCTCTCAACTTCATACATGAGAAAAAGTTCCAGGCAATGGCCAAACTGCATTCAACAATTATTGACCTTGGTATCTATTGAGAATTACTACCAAAATAGATTGGTACCTTGATAACGGGATGAAGGTCATTATGCTTCCTAACAGGGTACTGGCAATAATAGTATTTTGTAATGAATCAACATTGGTCTTGGGGCCATTGCCACCTTGCAAAACATCATCAGCTGGAAGTCTGTATGAATATGAGCCCTGCAATAAAACAAAAAACATAAATTACTTCCAAATTACATGTGGCAAGAGTGAAGAAGTTAATCCAGAGTAAAGAAAGATATCATGCCAAAACACATTTGAATAATAATGGGAGAGCTTGTGAAACATGGTGGAGCACTTCTGTTTTTGCCAGTATAATTCTTTACACCATTCATAAAACATATATCAACCATAAAGTGTGAGGTATTGCACCAGGACACATTTACCAACTCATTGTCAACATTACATCGAACAATCTTCAAAAAGTTTAACTTTTTTATTATATATTTATAAACAAAAGGGTGCCTTAATGTTTTGTCAGCAATAAATTTAGGATTCCAGACCAAGTTTCTGTTTCCATTGCTTCAAAGCATCATATCCATTGCTGCATAGAATTGCATAGAAAAGCCAGAGAACATTCACATTTGGAGCATAAATCACATAAAAAAGTTCATTTGACACTTATGAGCCACGTATGAGAACTTCTTCTAGCACAACTCAATTGCAAAGAACTTTATTGTTATTGAACATTTTAGTGAATAATGAGTTGAATATTATGTTATATAAAAAATATCTATTGCAGAGTAATTCACATCATTTCGGTGATTGATTACAGCAATTGTAACGGCATATGGTAACCTCTGCTCCATACAAATTAAATATCTATAAAAGCTTGAGATCTAAAACATAGTAATAATCATTCTTCCAGGAGGTTTAAAGGATGTACCTTCTGGATGCTCATGGCTATCTCACCCATGAAATAAGTGCAGCTTAGCATCAAGTTGCATGCTGGATTTGCATTGTCTGATGCAAGTGAGCAATAACAAAAATATGCTTAGAAACTTGTCTTCAGGAGGATATAAAAAAGGAACATATAGTTTTAAGCTTGTCAATAGCATGAAAATTAGGATTCTTTCAAAATCTTAAACAGCATTGTCATTGCAATATGAAACACATACACTACTAACATGTCGCATCCTATTAAACACAAAGTCATATACACCTTTAAGCATTCTAAAAATAACACAATCCACTCGCATTATGAAAGGTGGGCGGCACTTATGCTGTGAAAAAAAAAAGCTAGTTACCATACACAAACTACAAGGTTTTACATATACTTTTAAATGAAATTGTATTTATTCCACCATTGATTGGAAGACTACTCTACATAATGAGCAGGCAAAATATTATAACAGAAATTAACATGATGTTCTTCTACTGAGTTCAAATCTATCAAGAAGAAGCAACAGGACATAACAAAACATAATAGTTCATATGTCGAAAACTGAGGTCCCAGATAAAATAAATTTGAAGGACAAACAGTGGCACCCAAATTAGAAACTGATAAATAAGTAATCAAATTCCACAAATAAAGGCTTAGTTCAAGCATACCTTCCAAATGATCTGAACATAAAACAGCAATGCTTCCTTTACGATCTGAAACAACAGCTGTATCAGCATCCATGAGAATGCAATCAGCAACTACCCTTTGTGATGGGTCACCACAAAGTAGCTCCAATTTTTTTGATTCCTAGCAAAGAAGGTACAAATGAAACAATTTAAGCACTAGTTTTTCTTAATGAAGATTGAAGAAACATCATAAACACTTGAGAGATGAGATACTGAATAGCTTGAGTGAGGTGATTTCACTCTCAGCTCACCTTCATATATTAAAATATATCAAAGAGTCAAAGATAGTTTCTGAAGGTTCAAATCTGAACCTCTGAAAAGACATTACAGCAGAGAAAAGACAAGATGAAAAAGATTATACTACTGATAAAAGTAATAGAAAACAAATACGTTTAGCATAAACAATAACAAAATAGCAATACAAAAGGACTATGGTCTTGATCTATGAAGCATATACAATTACACATACCAGATAAATTTTTGTATAAACAGAAATTTTATTAAGATGGAAGAGAAAGATACAAATGAAAGAAGATAAGAAATCCTCAAAACTAAAGAAATCAAGACCAAGAATTACGGGACGGGGGATTTTGCACCTCAATCAAAAGATAACTTTAATACAAAAGGAAATGACAAGAGGGATACAAGGGAAAGAAAACAGAGGATAACTTCATTAAATTAGCCACAATAATTAAAGCACAAAACATCCTATTTTCCTTCAATTTTTAGTTTGAAAAAGATACAATACACAGCCATCACCACTCACCTCAAGATAAGAATATAGAACGATACCATCACGACAATCACCAACTGCAATTCTAGTAAAATGTGCAGTCAAAGATGTTATCACGTGACGTGTTCTTGCCATGGCATGCCTTCTCACTCTTTGGGGATTGTCATTAGGGAAACCACAAACATAGAACTGAATAGCAAGAAAATAACATAATGAGATGACTATGTAAACCAAATGTAGATAATAGATACAAAGCCTTATGATTTGGAAAGAGAGAATTCGAGAAAGGATGGGACACTGACCAAGTGACAGAATGAATGGCAAAAGGGCAAGAATCAACTTACAGCATTTCCAGCAGATGCCAAGAAGTAACGATCAAGATAAGGACAGATTGCAAGCACCATTCCCTGCCATCTAGTTGCATAAGCCAATCGGAACTGCCATACTTCATTTTCATCAAGTTTGATGCCATCAGAACTAATATCATCAGGACTGCTTCCAAGGCTACTGCTCGATAACTGTTCGGGAGCATATGTAACAATATCATGAAATGGTGAAGTTTTTTGAGAAGATGACCCTGCCTTTGTACAGAATGTCATTGAACCACTATCTGAATTTTGCACATGATCAATACAGATGACAAGAAGACGACCCTTGCAACTGCCAAAGAAGCAACCTATTAGAATACGGTAATCAATGTGAAGTGCATAAACTTCCAGGAAAACAGTATGAACATATTAACTTGTTTCACCATCATACATGTAATACAGGATAATCAAAGTAAACATAAAGATGTAAAACAGATATTATTTGCTGATGTAAGAGCAGTAAGGCAATGTGCTGGAGCTGGTGGTTACTAATACTGGTTATTACATAAAGCTTAATTTATCAATTATACCAGGTATCTTTATTCCTAAGCACACAGATTGCAATAATTCATGTGTGCGACTCAACTTTCACTGAAGCATGAGACCTACTCTTCTTTTGGTGAGTTGAGGTGTGTACACTCTTGAGCAGGAACTTGCAAGAAGCTTACCAGCAGCTTAGCTCATTTTAAGTCATAGAAGCCATATAAAATTCAGGAAAGATTTGTAGATGGAAATTTGTCAACTTAATAAAAAAGGAAAGAAATTTCTATCAATTAGCTTGTGAATTGTGACACAAGGAAAGCTAAATGACATACCTCTCAGCTTCACCACTGGGCATTGTGGCTGGACCTGAAGACAAACTAGTTCCAACAACAAGCACCTGCTCACTTCCAACCCTTACTAATTCCATGGATTTTCCTGTTTCTCCAAGATCAAATCTAAAAGACGACAGTACTGACCCACTTAGGGGATCCACACAACATATGTCAGACAAACATTCACCACAATTCAGGTCAGTCCTCATCACAAGCAACATCTTGCTTTCATCATGATACAGGACCTTCCGTGGAGTGCCCTCTAAATGAAACTTCTGCATATTAAGTCTCTTGCTGTGGACCATCTCCACCTAAAGCAGTAAGTGACAAATACAATATAAGTCAAGACAGCAACAGAGACAAGAAGAAGCACACACAACATGAAACCAGGAATGAAAAAAGTTGAATTATTGTTGAGGAAAGATGTCAAAACAGGGGAGAGAAATCAGTTCAATGACCAAAAATCTATATGTTTTCCGTGTTGTATCTAGTATGTAATCTAAATCATATAAATAAACAGAAGTTATCGGTTGCAGACTGAAAATCAATTATTAATATTCAGAAGACTAGATCTTTAAAATGAATAGGCAATTCTCTGATTTATAGGAATTCAAATGCAGGAAACTGTAGAAAAGATAACCAAGAAATAATGACATAATGGTTTCTCCAGACACTACGGAAATCCACCACCCAAAACTTCACTCCAAAAGTTTACATAGAATAATGTCATTTACACAACAATGAGAGAAAGAGAGAAATGAGAGAAGTATGGTATGAGATGGGTGAAATGATAGAGAGAGAGAGAGAGAGAAGTGTTTACAAGTTTTCGTATGAATAACATAACTTTTACACAATGATTACCTCCCCTCAGCCCCCACCCCTTCCTCATATCCTCCCTCTTTTGCAAATATCTCCCACGACCATTCCTTCAAAACTATCCTGTTGTCAGCTGTACATCTGCATAACTAATCCCCTATTTGTATTTCCCAACCATTCATTCATAATTCTGTTACTACTTACTACTGCCCCAAAATTAGTGTGTAAGGTTCATCCTTTTCCATTACAGACCTCCTTCTCCTGTATACATGTATTGGAGGTGAGTCCCAAGGACCAAGGGTGTAACATTATCCTCCCCACTCCAAAAAAAATAGGAACAATGACAACTAGTAGACACCATAAAGAAAGGGAACCAGCAAAAATTATGTACGAAGTGAAATGAGACCTTCTAACAAAGCTACATTATATCCAGCACCACACAAGTTGAACAATTGATAGTAATCACAACTCATAATATATCACAGGATTTTTCGGTGCATTTAACTCTACCATCTATAAGCATCTTCAGTGCACTATAAGTTACAAAAGAAAGTGCAACCAAATAAATAAAGGAATAAAGAAATGTGGCAGCAGGCAATGCTGTAGTATGATTTTGGTCACTCACCAGATGTAAACTGTTCTCTGCAACAAATAATATTCCTTTTGGACACTCAACAGAGCAAACAGGAGTCACATGTGTGGATGGTTGAAATGAGATAGAAGTATAGGAAATGCTGTGTCTTGCAGTATGCAACAACCAAGGCCTATCACTAAGAGCAATTATATCGGCATCAAGTGTGTCACCCAGGGGCACCAAGAAAACTGGAGTAATGCCGATGCGACGAATGGCAATCAATTGAAGTGTGGAAGGAAGGTCATTTCTCTTGTCAAAAGCATTAGTCACGGAATTTAACAAATTTATAGAAGATAAAGCAGTGTCCACCATATTTATTGGTGATGTAGGAGATGGTTCCACTGGCCACTCAAAGCGAAGGAGCATTCCATTCCTCAATCCAGCAAGAACATAATACTTATCAACAAATACAAGCCGTACATCTTGAGGTACACAACCACTTATAGCAGTCCCTATTGTGTTCGTTAATGAAATTGTCCCACAAGCAACTACTTTAATTCCTCCATCTGCTGCAAAAAAACAAATTTCCACAGAAGGTCTATGTGTGCCAATAACGAAGGTTTTACTGATGTCCACTCCACTTTGAAAAGAAGAGATGCTACTATCATTTGCTGAAATGGAAGATTTTGATTGTTTTTGCTCTATTTCTTGTCCAGGGATGGAAATGCATGATAATTCATTCTGCAGTATCAAATGTTGCATTTCATAAATTTCATATTGATAAGTTGATAGCAATCTAACCCCAAGGATAAACAGAAAGCATGGGTTAGAGGTTGACACAACTATGAAATTATGTCCAACTGCCCCCAAACTGATACTCACATTGTCTGGAGACCAAGATGTGCAAATAGGAGAGGACAGAGGTATACCTTCAGAATGAGCAGCCTTAGTGGGCAAACAAAGCTTAACAGTAGATTGGTGGATCTGAACAAGTAAGCCATCAGTCACGAGGCCGCATGCCAAAGTACAAACATTAGGTTGGAAACCAACTGAATCAGTCACATCAGTAAAACTTAAGCCAACTGACAATATTCTGGTTTCCTCAACAAATGATAGAACTAAAAAAGAATGATATGAATCAGTAACTTTCATTCGGACAGTCCAAGTACCAGTTACCCCTTGATATATAGAAGGGGTCCTGTGTAGCTTTTCTACATTAATACCATTTCGAATAATCCTTAAAGACCCCTCTGGTGCCACACCACAGCAAGCAAACATTTGATCATGCTTCTCATCATGGTAATCCACAACTGCCATATCCAAGATTGGTGTAATGTTTTGAATAGGGTTTGTATAGCATAACCTTCCATCTTCCAATTTCAAGACCACACCATCCCCCATTTCCACAAGGGCAGCTAGATATCCACCTTCAACCCACAAAAGTGCTTTACAAGGTAGACCTTTATAGAGACACTCAGACAGATTAACTTTAGGGCCTTCAGAATCAAAAGAAACTTCAATCATAAAAAATTCCCCAGTATCAACGCAGAAGATCATTCTAGGATCTTTATTATTTTCTGGCTCCCAACTCCACGAGCATACATATTTGTAACCTGAATTAGTACCACCATTGTCACTGTCTATGCACATAGGATCATAATCACTCAGCTCCAACAAAGCACAGGCAGCAACACTAAAGCGTTCATCATCAACATCATGTAATTTACAAGAGTCTTCCACATAAATCTGCTCTTCCATAGCATTGGGTAAAAAGTTTAAGTTAGTCTTACAAACACAGGATGGGTTGCGACAGTCTCTAAGATCCATTAAGAGAACATCGCCAGTCCTGAATAGAAATGCAAGTCCCCCAGAGTTTGGAACTTCAACAATGTCATGTGCTAGAGGCCCAGCCTCAATATACTGAGAAATAACAAAGATTTTACGAGCTTTAACACTCCATTCCAATAACAGCAATTCATTATGAAGTGTTCCCCTCCTGTAGGGCGAAAAAGTGCATGGTTTCAGTGGGTATGCATCTTCACAAATAAAAACAGCAGAAACAAAAGCTAACTTCCATTATAGAGCTGTTTTAAAACTTAGAATAAACTCCCGATAGTCGGAAACAAATGTATCACTATACCTATTTATAATAACAGCTAGTACAGGATTGTGTTCCTTGCTTGGTTGTCTGGAATCTTGTGAAATGAAGCAGATGCTCCAAATAGTACCACGTATACTGGTTCTCGGGATGCTTCTGGAAGTACTGGCAGCCCCTTCACTATCAGAAGGATATACAATTCTCTGGCATTAAGCAAAAAATATCATATAAGCGTATTTCTTCACACAAACGAATCAATTTACCAAAGTGAACAAATTAGGAAATACAAATGTGAGAATAATGTATATCACAAGTCAGGACATTATGAAAAGAAAAAGAAATGAAAGGTTAATAAAGGAAACCAATACATTAGATCATTCCAAACTCCAATCTCTTCGAAGATCCACAAAAAATCATAAGATGAAACATCATAAAGATGGCCAACAAAAATCTTGCCCCATAGGCATATCTAGTTGGCTACAATATGTAGCCTATACCACGAGAAAAAAGTCCTCTACCATATTCATATATATATTTTGCAACACATGCAACTTTACTAAAATGCAGGATGGGGTAGTAATTTTGGACCTCATCAATAATATCACCACTGGACATTGACATAGAAAACAAAGCCAGCCGATCTTCATATGCACTAGCAGCAATAAAACAACCACTGCAGAAAGAGAACCAAAAGAGTTAGTAATATTCACAAGAAAAGCTTTATGCTTTTTCTGTTTGTCAAATTTAACATTGCTAATACAAAACCATTTTCGCCATCAGCCAACAGCTTAAACTATTAGAAGAGTTCAATCCTTGCTGCCTCCAAACTTCTAAATAAATATTGAATTCCAACACAAGGTTGGCCTAAGCATTGTCCATGCTTCAAGCTGAGAGGACCCTTGCATGAAGGGTCATGCTAGATATAAAATCATTCATATTCACCTAACAGCTTAAACTTGAGAATTGGACATGAACAAATATAATCCAGAAATGTAATTGTGTAAATAAGAACATATCTTAGCCCAAATATTATAAAAGTAGATCTCACAATCCACTTCTTTAACTTATGGTTCCAAGAAGGCCTAATTTGACTTGGGAACAGCTCAAGGGTGAATTGCTTGAGAGATATGGATGGGTGGCTGGATGCAACATTTTCGAGTAACTTATGACTCTTTGAAAAGTATTGAGTGTATATGGGTACGGAAAGAAGAACAAAAAGTTAACACAATGTGGGGGGCAATTCTCATATCACCTAGAAATATGGCTTTTTAGTGTATATAAGTGGGGGGCAATCCTCACCTTACAAGCCGCCGATTTTGTAAGGTTGGGCACATTGACGTAATTGGTTTCTTAAAAGAAACTAATTACATCTTTGGGGTTGGTGGAAAACTTACTACAGCCAGAGGTGCACTTCAACAAAGACGCCTCCAAAACACTTAAAAGAGAAGGCGCAAAAGATAGTGGCGCCTAGGCTTCGAAAGGCGCCAAGATGCTCGACGCCTACAACACGTGGCGAAAAAGAGGTGGAGGCACCTAGACTTGTGGTGCCTCCCAACTGACTCCCCTCTTTTTTCACTACTATTTATTTATCCCATTTGCTATAAAACATTGGCACAATGTTTCATCAAATGTCAGGGTGAATAATGCAACGTTGAAACAGGAGCCATCAATGATGCTAAGGCCATCGAAACTAGTGCCAGGATTACTTCTTTAAGAGAAGCTCGGAGGGATTTTAGCAATATTTTGCTATGCTTCCATTTGCTAACAATTGATTAAGATGAATATCTTTTTATTTTCTCAATTCAAATAAAATTATTTACTTTTTATATAAAACAAATATTAAATGGAAAAGGGTAAAAGCCATCAAAATTATTTAACATGAATATCTTTTTATTTTCTCAATTCAAATAAAACTATTTACTTCTTTTATAAAACAAATATTAAATGGAAATGGGTAAAAGCCATCAAAATTATTTACTTTTATGCTGCTATTTTATTTTTCTATCAATCTTAATTTATATTTTATAAAATTTATTAAATGGAAATAAATAATTTAGTTAATATTTTAGAAAAATATTCAGCTACCGTATAAAGCAAATAGAAAAATTAATAACATTTGTATACAGAAAGTTTAGAATAGGTGAGGGCGCCACAGGTGAGGGCGCCTCCCATTCTACTAGACCACGTGTCTAAAACCCCTTTGCCCGTGCAGAGTGGAACGCGCCATAAAGGTAGGCGCCTCCGAACAAGCTCAAGCCTCCTATTTAGTCCACGTGTCATTTATCTGTAAGAGGCACTATTTGTGTAGCGCCTGCGCTTTTTGGAGGCGCCTTTTGGGCCAGCCTTTTGGGCCAGCGCCTTTGTTCAAACAGCACCAAATTGGTATATAGTTTGTAAGTGGACCCATTTCCATAAAATCTTAACAAAATGGGTCTAGTTAGGTGAAATTGTCGTAAGGTTGAGTTAGGTCTTTAACCCACATTTCTAAGAATATTGAATTTCTTTGATAGTGCACATGAGAGAAGGACTTAAACCAGCTTTGTATGAGCGCATACCCAGCTTCATGACACATGCACGTGCAAAAGCAAACTTCGCGATATGCGCATGCAGCAGCCAACTTTGTTATATGTTCATGGCCAGGCAACAATAAACCGGTCCGAGTAGCACAGTTTGAGAGACCAGTTTCGGCCGGTTTTCAACCGGGTTGGTGACATCAGCACAGGTCAATAGCATGACTGGTTTGATTTAACCGATCAGCGGTCTAGCTCCCAGTCAGAGGCCAGTTCGATCCAGGTTTAATAACACTGGATTAACAGCCTAGGTGATGCACTTTCCTGATAACCAATACTTTGGGTATTTCATTCATGGATTAAAGGAGGATCTGCAGCAGAGTGCATAGCATGAGCAGGTTGGTTCTCTATCATGTTCACAGAAGATGAATCTTGCAAGAACACTCAAAGTGGGTTAGCAAGGTCGGCATCGATGACACAACCACCAGGAAGAAGGGAAATTTCCAGGTTGGGTTCTGCTGCCAGAAATGGGCCATTTAACTTGGTTGGCCCAAACATTTCAAAAGTATTTGAATGTGATTATAAGAGTAGATTTTGAAATTTGGAGATCCTATCAGCCATATTACCTTGTTCATTATCAACCAAGGTAGCACTCACAGTCACAATTGACCAGTAGACCAATTGTGGAGACTTACCAATTATTGTGAAGCAACTAATATATGCTAACAGAATGGGACCCAAACACAAAACTGAGAAATAACAAGAAAGACAAACTAGATACTTTCCAAGAAGAACACATCACCTGGAATCAATGGCTAACTTTCTTCCTGGAAGATTGATTATGTTTCCGGGATTAGATAGTTGAATATGTGTCACCGGAACAAACCTAAAAAGATGCATAAAGAATAAGGATAAAGCTTTGTACAAGTTAATTATCTTTCCATAAATGTCATTCCTGATTTGTGATGAACAGTTATCATGTTTTGACCACACACAGATGAACCAAAACTAAAAAAGACTCCCCATAATACCTAATACCAAAGAGAGGAGACAAAGACAAGGTGAACAAACCTATTCATTTCATTGCAAAATGTGAGCAACGACATCTTCCCAGAATCAGATGTAGCAACCAAAAGATCTTTACCCCACAGCTACAAAAAAAAAAAAAGACTAAATAAAACAAGACTAAATAAAACCCAACCTTCCCACAAAAAACAAAATCCAATCACAAGAACAAATTTCAATCAAATCAAAACAAGCAGTCAAGGTGATTTCCACTAGCAGTGAACAGAATAACACACCTGCGGGTCACGTGCACGGAACTTCTCATTCCAGGGCAAAATGGCAAGATCTTTGATGGTGCCAAAGACAGGCTGATCACACACAGATTGCAAATTCCCATCCTCATCAATAACCACCAATTCAATAGACGTTTCCTGAAATCAAAATAAACAATAAGCAACATAACACAACACCATATCCTAACCCTACTCAAACAAACAGCAAATGATAACAATAACATAAACATAACACAGCACAGCACAACACAGCATAGCTCAGCACAGAGTTCAGTAAAATCAAGCTAATTACACCAAAAACAAGACCTACATAAACCATGCAGCAAGCAGTAAAACACAAAAACAAGCTAACACATATTCAGTGAGGCAAATAGGTTAATCGATACCTTGCCGAAAACGACGTCGTTGGAGGAGGGAGAACGAACGTGAGCGTGAAGAACCTGAAGAACGACGTTACCTCTGAGAACGCATTTGGAGAGATAGTAACGAGAAGCGGAAGAAGACGAAGAATGACCTGACTTAGCAGAAGAGCATTCTTCTTCGGAAACCGCCATTCGCGATTACTCGTTGTTGTTTAGGTTTCACTTCAAACCGATTGATTGATTCTATTTCTTACCGTCGAAACGACACAAATTAAACTCAAAACGGAACACCGTTCATTGAAAGCCTCAAGTTTCAAGTTCAGTAGTAGATGATGAACAATAATCACAACACAAAAGGGGTTTCAATTCAGACACCAGTAAACTCAGTTTACAACCATTTTATGTTTTATCTTTCTAATCTAACTAATATATACATCACCATTTACACTCTCTCTTTTTTCTTTTCTTTTTTTTTTTTATTCTTCCAGGTGTAAAATTTGAATAATTTTCTTACATGCCTCAATATTTTTTATCTTTAACTAGTTAAACAATGATTGCTAGAGTAAAACCCAAAGCCCAAAACTCAATGGCTGGCCCACAAAAATAATGCTTGGACCAGTTGTGCTAATACATCACAAACCTAAACTAATATTGTGCATGTAATTAATTCATAAGATATTATTTGTGATTAACATTTGCAAGTCTAATATTAGGGACAGGTTAGATTGGAAGGGTGAAAATAAAATAAAATTATTTTTTTATTTTTTTTTATTTTTTATAAAGCCTGACCAAACCAAATCAATTAAAATTATACAATAATTTTTCTTTTTAAAATATTAAAATTTATTTTTAACAGAACTTATTATTTTATATTTGTTTCATGTCACTCCATCAAGAATAAATTATTGACAGGTAATAATATTTTTTTATCAAAGAAAAAAATTAAAAATAAATTATTATTATTATTATTATTATTATTATTATTATTATTATTATTATTATTATATAAAAGTTTGGGGTAATTACTCTTAGTAAGTATCGTAACTCCACCCATATATAATATAATCTTTTATTTGTTGAATTATATAAATTAATATTTTAATGTATATTTTTTTAGACTAGTATTTGAGTATATTAATATTTGAATATATTAATATTAGTATTATTCTATAAAATATTAATATGTTTATAGGATAGAAATTTATAAATTATTTCTATTCTATTATTATTTAGTATTTTGTAATACTATTAGTAATAATGTTAATAATGAGAAATATTTATCATAAATATTGTTAATATTTGAAATATTATTTATATTTAAATATTAGGAGCCGAACCGTAGACTTTTTCGGTAAAATAAATTAAATTAATTATCATCTAAATAATTTAAATTGTTTTAAAAATCTAACGTGCATTTTTTTTGCATTGAGTTTTTTTTTATTAACTTTGCATTTTGGTTAATTGTTAAAGTAGAACTATAAATTTTAATAATTGAAAAAATTATAAAATTTAAAAAATATATAAGACCACCGAACTCATATTCAACTCAGAGTGCTTTAAGATTAAACAGTTTCAAAACTCATTACTAGTATCATACAACTTTTAGTTTTGCAATTTAACCAGGTTTTGTTAGGTAGAAAAATTCTTATTTATTCTAATTATTTTTTTAAAGTGTTGATTTATTCTAATTAAGTTGGATGTTCACCAGCGTAATCGTTTAAGCCAATGAATGTAAGTGTATCCAGTTGTTTATTAGCTTCTTAGTATTTGAATATTTATAACTTTTTGAAGTATAAATTTAAAGCTAGAGTTTTTTTTTATGCTTTATTTAGTATTTAAGGAATGTACATGTATCTGAAGATTATTTTTTTTTTGGTTAGATTTTACTATTTAACTAATCTATTCATATTTCGTTACTTTTTTTAATCATATGATAGACATTTTGTTTTGTTTTTTTATTATTTTCTTACAATTTTAATTTTTTATTATATGACAAAGACATGATTTTATTTATTATATTGACTTATTTTAACAATAAAAAAAAGTTGTTATTTTATTTGTTATTATATGTATAAACCATTCCTTTTCTTTTTTTTTTGAAAAAGATTCACAACTTAAATAAGATGCAATCAAACTTAGAAAAATTCCATCATTTTTCATCATTAAAAATTTAACTTTCAAGTCATAAATCAATTTTATGAATGTAGAATTATGTTTTCATATCATTTATGTCATTTCATTTTCTACCATAGAACTACTTATTAAACAATAACTTAGCAAATATATTTTATTGTAGAAAAATAACAAATAAAAATTCAATGAAGTTATAAATAAATGCTTATAATTCATATTAAATTAACTTATAATTTTAACTAAATCATATTTGAGATAAAATTCTCACATCCCTTGCTACTCGAAACCATTGGTATGATCTCTGCTAAATTTCTAATTTTATAGAAACCAGAAAAATAGTAAAAGTAAAATTGTACGGTTAAAACGAAGAATCAACATTATATGGAAGAGAATGAGCTTGTAGCGTTTCGCCGCCTAAAAAATCGAATGTTTCTTCAAAATTAATGTATCCACAACCAGCCATGTTCAATTCTTTCAACCTAACAACTTAGATCTCAACACCCCATGTCGGTAAGTTCTCTTCTTTTCGCAAATTCTTCTGAAAATTCCAATTTTTTCGCATGCAACTTTCATGGGTAGTGCGATCATAGAGCCAACTCAATTGGATTACATTTCCAGAATCTAGGTTCTGTTGTAGACCTTGGCAAAAACTTAATTTCATTTTTGACATTTAATTATATTGTTGTTGATGATGATGATGATATCTGGTATCATGATTTATGAGATATGTATTCAATATTGTGCATTAGATGCTGAAAAAGTGAAATATATTTTCTTTTCTAATAGTCACTCACTAGATTGTAAAACAATGAATTTGAAGAAATTTTAAAAGGGATTTCTAAGAGTATATATATAGTGATGATTTATCCTCAAAATTGTAATGTCTAGGTATCATCAAGCATGGACATGCCCACCATTGATGTGGACCTTGGGCCTGAGAAGATTGAAGATGAGAAACAAGGAGGTCCCTTGTTGCATTGTGATCTTTGTGATACAGAAGTAGTTCACAAGTTAGCTCAAATGTTCCTTCCAGGTCTAGGTAGTGCTTGTGTTGATAGCACATCAGGAGGTCTCTTTAAGACTCCTGGTGCAGTGGCTGTTGATTTGAGAAAGGAAATGATAGAGTATCTTACCCAAAGAAGTGAATCGTTTATTGCCGAATCTGTTATCTTGGAAGGTGGTCCGGATGGTGAAGTATCTGACCATCCTTTTGATATCATTTCTAATTTTGTTGATGATTTTGTGAATTTGAAGAGGAACCTCTTGAGCCGGGTTTCGGGATGGATACTGAGTGATATGAGGGAAGACAACATAGATGATTTTGTTCAAGAGATGGAAATAAATGGGTTTTGGACACTTGAGAGAAGAGAAGCAATTGCAGAAACTTTGCTCAAGAATGTTGACTTTGAGAACAAGTATCACTGTAATATGAGTTTTAATTCTGCAGAAGAACTTGCCAATCATATTCAGAACTGCAACTTTAGATCTATGATTTGTGAAAATGAGGGATGCAATTCCAGATTTTGTGCATCTCATTTGGAGAAGCATGATTCAACTTGTCCTTTCAAGATAATTCAATGTGAACAGAAGTGTTCTGATTACATTATGAGACGTGAGATGGACAGGCATTGTATAACTGTCTGTCCAATGAAGCTTGTAAACTGTCCATTTTATTCTGTGGGTTGTCGGTCGGCTGTTGCACAATGTTTGATTGAAAAACATCGTTTAGATGATGTTGATGCTCACTTGTGGCACTTGCTTAAAGGCATCCACAAGCAAGCATTTGGGGATGATCTTAAAAGACGAGCGGAGCAAATTATACAGGTCAGCTCGTGTAAACTATGAACACTGTTTTTCATATAGCTAAAAGAGCCTAAAACCTTTCCTTACTGGAATTAGGTATTTCTTTTGTTCATAATTTAAAATTTTAAAGTGTAAACACAACTTTTTGTTTGAGGAAATTTTCAACTCTGAATCCGTAACATTCAAAAATATTTTTTTTAACTATTGAGGTAGCCCCATTGCTAGATGTAGAAGGAAACCCAGAAAAAAACTATAGGTTAAACCATTGAGAAGGATTTAGTGACCAATGATTTATATATTGCTAGAACTCATTTAATTGTTTTTCCTATTTTAATATGTCTACTAAACTCTAGTACATCAATTGCCGCAAGGGCATTACTCTTGGAGAGAAGGCGTAATGCTCAGAAAGGTTATTTGGCTAACTTTGAGTTTATAACAATTAAACATGTATGAGGTCATTTGCTACCCTCACCTTTCCTTTCATATACATAATAAAGATGACAGAATCTTATGGCCTCCTCTGTAAATTTTGTTGTTTTTTAAGATATTATCCTAACCAAGAGCTTAAGGCAATGAAACTGGTTTATTACTGGAGTTCTATGGCTTAGTTTATGTCTTTAAATCATCCCTTAATGGAGACATGAAATTGTAGAATTTTATAATCAGCTACCATTTACTTTGTGTTATTATCTGTTATAATAAGTATTCAATTTATTTTTTTTGCTTTGTGTGTTAGGCATCATCAAGAAGCCGTTTAGCTGAG
Source organism: Hylodesmum podocarpum (assembly GCA_026586105.1). Classification (NCBI taxonomy): domain Eukaryota; kingdom Viridiplantae; phylum Streptophyta; class Magnoliopsida; order Fabales; family Fabaceae; genus Hylodesmum; species Hylodesmum podocarpum. Next base: position 221,213 of record JALJEV010001298.1, on the reverse strand, counting down.
GCTCGGGATGTAAGATCTTTAAACTTCATTATCAAGGATATTGAAGCTAAGCTAGGACCTTTTGAAGTGAGTGTTGCGCAGAAAAATAGTGCAGAGACTGTTGCCAAGAATGGTGATAGTGAAGGTGGTGAAACTGATATGAACGCTAGTGAAAATAGCACGAAGTCTTCAGATACAGTTCATTCATCAGATAAAGCTGAAGACAGTGACCTGGTGAATAAGAATGATGCAGGGAATACTGCCAAGAATGAAGATACTGAACACAGTCATGTTGAAAAGAAAGACAGTGAAGAGAGGACACAGACTTCAAATATGGCAAATTTATCTGATACAACTGAAACTGGCCCCTTGAATGATGAGAACAAAGATGCTGCAGCTAGCGAATCAAAAATCAAGGGTGATGAAGAGAGCACTCAAACACAGAAGGGTGATGAAGAGAGCACTCAAACACAGAATGGTGATGAAGAGAGCACTCAAACACAGAAGGGTGATGAAGAGAGCCCTCAAACACAGAAGGGTGATGAAGAGAGCACTCAAACCCAGAAGCAAGAGTTATCAAATGAAGAAGTTAGTGCTACAAATGAGGGCAGTGCAGAGAATAGCATCAAAGGCAAATATAATGAAGACAGTAAATTCGAAGATAAGGATGACGAACAAGGCATACAGAAATCGAAAATGGAAATTAAGGATGATGCAGAGAATAAAGTTAAGGGCAGAGAAATTGAAGATGATAACTTAAAAAACAACACGCATTCTGCAGAAGTGTAATATATATCCGATAAAGCTGCATAGTAAGGGATGTGGACGGTATTATAGAAATATCACTGAAAAGGCTAATTTAGTGAAGACTTTTTTATTCAGACTTCCAATAGAGCTCTCACCCGAGTCTCTCGTTACATGCAGAAAAGGATTTCAATTTTGCAGTAGCTCTTGTTTTTGTTTAAGCTTTATTGTCATTCACTGATAGCACTTATTTTCTCCTTTTTCAAGGTTACTTACCCGTTTCTTGTGCAGCTTTTCTTTCACTTCTATGATGCTCTTTGTGACATTGGATCTTTTCATATTTGAGTTACTTTTACTAACAGCGTTATTATTCTCTCATTGATTAATGTTTCTCTGGTTGTTTCTTATATTTTACAACTACAGCTTTATATCCCTATTATGTTAATCTGTTCGGGTTTTTATTCTTATAATATACCACATATATATCATTGTGTGTTTAGATGGTATAGATAATAATAATAAAAAGTATGCAGTATTTAACAATTCTAAAGAAATCAAAATGTCAATTGTTTCAATTAAAATTTCCTAATTTTTAAATTTGTTGCTTGAATAAAATAATGAAATACCTTCGTATTCAAAATTGTGTTAAAATCAAGTACTAAACAAGAAAATATAATTACTAAAACAGAAATTAAAATATAAATATTAGTACTGAAAAGGAGATTCTCTTTTTTTACTTCAGATATTAAAAAAAATTGAAAACTCAAAATACCACTTTTAAACTACAGAAATTAAAAATACTAAATTTAAACTACTAAGACTAAAATATAAAATTTGTGAAATTATAAGAATCAAATGGAATTAAACCTTTTCTTTTCAGATAAAATTAAATTTTCTTCATTTATGAAATCTTCTATTTGGATAAAATAATTATTTTTCTTTATTTATAAATTCTACTGTATTAAGTAATTAATCCTTTTCATAATTATTTTATCTTGATTATAATTTTTCTTCTCCGATTATATTTTAAAAATATAATTTAACAATGTCTATTCTTAAAAAAAAACAAAATAGTAAACCTCTAATCAGAGTATAACAACATATTTCTTTCAATATCAATCAATAATACCCCTTTTCTTAACTTATACAGTCACGTCGCAAAAATTAGGTATTAATTGGAAATTTTAAGTATACCAGAGATGAAAATATAATATCCCTACACAAATGAAATTTCAAAAATAAATAGTACAGTTACAAGTTTGTATTATAAAACTGAACAACCTAAAAACTTAGAAATTGCTTTTAAGCACGGCAGAAGCTCCAACTCCTGCAGAACCGTGGGTCTTCCCGCATCAATCTTGAAAAAGAGAAACAAATAAACTAATCAAATACAGAACAGAAAAGACATGCAAAAAAACAAATTGGATTGTTTGATTACTGAAATTTCATATTAAGAGCGAAGCCTCCGACCAAAAGTCTATTGATTCGATATGTGAGGTACAAATGCAATTTGTATACTAGATTACTGTTTAAAGGATAATATACATGACTGCTGAATGCAGAAATGTATACAGGGACCTAATTCTTGCCAAGAATTAATTAGCATTTCAACCTTCTAATCCTCTTTAAAGAAGATGGTTTTAGAAAAGCTATTTAATAAAATCCTACACAAGGTCTTCAACAGCCAGTCCTCAATTGTCAGATAAGTATAGAAAAATGTCAAAAAACCTTAACCACCTTGCATATAGTAATAGATGATTCTCTGCAACACAATACAGCCTGTGCAGTAGGTACTAAATTTTATAAAGGTCATGCTATGTCAGCATACTTACAGGCAAAACAATTGAAAACATTAGAGAAGTAGAGAACTAAAATTTGCTTAAAAGATAGTAATGATTGTCGAATATTCGTTACTAAATTTGCAAGGAGGGGTGGTTAGAGTTTTACAGTGGAGATTTTTAATCAACTTGGTGAGTAAAAGTTGCAAATGTTTTGCACCCATGACAATTTTGATTGCAATCTCTGCGAATAAGTTACAGGAGCATGCATTCAAGCAGGACCTTCTGCTTTCAATATGCATAATTTGGGTAATTTTTGTGTGTTACCAAAACTACTTGCCATGTTATTATTTTGCACAAAGTTAACATTAAATCTCTTATTACTTGAATGGTAACAACCAAAGCAGTTGATCATCAGAACCAAATAAAAAAGAATGGTTAAAGGCCAAAACCAGCTGGTATCAAAAATCTATAACTAGAACATCATGCATCTAACAGCACCAATCCATTTTTTCCTATGCACATCTTATAATAATGCTCTCATAAGCACAATTTGAAGAGGGGGTGACCGCAGATACAGTTCTACACATTCATCAATCAGCAGGATCAACAGTATCTATCAACAGAAGGACAAGTGAGAGTTCTTACCTTATCCTAATTGGCGTACAGACGATAATTTTAAACTTTAAGCACGGACACCCTTAAGGCTAACCATGCGGGTAGATAAATCACCCTGGGGACCCCTCAATGCTGAACCGCCGTGAGAAGTCCTCCCAGAGCCTCCATATGAACCAGCGGCAGCACCTGTTCCTCGTCCCCTTGAATAGCCACTTCCAGCCGCTTGGCCTAATGCCATTGGCCTTCCACCACCGCTACCATACCCTGCTCGCCCAATGCTTTGCCTTGGCTGAGAAAGGGATAGGTCTTGCCATCTACCACTTGAAGAGCCTGTTCCACTACCACCAGCAGCAGCAGCAGCATAGTCCTGGCCATCTCTCCGCCTTAGAGGCAGATCCAACCCACCACCACCTATCCTTGCCTCTGTTGCTCTTTCATTACTCTCTGCAAGGATAGATAATTTCTCTGTCAACTGGAATGCCAATGCCTGCAGCCTAGAGTGTTCAACATCTTGGAAAACAATGCACCCAGTTGGCTGGTCCCAGCTTGCATGAAGCTCCTCATTGATCATCATCCTACTGACAATGCTATGTGTCCGCGAAACAGAGAGGTCAAACATTTTGGTGAGCCGATCCAAGCTCAAGGATTCATAAGATGAAGAGAAGGCAAAGAGGTATGTCCTCAATGCCTCCTCCTGGATTTTGTCCTTCAGCATTTCAAGCACGGCGTCTCGATTTCTCACAAATTTCCATACATCAAGAGACACAATAATATCAAAAGCCTTCTGGAAGTCTCCCTTGATAAGAACCCTTGTGGCAGCCATCACATGATCTCTGACATTTTCCGGTGGACCAGTGAATGTTTGTTTCTCACTTACCTCAAGCAAGCGACGGAAAGTCTTACTAATGACCTTGCGTTTAGCATCATGAACATTGGCTGCCATGTTAGGAACTTCCAGCAGCATAGCAGATACAAGATGTACTGTCTCCAGGAGCTCAAGATTAATGTGCATATGATATGGCATCTGCCGTCTTCTTTCCAACCTTTCCTGAAAGAGAATTGAAGAATTAACTGCAATGTAAGTCATACAATTTTGAAACAAAGGCAAGAAAGAAAAAGGCTGTTATTAATGGACTAATGGAATGTTTTACCCAAAATGACTTATCACTGTCAGTCACAAGTTTTTCATTACACAATGGAAGTTTGAAAAAATTATACATGTTTAGCAAGACAGATCAAGTATAAAACGGAACACATTAACAATGACTGCCAGGAAAGAAATGAAATAGTTCTAATTGCATCTAAGGACTAGTATAATACATATGAGCAGGTGCTGGAAAAACCAACTATACCAAAAAACAAACAGGGAGAGGGGGCAGTACCTGTTCTGGAGTTTTCTCATGATAGCGACTTTGTGACACACCTTGAGCCAGCAACTCCTTCACCCTTCCACCAGAGTACAGTTCAGACAAACAGCCATGTGCTTCAGAAATCAGTCCAACCCGAAAAGCACATAAACCTAACTGCGACATAGCCCTGTTAAAGAGTATCTGTGTTGAAATGTCCATATGTTGAACACTATCTTGCAAATGACTCATAAGGAGCAGATCCCGGGCTATTGAGAACTCATCAACAAGTGCATGGTGGTATATATCACAGAGCATTGCTCGTGCTTTAGTTCTCTCATCCCCGTATTTGTATATCAATGATACCAATTCATCCATTACAGTCCTACTAAACTCAGGGAAGGTGGGCTTCCGGGCCACAAGCTCTGGGGTAGCAACAAATGCAGTAGGAATTCTTGATTCCTCAAATCCTTTTGAGTCCTCATTTGCCTCCCCTCCATTATCTCCATCCTCTGTCAGCTCAGTTAATTTTTTCATTGCATCATAAACCTCTTGTGGTTTGTAGTAAATGAGCTCAACCCTCCTCAAGGCCACCTTAGAAGCAGCTTTGAAATTTCCAACTCTTTCAAGATATTCTTGGACATTCTGAGCAAGAACAAAAAACAAGGGTTCATCCCTGAGTCTCTCAACATAGTCTCGTGTATGAGGATCTATGCACTGCAAGCTCTTGAAAAACTCAACATCAATCCTTTCTAAGAAGGCGACCAAGTTACCCCAAACCTGAATTGGTCCATTATAATCGATCCCTTTCTGGGTTTCATTCTCATCTGGTTCAACTGAGTCATCAACCACTATGTTTGGGTACTGCACCAGAATATCAAGAATGACCAGCATGTTCTGCACACATTTTTTCCACACATTGATGGGCATATGCCCATTGAGGCCTGGATTAACATCAAACTGAGCAGATACAACACTGAACAGAATTTCTAGCTTCTGTGCGGGAGTCTTAGCAACCTTTGTTAAGAAAGTAAGCTGCTCAACCTGTTCAAATCTCCCAGTTCCCTTTCTGCCCCTAGCAGCCACAATCTCTTTGAACTTCTTGTTAACAGTGTCCCATGTGATCTCACTAGGGTCTTTCATGAATTGTCTATCCAAAAGCCGGTCCTTCTTGCTAAGTTTTTGGTCCCAAGGACCATCACTGGCATCTGCCCTGTCATCATCATACTGAGAGGCTTCAGAATCAGATTTGGCCTCAGGCTTTCTAAGCTGTTCCGGCTCAATAATCTCATCATCACTTTCATACTCCTCATCACTCTCCTCCTCTTCCTTCTCCTCCTCACTCTCAGGATTCTCCCTGCACTTATTAATCAACTCCTCATACTGCTTATTATTCTTCTTCAGCTTCTGCTTCATGGAGTTCAAAGCCTTAGCATTGCTACTACTCATCTTCTTCTTAGCATCCTTATTAGCCAAAGCCTGAGCCAAGAAATCTTCCAACATCACAAGTGCCTTGATGTACAGATTCGGCACCTTATCTGACTCAGTGACACGCATAACCTTCTCAAGCTGCTTATTAATCTTGTCAAAACTCTCCTGCAAGCTCACCCAGTCATTAATCTTCATGGCATTCTTCATCTGGTCAACAGTGGATGCCATCTCCTCGAACCGCTTATCTTTCGCAGACCTCACAACGCGCTTTTGACCATCAGAATCATCACTGTCACTTGCATTGTCCTGCAAGTATCTGCTCGTAACCGCTTGATTAGCAGATTCACCGACGGTGGTTTCAACTTCCTCATCATAATCACTCTCCTCCTCCTCCGAATCACTTCCACCCTGAGATTCATACACAATATAATAATTATTATTATTAATCATAATAAAGCCAACACATGCTTTGATTTATAACACAATATCTTCAGCCTAATGGAGCAAATAATAATGATAACATAATTGAGAACAACGTGAAGACCTGAGTCCAGAATCTCGAAGCCATCTTGTGTCGAAAGTTGTGATTAGCGTCGATAATCTGCGAATGAACATAACAATGATAAATTGCAATTGTATCATGATTCCGTAACAGGAAAACAAACAATTAGATAAATTAACATTAAAATCAAAGTATTGAGCAGCAAAAATCATAGAATTAAAACGAACAAAGAAGCAGCAGCGTACCGATTTTGCAACTGGCGTATGCTCTGAAACTCGAAGATCAACAGCAGCGGCTAGGGCTTCAAATCGAACCAATTTTGGCTAGGGGTTAGGTTATATATTTTGGGCCAACGGCCCAAACCCCTCACATTATTAATAAAGACAAAAATAAAAATACGGGATAATATTAATATCTATTTGTGTATCAATATTTATCTATATATATTTATATTTTTGTGTTTGGACGCTGGTTGGAGTCATATTATTGGAAACTGCTTTGAACTCGAATTTTCTACGCAAATTATCATGTTTGAGTCTTGTGAAGGTAAGAACTAAGAATGTCGGCAGATATATGGAACTAAAAATAGTAAAAAAAAAAAATATATGTTTTTCTTTTTTTTATGAAAGTCAAGCAAAGCAATGATAAAGTTGGTAAATTTACATTAAAGTTATGATTACGACAAAAATAATCATTTTTTGTAAATTAATAAACAATAAAAAATATGTGGGAAAATTAAATTAATAATTAAAATAAAGATAAAAGATAGGTAAAGGTAATACTAATTAATTAATAATAGTTCAGAGAAGAAAAATAAGAACGATTCTCTTTTTATGATTCACTTTTCCTAATCTTGTATTTTAGATAGGATTTGAAATTAAAAAAATAAAATGAGAAGAAGAACGAGATATAGTATACGATTTATATAATTAAAAATAGAAAATAATATGTATTTATTATTTAGTTACAGGAAAATATTTATTATTGTTGTAGTTTCAAAATTAATTATTTAATATTATTTTTTCATAAATTTAAGAATAAAAATAATGATGGGTGATTAAATTAACAAATTAATGTGATAATAAGTTTAATAACTGACATAATAATAAATTTATTTTATTTTGAGGATTATTATGATATCTTCGAATTTAAGAGATTACATTGTTCAATTGTTCAATTTTTTTCTTTCAAAGTGGTGATTACTATCTTTTCTATAATTATCCAAGCATTTGCATAAATCAAAGAGCTACGTTGCAAAGCTTTATAGTTTATAGTTGGTACATTGAAGAAGGCACCTATAGAATGTGGTTAGTAAAATGTAAAGAAATTAATATTATAGTATTTACAATGGTTAATGGATAAAAAGAGGAGTAGGTCATTAATTAACTTGAACCTGAAACTCCTAATCTCATGCCCTTAGTTGTAGTGTTTGATTTTTATTTAGATGTGTAATTATTTATAGTAATTTGCGAGTTATGATACATTAACAAATGAAACATTTGTTATCAATCCTAAAATTTGTCAAATTCTTTAAATTTTAATTTCTCCTTAAATTTGAATAAATTAGATAACATTTACCTCATTTTAAAATTGTTTATTTAAGATACAATCACGTTTGGCTTAAATAATTTTTAAAGAAAAAAAAAATCTTATCAGATTTGGGCACAGGATCATTTAAATTAAATTTGGATATATTTCACCGAGTTTGAGTAAAATTTGGGAAACATCGAATTGAACGAGTACGTGAGTATTTAATTATCCTTCTGATTTGTTCTGATGTTGTGTTTAAGATTTTCTGATGTTCAAATTAATATAATTAAAAAAAAAATTGTAAGTGAATTGAAAGTGAAAATTTGAGTAATATTTTTATAGAAGGTGATATTTATAAATTATAAAGTAAGACGTCCAACATAATTCGGTGACAAAGTCAAGTAATCACTGTAACTCTATGAATGTCAATTATAGTTAAGAATAGACATGACAAACGTGATATCTTTATCTAATCTAATACATTCATATTCATTATTCTTATTCCATTCAATTCGATTGTGATTATGTGATTATTATTATTGATATTATTATTATTTCAATAAAATTGTAAACAAAGCATGACAGACGACATGATTTTAATTGCATACGTCGATTCAAAGTATTTTGTTGTTAATGGTTTGTTGTGGGAATATTAGTGTGCGTATACAGTATTGAAAAGGAAATATTAAAATATAGTTGATTGATCTCACAAATTTAATTTGTTTAGTTTATGCTTTTGCCCTTGTCTTTAAAAAAAATAATGTGAAAATTATCAAATGATAAATTATTAATTAATTTATACAAGTTGTTTTGAATATTAAACAAAATATTTTTTAAACATGTGTACTTCTTATTAAAAATGAGTGTTATAACATTCGTGACTATATAAGATAACTCAATAATAATATTAACAATGATGAGATGTAAAGGTGTTTGACATTTACAAATATTAGTACACGTATTTTCCTTAAATTGGACAAACATGATTTGATGGAGTTATTTGCCTTAAATTTTTCTTAAAATGAGAATAAATAATTGCTTTTATTGGCCAAATAAAAAAGCAAAAATATAACAGGAAAGTATAGATATAACACTAATCAATTTTAATGTTAAAAACTCAAATACACTTCATTGAAATAGATAAATTAATGGAACTCCTTTAAATCATATATTGAGAATGTCATCTCGTACTTGTAACAAAAATACCCAAATATATCGATCGTATATTGAGAATTTCTTCTCGCTAACAAACATACCTAAATAATCCGGTTATAACGAAAACAAATATTTATAATAGTGTTGCTTAATAACTTTATCACAAGTTTCATGCATAACATCACCTATAAGACATATTTTATTTATTTTGTTTTTTCTTCGGCGGTGATAAATCATTACGCATTGTTAATTTCCTTTCTTCTAATGTTTGTTTTAATAACTTCTACTTTGATAGTTAATTTGTTAACTTGACTTTTAAAAAAAAAAATACGATAAAAAAAGTTGTTTGAGTCGAGTTAGTCAGGTCAATAACAAAAGTCATCATTTTATCTCTTTTCTTCTTATAGTGAGATTCAATTCCACTCAAAACAAATTGGTAGTCAAATTAAGTTAAGTAATACTATTTTTGTTAAATGTGAATATTATATACAGTAAAATGAAGAAACACGTGAAATATCACACAAAACTCTAAAATACCAATATATATACAGTGTTGTTTTCATTTTCTTGAAAATGTAGAGTTATTTTGAAAAAAAAATAAAAAATAAGGTGCTTGGGAGTTGGTGCGCATAAAAAATCCAACACTTAGAAACCATGGTCAATGAAGTGAAGTGCCAAAAAAAAGTAGTTAATGTAACATTCAGCATGGTTAATGATTACAAGTACTAGTGGATACCGTAAGGGAAAAAGTTTCTGTTTTCTATATTCGGCGAAATACAATGCACCAGTTGAAAATAACAAGTGTAGTGAATGATCATTCATATTTCTTTTCATAAATGAATCTAATTCGTGATACATTAGTCTTGTTTCAACGTGGCATGATATAGATTAGTTTTAATTAAGTTTTTGTTGTAATAATTCAGTAATTTTTTTTACTGGACCTATGTAACATTATACATTTGGTTTAATGTTCGTTTTAATATTAGTTATGTATTTTAATATTTGATACTATTTCAAAATTTTTATAGCTAAGTATTTGATAACTTTATTTTTGTTGTAATAATTGGTTTAATTGAATTGTATTAATTTTTTTTATTAAAGCTTAGAAATAATGAAAATTTATGGTACGTATAGAAATGAACTTACTGACATATATTCGGTCTTTTTAAAATGTAATTAATAAATGTTTTTAATAATTTTTTGTCCAATTTCTTGAAAACAAAATTGTGTCAAAAGATGAATTTTCGTAAATAAAAGATGAAATTTAACAAGTCCAATAATCCAGTAAAAAAAGAAAGAGCATATAATAACCCTTAGCTAAAAAAAGTTAAGTTTTGATTTTATTATACATGTTTATCTATACATTTTTATAAACCTGTAATAATTATTTTTTAATTAACAATGAACTTCACTTTCCATGTAAAAAGTCAAATTTCAAATAAAATGATAATTTGTTTAATTAACATAAATAACAACGGTGAATAATCTGAACCTTAGCGATTAGTTTGAGGTTGGAGAGACAGTGACATGTGAACTCGCGTCCCAACAACAAAGTGAAGAAACGAGAAGTAGCCTCTACGATTTTCACGACTCAACTCAGTGACTCAGTGACTCGGTGCGGGTCGCAATTCACACACAAAAAAACTGAATCAGCATCAACTTCAATCAGAATTTGGTTATCCGAATTGAAAATCAAATCGCGAGTGTTAATCAGAGAAAACAGTGAGTCAAAGTTGCGAAGCTGAGTTAGTTGCATGCGAAGAGCAAGAAATATGAGACCAAACATCGTTTCTGAGGTAAACTCCGATCCATTCAACATAGCACACTTTACTCAACACTCATCGTAGTAACTCTACTGAAAATCTTCGTTTCCGTTTGAGATCTCGAACTGTATTATTTAATTTTGGTTATTTTTCACTCTTGGCTGCGTTCTGTATGGTTTGTGTGTGTCAAATGAAATGTAACAAATTGCGTTGATAGTTTGGTGTATTTCTGTTTGGGATTCGCTGATTCAATTAACTGTTGTAGCAGAATGGTTAGGTAGAGACTTAATTTTCATGATGATGATGATGATGCTGTTACTGTGATTAATTGTGGTTGATGGTTTGATTGACACAGGCAGGGTTACCTACTAGGATGAATCAATGGTGGGAAAGCATTCCATTTCTGACTTCTGCAATTGTGGTTGTCTGTGGAGTCATTTACTTGATTTGTCTTTTGGTTGGATATGATTCTTTCGCCGAGGTTTGCTTCTTGCCTTATGATGTTGTATCGCGGTTTCAAGGTATATTTGTTTTCTCTTCAAGTCTTATCAATGTAGTTGATTGTCTTGACAACATTGTATAAACATTTTAGGGCAGTAGACCCAATGTTTTAAATCCCTGATAGCAATGTGTAGTGGCCAGGCCAAAAGACGGTATAGTTTATATAATGTGTACTATATATACATATAGATTAGATTGTCAAAAATGATAAAAACTATTCAAAATCAGTGACATTCATACTTAACCATTAAAGGTCATTGGTGTCTTAAACAATTGTTTGGACTTAAGCTCAAGAGAAGAGTCCAACCCAAAAGACTAGTCCATTAGGTAGGAGGGAGAACCTCTAGATGTAAGTACCACATGAAGTTTCTTTTTTTACTTGATGTGGGACTCCTAATACAGAACAGATAAGTAAAACCAAGAAAAGTCAAATACAAGTTTTATAGATAGGAATCATCGATTATAATCATCATCTTCTATATATCCAAGCTGACTTAGTCCATTAGGTGGGAGGGAGAACCTCTATGCTTAAGTACCACATGAAGTTTCTTTTTCTACTTGATGTGGGACTCCTAACACAAAACATATAAGTAAAACCAACAGAAGTCAAATACCAGTTTTTTAGATAGGAATCATCAATTATAATCATCATCTTCTATATATCCAAGCTGTCTTGTTTATCATTTTATTCACTACTATTACAACTGTAGATTTCATTTTGAAAATTGAAATCTCAAATATAGCAACATCAAAAAGCCCCATCAACTCATAGCACTGCTATGGCTGCTACACTAAACCACTCTGCTATGGCAGCCCCTGTAGTGGGCAGAGTTCGCTCCACTGCTATAGCGGGGCACTATAGTTAAATAGTTAAAACCTTCAGTAAACCAAACCCTGTTCATATGTGGAATTGGGTTCCAGTGGGTGCTATTCACTTGGCTTGATAGTGTCTTGCTATATCTGAGAACTATATTCTCTAAATATTGTTGAAAGTTGAAACTCCAGCATTTTGTCTTGTTTTCCTTGTAGCAGTTGCTTCTGTTTTGTGATTGTGTGGTTGCTTTGCTCAGAATATTTTTTTCCCTTATGCAGTTTACAGGATTTATACGTCCATTATTTTCCATGGTTCACTGCTTCATGTTCTCTTCAACATGATGGCTTTAGTTCCCTTGGGCTCTGAGCTGGAGAGGATCATGGGCTCAGTTCGCTTGCTATATGTCATTATTTTGGTGGCTACTAGCAATGCCATATTCCATGTTCTCATAGCACTGCTGGTGGCACACAATCCTGTTCTTACATATGATTACTTCATGAATGAGTGTGGTATAGGCTTCTCAGGAGTTCTATTTTCAATGATTGTTATAGAGACAAGCCTGAGTGGAGTTCAATCCAGGAGGTTGGCTATATAAAAAATACTTCTATATGTGGAATTCACCACTATTGGGAAAATTTAATTTAATATGTTAATCAACTCTTTCTACAAAAGAATTTGGCAGAGACCATGTTTGGAAGCTGTTTATTATGCTGGAAGTTTAATAGTGTCTTCATGAAAGATGCTGATAATTATTTTGCAAATGTTATCTCTGATCACATTTATTCTATTTTATCAATACACTTCTTCCAATCAGTTCACTGTGCAATGATGTTCTTCACTTATTATACCGGAAAGACACTTTAAATAGATGTGCCATGCTAATTATCACTAATCGGTAAGGATTCACTAATTTACTATCTTCTCTTTTCATTTTGCAGTGTGTTTGGATTGTTTAATGTACCTGCCAAGTGGTGAGTATGATTTGTTAATGAACTTATTTCTTGATTCTACTCTTGATAACTCCCTTTTTTGATGATTGGGCATATTACATTCAGGTATGCATTCTTTTTGTTGATAGTGTTCCAGCTTCTGATGCAAAATGTCTCACTACTTGGACACCTTTGTGGCATTTTATCTGGGTTTGCATGTCAGATTTCACTCTCTTTCCTCTGTTATTTTATTTTTTATTTTTGCCAAAATATTAGCAATTCAAGTCTTGATGATATTATGCTTAATGTTTCAGATACATATGGCTTGTTTAATTTCCTCATACCTGGGACATCTTTCTATTCTTCCATTGAATCCTCCTCCTGGCTTGTAAGTGTCTTACTGGATTGGGCTTTGTTAATGCAACAAGATGGGAAAAAGTTCAATTGTTATTTACATGATATTAGGTTGAATGTCTAAGGGACTGTCAAATCCATATCAATTATCAAATATGTATTATCAAATGCTGTCTATACTGTCTGCCATTTTGCAGACTACGGATAGTTTTAATTTTTATGTGTGTTATTTGAAAATAAACAATTTGACTAGGCAAACTAATCGAATCCTGGAAGTGGAAGTTATATCCTGGTGGTTAATACTAGTAACTAGTAGGGGCTGAGGGTTAGCTTCAGTAGTAGGAGTTAGGAGTGAGATTTATTCTGAATTGTTATTAAAAATTCTTGTTCTCTTTGGGAAATTATGCTGTAGCTTAGTTGTTGAAAGGGCTTGCTCTTTGTTGAAGGAGAATTGTTTTCTTTATTTTTTAAGATTTCATTTACCAATACTAGGTTCATTAGGTTTCTTTCTACCTCGCATAGTGTTCTGCAAATCCTGTTTGTGGGTTCACAACACAAACCAATTTCTTTCTATTCTGATCACTTCCTATAAGGAGTAGTAATACTTTACTAAGTTTGTTAGTCTGTTATTATAACAATGTAACAGTTGTAGCTAACTCAAGTAGTTAGTTTCTATAGTCAGTTTTCAGGATAACTGTAATTCTAGTAATATTTTTCTGTTGTTTGCACTGCAAGCTTAAGACATATTGATATAAGTCTTCCCTGTACATTGTAATTCTTTGGGTTTTTGAAATAATATCAGATTCTTCTCTCAATTCTCTCTAATGTTTCTATCTCTCTCTCAAAAATCTTAACACTCCCCTGCCCTTATTTCATTCTACTATCAAAAATAAATTTGATATGTTTGATTAGTTTGTCTGATACATACTTTGCTTGAGTAGTTTAAACTCAATCTTTCACGTGTCAGAAATATCAATTCACTCAAAAAAGTTTTAGCAACATAAACTACTCAAGCAAGTCCATGATGTTGAAAAAACAGTTAACTGTATGTTGATATAGTTAACCACTGGGGTGGTTAATGTATTTGATTTGATAATTCTCCCCCTTTGGGAGGCTAATTGAATTTGCAAAACGGATTGATGTTCTGAAAATTTGTGTGTGACTGGAATATTAATGAATATTTTTATATTATATCTTGGTAACTTTTTCTTTTAATGAAGAATAAAAGTGGAAAAAGAATCTGCTCATTTTATAAAAATACATGCATATATCACATCTTATCTGTGGACCTTTACAAGTGTATATGTATGTCCTCTTGACTTGCAGTGGGTTCACAACACAAACCAATTTCTTTCTATTCTGATCACTTCCTATAAGGAGTAGTAATACTTTACTAAGTTTGTTAGTCTGTTATTATAACAATGTAACAGTTGTAGCTAACTCAAGTAGTTAGTTTCTATAGTCAGTTTTCAGGATAACTGTAATTCTAGTAATATTTTTCTGTTGTTTGCACTGCAAGCTTAAGACATATTGATATAAGTCTTCCCTGTACATTGTAATTCTTTGGGTTTTTGAAATAATATCAGATTCTTCTCTCAATTCTCTCTAATGTTTCTATCTCTCTCTCAAAAATCTTAACACTCCCCTGCCCTTATTTCATTCTACTATCAAAAATAAATTTGATATGTTTGATTAGTTTGTCTGATACATACTTTGCTTGAGTAGTTTAAACTCAATCTTTCACGTGTCAGAAATATCAATTCACTCAAAAAAGTTTTAGCAACATAAACTACTCAAGCAAGTCCATGATGTTGAAAAAACAGTTAACTGTATGTTGATATAGTTAACCACTGGGGTGGTTAATGTATTTGATTTGATAATTCTCCCCCTTTGGGAGGCTAATTGAATTTGCAAAACGGATTGATGTTCTGAAAATTTGTGTGTGACTGGAATATTAATGAATATTTTTATATTATATCTTGGTAACTTTTTCTTTTAATGAAGAATAAAAGTGGAAAAAGAATCTGCTCATTTTATAAAAATACATGCATATATCACATCTTATCTGTGGACCTTTACAAGTGTATATGTATGTCCTCTTGACTTGCAGTCATCATGCGTGAGGCGTCCAAAATTTATTGTTTGCACTGGTGGAAACCCTTCGGGTTATATTCCTACACATACAAGCCAAAATTCAACAACCAGGTAATTACTGAGGTTTTCACACTAAACTATACTGATGCAACTAGTTATCTACTAATCTACATTTTCAATTGTATACTTTCATGGAGCAGTGGATTGCTTTCTGGAAATATTTGGAGGAACCTATCATCATTGATGCCTCAAAGGGAAGTGTCTACTCAGGTGTGTGTCACATGTGTCATCTTGTCTTATGAGTGCTTTTGGTGGACTCTCAAATAATCTCGTATATGTTTGCTGGTGTGATAACCATTTTCCTTTGTTCATTATGTGAACAAATGTGACAAAATTGTTGTGATACTCTTTTATGACAAGTGTACATGGACCTCTTTTAGTTTATTTGTTTCAAGTTTTAGAAAACTGTTCTTAGGAATAGGAGTGTGGGAATATAATATTTTCATGCTCTGTACAAGTTATCAAAAAATATTCCTAGGAATCATATATTTCCAGGAGTGTATATTACACGTGTTTCCCCCCCTTTTTATTACCATGTGAAAGGGTGAGAATCTTCTATTCCCATGGGAATAGAAGTTATTTCTCACACTTACATTATTTTATCTTAACTTTTTTATTTTAAATTAAAAAATAAAAACATTCCAAGGAATACTAAATAACTACCAAACACGTGATGGGAATAATATTCCTAGTAATAGTGTTCCTAGGAATACAGTTTCATATCCTGAAACAAACGCTCCCTAATATGCGATCTATTGATCTTTGAATCTAATCAATTTTTTGTAGGGTTAATTTTATAAATTTTGTTGGTACCCTGATCATCTTGCACCAATATATGAATAGAAATGCAATGAATAATTTTTCTTGTGTGTATTACCTGCAGAGAGTGTGCTTGCATGTATTAATTTTCAGTTTGGCTTTATTATTACCCCGTTCCATTCCTTTAGCGATTTTTTCTTTTCTCTTTTAATGTGTACTAATTGTCCAGGAGATTTTCCAAGCAACTGGCAAGTGTCAGGTTTCTTGACCTGGGATGATTCTTTTTGTTTGAATCAATCTTTTATCTTCAGCTCATTTTTTCGAACATTACAATGTATCTGTTAGGTTCATCAATACATCCAGCATACATATGGTTTTGACATCAGCAATTGGTATTAAAAAAATTATGTGCCTTTCTTATCTTGGAAGAGCACTTCATTATTGGAAATATGACATGTTACATAACATGATTTTTTCCTGTTCATTTGAATGATATATCATCTTTCCATTTCAAGCTGTTAATTATCTGGCTTTGAATTTATTGATGCCCTGATGGTTAATAACTTATGTCAATTGTCAAATTGAATTGAGAAGTTGAAAGCTCAAATTATGTCCTTGCCTTAATGCAAGACACTGTTCATTAGTTTCTTTTATGTATATTCTCTTTTTGAGCTGGAGGCTTTGAATTATAGACATTTGATTGTATTATGTGATACCTTGCAGCCTACTGAGGACACTAGGTTCCCTGGGAGAGGAAGGACCCTTGGTGCTGGTCAAGGTCAAACGACTTCTCATCATTCTGATTCAAACCTTCAAGCTAGACTTTTGGACGATAGCAGTCCCAATAGTCCTGTAGATTCGTCCACTCTTAATACTACTCAACAGTTGTCAGAAGGAAGGTACGAGAGATAGTTTTGAGCATAATTAATTTTGATAACTTATGATGGTTGTGTAAAATTTTAATATGCTGACCACAATCATCTTTCCTTTTGTACTTTGAACCTGTTATAATACCTATAGTATTAGGCATAGACTGATAAAATTAAAGTTTTTCCCTCCCTTAAGGGCAATTTTCGTCATGAACCCAATACAAGTTACATGAGCCTGAGTTGTAAATGCTTCCCTGTTTGACATTTAACAATAAGCTTTTGCGGTCAAGTTGATCTGTCTAGCCTGAATTAATTCATGCAACACATACTATTGAAATTATGTACAACTTTAAAACTAATACTCAACAAATAAGAATGAGGGTATATTTTTTAAGTTATAAAATACTTAACATGATTTTAATTATAAGGTATTTTAAATCTTTTTCTAGAATAAATATGTATTAACATTGGAAGAATTGTAAATAAAATGCTTCATAAATAATTCAACCTATATGTTTATAATTATTGGAGACCAAGTTATACTCATTATGCATGTCTAACCTATAAGTTTATAACATCTCCAGAATAAGAAATACATAAAAGAGGTTTCTATATCCACATAAAAAAGGAAACATATACGAGGTTTCTTTATAATCCAATGTCCACGAATCCAGTAATATTACTGAAGGGTTCATTGAATTTTAAATAGGTTTGTTTTTAAGAGTTGCTTGCTTATTTAAATTAAACTTATTCAGTGGTACCTGTGACTTGGTTGTATTGGGTTTGCCCGTTTAACAAATATTTCATATGAGCTAGGAACTAGACATGAATTACACAAAAGTACAATAATTTATATCAAAGTGCAGTATATTTAGATGGATTGGTAATTTAAGTTAAATTGTTATATTTCAATTGGATTACAATTATTCAGAAGTCTGTGGTTCTGTACTAATGACGTTTACTTAATTTTCTAATTCAATTTAGGCGTCCTGTTGATCATGTAGCTACAGCGACTGCAGGTGTTCCACAACATCAGGTGCCTTTACATACATACCGTGGTTGAAACTTTCTTGTCTTCTTTTGGTTAATCTAGATGGTTAATATTCACTATTTCCCCCCGATAAATACAGGGTGCAGTTGCTTCAGAGGAAGGGATTAAGAAACTTGTGTCAATGGGCTTTGAAAGGGTAAAAATAAGTTTCCCTATCTTTTCTACGTGCAAAAAAGGCCTTGAAACTTGTGTTTGTCCTTGGCTTCTTGCAAGATTTATTAAATTTTTTGGGCTGTTTACTCATTTAATAGATCTTTCATCTCAAGAATTGAGTATGTCTTTGGCTGGTTTCAGACGCAGGTGGAAGTGGCATTGGCAGCTGCTGATGGTGATCTTAACGTGGCAGTGGAAATACTCATGAGCCAGCAGGTCCTAGTTGATCATTTTTTTATTATCTGATGTTCTTCATGTTTACTAGTTTATTTATTTGTTGCTTCATTCTCTTTCAGTGAAAAAATCTTGGGCTATTTCATTTGCAGGGTTGAAAAAGGAAGCTTCTCTTTGATTCTCACAGTCTTCTTCCCTGACACTTAATTGTGTATCCCACTGCGTTTTGTTGAATCACTGTCTCTGTGTTTGATCTTTGGACCCTATCACTAACAGTTCACTGACACCTGATAGCTATGCTAACCCCTAGTAACAGGATTGAACATATGTAAATGCTACAAATACAAGCAATATTAAGGATTATGATGTTTAATTGACGAAATAGTAAACATTTTATTTCACTTGATTTTTTCCCTTACTCTTTTCCCTCTTAAAACATGTTTATAAATATAGAGAATGCTTTAATGCCAGTGAGGGAGCAGTAAAACTTATATTCAGTTTCTAGATCATTTAATCACCGTTGTCACTTACAAAAAGACAACATCTACATTTTACAAATGAAGATAATGGTTTAATTTATGATTAGACTTGTTTGTTTAGATGATCAAGAAATCAGTCTCTAATTTTTTGGCTTGATAGTATACAATAGATAAGGAATCAATAATGAAAAGTTACTCTTTAAAAAATAAACATAATTACCTACAAACATCTGATTCAAATAAACATTAATAGCTGAACTTCTTGTATGGTGTAAGCTGCAAAATTTATGATATACGAATGTGAGATGTGTACCGAAACTCTTCATCCAATATGAGGTGACTTCAGTGATTTCTCCCATTGAATGTTCTAGATATAATCTCATACAATTCGTGTTTGTATCAAATCAAATATATTCAACCACGCTTTGGATGAAATTTTAACAAGTCTTCTAAACAAGTAAGTATTAAGAATTTGATTTAAAAAATAAATAAATCTTATTAAGATCGATAAATATGAAATTTACCAATTGACCAGCCAACTTTTTTTTATTCTTTTTTTTTTCTAATTTTTTAAAGAAAGAAGAGAAGGCAGTCTGTTTTGTGTTAATTGAATCTTTAGGCTCAAAATAGAATGTGCTGCTCTCACGAATTCTTAGGATAGAAGGTTCCATCAATTTAGCATCATTCAATATTCCATAGCAGACAAAAATTCATAAATATTGACTTTTCAAGAAAACTATATAGGGCTCTCAATAAAAATTGAATTTTAGTCAAAACATAAATTAATAGATATGCATTTTATATACAAAAGCTAAGTCAAGAAATAAGGTGCTGCCACGTGAATATAATGTATTCATGTAACACAATTCTCTGTGTATGTTTAAGGTAGAAACTTTGAATGTGCACATTAGTTGTTTGATAAATTTGATAATCAGTATATTAAATGAGACATAGAACAAATCAAATCATTCTAAATAAGATTTTCAAGTTTTTGTCTCGCAAATATTTTTTTTTCACGCATAATTCAGGTTAATGTTGACTAAGTATAATACATAGTCTTAATGTTAAGTCAATATTTGAGCATGCCAGTCTTCAAAATGTTTGATTTTTTTCAAATGAATAAATGAAATTTAATGTCTACACCGAGAATAATTATTGCACGCGCCTTGATAGAAGTTTTAGAATGGAATAAAATTGCTATAAAATCAATTTTATTCTCCTATGACTGTGATTCACATGAAAATAAAATATTTGAGGAATTTTTCTTAACTAGTGATCAATTAAATAATTTAGGAGTTGGGATTTACACACAAGCTTTATTTGAAAATTTGGACAATTTTATGTATGCCTAGAAAGAGAAAAAAAAGTTTAGTTATAATGCAATTTTGCATTGTTAATTTTCTCTTATCGTTTTCAAGGAAAACATAGATCATATAGTTAGCTTCTAAAAAGATTTCTTGATAATGCTTTTATACGAAAAGAATTTCCCTTGTTCTAAATACAGACTTTTGATAACGCTATAGTGAAAGATTCTATGTTAGATTGAAATATTAAGATACACAATACAAAATTATGTAAATATATTTTTTAATTATATATATTCAAAATTAAAAAATATTATTATAAAGATTTTATCACAATTTTCTGAGATAATAATTTCTTAAATATTTTCCAAAAAATATTAAGTATATTCAAGAAATAATAATACAAGACAAATTAATAATTTAAACTAAAATCAAAGCTTACTGTTACTTGTATTTCCATTTTTTTTTTGTAATAAATTGAAACAATATATTAAGTTTATTTTGATTTAGTTGTTATAGATATCATTCACTATTGTCCAATTTTTTCATTTAAAAAATAAAAATAATACCAATAACATACATGTATAAGAAAAACTAAATATACCTACATAATTTTGTTATTGCTATACAATAACAAACATCATTTTATACATACATGTTATTGCAATATAATTGTGCCTTCCTCACCTAATTTAGTTTCAAAACTTTCTTCTAAGAACATGAATATTTTTTTCAACATTTTTATTTATTAAAATATAAATTTTAATTTAACCAACTGTAATGGAAGATCCGTGCAGTGCATAACTGGGGTAGAAATATAGTTTTCATAATAGTAGAATCTAAAATTCAGAATTTTCACAAATTTGCACAAAAATCCTTGAAGTCAAATTATATTTATTTATTTGCTGACTCTGAAATTTTATTTCATGCTCTTGTTTCTTATTGGTAATGGTCCTTTTCTCTCTCTTAATTATATGTCTGCAATATCTTAGAATTAAGCTTTCTTCCTTTCAAAACAAAGATGGTTGACTTGACTTTAGTTTCATTATTTCATTCTACTTCTTCACTCTTTTTCTTCCATTCATGGTTCTCACGTTCATCATGAGCTTGGTATAATTCAACCTTATAATAAATTTTTATCATCAAATTTTTTTTCTCAATGTCAGTGTTTACCATTCCTTTTCAAATTTCAATCTTTTAGGACTTCCCTTTCAAATTTGCTTTTTTCTACTATATAGTAATATTCATATATTAGTGTAGACTTTAGAGCACTTGTACATTCTTCAGTAAAAGAATATGGTTCTATTCTTTGAGCTTTTATTGTTTTCCTTCTTAAAGAGTTCACTGCTTTGTTTATTCTTTGTGATGGCAGCTAGATGTAGCTACTAGAATGGATAATCAGAAGGGAACGAGTATAAAGTTTCAGACATTCACATGGAAAATTGAAAAATTTTCGAAACAGAACACCAAGAAACTACAATCCAAGGCTTTCACAATCCGAGGTTATAAATGGTACAGCCAAATGAATTGAAGTCTAAAATTTTGTACTTGCTTTTAGATAGCCATAAGCTTAGTGAAGATGAAAATCATACATGGTTTTCAATATATTCTTACTTTTGAGTTTTGAACCTTCTATTTTTAACGTAGCAAGTCCTAACGGCACTGATTAAGGAATTAAATGGAGAAAGATTTTTATCAGGAAGCGTAAAATTATGTTATTAAACGTTTTTTTTACACTGATTAGCAAGATTATTTTGATTTTTACTCAGTTGTTCATGTTAATCACCTTGCAGGAGGATTCGTTTGTATCCATTAATGAAAAATGTTGACCATTTTTCATTGTATTTGATGGTTGCTGATTCTTTACCACCGTATGGATGGAACAGAAATACATATTTCAAGTTGGCCCTGGTTAATCAATTGGATAGCAATAAGTCACTTGTAAAGGGTAAAATCAATCTTAATCTTTCTCTTCTTTGATGTTCTTGTTAAATGATGGTTTCGTGGTAGATATTATTGTTATTCATCAATTATCATATTTACAAAGTAGAAGCTATGTGAGCATTCAAGTACCAAACTTTCAAGGAAGCTATTTTCTAAACTTAAGCCATATTTATAGCATGTTTGATTCCACATCTTGAATGTGATTTTCCACATCTCAGATTTGATTCTCAGAACTAATAGCTTTAACATTTCAAACTTGATTCTTTGTTTTTTTCTTTTGGTTTTTCCAATCTCATCAGTCATCGTAATCACTTTCCATAGTTACTTTAGAAGTAATTATCAGTAACAAATTGAAGTATTTGACCATACCTGATTCTAAATTTCTAATTCCTGATATATATATTTGTACATTTTTAGAGACTCTGCAGAAGTTCAAAGGTGGACATCGTAGCTGGGGCTCATTTTTCGTGAATCTCAGTGACTTCTATGACCCTGAACAAGGCTATCTTGTGAATGACACATGCATCATTGAAGCTCATGTTTGTATCTCCGATATTAGCACTCTTGAAGCTAACACAATTACTCCAACCAATGACTCCATATTAGGTGATCAAGCAGCAAGAAATTCAGAATCGTCACAGCCAGAAGATGATAAAGAAACAGAAACAACAGATGAGAGTGAGACACTTAGTTCTTCAGCAACATGTGAATCCAGTCAAACAGATGATGAAGTTCAATGTTCAGATTTGACACTAAAAGACCTTCTAGATTTTAAGAGTTTAGGAAAAGAAGAAGCTGTTTTGGTTCCACTATTGGAGGAAGCATGCATATGGCATCCTTCTCTGATAAGGAGCCAGAGAAAAAGTTCTAGATGGTTCAAAATATGGGCATTCACATCTTTAGGCCAAGTTCTTCATTTACTCAAGACACATAAGGTGAAGGATATGAATGAAGAAGCATGCAATCACCTTCAAGGTTTATGGGAGGAACTTGTTAAGCATTCAGGATTTCAGTTGTCTTGGCTGGAGCCTTATGTTCAATCAGCATTAGGCATGAAAGTTCATTTGGAAAAAACAGTTGAAGTGAATAAACTGAAAGATATTGTGGTTACTTTGGAGATTAAAATGAAGAAGCTGAGGGGTGAGTTGGAAGCTGCAGAAGCTGAGTTTGAGGTAGCAAGGAAGTCATTGGTTGAGGCAAGAAAAGGGTTCATAGAGATGGATTTGAATGCTGATTTAGGTTATGCCATGTTTTAGCCACATTGCATATTTAGTTATTAGTAAACTTGATTTTCGTCAAGGTTCATTAAATTCTGTTTGGTATTCTGATACACTTTTCACATTAAAATCTTGCAGATGATTGATTCTTATACAAATATGCCCATACAGCTGTAGATTTATATGTGGAAAATATATAAATTCATGTGTAAGGACAAGAAAGATGTCCACATTATGCAAACAAAGCAATGATGCAAATATCATGATCCTTTAATAAAGCTTATATACAATATTATACTATCTCTGTTGTTTTTTTTTTGTCATAAGAGCTGTTCCTTTCGATTGACAAAATTTTTTTGGCTTTCATTAGTTTAGAGTTTTTTCTTCAATAAAATTGTATTGTTTTACATCGTTATCTTTGGAAAACAATTAAAGATTGAGGTTGCTCGTTTCGCTAATGTGAGTCATGATAATTTTATTTTATTTTTTAACCTTTTTCATAATCCTGATCATGCAGACTCGGCTATTAGGGAAAGGTAATTTTACTGAACATGACCTCTTACTTTGAGGAAGCAAAATGTTAAAGTTCATTATATTTTTTTTGAAAAGAAAATCATATTTTATTTTCACATAATATGATTATATTATGAAATGTATTTTTATATTTTATAATTCCACATTTTTAATTTTCTAGAGATCTGGTTTTCATAATTAGTAATTAGTACCTGTCCTCCAAGACGACCCTGGTTGCATGCTTCGAGGTATTTAAAATAAGTAATATAAAAAAGGATTCAATCCATCATAATCACTAAATCACACTCAAATTTTAATAATGTGCCAACATTTCCTACACAGTGTTAGTAAGCTTCTTGCCTATAAAATTTGTTTGACTTTTTGCACAATACACTCCTAGCAAGCAACCGTTGTTATTCCTATGGTTACTAAGGGTGGCAAAATTATTCTATCAGTAACTGTATTGATTTGGTTTAACTTAAATTCAGTTTAATGAATCCGTTCCCTTTTTTTAAATTTCAATTATCTGTTTTATATAGATTTGGATATCCACAACTTCAACCAAATATAAAAACTGGTTTTTAACCCTTTAGCAATGAATATAGTCAAGATAATAATAATAAGAGGATAAAATAGACAATTGACATACCAGTTTTTTTTAAAATAATATTTTCAAAGAAAAAAATATTTATTTTTATTAAATTAATATTATTTATTAAATAATGGTTATTATTTTATTTAATTTATATAATAAAAAGCTTTTAAAAATTATTTTTTAATTTAAATATTTGAAATTGGTTTTGAATTGGTTTCAAAACCAATTTTAAAAAATCTAAATTGTTTTCAAAATAAAATTTGGATGTAGATTTCAAATCCAGTTCATGAAAGTGGATGCACTTCATCAGCCTTAGTGGTTACCTTGAACCTACCTGGCACAAAGTCAGAAACTCATTGCAATGACTTTCTCTTTCTTGGATTGAGAGTATTCTCATTGATATTCTGAGTTTTTTGTCTATGTTTTGAGCTTGATCACTTTTCCTATGTGCTCCATGCTGCATTAAGCACTGTAAAATTTATTTTACTTTGACAAGGAGTGGTTTCATGATTTTGTTTGTAGCTGCAGCTCACGTCTAGGTACATATATAGAATGGAGAACCAGCATGTGAAGGGTGTTGCTTTGGAGAAATTCACATGGAAAGTTGAAGGTTTCTCCAAATTGAACAAAAAGAAACAGTCCTCCAAGGCTTTCAAAGTTGGAGGTTATAGATGGTAATTGAGTTGGAGTGAAATTCTCAGCTTTTCATAACTATTACAATTACTAATGTGTGTGTATGTTCATGTGCCATTTTCCTTTGATAGGAAGATTGTTTTATATCCTAAGGGGAGGAATGTGGAATATTTGTCCTTGTATATGAAGGTTGCTGATTCTCTTCCACCATATGGATGGAGCAGATTTGTGTATTTCAGGTTGGTTCTTGTTAATCAGGTGGATAGCAAGAAGTCAATTGCAAAGGGTAATTGTCTTGAACGCTCATTTTGTATATTTGCAATTTGTTTCGATGGATTCTGTCATGAATAGGCACGTCTTAAAACTACAATAATACATGTATAAATTAAAATAAGCTCAAGATGTTCAAAAACATTTTAGAAGCGTTGGAACTAACTAAAAATGCTGATAAAAGTTTTTCCATTAATGTAAATTAAATCAAGAAACATAAAATGTAACTAAATGCATTGTCATAGGCAGAAGGAATCCCACTAAAGAAAATGGTTATTGATTATATTTGTCTTTTTTACAAAAATTTAAGTTATTAGAGCTATATTAGATAATACGTGGTAATTTTAATTCTGAATGATTGAATTTTTTTTCCAGAAACCCAGCAGAAGTTTAATGCTGGAAATAGTGCTTGGGGTTCTCCATCATTCATTCTTCTCAGTGAATTCCATGACCCTACTCATGGTTATCTTTTGAAAGATGTATGTATCATTGAAGCTCAAGTTTTAGTCTCTAGTGTTGCATTTAACATTCCGGACAACTTGGCCCAAAGCATTACCACAAATCATGAACCTAATCGTGACCAACATAGGCTAACAGTAGAGGAAATCAAAGAGCAGGAAATGACGACTTCAGATGTGACATCAAGTCCCTCAAGTAGACATTATTCTATAGATGATCAGGTAAGTGAAACAGAAGTGCAACTCATACACTCAGGAGATCAAGAAATAGGATACTCAGATGCGACTCCAAGTCCTATACAAATGCAATTTGCTCCTAGTGCTCCTCCTATTTATACTTTATTCATTGAGTCCGAGGAAGTGTTCATAACCCCTCTAAGTGACCTTATAGATTTCAAGAGTTTAGAGCCTGAAGAAGCATCTTTTATTCCATTATGGGAGGAGGCGTGTACATTGTATCCATCACTAATAGCAAACCAAAGAAGAAGAAGTCCAAGGTTCATACTATGGGCATTCATTGCCTTGGGACGAGTGCTACATTTCCTTAAAACTAAGACAATTAGGGATATGGAAAAGGATGATAGTATGACGCACTTACAAATTCTATGGGATGAACTTCAATCCTTTGGATTTGACTTAACATGGCTAGAGCCACACGTTCAATCAGCATTGGGTGCAAAAGCTTATTTTGAAAGAGTGGAGCACGTGAAGAAGGCAAAGCTCAATATAGCTTCGTTAGAGCTAGAAATGAAGAAACTGAATGCTAAACTGGCTGTTGCAGAACTCGACCTTGAGGTTGCAAGGAGAGACTTGGCAGAGGTAGAAAATGGGTTCGAAGAGAGGGACATGGATGCAGAACTTGGTTATGGGATACCTTAGTCCTTAGCGGCTTTTAAGGAACTAAATTTGGAAGCACAATGTACCTTTCAAATCACATAGCATTGTCTTTTAAGATTGAAACTCGTCGCACTGATATTAAAAAAAAAAATTTGAAGGAATACAATTAAGGACAAATTATATTCATGTCCTTGAAGTTTAATAAAATTTCACTCCATAGCCATTCATTTTTTGACTCTACAAACATCTCTCGATGTATAACATAATATTGCATAACCTTGCTGTTAACACAAACCTCCTAATTCTTATACAATTACTGGATCTCGTATCTACAATAGTCTGTACGATAGTAGACCATCAATAGTCTCAATAGCCAACTGGTTCATGCGCACCAAAACTAGCAAATATGATCTTGTTTTAGGACCTGAACAAACAGACAACATCAGTATATGTTTGGTGGTATACGAAGGATAGTTGGCACTTGGTCTGGTGCAAGAATATTGGTGTTCTTATGAAGCATAAAATAATACAGGCTTCTGTGAGTGACTAATGTATGTTGACAATACGTTTCTTGAACCCAAGATGACTCCCAATTTTAGGTACAGCCAAATGAATTGAAGTCTAAAATTTTGTACTTACTTTTAGATAGCCATAAGCTTAGTGAAGATAAAAATAATACATGGTTTTCAATATATTCTTACTTTTGAACCTCCTATTTTTAACGTGGCAAATGTTAACAGAAGTCCTAACGGTACTGATTAAGGAATTAAATGGAGAAAGGTTTTTATCAGGAAGCGTAAAATTATATTATGAAACATTTTTTTGACACTGATTAGCAAGATTCTTATAATTTTTACTCTGTTGTTCATCTTAATCACCTTGCAGGAGGATTCGTTTGTATCCATTAATGAAAAATGTTGACCATTTTTCATTGTAATTGATGGTTGCTGATTCTTTACCACCGTATGGATGGAACAGAAATACATATTTCAAGTTGGCCCTGGTTAATCAATTGGATAGCAATAAGTCACTTGTAATGGGTAAAATCAATCTTAATCTTTCTCTTCTTTGATGTTCTTGTTAAATGATGGTTTCGTGGTAGATATTATGGTTATTCATCAATTATCATATTTACAAAGTAGAAGCTATGTGAGCATTCAAGTACCAAACTTTCAAGGAAGCTATTTTCTTAAACTTAAGCCATATTTATAGCATGTTTGATTCCACATCTTGAATGTGATTTTTCACATCTCAGATTTGATTTTAAGAACTAATAGTTTTTGCTTTCACATTTAAAACTTGATTCTTTTTTTTTTTTTTTTGGTTTTTCCAATCTCGTCAGTCATCGTAATCACTTTCCATAGTTACTTTAGAAGTAATTATCAGTAACAAATTGAAGTATTTGACCATACCTGATTCTAAATATCTAATTCCTGATATGTATATTTGTACATTTTTAGAGACTCTGCAGAAGTTCAAAGGTGGACATCGTAGCTGGGGCTCATTTTTCGTTAATCTCAGTGACTTCTATGACCCTGAACAAGGCTATCTTGTGAATGACACATGCATCATTGAAGCTCATGTTTGTATCTCCAATATTAGCACTCTTGAAGCTAACACAATTACTCCAACCAATGACTCCATATTAGGTGATCAAGCAGCAAGAAATTCAGAATCGTCACAGCCAGAAGATGAAATTGAAACAGAAACAACAGATGATAGTGAGACACTTAGTTCTTCAGCAACATGTGAATCCAGTCAAACAGATGATGAAGTTCAACGTTCATATTTGACACTAAATGACCTTCTAGATTTGAAGAGTTTAGGAAAAGAAGAAGCTGTTTTGGTTCCACTATTGGAGGAAGCATGCATATGGCATCCTTCTCTGATAAGGAGCCAGAGAAAAAGTTCTAGATGGTTCAAAATATGGGCATTCACATCTTTAGGCCAAATTCTTCATTTACTCAAGACAAATAAGGTGAAGGATATGAATGAAGAAGCATGCAATCACCTTCAAGGTTTATGGGAGGAACTTGTTAAGCATTCAGGATTTCAGTTGTCTTGGCTGGAGCCTTATGTTCAATCAGCATTAGGCATGAAAGTTCATTTGGAAAAAACAGTTGAAGTGAATAAACTGAAAGATATTGTGGTTACTTTGGAGATTAAAATGAAGAAGCTGAGGGGAGAATTGGAAGCTGCAGAAGCTGAGTTTGAGGTAGCAAGGAAGGCATTGGTTGAGGCAAGAAAAGGGTTCATAGAGATGGATTTGAATGCTGATTTAGGTTATGCCATGTTTTAGGCATATAGCATATTTAGTTATTAGTAAACTTGATTTTTGTCAAGGTTCTTTAAGTTCCGTTTTGTATTCTGATACACTTTTCACATTAAAATCTTGCAGATGATTGATTCTTATACAAATATGCCCATACAGCTGTAGATTTATATGTGGAAAGTATATAAATTCATGTGTAAGGACAAGAAAGATGTCCACATTATGCAAACAAAGCAATGATGCAAATATTACGATCCTTTAATAAAGCTTATATACAATATTGTACTATCTCTGGTCGTTTGTATGTTTATTAGAAATAAATACGTTTGGAAATCATACATCGCCTAGATATATGACCCACTGCTGCATGTATATATGTGTGGAATAAACTTCACCATACAAATATATGACCCACTGCTGCATGTATATAAATGTGGAATAAACTTCACCATATAAATCGATTTTGTAGGTTTGAGTTAGACTCATAATTGAAGGTATAAACAGGTATAAACCTTCTATCAATGTATGAAAAATACTATATACTATTATTTATTTTTTATGTAAAGAAGTAGAACGCAGGGGTCTAGCTGGATTGGTTGAGCAGTCTTCAATTCGCATTTATTACAAAAGTATAAACAATTAGAGATGGTATCTTATCTTGCTTTTATGTTTTCTCTTTGGTAATAAAATATGATTAGAGATTCATTTCGTAGTAAGTTTCTTTGCCTCTACCTAATTTGTCAAAAAAATAATAAAAAATTCAATGAACAACAAAATTAATCTTATCTATTAATTGATCAGCCTTGATCAGCCGGCTAAGTGTTTTATTTCCTCCGTAGAGTTACAGTCTGGTTTGTTTCTGTTTTTTTTTTTTTTGTCATAAGAGCTGTTCCTTTCACTTGACAAAATTTTTTTTGGCTTTCATTAGTTTAGAGTTTTTTCTTCAATAAAATTGTATTGTTTTACATCGTTATCTTTGGAAAACATTTAAAGATTGAGGTTGCTTGTTACGCTAACGTGAGTCATGATAATTTTATTTTATTTTTTAACCTTTTTTTTCAATCCTGATCCATGCAGGCTCGGCTATTAGGGAAAGGTAATTTTACTGAACCCATCACTTTAAGGACACAAAATGTTAAAGTTCATTATATTTTTTTGAAAAGAAAATCATATTTTATTTTCACATAATATGATTATATTATGAAATGTATTTTTATATTTTATAATTCCATATTTTAAATTTTCTAGAGATCTGGTTTTCATAATTAGTAATTAGTATCTGTCCTCCAAGACGACCCTGGTTGCATGCTTCGATGTACTATTGTAAGAATAAGTAACATAAAAAAGGATTTAATCCATCATAATCACTAATCACACGCAAATGTTAATAATTTGCCAACATTCCTATACAGTGTTAGTATGCTTCTTGCCTATAAAAT
Source organism: Hylodesmum podocarpum (assembly GCA_026586105.1). Classification (NCBI taxonomy): domain Eukaryota; kingdom Viridiplantae; phylum Streptophyta; class Magnoliopsida; order Fabales; family Fabaceae; genus Hylodesmum; species Hylodesmum podocarpum. Next base: position 190,648 of record JALJEV010001298.1, on the reverse strand, counting down.
TTGTTTGACTTTTTGCACAATAAACTATTAGCAAGCAACCGTTGTTATTCCTGTGGTTACCTTGAACCTTCCTGGCACAAAGTCAGAAACTCATTGCAATGACTTCTCTTTCTTGGATTCAGAGTATTCTCATTGATATTCTGAGTTTTTTGTCTATGTTTTGAGCTTGATCAATCATCTGGGACTTGTAACCTTGCTCCAAAGTCTTTACTTCTCAAAGCATATTGGGTTTCTCATGTGAGTTTCTTGTTTCTAAATTCTAAAATTTTAATAGCCGCTTGCTCACTTTGCCTATGTACTCCATGCAGCATTAAGCACTGTAAAATTTATTTTACTTTGACAAGGAGTGGTTTCATGATTTTGTTTGTAGCTGCAGCTCAAGTCTAGGTACATATATAGAATGGAGAACCAGCATGTGAAGGGTGTTGCTTTGGAGAAATTCACATGGAAAGTTGAAGGTTTCTCCAAATTGAACAAAAAGAAACATTCTTCCAAGGCTTTCAAAGTTGGAGGTTATAGATGGTAATTGAGTTGGAGTGAAATTCTCAGCTGTTCATAACTATTACAATTACTAATGTGTGTGTATGTTCATGTGTCATTTTCCTTTGATAGGAAGATTGTTTTATATCCTAAGGGGAGGAATGTGGAATATTTGTCCTTGTATATGAAGGTTGCTGATTCTCTTCCACCATATGGATGGAGCAGATTTGTGTATTTCAGGTTGGTTCTTGTTAATCAGGTGGACAGCAAGAAGTCAATTGCAAAGGGTAATTGTCTTGAACGCTCATTTTGTTTATTTGCAATTTGTTACGATGGATTCTGTCATGAATAGGCATGTCTTAAAACTACAACAATACATGTATAAATTAAAATAAGCTCAAGATGTTCAAAAACATTTTAGAAGCGTTGGAACTAACTAAAAATGCTGATAAATTTTTTTCCATTAATGTAAATTAAATCAAGAAACACAAGATGTAACTAAATGCATTAATGTAAATTAAATTAAATCAAAGAAACACAAGATGTAACTAAATGCATTGTCATAGGCGGAAGGGTACCCACTAAAGAAAATGGCCATTGATTATATTTGTCTTTTATTACTAAAATTTAAGTTATTAGAGCTATATTAGATCATACGTGGCAATTCTAATTCTGAATGATTGAATTTTTTTCCAGAAACCCAACAGAAGTTTAATGCTGGAAATAGTGCTTGGGGTTCTCCATCATTCATTCTTCTCAGTGAATTCCATGACCCTACTCATGGTTATCTTGTGAAAGATGTATGTATCATTGAAGCTCAAGTTTTAGTCTCTAATGTGGCATTTAACATTCCAGACAACTTGGCCCAAAGCATTACTACAAATCATGAACCTAATTGTGACCAACATGGGCTAACAGGAGAGGAAATCAAAGAGCAGGAAATGATGCCTTCAGATGTGACATCAAGTTCCTCAAGTAGCCATTATTCTATAGATGATCAGGTAAGTGATATAGACGTGCAACTCATATACTCAGGAGATCAAGAAATAGGATCCTCAGATGCGACTCCAAGTCCTAAACAAATGCAATTTGCTCCTAGCGCTCCTCCTATGTGTCCTTTATTCAGTGAGCCTGAGGAAGTGTTCATAACCCCTCTAAGTGACCTTATAGATTTCAAGAGTTTAGAGCCTGAAGAAGCATCTTTTATTCCATTATGGGAGGAGGCGTGTACATTGTATCCATCACTAATAGCAAACCAAAGAAGAAGAAGTCCAAGGTTCATATTATGGGCATTCATTGCCTTGGGACGAGTGCTACATTTCCTTAAAACTAAGACAATTAGGGATGTGGAAAAGGATGATTGTATGATGCACTTACAAATTCTATGGGATGAACTTCAATCCTTTGGATTTGATTTAACATGGCTAGAGCCACACGTTCAATCAGCATTGGGTGCAAAAGCTTATTTTGAAAGAGCGGAGCACGTGAAAAAGGCAAAGCTAAATATAGCTTCGTTAGAGTTAGAAATGAAGAAACTGAAGGCTAAACTGGCTGTTGCAGAACTCGACCTTGAGATTGCAAGGAGAGACTTGGCAGAGGTAGAAAAAGGGTTCGAAGAGAGGGACATGGATGCAGAACTTGGTTATGGGATACCTTAGTCCTTAGCTGCTTGGTAAGGAAACTAAATTTGGAAGCACAATGTACCTTTCAAATCACATAGCATTGTCTTTTATGATTGAAACAAAAAAATGAAGGAATAATTAAGGACAAATTATATTCATGTCCTTGAAGTTTAATAAAATTTCACTCCATAGCCATTCATTTTTTGACTCTACAAACATCTCTCAATGTATGTAACATAATATTGCATAACCTTTCTGTTAACACAAACCTCCTAATTTCTTATACAATTATTGGATCTCGTATCTACAATAGTCTGTACGATAGTAGACCATCAATAGTCTCAATCGCCAACTGGTTCATGCGCACCAAAACTAGCAAATATGATCTTGTTTTAGGACCTGAACAAACAGACAACATCAGTATATGTTTGGTGGTATACGAAGGATAGTTGGCACTTGGTCTGGTGCAAGAATATTAGTGTTCTTATGAAGCATAAAATAATACAGGCTTCTGTGTGTGACTAATGTATGTTGACAACACGTTTCTTGAACCCAAGATGACTCCCAATTTTAGGTCATACAAATGATTAAACGATGCCAAAAAGATCTTAACATGGGAATAAATCAAAAGCAGCAAATTGTTACTTTGCAATAGTAGAATAAAGAAAAAATATAAGAGCAAAAATGGTACAGTAAGACTACCTAATTCAAATGAAGGAATTTCATCTTGGTGGAAGTAGCTGCATCCATTGGTATTCTTGCTTAGGTTTGAATTAATCTTATCAACGGCTACAAGTAGATCCTAGGAGATCGAGTCGCACAAAGAGCCCCAAAAAAATGTCAAATATGTTAACAAATTTTTCACATGCATGATTGTCAAGTCAAATTATCCTTGACTTGACATTTTTAAGCTTAACCAAGGGCAATAATGCCATAGGTTGGGTAAACAACTGAATATCAAACATAGGACCGTAGTATCTTATCACTATATATAGAATCTAAAAGCCATATGTGCTTCAAAATGAAAACTACATTATACAGTAAAATAAAGAAACAGCTTGTTCTTCTCAATAAAACACCGACAAATATGCCAAAGATACTTGATGTACTGGAACTACAACATGACTGGTGTAACTGTTAAGTTAGCCCTTTTATATAATGCAAAATTGTTAGTAATATCAAGATCCATTTGATTTAAGAAAATGCTTTTTTATTCATTATTCATTTCATAAAAGATAACGTTCTGGTGTCACGTTATTTTTACTTTAGATTTTTGTCAAATACTTTTATAAGAAATAGTGAAAACAATAAAAAAAAATGTCATTATTTCTTGAACAGAAGACATCTATCTGGAAGAACTAACATCCCTGGCAGATAAATGTACAGAGTATCGAATGGTATAAAAACCTTACCTCCCATGACACTAGGTTCTTCATGTAGGCAGGAAGACAATCAAAATCGCTCTTCGACATCTTTAAGATGGAGCTGGGAGCTTCAGCTGACTTCAAATTCTCCTTGTCTGGCTCTAAATTTTATTTAGATAAAAAAAATAAAAATAAAAATTTCCGTTTGCTTAAGCTTAAGGTTAAACTCATGAAACAGGAAATTATTCTATTACCATTAGATAAGAACTTTCTGCCTTCAGATGACAGCATTATGTTCGCAACAGGTTCACGTTGATGCTTAAATTCTTGTACTCTGTTCACTCATAGCATGGGGAATGATTCGGAAATGAGAATCATGTAGGAACTAGGAATTATCAATAGAAATTGCAGAGAAATTCCCACAACAAGCAAGTGACATCCACAACTTTTAACTTACTCCTCAAATTCTTGCAGCGACAAATCACCTGCGTGCGTGAATGAAAAAAAAAAGTGGTAAAAAATGGAATTAGCAACACACTATTAATTAAGAACCTAAGACTAGTTTTCTATGAAACGAACAATATAAACAGTGCTGCTACAGGAAAAAATGGATCAGTGTTGAACTTGCAACTGAATAAAAGCATAGAAATGGAATGCTCCCAAATTAACAAGCATGCTTATAGAGGAAAGTGGCATTCACTAACCTTCAGATGCTAACGCGGCTAGACTTGCATCTGACAACCCAAGCTTTTTCAAACTCAAAGATTCATCAAGTCTGAAGACAATTAAGGAATATAAAAAGTTCATCGTTATAACCATCTACAAAACTAATCAATGACTCAACGATTATCATATGACTAGTTAATCCTTTTCAGAAAAGTAAAGTTTGCTTGTTAGCATCCACAACTTAAAAATTACCAGTTAAGAAAATTCTGGAAACAAAAGTAGCAAAATATATAAAATGAATGAAAAATCGAAAAGACTATCGAATTTCAGTCGCTAATATCCAGAACTTAAAATCAATCGAATTCCAGTATTTCATCTGATTCTGAGCAGATCCTTTTCTCCTATTTTTCATTTGACATAAAATTTGTTTATAACCTAAAAACTGTATTAACTTGAGATTTATAGAATGAGACGTAAGATAAGGATACAAAGCATCTTCTTCGAAACTCTTGAAGCTAGAATCAGCCACTGAGAGTGATCCATAGAAAGAAGACGGACTATCCAATTTGTCTTCCGGATCTTGATGTTGCAAATCCTCGGCTTCATCTTCCTCCTCAATATCCGGAACTAAATCGAGAAAACGAAACAAAACTCAACTCGAACAGAAATTTCAATTTCCGAAGCGAAAATAGAAGAATGTTAGAGGTTTTTATGCGTTCGTGTTGGAAATACCAGAAACGTAACCGTAGCTCTTGAGGCGATCTTCGAGTTCAAGCATATCGGTTTGGTTCTTCTTGTACAGCTCGTTGCAGTGAGCTAGTAGCTCTTCAAGAGAGACGGTGCCGAAGGACATGGAATCGAGCATTTCGAGGTCGGCGCTTGCGGTGGATACGCGGCGATTGAGGCATTGCACGAACGTCGAGGACGCAGAATCTGTTACGATAATGGAAGAATTTGAATATTCTCGGCAACGAAACATAAATATTAGAGAAAAAGAGAGAGAGAGATTGAGAAGCGTGCCGAGAGGAATAGGTCGGCGATCGATGGATTGTTTAAGAGCATTGGAAGAGGAGTCGATGTGATTGCAGAAACTTGCCAACGCGTTGCAGAACCGGGAAATTGGATCTTCCGACATCGTCTTCCTCTCCTCTGCGACTTGCACTTTCCACTGTGCTTTTGAACTTTTCATCTAAACTCTAAAGGCGGGATCTTCTTATTTATATTAAATTATTATACTAAACTTTATTTTATATCATATTATCAATCAGCGCTTGTAGCTCAGTGGATAGAGCGTCTGTTTCCTAAGCAGAAGGTCGTAGGTTCGACCCCTACCTGGCGCGCTTTTTTTGTCTTATTTCCATTTTTTGATAAGATAAAATTATTTGACTTTTCTCGATCAATCACAATTTATAATAAGTATGATTTTCGCTAAATTTTTATAAAAGTCTATATATTCAGTATATTTGATAATTTTTCAACTAATGATAATATAAATAAGAGTCTATTTCTCCCGAAAAAAAATATAACACCCATTGTTTAAACATTTGAAAAGTATTTTTAGAAAAATTTAATTTAAAATTATGATTCTTAGATAAACAGTTTCAAGTTATTTCTTCTAAAAAAAAAGAAGGAAAAGCAACGTTTTGAAAATTAACTTATCTTATAATTTCAAAATTTTCATTAAATATATAAACTCCTAATAAAAAAAAAGTTTAAACAAACACACTCCAGTCTCTATGTATAAACGAGAATAACAATCCAGTATGATATTGTTTTTTAAGAACTATATGTCAATGAGAACTTTTTAGCTACTTTTCTTTAATAAATATATTTTAAGAAGTTTATAATTTTTTTTCTCTTTTAATTTATTCTTTTTTAAAATTAAATTTTACTATTTTTAATTGTTATCTCTCTCCATATATATAAAATTACAATAAAAAAATACACGAGGGGTAAAAATGTCATTTTGAAAGCATTCGGCCATTTATATATGTTGAAGTGTAAGCAATCGTCCCAAAACCCTAGCCCGCTTTCTTGAGTCGTCGCTCACATCAGGTTCGAAGCCACTCTTTTGATTTATGTTCACCACTGATCCTTCGTATCTAACTAATTATTGTTCCTGTACTGTTATCGTTTCACCGATTTCTATTTGGTGCCATCTTTAGAAATTTCTCTGAAAATTGTTTTCTTTTAAGACTTCATGGCGGAATTGTTTCTTTCTACGTGACGTGAAATTTGTGGTGTATGTCATGATGTTTTTGCTCTTGATTTGGGTCTTATAGCTTTAGATGAATTTATAATTTGAGGCTAGTTTGTGTTTTGTTTGGTGAAGTAGCATAGGGCTGTGTGGTTTAACGAATTTTACATTGATGGGTATTTACCGTAGCTCTGTTTCTTCTAGTGTTGTTGGATTTGTTCAGTTGTATACTTTTTTCCATTTAGAATATTCCTTGATCTTCGTTTGGAATTTTGACCTTGGGAAGTCGTATACTGTTCTACATCGTCAAATATTTGGTGGGTCTTGTTTTGAATTTAATATTCATTTAGTCCTCTTCCTACAAAAGAATCTGGTTTAGGTTATATTATGGGACAATGTTTGCTTATATCTGTTGTTGAAGTTTTAATTTTTTTTTTATGAGAAAACTGATTTGTTATTGAAATTATTGTTGGACTAGGATTGTGTTTTTCTTTGTATGTGTGATGCCTCGTGGTTTTCTAAAAGCATCTCTAGTGCGGTTGCTTAAGTGTGGTGCTTAACTTTAAGAAACACTCCTTAAAGAAAACATGGTTGGAGCATATTTTGCCACACTTTTTATTTAAGTATTAGTTTTCTACAAGGAACATTAGTTGGGAGTTTCTTAATAATTAAAATTTTTATATAAAGTAACAAGAACCTAGCATGTAGGATGTGAACTGCTAGAGCAAAATAATTATAAATTCTTATTTGAACAGGTAACATATTGGGCCTACTAAAACTCACTTAAGTACCTCTTTAAGAAACTCACTGCTAAGGATGCTCTAAATGCTAATATTGTTTTCTTTTTACCTGGTTGTATGTTTGATGTGGATTTCTTTTTGCCATTTATTGTTAGTTTGGATGTCTTAAAATTATAATTTGCTGTTAGGATGTGGTCTATTGAAATCTGGAGTTGAAGAGTTATGGTTTTAGGTTTTGGATTGGAAGATGAAGCATATGGTTTTTCTGATTATCTGTCACACTGACTGTTGCAACAAATCCATTTGTTTTGCACTTCCATTATGTAATTGTTGCTTGTGTTTGAGCAGGATGGAGTCTCAGGTGAAGCATGCTCTTGTTGTCAAAGTTATGGGTCGTACTGGATCCAGAGGGCAGGTGACCCAGGTCAGAGTGAAGTTTTTGGATGATCAAAACCGTCACATCATGAGGAATGTCAAAGGACCAGTCAGAGAAGGAGACATTCTCACCTTGCTCGAGTCTGAAAGGGAAGCAAGAAGGTTGCGCTAGAGGGTTCTTTTTTGTTGTCTCCAAATTTTATCAGAACAGTGATTTTTCTCTTTATTATTATGGGTCGTTAGTTGATGCCAAATGTCATAGCACCCATGTCTTGTTTACTTGGATCTGTTTTCTTTCGTATTATCGCTGGAATTTTGGATTTTTGAGTTTAAGCTTCAAAACTTCATATGATGCTATTTCTATTTTCTGCTACATCATGCTCTTGTTAGTTAAAATGGGCGGCTACTGCTTATTCCAAACTGAAAAATATTGGTGATGATTGTGGGGAGGTATAATGCGCTATTGCTGTGACTGGTGTTATCTTAATTCGTTTTCTAAAAGCAGTTTAGACAAAATTTCACGATAAAATGCAGTTTCAAAATTTCTTGACTTGGTTGAATAAGCTTTTATTTGAGAACAAAGATTTCTTTTCCCATATTTTTTTCTTCTTCTTGTCATGCTACCTGTCACAAGTATTTACTGTTGAAAGGATAGAATAAACTTTGGACTTCATATAGATGAGTATTTTTCTTTTAACATACTATATTTCATAATCAATATCAGGATTTTATTCTTGGACTAGGTTAAAAAACACAAGTTGCAATCATTTCTGCTAGCTTGGGAATAATAATTTTGATTTTTTTAACTTTGATCAGTGTTATTAATTATGTAATTTTAATGACTGGTTTTGTCAATAATCTAGAGTGCCATATATGGTTAAAAGAAATTGATTGAAGCAAGTTATTGACAATCTTAAGTGCTCCAACTGCTGATTAACTGGTATTTTCACGCTAGACTATAGTCAACGTTTCAGACGTATCGCATGATTTTACTTTCTCTTAGAACTAGGCAGTGCCTCTATGGTAATTATCAACATAATCTAAATACTTAACAACGTTAAACCTTATTCCTTTTGCAAATCCATATGCTGAAATCAAGCTTAAGTGAAAAAGGGAGTTTGGAGGGAAAGGATTATCATTGATCTTTTACCCCGCTAACATGTGTGCCTTAAAAGTTGATGGAATATTCAGTTTTGGTCAAGGAAAAATACATCCAAGCCCCTTTCCTTTTCGTTGATAAAAAAAAGTCTAATGAATTTTAAAATGTAAGTTAAGGACAATTTAGGCGCTGCCGCTGTGGAACTGAAAAGAGCAAAGAGGAGTACTACTCACAAGAACTTGAATCATACAATTGAGCAGGGTTGCATTAATATTTCGCTATAACTCTTATTTATGTGAAAATAACAAATTGAGTTGTATAAATGCTTCAACTAAGTACAAGCTACATGCATCAAACTCCCACTATTGTGTTGTAAGTGCCATAAACTGCGAAAAATAATCCAGACAATAATACAACAGAATCCAAGGCTTTTTGCCAGGTAGGTAGAGAAGAGCCAAATAGCTTTAGGTGAAATGTGGCTGGCAAAACAAATGAGAGCATTGCACATAAGGTACTCCCCACAAATGAGGCAAATACACCAAATTCTGGCACGAATGAAGCTAAGACTGCCAGTACAATCACCACGACCGCACGGCTGATGTATATGCCAACATTTCCTAGTCCAGTTGAATAATTGCTGTTTCTGTGCATGATTTTGAGTTTCCCTTCCACAATCTCATTAATTGGGTATAACATGATTGGGAGTGTAAATGCAAGTCCCACACATAATCCTACCTGTCAACATATAAAATTAGAGGTCATGCTGAGCAATATGAAATGCAAAAAAAAAATTGAAGATCATGAATTCCTGCCGAAAGAAACATATGTTGGCTCTCCATGCACTTTTTGCAATTTGCACTATACACAGTAACAGATACTTCACTAGATATGCTAGACAGAACAAACACTATTTAGAAATGATTCTTTGTTGTAAAATAGACGAATTGACATAACGTAAATTGATACAAATTGAAGTCAGTTATATCATCATCAGTTTTTTGTTAAACATCATCACCATTAACCTCCAAGCACTAGGTGTTTCAGCTTTAAAGCTAGCCACTAGTATCCTCAAAAAACATGGATGCAACAAACAGCCTGAGAAAAGAGTTTCAAACAGACTCCACCAAGACATATCAATTCTATGTAGGCCATTCCAAGTGTTTCCTGGTTTTGAAATGCCAACAAGCCCTACTTGAATGGTGGGTATATGTAATATATCCATAGACAAGTCCATGTCACAGATAAGTGCTGAGTATATGAAGAATGATGAAGGCGATATACCTTTTGCTTATAAACATTTGTAATCAATCTACTAAATTTGATGAACAACAATATTAATTATGTGCAAGGATATATCTGAAAGGTGGAATCATCAGGTACTTTCCTTAATAAATCTAAAGTCAACTAGTTCAGAAAAAGAAAGCAGAGAAAAAAGAAAAGAGCACAATATTGATTAGCTAACTGCAAAAATACTATTCAAGAGTGACCGCATTAAGCAGAGTATACAAGCACAACATAAAAGCTTGCAGTATGAATGTCTTTACTACCTGTACTGTAAGAGATGACCAATTCCTAGGGAGATTGAGGGTCACAATGTCTCTAGTTTCTTCACCAAAAGCCATGTAACCGCAAAATCCAAAGAGAATGTACACAAGCGTTATCCCTCCAAAAGTCTGAGCCAGCAGTATTGGGAATTTACGTTTATCCTGCATAGAATTTTCCAGTGCCAGCGTCATTCCAAACCCCTCGAAACAAAAAATAGCCATGCCTGCTGCAAATGGCAACCCCCCAATGTTGGAAGTGATTGTTGTCCTTTCTCTAAATGAAAATCCCTCTCCCAATGCCATTCGTATATCCTCCTTCACCACAATTCCCATAGCTAGGACATTGCAAACATCGGCAAAAATGCTGAAAGGAGCCAAAGCAGATAAGCTCCCTATCCAAGACAATCCAATCTCAAGAGGTGCCAACATAAATATGAAGGAGGCCATTGATAAACCTTGGTCTTGGAAAACAGAATAAAGATTTTGTCCAATAAATACAAAATACGCAACAGATCCTGCGCATTGTGCTACCACTATTATAACTTCTGTCACACACCGACCTGTGGTTCCAAACGATCTGTAACCCAAGTCTCCATACGTGCTTGATTCCCCTAATGTTTCTTCTGATGCCAATTTTTCTCTGCACATAACCTGTGTCCATGAAATAAAAACCAAACCTTATAATGACATCATGCAAGCAAAATAAAGGCAGGACCAGAAACCGTAAAAACACGTTCCATGTAACTTTAATTCATGTCCTCTGTTTCTATTTCTCTTGGTAATGAAGTCATCTAAGTTAAACAAATCAGTATCATACTTTACTCCACACCATAAAAAATATATAGAAAGATAAGTAGAATATTTGTGAAAGTAAGGTTAGAAAGCAATTATCAAGTGCTATCATTCATTATTACCTCAGTCCGAGAACAGCAAAGAAAAATTAACTTTAATACGCAGTTAATCAGCCAACTCACTCACATATATCTATATTTCTCTTTCTTCATATTTTGTAACTAGTTGTCTGGTTGTCTGTGTATTGATGTGTCTATAAGATATTTTCTAAGAAAAATTCAAAGTGATTTGAGGTACAAAATTTCAATTGTATGCAGGAATTCCAAGTACATTTTATCAGTAAGATTAAAGAAAGAAGAAAAACTTACACATAGTTCTCTAAGTACCCTTGTTCTCTAAAATCCGAGTTTCATACTAAGCAATAAAAGCTAACATTAAATGTTAAAAGGCAGTGAAATTCTAATTCTGATCACAGAATAATAAGATCAACACCTAGGAACTTTACATAAATTCCCTCCTTAAAAAATAGTATAATGTTTATATTATTAATCAATCAAACATCATTGCTTAATTAAATAACGCCATTACTTTTAAACGTGTTGCACTTATTTAAAATCAACAATAAAAAATACCATGGTATATATCACTACCAACCAATCAAACAGCATAGTACGCTACTCTTAAAAAAAGTAGATTTGACTAAAATTGATGCAATGATTGTGAGAAAAAAAGAGAGAGAGCACCCACAAGTAAAAGCATGCAATAGTAGGTGGATACACCAACCACAGCAATCCCAAGCGATCCAGCAACCCAACCAGCGATCCGAAACGCAAAGGGCAAACCCAAAACCCCTGTTCCGACCACGGTAACTATGATGTTCCCCAACGTTTGAAGCTTCGAAGCTCTTTTCGAAGACACAGGTTGTTCCAACAGAGGAGATGCTACGGTGTTTTCCGTGTCCTGACCCATTTTCTTCTTCGATCTACCCTTTGGGAATTAATCAAGTGAAAATGAGGTTCACCATGTAGCAAACACGTTACGTTTACGTTACGTTACGTTACGTCTCAGAAAAACAAAATCAACAGAATTGACAACAGAGTGTATAGTGTAGGCTTTGGAGGGAAGTGATAGTTAATGGGATATGAATCCAAACTTTGACAAACGTGGATCTATGATTGAATTCAATGATGAGGATTGAGAATTGAAGATAGAGAATTGTTGAATGGTAACAGTTGGAGGATTGTTGTCGAGTATTTATAGGTCAAGTGGTTCACACCACTGCACCGGATTCAACGTTTACCGCTAAAAGACAAATATTTCCAAAAATGAGATTTTGGATAAAAAAGGGTCTTTCCGATAAATGAGAATCTTCGAAGTACTAATAATTGTATATGTAAGAAAAAATGTAACTAGATGTTTGTTCTAGTTTTAATGTCTATTGTGTTAATTTTTTTTATTTTAATTGATTATTATTGTTTTATTTTTAAAATTTATTTTTAAAATAATATTAAACAGATATTATTAAGAATTAAAATAATAATAGATTATTAAATTTTACTATTTTCATAAACTAAAATGATAATGTTTAACAATTGTAGGGATTTAACCTATTGTTTTAGTTTTTATTGTTTTGAAGTTGTGGTCATTTTAATTCATGACTTTTAGTATCTAGGAGGGTTAGTTGGGATTTTATTTTTAATGTTAATTATAATTTTATTTTTAATTATAATAAATCTAGAAAATTTATAGAAATTTTATATATTCATAAAATCTTTTCTCATCTTATAATGTTTATTATTTAAATCTAATTAAATTTAAATTACAAAATCTTATAATTCGTTATATTTCTAACTAATTATAAATTATAAAAGTTTATTAAAAGATTCTTATGAGCCATTATTTTCTAAAAAAAAAATTAGAATCTAAAATGTGATCCTGAAGTGTTAGATAACAAATTAGATTATTAACTTTTAATAATCTAAAATATTATTGCTTTTGAAAAGTATAAATTAATTAATACATTGGTGGAAAATGATAGGAAATTCTTATTCTTGGTAAATTGATTAATTTTATTTCTTTTAATATGTTTAAAATAAGGACAATAAGTTTTGAAAATAACCTAATTCGCTAAGATTTTAGTGGTTATTCATTTTGTTGCTTACAAAACATAATGATAAATATCTTTATTATTGAGTACGAGATTTTTTCAATTTAGTCAATCATTTAAAATTTGAAGATTGAATATATGGTTATATTAAAATTTAAATAGAGAACTTTGCACTTTACCGTTTTTAAAAATCTTATTAGCTTTAAACTTTGACTCAGCAAAAGATACTTGTTTTTTTTTATACATATATTCCTTCCTAAAGTATATTCAATTCATTCAATTTTGTTCATCAAGATAATATTTTCTTTTCCAACATAAACTCAAAAGGGGAATCAAATCTTCCCAACGTGATACTAATTCACACTCTGCCTTTCCACTAACAGTTGCAATCTATAATGAATTTGCAATCAGTACAAAAGTTTTTTAAAACAATTCATTTATCTACTTTTACTAAATATAAGTTTTTAACTTTCTTTTTCCATTATTAATTTAAATAAACATATTTTGTTTTATGTTTCATATTTTTATCCCTTTTATTTCTTTTCATATTATTTTTCCCACATTTCACTTATCCTTCAAAAATGAACAAAATAAAAAACCTCTAAACATGTCTGCTGAATATATTGATGTGGGGTCAAACCTACCAAGGATTAAATTGTCAGATACATTCACTGCCAGATACATACATGTTCCATTTCAATTTTCCTATTTAATGAAGGAAGAGTTAAGTCTCATTAATAATGATTCATGAATTGACAGATAACAGATTCCCTGTCCAATGATCCTAAAATTACGCTTCTTGTATAATTTTTTCTAAACATTTGAATTTGATTATGATTACATATCATTTACACGATAGTTTATTAAATATTTTAATTTGATTATTAATTACATATCATTTACATGATAATTCACCTAAATAGAGATGTAATAATTAGAGTGTCACATTAACAATGTTATAATTTAAATTAATATTTATCTACCTAAAAATTTTAATGAAAGACGAATATTAAACTTTAAGTAAATAGATGTTAATTTATATAATTTTTAATGTGTTTCTTTAGCATATGAATGAAAATTTATAACAATAGAATCACTGCATTAATATGTTGCTTTAGCACATGAATATAAATTTATAACATTGCACCTTTTTTTTGCTTTGTTTTTAAAGAAAACATGATTTGGACATGTGACTTGGTGTAAAGTGTAAACTATTCCTGCCACAAGTATTTACTACTACTAAACTGCACATATATTTACAATAATTAAATAACTAATATAAAATATTGTATAATCAATTAAACATACTTTATACATTTTAATGCTATAAAATCACTAAATATTAAATATAAATTAGTAATATATAAAATATTTGGTAAACAACATGAATACGTAAACAATCCAACAATTAAATATAAAATGTGAATAAAAAAAATTAATTATAAAATGTAAAGAGAGAGAAATATGTATATGTATAAAATGTGAGGAGAAAAAAATATGTATATATTTTATGAATAAGTTGATGAGTTGATAGGTTGACTACTTATTTATTGTGAAGAAAAGTTGAAAACATTATTATATAAGTTGCAAAATAGCTCAAGTTTGCATATGTTGTGGTGTTGATGTTCACATATAATCACATTAAAACCGTTCGAAAAGTAAAACTACTCACAATAGGCAGTGAAAAATTGAAGTGGGCGTATGGACAAATTTAAAAGAGAGCATTGTGGAATCCGTCTACTTTCTTACAATACAGAAGTGAAAATTTTCTATAAGCACTTTGAGCTCAAGTGCTGAGAACTATCACAAGCATCCAAACACAATTTTACATTTGTACAAAGTCTAGGAATGTTCTTGTATTTTGATTCAAAATCCTAAAAATTACTACAATGCTTCAAAGCAATATGGCTGACAAACACAGTCCATGGCATGAATCAGTTTCCTGCGAGGTCCCACTGCATTAGCACCCATATCCTTGAGTTTTTTCATGGTTAGATTTACCAGCTGATACTTACTGAGACTTCTCCCATGAAAAATTCTCACAAACTGTTCCAGCCCAAGTGATGTGAGCCACTTGCTCAGTCCACCAGCTCTTTCAAGCTTTCTTTCAAGATTTGATGCTCTCAAATTTTTATTCCAAGTTTCCAGGTTGGAGGGCATTCTTGTTGCAAGTAGTGTTCTGGGCTGCTTAATAACTTTTGATGCATCAGAAATTCCAAGTAGCTTATGTGGCTTTAAAGTATTCATTTGATGTGGATTTTCAGATTCTATTCTTTCATCAAGAGATGGTGGATTGACTACAGTTGGTTCAGGTACAGTAGGAGGAACTCTTCTCTCAGCACGAGTCTCCTTTTGAACAGTCGATAAAGTACTCTTTTCAAGTTCATTACCTGAAGGGTGTATAGCAGATGTCTCCATGGGAAGCTGCACATGGTCACTAGTCACTTCAGGAGGCATATGATGCATATGATTGGGTCCTTGGTTAGCTGTTAATGATCTATCATTGAAAGGCACTGGTGGCACCAGAATGGTGACTCTCTGCTTTTTCACTATAATCCAATCACTATCCGCATGCTGATTATCACAGTTTAGAGAATCAACAAGGGAATGTGAAGAAGTACCACTTTTTTTACCAGAAACTTTTCCTGTGCGCTTCTGCTTTGTTTTCACCATTGACTAAGAATCTACACATCATTAGTAGGATGTATAGCATTAAATTTATATCACTAACCAAACTCAAGATTCATGTTATCAAAAAGTCATAAAATCAATGAAAATAATTACTTTTAAAAAAAAAATTTAAGCATACAATACAAACAACTCTATAGTAGAAATTGATAAAAAAGGATCTCATGGTAAACAATATTTCTGAAATTTGATCCTTCACTGAGTCATATGGAAACGTTTAATCCATGTAACCAACCTCACCAAATGAGACAAGGCTTTGTTGTTGTTGTTGTAATACAAGCAACTCTATTCCTAATCAAAATGACTTATAGTCCAGTTATATTCATACATAATATATGTGTGTGCATGCACAAGAAACTTGCCCCAGAATATGGGATTTGAAAATAAGATGTGCACAGACCAAGTTGCAAAATCAATTGTATCCCACCTTGAAATTCAAATTAAGACAGAGAATAATAACATACAAATCCCATAAGGTGCAGAAGCAAATGAAATTCAACAAAATCTTACCAGCAAGTTTCTTTCTGTCTAAAATAAATTACAAATAAACAAACAAATAGCTAGACAAGTTTTTTGGATCAACCTAGAAACAAAATGTTCTCATAAACTACGTTTATAAGCACAGCACAGGAAATAAAAACCTACAGATTCGACTAGAGATCACGAAATCACGTTCTATTACAGTGAAAATAGAAACCTACAAGTTCTAAAGGTAAATGCTAGCGATGGATAGAGAAGAACGAAAACCCGAACACAAAAATCAAAACTTTAGGTCAAGTTAAGAAGAGAGGAAGAAGGGGTAGGGAAAAATACCTAATTCTGGTACAAATCTTTGAACGAAAATTGAAGTAAGCTCTTGTCTTTCCACTTCAGCTTGAAAACTTGTGTGTCCTTACAGCATTTGATTCAGAGCTTGGCTAATTGGGTATAACTCTCGACAAGAAAGAGAGACATTTTTTAAGAAGGAAATTAGGGTTATTATCGATTTGGGGAAGAAAGTTTGATTGAAATTTTGTAATTGATTTTCTTTAAATTAGTATTTTGAAAAATATACATAGGCTTAATGTTTAGTTTTTATATAATAAAATTCATAAAAAATAATATTCATTTATAAAGTCGTGATGAGTATTTATTTTTTGGTAGGTATATTGACTATATTCTCAGACTGTCTTGTTAATTTCTTACTAATTTGTTAATTTGTCTTGCATCTTCTCTCATAATAAGAATTTCAACATTAATTTGTTAATTTTTTTTCCTAGACCCAATATTTAAATATATAAGCAATTGTATTAATGATCATTTTAATTATTCATCAATTTACTATAACTTGTATCGAATATTAAATCAACTATAACCAAAATTTACTATGTTCAGTCTTCTATGAAAAATTTGTTAAATCAACTATAACCAAAATTTTATGAATGATATTAATCCTAGACCTGCTAAATTAGGAATTCTTGGAAAAGGGAAAAAAATTCAACACTCAATGGTGAAACATTACACAAAGAAAAACTTGGTAAACTTATATTAAATAATTTACGCTTACCCATTGCAAAAATATTTATGTTCAGTCTTTCTTATACAAAAATCTACTGAATCAACCACGATCAAAAAGAAATACACATTAGTGGATTGCTATTATATAATTTTTAACTGTAATATTGACATAAAATATATATCAATTTTATCAATAATAGTCAATGTCAATAACTTAAATATTATTTCAATCATATCTTTTATCCACATGAACTTAACAGATTATTTCAATCAGATTTTTTTATCTACAAAACTCAACTCCAACGTCATACTTAAAAACATTGAAACAAATTTTATTCAGATGAATATAATTAATATCATTTTATGTAACTAAAATGCTATATAATTAATATTTGAATCAGGTAAATCTTTTCAAAAGATTACACAAAATCATATAATCAATATTTTACATAATTATATATAAAATTATCAGATAATGCTACATCTGTCCACGACTTTCTTGTAAATTTATTTAATACTCTATAAAAAATATTAAATAAAAAGAAATATATTTAAGTCTTGACAGTATGAGAAATATTTTATACGTAAAATGTAAAAAATTTACTATACTTAATGAGTAAAAAATTGATAAAAATAGAATCAGTCAAAACAATGAATTCATCGTGAAGAAATATTTCAAAATTCAAACAAACGGTGAGAGTAAGGAAGAAGAAGTGAAGGGTTGATACTGAAGCAGTGTTTCATCCAATAAACATTCACATTTATTTTATTTTAAAAAATAACGGGTGGGCCCCAGCAAATAAAAACACGAATTCCGAAATATGCGCGGGCCTTCGTGGCTTCAAACTCACGATACATAGGTTGTTCCTTGTTCTCTCTCGATCAAGTCCGATACGACACCAAATTCGTTTTCTCTTCTTCTCTTTTTTCATTCTCATTCTCCGAATTCTTGTTTTCACAACTCACGAGAAACTCGAGGCTAACCATCACTCACTCGCCAATTACCGCATATCTCGATTTCAGTTACCTTCTTCTCAGGTCACTCACCAATATAGTTTCATTATTTTTTTCTTATTTTTTGTATTTAATTTCTCTCTCTTATTATCCAATCCAATGTGCCTTTTTGTTCAACATTTCACCGATTTTGTTATTCTTTTATTTATTTGTTTGATTGTTTGATTAGGATTTGGATGTGAGAAAAAGTACAAATGAAATTCGGGTCTGTATTCAGAGAGTATTTGCAGGAGGAGCAAGAATGGTTCGTGGACAAAAAATGTGCACACGTTGAATATATAAGGTTGAAGAAAGTGTTGAAGAGTTGTCAGAAAGATAACTCTTCTGATAAAGACCAGTTATGTCACTGTCAGTCTTGCCCATGTATGTGTTTTTTATGTTTTGTTTTTGAGTTTTACTTTTTGTATTTGGGACTGTTAAAAATTAAGTTACTTTGTGTTATTTGTGAATTGTCTGATGTGTGAAACTTGTTTGGCATCTTGTTAATTAGAGGATTCAGTTTGTTTAAAAGTTGTTCTTAGGTCATGGGGTTCTTATGGGGGTTGGGGAGGATTTGATGAGTTTGGTTATTAGGTTATGTAATTAGAAATAAGACTAAGGGGGAAGAACTTGTATAAGTATCTCAATTTCAATTTGTGATTCACATTTCATGTTCTGAGAAATATTCACCATCAAAGAGGAATGGGCTTGGTCCTTGGCTAGAAAACAGTAGTGTCAAGCTTAATCATGCAAAAATTTCATTTGTGATTTTCTTTTTTGAAACGAGAGAAGGAAGCGGGTGTTTTTCCAAGGTCCAGGAACAAGCAAGAGGTACTGGCTCTAACATTTATAGTGAGAATAACTTTTTCAAATCGGGGATAGTTGGGGGAGATGGTTAATGCTGTTGATAGTTGATTGTAAGGTTGAAAGTTACTTTCATTACAAGGTTGATGGCTTCTTTTTGAAAAAAAAAGAAGAAATTGGAAAATGTTTGTTGTTAGTTTTGTTAGAATGTTAATGTGAGGGATTCTAACCCACGACGCCTTCCTCTTCTCTTCTCCCTTCAATCCCATTCCCAATCACCAAGTCAATCTTATAACTCCTTACATAATGTTTATGTAAAATAGTTTACATAGAGCTTATGTTAGCTGAGATTAGTATTATTTAGTGGATATGACTTTACTCTAAGTCTCCTCTAGGGTCAGAGTTTTGTACCATCTAATTTCCTCTATGCTTTGCTATAATGCTTTCTTTGCATTGACCAGAGCTTATGTTACCTGCAGCAATTAGATTTAAAGCATGTTGTGAGCAAAATAGCACTCTGATGTATTACTCCTGTGTATTACTCTATGCAGTCTAATAATGTGTTTTTGTTTTCCACATGTAGTGTGTGATCAAAAGTTCTTCTCTGAGTTGATGAAGGAAGCATCGGATGTAGTAGGATACTTTAGTTCAAGAGTTAAGCATCTCCTTCATCTACATATTGCAACAGGAATGCAGAGATATGTATTGCGCTTGCGCCAGTGCTTTAAAAATGACAGGCAAGCCCTAGCCCAAGAAGGGAGGATTCTAATTGAGTACATTGCAATGAATGCTATTGCAATGAGGAAAATACTAAAGAAATATGATAAAGTATGCATCACCTGTGACAATTGTTGCTTGATCAATGTCACCCCCTTTCATTTGTACTTTTCTGTTTTAGTGTTATTTAATTCATTCCATCCTTTTTTATCCTACTCCAGGTACACAGCTCTGTGAATGGGGAGAATTTCAAATCTAAGATGCTTGCTGAACACATTGAACTTTTGCATTCACCTTGGTTAATTGAATTGGGCGCTTTTTATCTGAATTCTAGTGGACAGGATGAATGTGAGCTTGATGGAATCTATGGTCACTTTTCGTGTGATCTAGACATAACTAAAGCTGTAATGACATTGATCCTTCCTGATTCTATTAAACTCGAGTATGGTCTAACTTGTGCAATTTGCCTGGTAAGTTCCTAATCATACTTACTTCTCTAGAAAAAATCAAATGATACCAGTATCTCCAATAAATGCCTGGATTGTGATATGACAGGATTTTGTTTTCAACCCATATGCTTTGAGTTGTGGTCATATTTTCTGCAAGTCATGTGCTTGCTCAGCTGCCTCTGTGATGATTTTTCAAGGCCTTAAAGCTGCAAGCCCAGAGTCAAAATGTCCTATATGCAGAGAGGTACGTGTCATGTACTCAGCATTGATATGTCAAAGAAGAAAAGGATAAAACTCTTGAACACTGTCCTTGTTAAACAATTAAAGCAGGAAAAAATAACAATGTATATAGAATAGACGATTCAATCATGCACATCAATCAGGGTGGGTTTGGGGGAAGGTAGTTGCCCTTATGCACAAAAGCATGTCTGCCCTGTGACTGAAGCATAGTGATCATGTCATTTATCTTATTCCCCGGTTTTAAAGCATATTTTGATTTGCTTTTGTATTTTAAATTTTTAATTATAAAATCTAACTTTTATGGATGACCACTACTCCTTTTGTTCATGCAGGTTGGAGTTTATTCTAAGGCCGTGCATATGTTAGAACTTGATCTGCTTATGAAAAGAAGGTATTGCAGGGTAACATGATAACATTATTTTTCTTATTCTCATATGAACCAGTCCACCACATTAATTTTGATGATTTTGCAGGTGCAGAGAATACTGGAAAGAGAGGCTAGCTTTAGAACGGGTTGTTACATTGAAGCAATCCAAGGAATTCTGGAATTTACAGTCCACATATGCAGTCGGATTGCTGTAGGCTTTTATACTCCGGCCATGGAAACATCCAAGTAGTAGTTGTGTTAACAGATAGGAAGCATTGCAAGATTCTGAGTTCCACCTTTGGCCCTGATTGAACAGATGTAGATGAGGTAGGATTTACTTAGTTCTTAATTAAGATTTGAGACCTTAGGATGAAGAGGGGAATAGTAAATAAAAACAACAACTTTGGAAAATGGCATCCTCAACCATCAGTTTCAGAAACGACACAGCCGGTGATAGTTTCTTTGATCGCCAATTTTGTTTATTTATTTGTTTTCTGTGTTATTCCTATTACATTTAAACTTGTAATTTTATGTGAACATTTCTTAGAGAAATTTAGAGGTTATCAATGTTTGGTTTAGTTCATTTCATTTTTAATTAATTTAAAATTTTATTTAGTGTTTGTTTGTCAAAATTTGGATGTCAACTTAAGTCTGGTTCAGCTCTTTTCTCCCCTTACACTGGAGTGTTGCATTTGACTAGCCTCACTTACCAAAGAAACTATAGCTTAAAATTATATAGAAAAAGAAGTTCCTCACAAAATGATAAGAATATTATCCTTGTAAAGAAAAATCTCATTAGAGAGATGCTCTAATTAATGAATCAGCCATTAGACCCAATATTCTTAAAATACAAGATCCTATTTAATTTGGTACAACATTGTTTTCATTGATGATAAAAAAATGGTGTCATGAACGGGGCCATTTATCAGATATGCATGGTAAAACGTAAAAGTTCCTCTGTTTAACCCAGCAACCTTCAAATCACCTATCTACTCTATGCATGAGAAAGGCTCTCATAAGGGACAAAGAAGATTAGAAGAAAAATGGAGCATTTCTCTCTCATTTATGATAAATGCATAAAATATTTAAAAGTTAAGTAGAAATAAGGATATAATTAATTGAAAATATAATAATAAATCACATCTTTAACTTTTTAAAGGACATATAAAACGAAACAAAGATATGTTATTGTTGTATTATTAGAATGATTATAAAGTAACATTTTTTAAAATGAGTCAGTAAACTAACCCAGAGCACAATTCAATTACTCTAACCTAACCCAAATCAATAAGCATAATTCGGAAATCACAACTAAATGACAATAATTTTTTTTACTTAACATTAACAGTACATTATCATTAATATTTTCAATTCAATTAAAATATTTGATTAGTTCATTAGATAGAATATACAGAATTTGTGAAGCATTACACACTTAATTATAGTTAAAATTTAAAGTTACATACAATTTCTGAAGTTAGAAATAAGATACATAGATAGATTGTTGTGATTATCAATAAATTTCACCCGTAACAATAACTATTTTCAAAACTCAAAAGTTTATAGTATTAAAAAAGTCAAAACTTAAAAATTTATAGTTATAAATCTGTACCCAATTCTTTGAAATATCGAGAATTGCTCACACCATTTATATATATATATATAAAGAGGGGTGTCATATCTTTATGCGGGATCTTCGTATTCAGCAACAATTAAAAAAAAAGCATTATACTCATATGTGTATTACTCACGAGCACTTGTCGGCGGTTTTAGACAAGGAAGAGGTCCAAAGTGCTGAATAGCTGTGAATATTTTTATAAGCTTGAACGTGAGGCACGATACATTAATTAAAACAGAATTACATTAGATAATTCAACAAAGAAAAAATAAAAAAAGAAAAAGAATTAGATTAGATAGAATGAATATATTGGGTTTTAGTAGAAGCAGATATGCGATGCATAGGCAAAGTGTAGCAACATGTCAAATTTCGCGTCGTGGCTCTCTCGCTTACGTTCTTCTTCCAAGTACTTTTACAGTCACTATCGCAGTTTTCATAAACACGTTCCCACAGTTTTCAACAACCACGGAACTAAGAAGAACGCGTGGTCAAGCTCTCTTCTTCCTCTCGCTCTCGTTGTTTCCGCTGGATCACTCGCTCTTCAACCGCACTTCAATCCTTCCTTGTGCGACAGGTCCTCTTTCACCTTCGTTCTTTCCTCTCTTTCAATTTAATCCGTTCTTTCTCGTCGTTTATGAATCAACAACATGCATTAACTGAGATAGAGTTATTATGCTTATTACAAGTAAGGAACTTGTAATCATGCATAAGCTGATTCTGCTATTTCTATGTAGATATGAGAGTATTTACGTTTTTCGTTAGTGTTTTGAAGAGTTATTAGTTACGACATGAAGCGTAATGTTTCACTTGAACTACGACTATACCTGAATAGACTCGTAGCGTGATAGGAGACTTGTTGAGAAAGAAGAAATCACATTTGTGATGTAGAAGATGTAATAACTATTAGCTTCTGAAAATTACATCTGAGATGTGGATAATTGAATCTGAGATGCGGAATGAAACACGCTATCGATGAATCAAGTAATTGTTTGATGACTGACATCTGGTTTCTTATAATGGATGTTAGAGGTGCGACTATTGGGGGCAAAGGTAGCACGCAACGTGTTGTTGAGGGATCGCAGAAAGAATTTCCGCGTGAGCTTCTTGAGGAGTTGAAAATCGTCTGTCAGGTATGAACTTTTGGTTTATCTAAATATTTGTTAGTTTGAATTGAAGAGAGAAAGTATTGGTAATGCCTGAGCTGGTTCTAATTTGCTCATTGATTATGTTTTTGGATTTTTTTTTTCTCTCGTTATTTTTCTTGTCAAGCAGATTAGTTATAATCCAATCTGTTAAAAATTGACATTGTTTTGGGAGGACGGGCCGGTCTGTCTTAATCATTGGTTGGTTGTTTTAGGGTTCATGAATACATTTAACATGATAAGAATGGAGTTATAGTGATGTTTGTTGTAATTTTGTGCGTTTTAGAAGACCACACATATCTTTTATTTATAATGATGAAAACATAATCAACTAAATTATAAAGGATCAATCAAGATCAATTAGGGATAAGAAATCCCTAACTATCTTCTGATAATAAACACAACAGGTATGTGATCTAACACTCCTTTAAGCTGGAGCATATATATCATATGAACCAAGTTTGTTACAAATGTGATCAACCCGGGAACCTTTAAGAGGTTTAGTGGACATATCTGCCAATTGGTCATTAGAACTACTAGAGTTAGTGGTGATCTCTCCTAAAAGTATTTCCTTTCTCAGAAAGTAGCAATCTATCTCTACGTGTTTAGTGTGTTCATAAGATTGAATTCGATGCAATGTGGAGAACGGCTTGATTATCACAAATTAGTGCGGTTGTTTGAGTGCCTGCAAATTTGGGCTATTGGAGAAGTTGCCTAAACCATGTAATCTCGCAAGAAGCTGCTGCCATAGCTCGATATTCAGCCATAGCACTAGACGTAGTAACTGTTTTGTTTCTTGCTCCTCCATGAGATCATATTTCCTCTAATAAGAACGCAATGCCCAGAAGTAGACTTCTTGTTTGATGGTGGCCGTGCACAATCAGCATCTGAGTAACAAATAATTCTGGCATTATCTTTGCCTTCATATAACAATCCTTTACCTAGAGCATTCTTGATGAAGTAAAAGATACGTGTGGCGGCATCTTAATGACTATCACAAGGAGCATGCATTCTAGAATTGACTCACCACACTAATAGCAAAAGTGATGTTAGGTCTAGTGACCATGAGATAGTTAAGTCTGTTCACAAGTCGTTGATATCTTCCTGGGTCTTTCAAAGGCTCCCATGACCCAGGAGGAGCTTGACATTCGGAGCCATAGGAGTGTCACTAGGCTGACAGTCAAGAATACCAATCTCTGTCAAAATTTCTAGAGAATAATTCTGCTAGGAAATGACAATGTCAGACGATGATTGAGCAACCTTAATGCCTAGGAAGTATCGGAGAGGACCAAAATCCTTGGTCTGAAATTGACTATGTAGGTGAGATTTGAGATTGCTAGTGATAACGATGTCATCAACATAAACAACAAGATCGATGCATAGACTAGATGGAGAAAGGAGAGAAAATACTGAGTAGCCAGCTTCACAGTGAGTCAACCCGAGCTCAATCAATGCAGAGCTAAAATGACCAAACTAGGCACAAAGAGACTGCTTCAAACCATAAAGAAAGCGGCGAAGATGACACACAATGTTAGAGGCACGGGAGATGGTAAAATCGGATGGTTGATCCATTTATACTCAATAGTGGTTTTACCTGGAGATAAAGGAACAAGGTCTCATGTATTACTAGTATCCAAGGCAGCTATTTCTTCTAACATCGCTTGTCTCCAATTGTGGTTAGTCATGGCTTCACCTGTAGACTTGAGGATAGATACAAAATCCAAAGAAGATATAAAAGAGAAATAGGAAGGGGATAAACGAACACAGTTAAGTGTGAGTGCATATAAAGGATTGGGATTACGGGTGAACTGGATACCTTGACATAGGAGAATGGGAAGGTTAGGTGCAGGCGACGAAGGTGGACTAACATTTGGAGCAGGAAATGATGCTGGCAGATCAATGAGTTATGTTATTGGTGGATTTTGTGTCCGTCTGTGATAAGTGATGAGTGGAGGTGGGGTTAAAGTAATAAGTGACATAGGAGATATGGGTGGAACCTCCAAAGGAATGTCTTCAACGACGGAAGTAGTCTAAAGAAAGATAACATAAGTAGAGACTACATATCGTTGAAGTTGCGGAGAGAAACATTGATAACCTTTCTGGAGGCGAGAGAAACCAAGAAAAATACATTTAAGAGATTTGGCAGAAAGTTGATTTTTACCAGGAGTGAGGTTATGGAAGAAACACATACTACCAAAGACATGAAGAGGAACAGGATAGAGGTCATGTTGGGGATACAGGATGGAGTAAGGAATTTTATTAGCAAGAATGGAGGACAACATGTGGTTGATCAGATGACAAACAGTAAGAAGTGCATACCCCCAGAAGCGAAGTGGAACATTATAATGAAGCTACGGTAGCTTGTTGCTGTCCGCGGTACTATTTAAGCGAAGCTACATCAGGGGGAAATAAGACCTAAAATACTGATACCATGTTATAGTGATGTTTGCTGTAATTTTGTGTGTCTTTTAAGACTACACATATCCTTATAATGATAAAAACAGAATCAACTTAATTACAAAGGATCAATTAGGGATAGGAAATCTCTTATTATCTACTGATAATAAACATAAAAGATATGTAATCTAACAGAAGTCATACTAAATGAACAATTATATTGAACCTTCAACCTTGTGATTGTTGGCCTGAATTGTTATAATACTTATTTCTATAGGATGACATATCGCTTGATTATGACGAGAGATATTTGCATGGAAAACCACAATACAGTTTTCACCAGGCTGTCAATATCCCAGATGTGATTGTTTATCCAAGGTGAGACATGGTATGAACTGAAGCTTTGGCTGATATATTTGTTTACTTATGCATCTCATTAGTTATTACAATGCAGCAATGATTTTATCATTGAGAAAGACCTTGGAAGTTTCTACTAAAGTGTTTTCAATATATTGTTCTCTTTCCATTATAGTTCAAAGTAAAACTATTTCAAATACTTGCTGCTTAGCTATGTGGACAATATCTTGTGTTTCTCGAGTGGTTATGTGGTCATCAGAGCAAATACTTCTGGCAATTTTTTAGATATCTCTATTCTGAATACCACTCTGATAATGTCACAAACTCTAGTACAGTACTGTTATGATCCTAACATTTTTTGCATGTGGTATTTATTTATACTTACCTAACAAGTATTTTCTTCTACAGTTGAGCTGAATGCAGTTTGAAAACGGAAAAATCTAATATAATGTGGTTGATTTCTTAAAATAATTTTCTACATGACATTGGTCAAGCTGTATATTTGCAGATCTCTAAATCACTTCATTTTCACATCAGGTCCCTGAATCCTGCACAACTATATATTTATATTTCCATGTTCAGTGCTTTTGCTCCTGTGTGCTTTTATGTATAATATCTCATTTTTCTGAGAAGAGATTCCATGAAATCTGTTATGCGCATTGCAATATCTGATCATGCTGGTCAGAAATGCCTGAGATATGACTGTCTGATGTCAATGATGCGTTATACAACAGATTTCAAAATATGCATACAACTGTTCCATCATTTTTTACTATTTGATATATCAAATAGACTTTTCATATTTTTTTCTTGTACAGTATCTCAAATGGACATGAATGAGCGTACAAGAATAGGAGAGGTTTCTGAAATATTCTGAAATTTTCTTGTGGTTGAAGCTAATAAAACATCTGCATGTATTTATTTTCATGCATTGTATTCTTATTTGCAGATCTGAAGAGGAGGTCTCCAAGATTGTCAAATTATGTAACGATCATGAGGTTTGAGTTCGTCTAACTCAAAAAATATTGTATAGCATGTTCAAGCTGATTGCTTTACCCTCTTAAAAGGCAACACAAGCAAGATGATGAACCAACAAGAGAGAAGATAATAAAATGCGACGCGAGAGTGGAGACCTGAACCCTAACTCTCTGTTCTGTCAAAAATGGGGACTCAAAATGCCCCAAAAGAGCATTGTTTTGACTAAATTTTTTCACCTTCATGAACTTGCCAAATTGCTTGTGCACTCACAAGTTCGACTGAGTCTGGACAAGTTTGCTTGAGTTTACACAATTCTAGTGAAAAATGAGTTTGATTGAGTTAAACTGGTTCATGGCTATAAAATTTAAAGCTCATGCGATTTTACTAGTGGACAAGGGATTTTAGTAACCATGCTTACATCTATTGAATTTTTTAAAAAGCCATAATTTTCCTTCATTTTCATGGGCATGTAATGTTAATTATAGATAATGATTGTATTCTAGAGAAACTGTTAGCTGTAGTTTACTTTTATATATTTACTTTTTTAATATTTTGGTAACAGGTTCCTATTGTACCATATGGCGGAGCTACATCAATTGAGGGCCACACCTTATCTCTTCATGGTGGTGTTTGCATTGACATGTCATTAATGAAAGTATGTACATGTTCTATTATTATAGTAGAATATTTGCATGTAACTGTTTCAAGTAAGACCATGATGGGTATGAAATATATATTTCATTTTAATGGATTATGGTGTATCTCATGTAAGGCCCATTGGCTCCCTTGTCTACTTGGGTTGCTGAACACAATTGTCTTTAATATTTTAGAATAAATCAGTCACTGTAGACTAGTTGAAAGTTTAAGATGCCTTTATTGGATTAGAATGAGCGTTGAATTTGTAGTTTACCTTTAATTTTTTTCTAATCTTCATTGTATGCTATTGTGGAGAAAATCTTTTTTTTTCTTTTTGTTCTCAACCGTCACATAAGTTCTACCTGTCTTGTGAAAAAAATAAGATGTCTTGTTGGAATTGAGTATGTTTCTGATGCTAAACTGTAAGTACTTATCCTACCACAAATCTTAAGGAAAGAAAATATAAAAATGAATACACAAAGATGATGAGTTTTGTTCAAAAGTTGCTTTAATTGTGGCCACCCCTAGCCTGCCTTAGATGTAGCTTCTCTGGGGGCTGCCTAGTTGCGGCTTCTTTGGAGGCTGCCTTAATTGCAGCCTCAAGAGTTTTGTTTTGTCCCACATCCACTAGTTGCAAAGTTCAGGTAATCCTCACTTTTGCAAGCCAGTTTTGTGAGTTTGATTTAGATCCTAAGCCCATATTCTAAAATTGAATCAAAGCCTTTCCTAGATCTGTTGTAGTGTAACCTGCAATGCCACTTTCCAGGCTGACAGCCCTGGGCTTTGGGGAAGTTTTGGAAAGCTTCTTTAATTGCGGTCATCCCTAGACTGTCGTAGTTGCAACTTCTTTGAGGGGTGACTTAATTGCAATCTCAAGGTTGGTGTTTAGTTCTGCATTGACTAGTTATAAAGTTTGAACAGTCCTCGCCTTATAGTTACAGTCTAGTTTTGTGGGTTTGAGTTCGGCCTTAAACCCTAATTCTAAGACACTTCTATGAATACATTGAGCAATGTGTTATTGTCTAATGTTACTGTAAATTATGAAAGCACTT
Source organism: Hylodesmum podocarpum (assembly GCA_026586105.1). Lineage (NCBI taxonomy): Eukaryota > Viridiplantae > Streptophyta > Magnoliopsida > Fabales > Fabaceae > Hylodesmum > Hylodesmum podocarpum. The sequence goes on along the minus strand of JALJEV010001298.1, from coordinate 161,727 downwards.
TTAGTATCACCATTAGCATCACAAAAGACAAAATCTATTCTGTCGCACAGATTTCTTACTATCTATTGGAGTTAATTGAATTTGTAGTGTAGAAAGTCGTGTTAGAGCCAGCAACTGTGCATTTCTTGATGATTAATGCAGTTTTAATTCAGTTGAAGTATCATTATGTAATCTTGTCTATACGTTCATGTACCATTATGTAGACAGTACATCTGCTCAGATGTAGTTAAACATACAGATCATTTGTGCACGTAGGTACAGATTGGACATAGAAAGGTGAACTTTAACTAATATTCTTACATTGTATACTGGTACAATCTATAGAGAGTGAAAGCATTACATGTTGATGACATGGATGTTGTTGTTGAGCCTGGGATTGGATGGATGGAGCTTAATGAGTACTTGGAGCCTTATGGCCTATTTTTTCCACTTGATCCAGGTTTGTTGGATATGACCTGGGAATATCTCTGATAGTTGAAAGACAAAAGAGGCTATTTGATCTGGAAGACTGCACTGATTCTAAGTTAAATTTTTTACTTACTACAAACAGGTCCTGGTGCTAGCATTGGAGGCATGTGTGCTACACGCTGCTCTGGTTCTTTAGCTGTGAGGTAGTCACTCTTCTGTTATATGTATATTTTTGTTTGTTGCTTCCAAACGCTGATGCCTGCTGGTTTAAATGTTTCATCTTGGTGGGTGCCAAACCGTTTGTTTATAAGGTCAAGTATTTGGTTTGAAATATTTTGCTTGAGATTTATTACTAAAGATTGCTAAACTTGATGTTGATTTAATTCTATTCCTCAAAATGTCCAGATCTTATTAAAACCTGTTTAAAAAAGCTATAAATTACTGAGCATAATGGTTCCTGTTTGATAACCTGTAGGTATGGAACTATGCGTGATAATGTTATCAGTCTCAAGGTATGTTAATCCCAACTTTTGGTCTCTACTGTATTGATTTGATGCTGTATTTATTGTCATATTTGTATTCAAGGTGGTCCTTGCCAATGGAGATATTGTGAAGACTGCATCACGTGCTAGGAAGAGTGCTGCAGGGTTTGTAATATTCCTTTCCCTTTATCTAACAATTAATTTCACTCATAATCCCCCCCTCCCAACTTTTTAAGAGATCAAACCTACTTGCATTCAAAATTGTTCGCATATTCAACATGATGTCCAAACATTTGTTACCATTGCCGCTCAACAAATATACCCTTGGTCACATGATTGCATGCTACACAACTCCCTTCAGTACATTGCAAAATACTTCAAAGAATCCCCCTAGGGACTATGTAATGACAGACTACTGGTTTTTTCTTTGAATTATGTATTTTAGGTATGATCTGACCCGCTTGATGATTGGAAGTGAAGGGACGCTTGGTGTTATAACAGAAGTAACACTGCGCCTTCAGAAAATTCCCCAGCATTCAGTGGTAAATTGTTTAGATCTATCCTTTTCTCTAGTTTGTTTGATTTGTTGAACTTTGTTATTGTGATCAACATACTAAATTTATGTTACATTCCCCTTTTACATAATTTAATTAAAAATCATTAATTTTTTTCTTATTTTCTTTTTGACTTTCTGCTACATTACACATGTCAATGCAAGATCTATTATTCAAATTCTTAATCTAGGTAGCTAGGTTTCTTGTTCCTGGAAAGGTTTTAATTTATAAACAGTGCAGCTTCCAATATTTTGATGTCACTTTTTCGTTTTTTCACCGCAGTGTCTTCTTAAATTGTTCTTTTCCTTTACCACTGCCTTATGTTTCTTTCTCCAGTCAATTGTCATGTCATCTCCATATTACATAGCCAATTCAAACTAGTAAAATTGTAGTATATCCACTCTTCCAAATATCTAAAGCTGTATAAAAATATTTATTTAGAAGTTTATCTTATTCATATCTATTCGGCTAAATTAAGTATTTAAGTTTGTATGGGTTGATTTTCCATATCAATTTGATTTTGTGGGAAATCTTAGCAGCTGATCCACTCATAATATTAGATAAATTTCCATTTTCTCACGTAACATCTTCTGGTACGTGCCTGTTGTATTTATGAAATTTTGGAATTAGCTATAGAGACATTAAAAGCATAAAGTCATTCTTTTGACAATCTTATCATATCATCATAAGAAAAAATATTGTTTCTGCACTGTTCTTTACCTTCTTTTTCAATGAGTTCTCTATTTAGATGCTGCATTGGGGGGAGGGTTATTATTCTAGATAACTTCTTAAATGTTTTATTTTGCATGAATGCATTCGGAGCTGTTGCTATGTGTGTAATTTGACTTATTTGGAATAGTATGGATTACCTATCTAATCAAAGTACACAGGTTGCAATGTGCAATTTCCCTTCTGTGAAGGATGCAGCAGATGTTGCCATTGCCACCATGATGTCTGGTATACAGGTAGGACTCTGGGTTCAAAATTCAAATATCAATATTTTTCTCTATCCAATTATGCATCTCTATTTGTGTGGGTTAGGTTTCAAGGGTAGAGCTATTGGATGAAGTTCAAGTGAAAGCTATCAATATTGCTAATGGGAAGCATTTGCCTGAGTATCCAACCTTAATGTTTGAATTCATAGGAACAGGTTGGTCCTTCCATATTATGCATAAACTAATTTTAGTTTACGGGGAAGCTTCTATCATTTTTCTTCTTAGTTTCTTCTCCTACAAGTGTTTATGGAAAAGTTTATCCAAATAAAGCCTTACTGTAAATTTTGAAGAGTAAAATGTGCGCACAGAGAATGAGGGAAAGAAAGCATATTTTATAGCATGATTAGTTTGACTAGTTTATGGCTTAGTCTGAAAAATAGAAGGTCAAAACTTGTCTATGAAATGAGCTACATACAATATTCACATCAATAATAAATAATGTAGTGTCGTTTTTAACGAATGCTCCTGGCTTTCGTAAGTGTAATACCTAACTTAGTTATATATATGTGTTCTTCACTTTTCAGAGGCATATGCACGTGAACAAACACAAATTGTTCGGAAACTTGTTTCTGAGCACAATGGCTCGGATTTTGTATTCGCAGAAGAACCAGAAGCAAAAAAAGATCTTTGGAAGGTAATAGTTCATTCCTTTATTATGATTCCCCCCACTGCCGCCCCTCTTCCAACTTCAAAATACCTCCCAACCAAAGTTAGTTTTCTGAATGGCATCTTTCTAACTTGCATTGTTACCAACCTGATTAGTAATTTATACTGTCTTGTTCATGGAGACCAATGTAAGTCAATATCCTGTTTATGTGAAGGTAAGGAAAGAGGCACTCTGGGCTTGCTTTGCAATGGAACCTAATAAGGAGGCAATGACTTCAGTGAGTTAGTTATGAAAAATTATATATTTTATTTTAATTTCTCTGTTTTCGAGACACATCTAACCCTCAAAGAAAATATATTTTGATCTGATGATTTAAATTGAAGATATCCACATCAAACCAAGTCAACGTGGATCTAAGAGTGCACATGCCTGTTGTTGATGGAGAAACAAAATGAAAAAGAATGATTTGTTCTTTTTCTATAAACATTTTTTATATGCATCAACTTTGCTACCTTCCTTGTGGGAGCAACTTCATGTTAGCCCCTTAAGATCAAAAGAATAGAATGCCTGTATGAAGATTTGAAGAGAAGTGTTTGAAGTGAAATTTTTTGTTTCTTGCATTTAAATTCAGTCAGATTTGCTGTGTTTTTTTATTCAAAAGAGAAGAGTTACAAATGTTCTTTACTTCCAATTGCATTCATAAACTACTGCAGGATGTATGTGTTCCTTTATCTCAACTTGCCGATTTAATTTCAAGGTCTAAGAAGGAGCTGGATGCATCACCACTAGTTTGGTAAGTCTGATCAGGGTTATTTGACTCTGGATAATGATGTTAGATTCAATTGGGCATAATTCATGTTACTTAATGACGATTGGATGATCAATGCATGTATGTATTGTTTCCCTTTCCAGCACAGTAATTGCGCATGCTGGTGATGGTAATTTCCACACTGTTATTCTATTTGATCCTATCAAAGAAGAAGAACGGCGGGAGGCAGAGAGACTCAACAATTTCATGGTTCATGCTGCCTTGTCATTAGAAGGTACTGGCAGTAACTTGTTGATACTTGCTGTTTCCTGTTAGCGTGGTATTTCAGATGCCCTTTAGCATTCAGTTATTTTCTTCTCAAAATCCATAATGCAAGTAAAGCAGTTGCCGTTTTGAAATTGGTTTATGTTGCTTCCAAACAGGAACTTGCACTGGTGAACATGGTGTTGGCACTGGAAAAATGAAGGTACTGCACTAGTATCTGTGATTCTTTAAAGCTCTACACATGATGTTAGTTACTCATGAAATTTCCCGAAGTTGCATAATCTAACAAATCTTAAAATATGATATATGGTGTATATTAGGCTGTTAGCTTTAGAAAACAATCTTACACAGTAATCTGTCTGCCCAGTGGCAGAAGCACGCTTTGCATTGTTAGAGATAAACAAGAAATAAGTGGATCCTGTGTTACATTTGGTTATTATTAAGAATCATAATCTACCCAAAAATTGGCAAGAGACAATCATATTCTGATGTTTCACGGTTGTTTTAGATGTGTTATTCCTTATTTTATAATAATGAGTTCAGCTGTGATGTAATAAAATTCTCACCCATTGTTTCTTTATCCAGTATCTTGAAGAAGAACTCGGAGTGGAAGCATTGAGGACAATGAAAAAAATAAAAGCAGTCCTGGATCCCAACAATATCATGAATCCAGGAAAACTCATCCCTCCCCATATTTGTTTCTAGTAGTACACCATCACTCCAAGAAGCAAGTTTGTAGTAAAGCAATCATGGATAAACACCGTCTCTTCAAATTTGCAAAATCAACGTGTTGCTGTCTCTAATACAAGGCAATATCTGCAGAATAAATCTTGTACTATGTAAGGGAACCCTGTAATTTATTAATCGAATGCTTCAGGTCATTTTAGAGTTTCTGGCCTCTCGTGGCTGAGGAACTCCATATGAGAAAGCTGACGAGACCCCCTTCCCATTTCAGACTGTATCAACATATGTAAAATTAAATGGTTTATTGTAGTTCTACGTTTTCTGCTATCAAACTCACTGGAAAAAAAAAATACGAATTAGCATGCGTGTGTTTATATTACTGCACAAATTTAATTCTAAATATTTTTTATTTCATGAGTTTTTTTTTTTTTTTTTTTTTTGTTCAAATTGATACTAGAATGTTAATTTTTTTTAGCTCAAAGGTAGGTTTTAAGAATTTTTTTAACGTTTAACTGAATATGCTTTTACATATTAAGATTTCAATTTGATAGGTTAAATGTTTGTTTATTACAGTATTACACTCGACACGTTTGAAGTTTATGCTCCTCAAACTTGCTTGCAGATGGTATTTTATTTTCAAAAATGTAAATTTATGTTGAATTGTGAAGAATATATTTTTTTTATTATTATGAAGTAAGATTAATGTAAAACTTAATTAAGTCAGCAGTTTAATCTTCTATTTAAAATTTCTACATGAACTTTTTCAGAACTTAATACTCTTATTTTCTGCTTAATAATATTTAAATGAACTTAAATGGTAAAGAGCATGTTTAACATTTTATATTGATATGTTTTTAGATCATCACGGATACGATAATTATACATTATTTAGTGTTACACTATTATGCACATTGCCGCAATCGGACAAATTTAGATTTGTATCACTCGATATAAATGATGTGCAATAGTAAGGAGAAGCACTAGAACCACAAAATGGTTCAGACTGATCTATTGTGGAGTTTATCTTCTACATAATAAGATGAGGATGCGTTTCCATTTTATTGCATGTGTTATTTGTATCTTTTTGGGGGCACCTTTATTGCATGTGTTATGTGAGAAGATGGATTGTTTGAGGACATGATTGCATCAGAATGAGTCTTGATACTCATCTCACATGGGTTAGATAAGACTCAAGATCCATCTTCTTTGGCAATTTGACACTCCTATCCTATGCTCTGACTAACTTGACCTTTTTATTAGCAGATCATGTTCATAGCATGTAGCAACCTAAAGGGTCCCTTTCTAATGTCGTCGTTATCATCATTTTCCAATCCTTACCGGTCCTTTTTCTTTTCTTTCACTCCCTTTAAAAGATTGAGGTGCATGCAAATAAAATAGTAAGATACTATTGTTATTGCGACTAAGAAAACGGCTTCATTGACCAATGAAATGGGAGGGGAGTAGTCTCTAGTCGTCTAGTATAGTATTCTCTGTCACGTACAGCTCTAACAGGACATTGATAACGATAAAAAGCAACGCGAATTTCGGCGACATTGGTTCAATTCAATGCTTCTAACATTCAAAGATTCTCTTGCACCTGGTTTTCCTGTTTAAGTATTTTATAATTAATAAATTAATTTGTATAATTTTTTATATAATTAAAAAAATAAAAAAAGTAGGATGATTGAATATTTCTTTATTGTTAGAAGAGAATGTCTAAAATTCAAAAATGTTTAATATTTCTTTATTAGTAATAGTCTATAACATTCTCCTCTTCCCTATCTTAACTTAATTCCTAATTTTATTAAGCGTTTCTTCTTCCTCTTTCTTTAATTTTCTTCCTAAAACTGTTATAATCCCTTCTAAGAGAATAAAGTGTATTAAATGATTTGAATCATTCTCTTGTCTGGATAACAAAGTTTGCTAACAATTCATAACACTCAACTCTGAGAATGCAAATGGATAGATTCTATATTTGGATGAATCATGGAACGCTTCTCCTTCAACAGGGTACATTAACCAGGACAATATGACCAAAATTATTAGACAAAGTATCAGTTTAGATGAAATTCTCTTGCAAAACTTCGAGGGGGAAAAATTATTTTTTAAAATTATAATTATTTTTTATTGATTAATTTGTAGAAGCTTTATTTTAAAATATTTTTATAAGATACAAGATTTTATATAAATTAATTAATATTTATTTTAATTAAAGAATTATTATTTTTTCTTCTGTAAATCTTTCTGAGGTAAAACCATCCAAAATCGCGACGAGTAAAACTTACGCCAGATGCGGATTCTGAAATAAATACACCAGGAAATATTTTCTTTAAAAATCAATAAAGAAAAAACTTTTAATGTCAACTAGATTGTTATGTTTGAAAAAAAAAAATAAGAAAAGCTGTGATGGGAAGAAATTAATTAAGGTTAAACTTATCTTAGAGAAAGTTATTGAGTTGAAACATCTAAATCACAAGTTAACAGTATCCGAATCTGGGAAATTTCTCAGCCAATATTTAATAAAGAGAAAAAAATAATTTTGATTTGTCTTGTTGCTGATCTATTACTTGGAAAGTTAAGAATCATCGCTGGCTTCCAAATGCGCACTCATTTCATCAATTTTAAAATGGATAAGTTTTCTAATTATTTTTTGTTAATAATGTGGTTAAGTTAAGTATTCGGATAACATAAAGGACAACTAAACCCATTGATGCAAAGAAATTGTCGACCTACTAACAATGCTCCAAAAATACCTTTTTACAAAAAAGTAAATAGGATTATAAACAAAGACTTTTGATTAAAGTTGTCAATTAATTAAAAATTATTCTAAAATAAATTTATATATATATATATATGTGTGTGTGTGTGTGTGTGACAAATATTTTTTTATTTATTTGAATGTATGATTGAATACACTAAAAATGCCCTATAAAAAAAAGCAATACAACAATTTCACTTTCAATATATTCTATTCGAATTCTTGAAGTATTAAAAATAAGATTTTTCATTCTGTTATTGTAATGTTAACAATAATATACTATCGTTTAAACTTAATTACTTAGCAAAGAAACTTATAAATTATGATGTATTAAATATCATTCTATCATAAAATTCATTTGCATCGAAAAATGTCAAAAAAAAAGTCATCAAGTCTTATTTATTGAAAAAAAATATTGTAATAATTTTTTTTTGTAATTTTATATATTTATTTAAAGTATTTTTGCTTAAAAAATTATTTTCTATTTTTTAAAAGACAATTTTTATTAGTATTTTTTATTTTAAATAAACTGGTGCATTATCTAATACTTAATCACAAAATTAGTTTTTCGTGATAGAATATTTTCGAGAGAAAAAAGAATAGTTAATTACAATTTTTTTAAGTGTGTGCAACAATTTTTCTTAGGTTAAGTTTATACTCTAGAAATGTAGTATTCAAAATTCTCATCACTAAATTAATTTTAATATTCTTTTAGAAAATTTATATTAAATAATGGTGTAAAGTATTGTATAAAAAACATTAAATCGATAAATATATAATCATAATCTAGCACCATTTAGGATATTTCTAGAATAATGGTCAAAGTTAAATTATTTTAATAACTGCTTATACGCATAGCTGATTATTATAATCCGTATTATTTTTGTTTAGAAAAGTTTTTGAAAAATTATTTTAAAAGAGTTAATTTTATTTGAATACATTGAAAAAAAAATCATTTTTTGCATAATTAATAAGGAATATATATATATATATATATATATATATATACATATATATATACACATACATGTATATAAGGTGAAATAAAAAAAAAATTGAAAGAGTTGGAATAAGTTGAGAATAATCTAATCTAGAGATAAAAACTTATTAAAAATTTAACTTTTTTTTAAGAAAAAACTATTCACAAATTTCAACTATTATCTTAAATAATACAACTTATTTTAAAAATATGTTTTTTACTCAAAAATATTTAAAATTGAAAAAAGAAATAAACTTTTCCATGCTCTTGTTGATTAATGTCATCTATTCTATAAAAAAGTTAGACAAGAAAGTGATTTGCATTTTTCAAACATGAAAGATAATTTATACTAATTATACTACTGCCTACAAAATTCATGACACTAACTAAGTGAGTGAGATTAAGATCTAATATATATGTACCACCTTCTAATTGCAAGGATAAGTCATTTTCATGGATGCTGTTGGCCCTCCACTAACACTAGGAGTTGCAGTACAATCACATAAAATTAAATACCTGAGAGAGACTACTCTAAACAAAAGTATTTAGAGGTTGAATACCAAAAACAAAATCTTTATCACACCACCTCAATTACTTCATGAATGTTTCATTTTCTTCTCTAAAATATTTATTTTTTAGTCCTTCAAAATAATAAAATTATTATTTTTTAAATATTATTAATTATTTATTTATTTTAGTCCTTAAAAAATTTCTTATCATTATAATCCCTAAAAGTAACTTTTTGATGTCATTTTGGTTTATAAAAATAACTAATTACTGTCATCTTAATTCATAAAAATTTTAGATTAAAGTGGTAAAAAAAATCATATTTAGGTACTAAAATATAATGAATAAATACTTTTAAGGATTAAAGTCACAATAGACATTCTTAAAGATTAAAATCATTTTTTTTATCTTTAATGAAAATATCTTTGGACCAAATATTTTTGGGAATACAATGCAGAAAACTTATTGGTAACTGATACAATGACTTAGCAAAAGGAGTTTCTATAGACATGTATTGATGATTTGATGAATAAAAGTGTCTAAAATATGTTATCACAAATCGCAAAATAGTTATATACAAACATATTAACCCTTCAAATCTTACAGAGAAGGAATAGTGTCACTACTCTGATATATGTTTAATTAAACTAGTTCTATTTAATAAAAATATTTTTTCTATTTTTTAAAAATAAACAAATCCTATCTACTTCTTAAATAAACACTTTTTCTATAAGTATTTTTTTTATTTTAAACAAACTACCCTAATATCAAGTTCTAGCTAGTGTGTTATATTTATTATCTTTTATTAAAAAAATAAATGTTTCTAACTCCCTAAATTTATAGTAAATTTGTTTTTAATTTAGTAAATTCAAAATTGGTCTTTTTTAATTGATGTATTTGAAAAGTTTAATTATCTATCCAAATATAGTTAATGAATCTATCATGCATACAAAACATACTTACGAATGAATTTGCTACACAAAACTCCACCTATAATTGTTTCTATTAATAAAAACCTTACACTGAAGTCGATACTTAACATTGAGGTCGATGCAGCTCAATCAACACAATGTACTTCTTCAAGTTATTTTTATTTCTTTTTGTTTCCAAATTAGAGACCATAAAAAATAACTTTAAATTTTAAGACGAAAATTAATTTTAATTCTTTTTTCAATAATTAAAAAAAAAGTTTTATGTTAAAGAAAATTTTAATTTTTATTCAAATTTAACCTATCTCTTCAATTCAAAGAATATTTATAAAATAAATTCAGCTTAAAATTTTGTACGAAAATTAAAAATACATTAAAAATATAGTAAATACAATTAAAAAAATTAAAAACCTATTAAAAATACATTAAATACAACTTAAAAATTTACAAAAAATAATGGAGTAAGTTTCTGAACTCATATCATTTGAAAATCAAGAGTTAGAACCGAAATTCTGATACTAGATGTTCTGATTACTAGATGATGAGTCTGTGAGCGAGGATAAAAATATATTTAAATTAAAAATTAATTAGAAAATGAAGGATAAATTAAAGGGGAAGCAACTCATCTTCAATTGTTTGTTTGTTATATATAATATGTAAGCGGCAAAATCAAATCTCAAAAAGTTATGGTCAATGTCATGCTACATATATCCAATTAACAATTTGCTTAGCGTGCCAATTATTAACATTTTTTATAATGTCTATCTGAATCACTTACCACTATCCACTTCTTCATCCAATTTTTACTATACTATATTACCTTCATTTCATCCCCAAACACAAATTCTTCCAATCATATTATGCACGAATCCAAATCGTATCTGAACTGTAAAGTACACCACTGTATCAATGTGTTTATAGTATAACTTCGATCTGAGTAACACAGTCTCTTAGGCATGTAATTAGAGGTTCAAATTTTAATTCCCATTTGAGAAAATTAGTTAGAAAGAGTAAGTGTCATCAAATATGCTAGAAGAATTTAAAAATCCCCATGTGCGACGAATATATTCCATTTAATCGAAAAATAAAATTAACGGGGAATTTAAATAAGGATGGAATTAATTAACCTTTGTAATTTCAGATACTAGCTTAGTTAAATAAAAAATTTGGATAGTTATTCAATTAAGGTATCAATTGAAGCATATTATTATATATAGCTGATCATATTTCCAATAGTAATATTGCATGCCTCGTTCTATTGGACCCTCCAAAATAAACAAACATTCCAGAAGCACGGGGGAGGGTCATACAATCTATCTATCTAATTGCCTAAGGTCCATATTCAAAGGAAATAAAATAAACCAAATAAACCAAATAAACCAAACCAATAGCTAAGGATAAATGTGGCACCAAATTGATTTAATTATAATCACACGAATCGATGACCCTTCCCAATCCCCACTAATAACAAGACTACCTCATAAGCCCATTAACCATTATATATAGCATATCCACACAAGCAATTTTCCATAACACACAACACACAAAATCACAATAGTTACAATAATGGGTTCCCTCCCCAACGTAGTGGAGGACTGCATGGGCTTCCTCCAACTCTTTAGCGACGGTTCCATTTTCCGTTCCAACGACATACAATTCAAAGTGTCACCCATTCAAGACACCACCATCACATTCCAAGATTTTCTCTTCCACAAGAGATTTAACCTCTCTCTTCGCCTCTATAAGCCCCCTCCCCAACACTACGGTACGTAACATTACTAAATTAACCTCCAAATTAACACTACTTACTTATTATCTAATCTTTTTTTAATTTTATAACTTTTAATAAATTCTAACTGATTTATAAATATGTTTAATGTTTACACTTATATTTCATTTTCTTATTTAAAATATGTTTTAGGTTTCACTAAAAAGCTTCCCGTGGTGATGTTTCTTCACGGTGGAGGTTTTTGTTTCGGTTCAAGGACGTGGCCGCATATTCATAACTGTTGCATGCGCCTAGCGTCGGGGCTTCAGGCGGTGGTGGTGTCACCGGACTACCGGCTGGCGCCGGAGCACCGTCTTCCGGCGGCGGTGGACGATGCGGTGGAGGCAGTGAGGTGGGTACAGAGGCAGGGGTTGAGATTGAAAGAAGATCAAAGTGGTGGGGACACGTGGTTGAATGGGGACGTTGACTTTGACCGCATGTTCATCGTGGGTGACTCTTCTGGCGGGAACATTGCTCACCACCTAGCGGTTCGGTTGGGATCCGGTTCAATACAAATGGACCCGGTTCGGGTACGAGGTTATGTGTTGTTTGCGCCGTTTTTTGGCGGAGAGGTTCGGACCAAGTCCGAGGAAGGTCCACCAGAGCACATGCTGAATCTTGACTTATTAGACAGGTGAGGGTAATTCATGTTACAGACATTTTATATAATTTTTAAAAGATAATATATCTTATATCAAAAAAAGAAAACTTTTTTCACTGTATATGTTGTTTTTTATACCTCTAATTTTCTCTAATTAAATATTCAATCCTTTTTTATCCTATCTGAATCTGGTCCTTTCATTCTTTTGGTTTAATTGCCAACTTTTTCCAAATGGACCACTCTAAGTAGCATACATTGGCAGTGGTATGTGTGTAATTAAATGAAGAAAAGCTTTGAAGTGGTTCCACTGTGTGAATATGCATATGAATAATGGACCCACTCAAATCACACTGCACTTGTGTTTGTTTGGGTCATATATGGGAAAGGAATATGCGATGAATAATAATACACAACAGCATTTGGCTACACACATAGTCTTAACTCTTAATTAGTTAAATGATTTTCGTCCTATTTTTAAATTATAATTTTTTCACCCTTTCATGATTTAGTTGTAATACTAAAATTTATTTTAGCAATATTACTTTCATTGAATCAACTACAATATATATATATATATATATATATATATATATATATATTTTATTTCAGAATCAACTATAACTTTTATAGACTATAGTAAGAGTACGTATTCCAAAATAACATAGACTAGTTTGGTCTCTGCATAATTTACTTCTTTTTCTCCAGTTTTCTCTGACCTTTCTATCTTATAAGACAAATTTTGAAAGTATGAGAAGATTTAATTTTGTCATTGTCTTAAATTTAATATGTGAAAACGTGTAAAAACAGGTGTAAATATATAATTGGATGGGAATATTCACAGTATTAAATTTACTAAAAGTTTTCAATTTATATTTAGAAGAACCCTGCAATTAAAGAGCATTGTATGCCGTCCCTTTTGCTCCATGTTGTTTATTAGTATTTTTTTTTAAAAAATAATCAGCTGTTGAATTGTTGTGAAATATGTTCTCAATTCACGTATTATGTAAAAATAATAATAATAATAAAAAAGAAAACTTATGTAATAATTTATAGTTTATGCAAAAATTCTTTCATTATTTTTCATATAATATATTTATATTTGAATTTTTTATTCTATAACTGAATAGTATTAAAAGTTATTTTTATCATAAACATTTTTAATATCCAAAAAATATATAATTGACATTTTACATAATCATGCATACGTATTGCACTCGACGTTTAAATTCCCAGGTAGTGACATATATTGTTCAAAATAAAAATGGGTTAAAACATGAAACGCGTGCACAACATTAACATTAAATAATATATAATTAGGTATCAACACACATCAGATTTCCAAATTCATCTAGAACAAAACCATTTATAAACTTTTCCACTTTCGAGAAGATGACTAATCAAATATTATAGCAAGATTTGATATGCTAATTCCAAATCAAATATTAAATTGTTCTAAGCCTTATCCAATATGGTAATAGTGTTAAAAGTTTTTATGAAGCAGATTTTGGAGGCTGTCGATGCCTGTTGGAGAGAGCAGAGACCACCCATTGGTGAATCCGTTCGGAGATGGCAGCCCAAATCTTGAAAAATTGAAGCTTGATCCTATTTTGGTGATAATAGGAGCCAATGAATTGCTTAAAGATAGAGCAAAAGACTATGCTAAGAAATTAAAAGAACTAGGGAAGGACATTAAATATGTTGAGTTTGAAGGGTGTGAACATGGGTTTTTCACGCATGATTCTTACTCATCACAAGTTGCTGAAGAGGTCATCCAAACCCTTAAACGATTCATGCTTGAAAATTCTACTTAGAACAAGCCTTGATAAGTAAGTTAAAGAGTAGAAATTAAGATGTAATTAAGGTTTATTTAGTCTATGTTTTTAGCTCGGTAAAGTAGTTCATGGGTGTCAATTTAAGTTGTGTACGTCTAGTTTTTAATTGGAGAATACGTAGTAGAGTGCCTTTCTCTTAGTTATTTGTCAATGGTATCTATCTAAAAGAAAATTATTGGAAAAGGAATCATGTTTGAGTACTAGCTTTACCATATTCACCTTGCCTCATTATATTTCATTTCCTTCTACTATTGATCTCCAACCAATCTATTAAATTTAGCTATTAGATAAATCATTTGGGTTGGATGTAAAAAAATCAAATAGTTAATTAAGTACATAAACTTTAAGCACGTGCTTATAAATATCGACCCACCATAAATGAATCATGAATATCACATTAAGAATTTCTTGATAATTTATTATTACATTTCAAATGTCACTTAATATAATTTAAAGAAATTTTCTATATCTTTTTTATCATCATCATAATATAATTTAAATTATAATAACATGATGAATACTAATTGAATATTATTCTTGGTGTGCATGTTGACATTATTCATTTCTTAACAAAGTCGGGGAAATTAATTAACTTGGATATTTTGAAGAAGAGAAAAAAGTGGGGGTGATGATTGATCATTGATGAATGCCAATTGAAAACGGTGATGAGATTGTGGGAGTGGGAATATTATGGGTCATTCACTTCGAGTTTTGTGATCATACAAATTGACACACGTATAGAATATAGAATATAAAAGATGACGATGGATAACACCAATAACATCAGTTTACGGATTTCTGTGTTAGAAACTAGATGACATAGGAAGACATGAATGACTAGCTTTTATCTAAGTTTCCACTGCACACTCAATTTATATTCTGTTCTCCTTTTTAGTGGGTTGGGAATGTTTTCAAAGGATACTTCAATGGTTAATTAAGGTGGATCACCGAATCTTTTGATCTTTAGTAATCCAATTAGTAATAATTGTTCATAAAGTAGTATCTTATAAAATAAATCCATGATATACTGTTGGAGATTATTTTAATTTCAGACAAAATTATACATTTTTTCGTTTTTCATTTTATTTTTAAACAAAACCTCTAGATCATCTCAAACACTAGTTTTTTATATGGACTCTTAATAAGAATCCATTTTTATTCTAATCTTGCATTTTAGGACAATGACGTGAAATAAAATATGATTACAATTTTAGTTTTAAAAACTCTTAAAATTAAAAAATTAATAATCGGTACAAGTTAGGAACTCAACTTAAACATTTTAACATCAAAATAAAATATGATTAGAATTCTTATACTGACATAACATTGAAGAATTCACAAAAACTAATTTAAGAACCCAAAATAGGTTCTGCCATTAGAAATAATCTTAGTTTCTACCGTTAAAATATAGTTATATTCTATTTAAAAAAGATTTTAAAGAGAAAAACGGAATAAAGTATTCAAAAATTAAAACTTAGAAATTGCTAATATTTTAAAAAGACTATATTAAGTAATGTATAAAAAATGCTACCATACTAGAAGCTACTAAAAAAGTTATTTAAAAATTTGTTTACTAAAAATTAACTTAAATACTAATCTAAACATAATTGCCTATACGGGACAACTCACCAGTTGAAGGGGTTCAGAAAGTAACATTCTTACATGTTTTTATTTTTGTATTTTGAACGAATATTTTTAACTCTATACTTAAGGCTTTTAATTAGTTCTTGTTAGCAATAGCCAGTTTATTAGATCAGCTATTGATTTCACCTACAGTACAATACTTATTGTTAATCTAACAAAGTTTTTGTATATGACAAAAATTGATTAAGACTCATATATGACATTTAATTACAACACCAAATGGTAAGATTAAATTTCTACTCCTCTAACTTGACGTCTACACGTAAATAATAATAATAAATAAATAAATATGACCACATAAATAAACGTTTATGCCATTTGGATTGGTACATATATATATCATACGTGCCTTTATGATTTTAAAGATATATATGTCTTTGATTGATTAATAGATAATCGCAATTTAATCCGCTATCAATCATTTTGACGGCACATGCTGTCAAACCCATATCCACCGTATCAAGCTTATCTCAACCATAAAGTATTGGTAGTTTTTGCATAATTTGATAAGAGAAAATATCAGGGCATCTTTGGTTTCACATTGAAAACTCTTTCCATTTCTCGTTTATATATATATAAAAAAAAAAACTATATATTTAAATTATTGTGAATTTAAAAATATGTAACACTGATTTGTTTGTTCTTAATTTTCACTTTCATTTGGTTCATTTTCCACTCTATTCCATTTAGCTCAAACTCATAATTACAAAAATTCTAATGTCAAAGCATCTTAAGCAATCGTGGCGTCAACATCGATTGGAACCTCCACAATCTCACACCAGCACAATTGCTTCAACCACTTTCCACCACCACCACCTAGCTATAATATCGATCACACTATCAAAACCACCGGTTTACGGCCACTATGTAATTAGGTTATGTCATCCTTTGTAACTTTCATTTAATGCCATATATGTTCTCTTCGTTGACAAAAAAAAAAAAAAAAAAAAAAAAAAAAAAGAAAGACTATTGTGGTACGAAAAATATTTAATAGATAAATAGAATACGCAGACAATTAATTATAAAATGTGGTAGAAAAAAAATATATATAAATATAAAATATGAAGAGAAAAAAATATATATATTTTATAAATAAATTTACTGATTAATTTTATATTATAATTAACTATGAAGTAAAATTGATCGTGTCACACCAAATCACCTTAAACTACTAACAAAATATATCAACAAAAGAACATTATATCTAATTACTTACATCAAGACTAGACAAGAAAAAGAAAATAATAAAGCAGGTTATTAAAAAATAATTCTCAATTAATAATTCTAGTCTTCCTATTTTTAATTTGACAATTTCGAATTTTCATGCAACTAAAAATTATAAAAAAAAATTAAGATTTTAAAATTAAAAATAATATAATAAAAACTAGGATTTGAAAATTATAAAAGATTTGGACAAATTTATCTGAATCTTTCAACAAAAAAAACGTATTGTCTCAAACAAAACGATGGATTGATTTTCGACTATGGTGAATTTAAATTCCAAAAAAATCTGGAAGGTGTGGAAGCAGACAATTAGGATACCCACGTGTGTTTGCAAACTTTTTCATTTGCATAATTGCCATATCTTTTTGTGAGTATGTGCTTTATCTCAACATCAATATGCTTTTAGTGTGGATTTGTGGGTCCAAAACTAGGGTATCCCCTACTTCCATCACTTGAATCTACCCTGCTACCCTCTCTCTCTCTCTATCTTCACATAAACCTGGATAGATACATGCACACATATGTTATCTTCAGATTCATAAAATACATTAGTGAAATTAAATAATATTAAATTTCTTTATTTGAACTATTTAAAATAAAATTTGGAAAGTGGATCAACATGTTCACTCATTCTTCCACGAATGACCATGTCATGTTCAAAGAATCTGTGTTAATTGCTAGCAATATTTCAAAACCACAAATGATAGTGTTCGTGTTCTTCGTAATCACAAAACTCAAGAGATGAATTTTGTGATAAATTAAAATAATAAGATAAATTTATTCTCTGAAGCATAGTAAATATATAATAACATTAAATTAATCATTGTTGTATTATGAATAAATTAGGTTAATAATAATTAACATAACTTATTAGATGAAATTGCAAAATAAAATTTAGTAAATTATCCAACCCATTATAGATTAAATAATAAAGAAATCATAATATTTAATAAATTAAATAATATGTATAATTTATATGTCAGATAAATAAATTAATAATTATAGTAATAAATAATTAGCAATATAAATTTAAATTAATAGATTTATATGAAGTTAAATCTAACATTTTATCTAGAAGAGTTGAACCGTCCAGTTTTCTTTAATTAGTTTAATTTCTTTATTTGGAATGTTTAGGGTTGATTGGACATTTTCAAAACAATTAATATATCTAGTTCAGTGGACAATCCATAATGTGTAAAATTAAGAGACGGAAAATGTATATGATCAACTTTTCAGTTTTCGCTATTTAATTATTACCATATAGTTTTGCACTATTTGATACATTAGGAGCCTGTGCCAAAATCATTCGTGGCCACTCAGGAGTTAACAGACCAAAAGATCAAGACAAGGAAATTTCATGCTGCAAACTCTTTACAAAAGACGCAATCTTTGGATTGAAAAGGTGAAATAAATTAAATAATACTTGTTGGCCACCAAAATTTCTACAAATTAATCAATTCTATTACTGATAAGTATGGAAGATTAGTTGATATCTTTTAAAGAGTTGGCACAAGCTAACCCCTATCCATAATTATAATGTAATTAGACCACATGATCGAGTCAAAAAAAATGTTATTAATGTAATTGGAAATCAATAATGTACACAAATTAGTGGGAGGAGAAGATATATACTATATGACTTTTGGCTAAGTCATGTTTGAAGCTATTCACAATGATTGTACAATTTGCTTGTCCAAATGTCAAAAACCATGACCCTTTGGTGATTCAACCAATAATGAAGAGAGTAATCATGAGATCTGCTAATAATTGGAGCAATAAATGACTGTTATAAGATTACATAAGAAAAAAATTTAATATGGATATTATAAGTTCATAGTAAACGTACGCCAGAAAAATTATAAAAATAAGTTCATAATAATATTATAATGTAATGTATAAATATTTGATATATTTATAATTAATATATTAACTTTTTTATACCTGTCAGTAGGGGCAGAGCCAGAGGGGCAAAATTTTTTTTGAAAATTCTTTTTTAATTTCTTTTAATTTTTATTTTATTTTTTTAAAATTCATTAGACAGAACATATTAATTATATAATAATTTTTTTTGAAGATTAAAATAAATTTAGGAAAGATTAAAATTTATTATTAATATAAATAAATTTATATATATAAATTAATATATATAAATTTATTATTAATATATATTTAATACTAATAAATTTAATGAATTTATATATATATATATTAATAATAAATTTATTATTATTAATATATATATATATATATATTAATAAATTACATATATATATATAAATTTATTATTAATATATATAAAAAAATTTATTAATAATATATATATATATATATATAAATTTTATTATTAATATATATATATATATAATTTATATATATTAATATTAAATTTATTACTAATATATATATATATATAATTATTTATTACTAATATATATATATATATAATTATTATTTATATATATATATATATTAAAAAAAAACCAAGAAAAACCAAAAAAAAAAAAAAAAAAAATCCAAAAATTTTTGGGGCGGGGGACAGTTGTGGCTCCGCCCCTGCCTGTCAGTGATAAATCGTAATATTCATATTAATATTTAATACTTGTTTAGCTATATATTTTTTCCGCGTGTTTTTTATTGATATATTTTTATTTTTGATTTCTAACATTTATTTTTAATCCATGTACTTTTATTGCATAGTTTAGGTCTGTTAAAAAATTTTATGCCACTGACTGTGTTTCCCATTCATCTCCATATATATATATATATATATATTCATTTATAATTTATTTTAAATAAATTTTTATTCATATACTTTTATTAATTAATTTTATTTTTTAACATTTATTATTAATTTATTTTTAATCACTGTTTGTTTATTATCTTTTGTTTTTATTATTGTTTAATCTCTTCACTAATAAAGGCATGATTTTATAATAATAATAAACTCTAATATAAAAATATTGTAAAATTTAATTTTTATTATTAAAGATTCATCTTTTATTATCTAATATAAAAATTTATGATCTTCCTTCTTTGGTACCTGATATCATATAATAATAAATAAAAATTATTTATATAACTCTAAAGCTTTATTAGAGTTGGATTTTAATCATTTTTCAAAAACTAAATTTTTCTTTTAATTAATATATTATATTTCAACACATATTCTTAAATTTTAAAAATAAATAAATTTATAATTATGTTTTATCACTATTATATTATTTCTATACTATATATAAATTAAATTTATCATAAAATCAAACTAAGACGTATAAAAAAAATTAGATAAAGATAAAAAAATTTGCCACTTATTCATCATCATCTCTTCTAGCATGTTGTCTATGTTTCATAATATTTTTTAACTTCAATAGGATCTAAGACTATAAATATCAAATCACGAATAATGTTTTTTCTTAATGACGTAATAATGATCTCGTAACTTGTCTTTTTATCTTATTTTTATATTTGGATTGGTAAGTCCGTTGCTTTATAAATTATTCTTTGTAAAAAATATTTAATCAGTATATATTATCGATGCAATTTTTTTTTTATCACTAACTAGTTACAAAATTACATATTTTTGAAAAAATCAACTTAAGTTTAAAGATTATATTCTCTAATAGAGAAAATTTTTACATAGTTGCCAGATCATAAATTAAGTTTATTTATGATTATAAAAAAATTATTATCAGGATAAATAAATAAATGATCGATCGTAACAAACACTTTACGACTATGAATGAATATTTCTCTCATAATTAATCATATAAATACATATCAATTAGACCTAAAAGAGTCCTTGTATATTTGTTAGTTGTCTTGTCGAGAAACATATATAAATCATAGTAAAGGGCCGGAAAGTGCAACCCTAGCTGTTGAGTAGTTGGGCTTATGAACAGTTGTTATAAATTTTAATAAAATAAATGATATGCTGCTAAAAGAATTTATTTATAGTAGAAAAAAATTAAAATTAGTTTAAAATACTTAATTTTGTTTGAAAAATAAATTAGATAACTTAAGGAAAAATTCAATTGTATATAACTTTTAAGCTCTCCCAGCACACCTTTATTTGGATATTATTTAATAAAAAATATTTAGTAGACAACTACAATATGCAAACAATCAGTTATGAAATGTGAAGAGAGAAAAATGCGTATACATATAACGTGTGAAGAGAGAGAAATACACAGATATTCTGTAAGTGAGTTTGCTGGTTGGCTGCATATTGCAGTTGTTATTTAATGTAAAAAAAATAGTTAAATTAAAATTATATGAAAACTATAATTTAGAAGGAATTAATTAGTCTCTCGTTTTCATGAATTCATTGTTCAAACATATTTGGAGTATTGATGTGGCCTTGTTTGAATGACATAAAATAAAGTGAAAATGATTTTTCTTCAATCATATGCGCTCATAAAGTATTTTAGAATGAAATTGATCTCAATGAATGCAAATAAATAATGGCCACAACATCAAACACATTTTGTTGGCTACATTTTATTCAAATTAATTTGCAAACGCTTATTCAAAATTGTTGTCAGTTATTGTTATGTTAATACCTATAATTTATTATACACAATTAGTTACATGTTTCATTCATAACACGTTATCAAAAGAGTTCAACATTAACAAAACAATTCCTACTTATCACGATGGGAGGAATGGAAACTTGGAAAGTTCATTGCACACTTCAACAACAAAAAGTGGGAAAATTTCATTTTCTTAAAAGAAATTTGCTATTAGCAAACCAAAAACGTGGCTCCATATTTACATGAACCATACCAGGATTTGATAATCAATAAAGTTTTCTCTGAAATAGTAATTAGTTAATTATTATTGGACAAGTTTTTTATAGTCAAGCTTTCTTTTACATGTTTTTGTAGGCATATGACATCAACAGTTTAATATTTCAATTCTTCTTCGTTTCACTCCAATGATTCACATTCATTCTCAGATGAAACAATTAAGTATTTGGGTTTGCGAATTTAAGTTTAAATAAAAACATGTTTTAAAATTAAGTTTGATAAAAAATAAGTTTATTGTAATGTAATTTATATTTAATTAAATATATTTTTACTTAAAAATATATTGATAAAATGAAATTTATTTACAATAATAGTAACAACTTTTTGTTAACAGTTAACAAAATTGATATAATAATACAATAATACCGAAAGAATTTTATTAATATATTGTAAACTTTTTATTAACAAAGGTAGGGAGATTTTCTTAAAAAAAGTTGTGTGTACAAGAAATAAAATAATGAAAAATCATTCTATTTATCAATTTAAATAGTACTCTTACTTAATATTGCTAAGAATGAATTTTTTTAAAAGTAACTTGTTTGTTGTTTCCATCTCAAATACATATTTTAGCTAAACCTGTTTTTAAAAATTACTTTTGGGGACATCTAAACATGATTTCAAACTGATTTTTTAAGATAAATGTATGTTTGAAGATTCCAAACTAAAAATCAAACGTACCCTAAAGAAAGTTCACGCTGAACATGCATGCTAATACTAAGGTAAGATAGAAATATAAAGGGAAAAAAGTAAAAGAATGAAAAAGTGATAGTTTTGCTATTTTTTCTCTCCTTGATTTCACAGTAACATAAAATGGAGAAAATGGGAAATTACAAGACTCAAGAAGACACATTTATATTTATATTTGTGATATTTATGGTATTAAGGCTGTGATATTTGCTTATTTATTTGTTAATGTTAGGTGTGTGTATACTGTATAGTATCATGGTGTTATTGGTTATTTATTTACTAAGGTTTTATTAATTATTATATTATTCATTTATCAATTATTTATCATGTTTATCCTATTTATTATATCATTTAATTATTTATTTATGGGATCATGATTTTAGTTATTACTCATTTATGGTATATTTATTTATTCATTGATGGTACAATAAGTAATCTGGGAGGTGGGAACCATACTTTCATGCCCATGAATGCTGAATAACAAGGTGCAGAAATGAAAATTACTTATATCTAATGTAAGCTACAAATCATTGCTAATGAATAACAAGGTGTGGTCCCTAGCTACCTTAGTCCCAATTTTGAGTCATGTCTCTTTAAAACCTACCCTAGATGATCCCTTAAAAAGTCCTCTCAAATCTTAATAAAGAAAATGTTAGATGGGTCTTCACTTATGCATTTAGAAAAATATATAATTAAGTTGTAAGATATTAGTGGTATAAATATTTTAGTAGGATTATAAAATTTTGTATTATACTTATTATAATCTTTATGCTAATAATGCGTAAAAAATAAATTTAGTATTTTTATATTATAATCTAATCATAAGTTACTATATACATTGGTGAGATTATAAACTTTTTGCAATGATTATTTCTTTAAAAAATTATATTTAGATGGGTTCTACATGATTATTGTTGTAGTTTTTTTCATTAACAATATATACTTAAATTAATTTATGCCAAATTTTTAAAGAAATATAACTAAGTTAGTTGGGCATGATGCATGGGTTATTGTAAATCTTTTGACACTTATAAAAAAAAATTAAAATGAAATTCTAAAAACTAACCATACTTACACCTCTTATTTAATATACTATTTTTATGCATTGACACTTGTGTTTTTTTTTTAAAATAAATCTATCTCTCTAATTTTTCGTGCATAAATCACATATAGTGTCCATAAAAATAATAAAATAAATAAGCAGAGGTAATTTCTATATAAAATTAATGTATAAATATAATTAACATCCACGCCAAGAAATTAACCGTGCATTAAAATTAAAAAGTGTAATGATAAAAATATTTTACATTCTCTTAAAGTCACATTATCGTAACAAATTCTAGAAAAATCAAATTTATTATTTTTATTTCAAATCTAAGTAATTTTGCATAACACGTTCAAGTCTTAACATGGTTTTTTTTAGGTATATTTTCAATGGAATAGTTACATTCTTAGTGGAAAAAAATAACATTAGTCCAAGTTAGAATTGTAGATGATATATCCAACCATCGTCAATTTGTCATCATAACACTAAAATTAGCACAGTCAAATTTGAGGATAATTAAAAAATGGTTAATTGATCAAACATAGTTAAGAACCTGCACGTGCTTTCTAACTAGACACCTTAAAATTTCAGTCAGTAATAGTACAACCTAGCTCACAATACTGGTCTTTTCTGTTGCTCCCTATTTCCATCAATTGTCACATCTGTATCATCACGAAAATTAGTACCTTTTGTTTACTAAAAAACTTGACTTCATTAACCAATGGTAATTACTTACCAATAGGTGTTAAATACAGAGGTTTCTAAAAACATCTCCATTTGCTTAATAATCGTTGTCAGATTAACCCAGAATGAAAATACTTAATTTAATTGCTAATTATCACTAAAATCATTGAATCAATGATGTTGAAAAATAAAAAATGCAAAATATTCACGTGTATAGACTAAAATAAGAATGAAAAAAAAAATGCAGGATTGAAAACCGTTCATTTCCATAGAGACAGAGGGTTGATAACGACTTCAACAGAATCCATAGCTGAGGCTGAGAGAGAATCATAAATAATAAATAAAAAGAAAAAGAAAAGAGTTAAAAACAAAATCTAGGGTTTCCAAATAATCGTTCCCTCCAAACCAAACAAACACCCGCATTCTTTCCTCCCAAGAAAGCGGGATCACCCTTTCTCCTTTCATCAATCGCTTTTCTTCAAGGTCATTTTCATCTTCCGTTTTTTTTTTTTTTTTTTTTTTTTTTTTTTTTAATTTTTTTACCATCGTGATAAAAAATTTTCTTCAAGGTAATTCCAGGTTGTGTTTATTCCTTTTCCATCACGCATAACGCTCTGTGAATTCGTTGTTATTTATTTATAGATATTTAAAGTTTAAATAATAATAATTACTCGGTTTCACGTGGTTGTTGTTTCTATATATATACGTTTGTAAATAGGTTTCTGTCTAAGTGGATGGTTGATTTGAAAAGAGAAGAAGGTGGTGGTTGGGACGGAGAGAGGGGGAGAAAAAAAATTAGAGGATTTCGCGGAAGTTTTGTTATAGTTTTCTTCATTTGTTAAAATCATAACGAAATTGAATGCATTTTGATTCATGGATTTGGAATGTTCTGGTGATGATTCGGTGAAATGTTGCAAGCATTGCGAATGCGCGTGTGGTGATTGCTCTGTGGGAGGTGAATCGTTGGGGAATTGGATTCGTTCTGTGAAGAGGAAACACAAGGAGATGGAACACGGTGGGGAATTGTCGCGGGATCCGGTGGCGCGTGTTGAGATTGAGAATGAATGTGATGCGTTGAGGGAGGCTGTTAGTAGCCAACAAAAATCAATACATGATTTGTATGAGGAATTGGAGGAGGAGAGGAATGCGGCGTCGACGGCGGCGAATGAGACGATGTCGATGATATTGAGGTTGCAGAGGGAGAAGGCAGAGCTTCAGATGGAAGCAAGGCAGTTCAAGAGGTTTGCAGATGAGAGGACAGTGCATGATCAGCAGGAGCTTTTGGTGTTGGAGGATTTGTTGTATAAGAGAGAACAAGCCATTCAGTCTCTTACTTGTGAGGTTCAAGCTTATAAGCACAAGTTGATGAGTTTAGGACTCAGTGAATTGGAGTTGGATGGTGATTCTTATGAGTTTCCACCTTATGAGTATCCTCCTTTGAGATGCAATGCAATGCATGCTTCCACGGATGCTGATAATGATGAAATAGACATTGATAAATATGTGTTTGGTGAAACTCCCCGGGACCGTTTGAGGAACCTTGAAAGTAGGATATCCCTGATGGAGAGAAGTCCTACTTACAGTCAGATTGATGGGGAGTTCAGTGGGAAGAATATTCTAGAGAAGGTGATTGTTGGGCAATCTCCAAGATGTGCCAAACATTCGAGTAGATTTTCATGTGATTCGCCTTCGTTATGCCCTGAGTATTTGATGGATTCTCCTAAGCTCAGTGGTAGCTTTAGAAAGATTGATTGTGTCTCGCAATCGGAGGACCTTTTGAATTTGAAGAAGGTGGATAATGCATCAGAAGCTGGTGATGATATGTTTGATAAAGTCTATACAATTGACTCTGAGTACAAAGCTGGAGGTGGTGTTTATGATGAGTTTGTAACCACTCCAAGGGATTTTGTTAATCATGAGAATTTTGAAGATCCATATGTAAAGAAGCTTTACATGAGGCTTCAAGCACTTGAGGCTGATAGGGAATCAATGAGGCAGGCAATTATTTCAATGCGCACTGATAAAGCACAGATTGTTTTACTGAAGGAAATAGCTCAACAATTGTGCAAAGACATGTCACAGCAAAAGAAGATGACAGCCAGATCCTTTGTTGGCAACTTGTCTTTCTTGACAGTTTTTAAGGTAATTTAGAAACTGTTTGTGTTTGCAGATTATATGATAATATCATGGACTATTTTGTATCCTATTTAATTTACCCATTTTTACCTCAAGGTTCCTTTGATATAATCTCTATCAGTTTCATTATTCTCATGATTAAAGATTTTGGTTGTAGTGGCACTTATGCTATTCCATCTTTCTTTTTCTGTCCAGTGGGTTGCATCAATTGTTGTCTGGAGGAAGAAAGCTCATCAAATCAAGTAAGTCGTTAGTAGCTTTAGTTTCTGTGTCAAAATTTGTGTACCACACCTGCCTGTTGTTGAGTTGTTGAAATGTGCTATCTTCTGAAGTGAGCAAACTCAGGAACATTTCTCACAACCACCTTAGCTAGAAATCATTTAGAGAAAACAATAGCTTAGAATTCAAGCATCCTCATAATGCATGATTTGCAAAAGAATGCTCTGACATTGATCCAGGCATTCTATATTTCTTAAGTTTCTTTATTTTCCTGTGAAATTTCACTGCCTGGCCGTCTTTGATGTTCAATGTTTTAAATATACTTGTAATGTATGTGTTAAATGCTTGACATGAATAACATGCTCATAATCTCTTTAAAATTACTATCTGGTTTTCAACAAGAACAACATTGAGCGTAAAAATCTTTGAATGATTATAATTCAATTTCTCATTAATTTTATATTGATACAGTCCTCTGAAAGAAGAATTATTGGTATAAAAAATTCATTGTGTCGTGTCTATTAATTATGATAATATTTCTTACAAGGTCAGTTTAGAGGGTACATTTGTTTTTTATCTTAACCTGAGTGTGAAGAGAAATTTCTTTTACAGGGAATGCTTGAGTGATTGCTTGGCCTTAAATTATTCACCGTCTGAACTGTGTGTGACTGTAGGTATATGTTTGGGCTACCATCTGACAGTGAGGGCTTGCTAATGCTGCTTGACAAGGGACATCATGTAAGGTCATGGAGATATCTTCAAAACACACAAATTGGATACTAGTTCTCCAATTACTGTTTTAGCTTACAGTTACAGGGTAGGCTGCCTCATGTGGGAGTGGGGAGCACCACCAACTGAGTCTTGATCACACTATATAATATTCTTTTCCCTTTCACTTTTTCCCTAGATTTTTTTCGCCAAAAAAAGTGGTGTTTTGTGCAGTGTTCTTTTATTCCTTTTGTATGAATTAAATGTAAACTGTTGGTTGATTGATGAAACATGGATATGAGAAGAGAAACTTGAGCATTCTCCTATGTATGGTTTGTGACAGTTGAGGTAATTGTCTTTGGACAGTCCTTCTTGTACTATTTGTAAACAGAAGTTTCTTCTTCACCATGCAGTTTCTAGTCGATATTCAAGTTCAATTCTACTGAGTGGTAGCTTACATTGTCATATTTTAGTTATGTTTATAATTTATAACTTGAAATGTAAGCATTAAACTAATTACTTTAATAGTATAAAACTGAGAGGATTGCTCTCAAAGTCAGCCATTTGGATTTGAATCTGATCCACATATCCGGCAAGTCGCATGATACATGAGTTTGGTTTATTTTTAATACATTTAAATTATGGACTTTTTAAATTCGGTTCTGCTTAATCTATCAGTTGATTGGGTTTTTATTTGAGTTTTGTAAGTACTCACAGTTAATTTAATATTTTTACCAAAATAAGTATAAAATAAAACTTAAGTTAATCTTATGACTCTGCGGATTTATTTCTTTTAAAAGAGCCTTGCATTTTATTTTTCCTAAAAAGACTCAAGTTTTTAAAGATGAATGAATCAATATGATGCAATGTTATTAGTGAATAAAATTGATTACTCAATGTTATGTTATTTAAATATTCAAGGAATTATATGTTTGTGTTATATTTGTAAGTATGTAAAATTATACTTGACTTTTAAGTATTTTTGGTTTAGTATGGTTTATGATATAATGTTAAGTGTTATCCTCTTTATTATTAATTTTTTTTTTTGTTTTATCGACTTTATATTTAGGGTTTGCGTACTTGAAACATGTTTATTAGGCCTTCGTACGTTTAAAAATTGAGTAAGTTTGTTTATACATATTCAATAACTTATATATTAGAATTTTAGATTTTATTTTTATTTTTTTTCGATATGCATTAGTCCGTTTAATCCATGGGTATAATTGCATATTCAATAAAATTAAACTTATTTAAACTATGAGCTTTGTGGGTGCGGATTTCACAAGCATAAACATAAATCAGCGAATAAAGTCATTTACTTGACTCTAGTTGCTCGCAGTTACTGCCATAAAACATTTGTTAACATTGATACACATATTTACAATTAGTTGACTTGATAAGTGTTAAATCTAAGTTTAAGTTTAACACGAATTTGATAAGTATTTGTTACAAATCCAGGGGAAAAGATATAAAAAAATCATTAACCTAACTAGAAAAAAAATTTAAGAAAGAAAAGATTTAACTTAAAAAATGAAACTTTTTAATTTACTATCAAATTTAAAGTTCATTAATTTAACCATTTATTTTTTTATTTTAAAAAATCATTCCGTGAACACCAATTTCGGGATTAATAAAAGACCGAGTAAATAAAAAATTAATAAAAGATAAAATATTTAAAAATATTAATTACATTAAAAGTCATTGTTTTTCTAAAATCATTTTTTTAAAATATGAAGATATTAACTACTATTAGTATCATATAAATTAGCATTTTATCATCTCATTATATACTGTTTATTTCAATTTGAAAAACTACGTATATTGTAATTATAAAATTAAATTAATCAAGATAAATACTAATTCGAACCCTTAATTTGTTTTGCACATTTCTATATTTATATAATAAATGTCTTTCCTTTTTAATTTTTTAACCTAAGCAATCTTTAACTTATAATAAAAAAAGTTAATAACATACCTAACCTAAGTTTGTGACTTTATTATCCTAATTTTGATTTACCTCATAGACACATTTACTTGGGTTTTGGGTTTTAGTAGGCTTTGCCGCACACTCACATAACAAGACCAACAACCTCGGCGACCAACGACAACACCACTCGGATTCAACGATGAGAAGTTTTAGGATGAGAAGTTTGTTGTCCTGTGTCAGCAGAAGAACCAAGAAAAAGATCAGAAACCGAAACAGAACCACACGAAACTGCATTTCCTTAACTAAAGAGTTGGCACATATAGTGGAACAAGAAGAAGAAGAAGAAGAAGTTGCTGAAGAAGGTTTCAACATCAAAAGTTCTGCCCCATCACACACTCACGGTGTTCAGCCCTTAGGAAACCTGTATCTGGAATCAGGTTCCACTAACTCCAGAGACACTGGTTTAGGTAATCTTCACACACTTTCCGATGAGCTTGTTCTCGATATTCTTGGGTTTTTGGATGCTACTAGCTTAGGGGTTTTGGGCACTGTGAGTAAATCTTTTTATGTTTTCACCAATCATGAACCCCTTTGGAAGAATCTTGTGTTGGAGAATCTACTTGGCGGGTTTCAGTATAAAGGGTATTGGAAATCTACTTATGTTTCTGCTTGTTACCCATCATTTGATAACTTGAGTAATGCTCTTGGGGGTTTCAAAGTTAGGAACTTTTACTCGGATTACCTTTTCCAGAGTTGGCTCTGTGCTAACCTTGAAATGAAGCCGGAGTGGTTGGAGAGGGATAATGTGGTTCGGAAGAGGGGAATTTCGGTTGAAGAGTTTGTGTTGAATTTTGAGGAGCCTAATAGGCCTGTGTTGTTGGAAGGGTGTATTGATAATTGGGGTGCTTTGAGAAATTGGGATAGGGATTATTTGGTTAGGTTGTGTGGTGATGTTAAGTTTTCGGTTGGGCCAGTGGAGATGAAGCTTGAAGACTATTTTGGATACTCGGATCAGGTCAGAGAGGAAAGGCCGTTGTATTTGTTTGATCCTAAGTTTGTTGAGAAAGTTCCAAAATTGGGTGATGAGTATGAAGTTCCAGTTTACTTTAGGGAGGACTTGTTTGGTGTTCTGGGGAATGAGAGGCCAGACTATAGGTGGATTATCATGGGACCAGCTGGGTCTGGATCTTCTTTCCATGTTGATCCGAATTCGACTTCGGCTTGGAATGCGGTGATCAAGGGGTCAAAGAAATGGGTGTTGTTTCCTCCTGATGTGATTCCACCTGGCGTTCATCCTAGTCCTGATGGAGCAGAGGTGGCCTCTCCTGTTTCAATAATGGAATGGTTCATGAACTTCTATGGTGCAACGAAAAATTGGAAAAAGAAACCGATTGAGTGCATATGTAAGGCTGGAGAAGTGATCTTTGTGCCTAATGGATGGTGGCATTTGGTTATCAACTTGGAGGAATCTACAGCCATAACCCAAAACTATGTTAGTAGGTAAGGTATTTTATTGATTTATGCAGGTTTAAGAAGTTTGATTAATGAAACAGTAATTATTGAGCTTCTGTGTGATGACAGTGGATTTTCAACCCATTTAAGCTAAACTAATTGCTAATCTGTGCTTTTTGAAGCTAATAATTGAGGTGAACTTGATAAAGCTATGGCTAACCTCATTTGATTCGGTTTTTGAATGGACTGGTGCTGGTCCTTTTCCTACTTAATATTAGTTTGATGGCTTTTGAGTGGCATGATTGATTGACTAGTTTGTTTTATTTTGTTGAGTAATCAAGTACCTGATTTTAGTTGTATTCATTAGTTATTATGTGACTCCAAAACCTGAGAATCATGAAGCAGATATTTTGATAGAAATATTTTCTTGGAATACTGGGTATTTGTTTGTTGTTGATATTAAAACATTGGCAATACTGAATTTGGAACTTTAGACATTTGAAAATTTACTTGGACTCATTTTGCTGTTATGAAGGATCAATAGCATAGGTGATAGCCAATAGGTCAATTATTGATGTCTGCTGATTTTATGTTGAGGTGGGGTATTGCAGTTTACATGACTTATCCTTTATATTTGGCAACGAGGGTGAGTGAAGAATCGTCACGTGTATGCTTAGGCAAAGTTGGACACTGATTAGATGCTGGGTTTTATCTCCTATGATGCTGTCTTGAACTCACCCTAGTTGAAGAGCCCTTTCATGGAATTCCCTATATACTCCTGAAGGAAAGCTCATTTATTCTTCTTTGACGAACTTATGCCTAAAATAGCTGAATTCCTTATTTAAATTATCATAACATCTTATTGTCCATGTATCTTCCAATATAATCCTTAATAAGCAGATGAGCAAATTGTGCATCTGAACAACAACATGCTTGTATTTGTCTTGACAACCTGAATACTTACTGAAACTCCTGAAACAAACTCAATATACTAATACTAAATTACGAAGAGTTCAACGGCATTTCAAATTTATATTTGGCTTTGTATTTTTGCGTGAGAGTGATAATCTAATATCAAATGTTGGTGATCATTTATTGCAGGAGAAATT
The DNA here is from genome assembly GCA_026586105.1 of Hylodesmum podocarpum. NCBI lineage: Eukaryota > Viridiplantae > Streptophyta > Magnoliopsida > Fabales > Fabaceae > Hylodesmum > Hylodesmum podocarpum. Next base: position 129,950 of record JALJEV010001298.1, on the reverse strand, counting down.
TGTTAAATGTCTTGGATTTTCTTAAAAGGCCAAATGCTAGCACACTGGTATCTGGAACAAGGGACCGAGTGAATTTGCATGATAAGTTTAAGAATGCTATTGAGGCTTCTTTTCCTGGAGAAATTGATGAATTGACTCGAAAAGAAGAAGAAAGGAAGATCCAGCAGAAGAAACCTTCCTTCTGGGATTCTGTTACAGATGCTAATGCAGGAGCTTTCAAGTTCTCTTTCTAGAGAAATATACACTTCAGAAAGATGCTATGCATCAATTTTGATTAGTTTTGCATTGATCTCTTTCAATTCCTTTCTAAATGCTTTAGGTGTCATGACAACATTCCATTTTCAAAGCTCCCTGTTGTTAATTATCCAAAGTGCAAAACCATGGATTCCTACTGAAGATATGTGTGTACTTGATGGAGGATGTCCATAGAAATGCGTTTCAAAGAGCAAATTATTTTATGATTAGGAACATTTGCACACCTGGACTTAATCCTTAAAATAGAAATTAAAAATTGTTGGTTTTGGTTATCACATTGACTTTTCAAATTGGTGATATTATAGTATGTGATAGAATAAGATATAAATATAACATATAATTATGTCAGTCTCTGTGGACTATCGAATCTGAATTTCCCGTCTTTAATAAATATAAAATTGTCATTTCATAAGAGAGAAATTATTTTCTAGAAAGATCACCATTGGATTTTGTCAATACAAATTATAAACTGACGATATGTTTACTAGCTTGTAATTAAGAATTTTCTATCTCTAATTGAGATCATGCAAGTATGTTTGATGGTTCTAATTTTATTATAAATAAAGACATTGTGTCATCTCTTAAAACACATAATTCTATAAAATATTTTTTGTGGTATATATCTATCATGTCATATGAATAATTATTTTGTGATAATTTATGACGTGATATCTCTAAATGTAGTTTTCTATTATTATTAAATAATTGTTTGAATCAACCTCTTCATCTACAATGCACTCATCCGAGGATGTTCCACTAGCTTGCAACCAGAACATAGTGGTCTTTATGTGCTACTCTCCAACATACAGGCTCTTTCGGATTCTTAAAAGCTTACGTGTGTGTGAAGATTGTCACACTGCTACCAAGTTGATTTCAAAGGTTTTCCAAGTAGAGTTGATTGTGAGATTGAAATCGATTCCATCATGTTAAAGAAGGCACATGTTTTTGTAAGGATTATTACTGATGAAACTGAAATCTTATGATTTACATATTAAAGCTATGGTTTTGCATATAGGGTAGTTCACCGGATCGGGTTGATCGATGATCCCGGTAATTCAAATTATATCATCAGATAAAAAATTATATGAATTAAGTCGGTTTAAATTAGTTTATTTTATTATCAATAGAATCGAATACATTTTATGAAATTTTCAATAACTCACGTCTTATTCAACAAATTGCATTTTACCTCAATTAATTTTATTTTAAATCTGAATTGAAATGATTACATTCATTTTAATTTTTATGTTTATCTCCTTTTAATTCAAACTAATCATATTATTCGATCAACCTTTTTATTTAATCTTTAAACTTTGTTATTTAAAATGAAACATGTTTAATTTTCTTCGTTTTTTCATTTATCATCTTTTAGTTTTATTTTAACATTATGTTTATTATCCACCGTTCTATACCATATTTTAGGTCAAAATAATAATGCAATATGTGATTTATAATAGTTAAAGTAGAATATAACAATCAAAATAGCAATGATTAGTTTTTATAAAACTAATTAAAAGACACGTTAACATATTCTATAATTAGTTGTAAAAATAAATTTCAATAAATGATTCTCTATAATTTTCAATAAATTCAAACCAATCATAAATTAAATATTAAAAAATAAGACAAATTATCACTTTAATTTTAAAAATAACGAAATTCAAAAAAAAAAAATCGTTGAAAATATAATTTTTTATTTAACCTGTAAAAGTGTTTACAGTTATTTCAATCTCTACAAATAAGTATTTACTATTACTTTAATACTTGGAAATCTTCAGGGCAAACATAATAATAAACAAACTCTTTCAAAAATCAAAATAATAACAGGCAGTCGCTTTCCAATACTAAAATAGTAATATACACTTTAAATGATTAAAAATGCAAAACTAATTACACAGCTCAAGAACTTAGTTAGAATTTTATTATGTTAAATGATTAATATGATATTATATATTTTCATAGACTCAAATGATAATAAGATAATTTACCCTAAAAAATATGACTCAAACACTCTTATAAAAAAATATCTAGCAGTTGCTCATGCAATTGGCAATTACATATGGAATGCCTAGGTTTAAAAGCACAATGAGTTCAGTAATTGATTTATTTACCCTCACAAGTAACAGTTCAGTAATCCTGAAAGAAATGCTCAATGTACCTACTGCCGGAATAAGCAAAACCCGCAATTGGCATGAATATTACACATTCTTGGTTGTCCACATGTTCCTGTAGTTTTAGATTTAAAAATACAACATTCCTTGATTTTAAATTTTCTGGAGGAACAAGGGACAGGCGTTTAAATAAATTAGCCATCAACAATGAATGTAAGTTACTTGCTTTGATCAAAAGATTATACAGAGGATAAAGATGCTGTATAAGACCCATCATGGTACTTTACGCCTTTCAGTGAACATGAACACAGTCGAGACATGACTACAGCTTCTGGAATGCCAAAAGTACTTCTGCAGTCTTGTATGTTTTCACTACTGTCAACTTTAGATTCCAACTTCTCAGAATTTGCATTTAAGGCAACATTCAAGCCAATCGAGTTAGGTTCCGTCACGAAACTGTAAGCCACAAGATGTACAGAAGATTATTAAGTTTTCAAATAACTATGTATGGCACACAACTAGTTTTAACGGTATGCAGCAGAAATCTATAAAATATCAGCTTAGTGTTCCTGAAATCCTACTTATTTAGATGGAGTTCACTGTGACTCAGCACAATCGACAAATTATTATGAAAGCTTCATTACCCGAGTTTTCTCATTCACGTATTAGAAAGGTTCATTACCAGAGCTCAACCATAAACAATATGGCTCAAGAAACCCACTAGCCATAGGTCCACAATAGATCACCACAAGTTTCTGCATCCACCCCATCACCCCAACAAATAATCTGAGGTCAACTTGTTTTCAAAATCATGTTTCATAACAAAGCAACATTCTCTTAAAGTTAAACCCAGGTTATTTGAATTTACAAGTATACCCATATTCTCACTCATTACCCTCCAACAGGTGGTTTGCACGTCTACGAGGTCACAGGGAGCTATTCATGATCACATATGAACAGCTAAGTTGCAGTAATTGACCACATGAAATTATCCCATCTAAACAGTTCAAATGTAACACTGTAGAAAGGTACCGACAAGCAAAAGTTATTCATATTCATACCTTGCCTCAAAGTTGCTTCCTTCTGAGACCATCGTTGCACATATACCACAAATAACCCATGGTGGGAGAAGTACATCCTTAATTTCAATGGTACAAAGGCCATCCGACTCACCATCTTTACATACACCATTAGAAGAAGCAGCAATATCTTCAGCTCTTCTCGTCTCCATGCATTTAATCTGAGAAACAGAAGTATATAAATTCCAATTATTTAAATGACTAACAGAAGAAAAATAATAATAACAGCTTTAAATAAACTGGACAATGAAATTTCAACTTTAAGTTATGTGTTCCTCTATGTGGTTTGGTTTTCTAGAAGATCATATCACATTATTGATACCAGACAGTAGGCAGGTTTAAAAATAAGCTACAAGTAACAATAACATTCGTGGTTGGCCACATAAGAAAAACTACACTGAAAACTAGAAACTGGAAAAACTACTGGTATTACTTGTTTAAGTAACTTATAAAAGGATTGGTATAACATTTCAATAACCAACTCAAATTCACAAATTACAGAAACAAAGGACAAGAGAAATAAAAGAAAAGAAAATGAAGTTAAGGACATATACATCAGGGGAAGATAAAGCAGAATTTTGAAATGGCACAGGAGAGTACAAGACAGGTACGTCCACACCAGAGAGTGAGGTCAAGAGAAATCTGCAGCATGCAGATATTAAAACATTAGTCAGCAACAAGATTGAAAATATATGAGCAAACACAAAATAAGTCTAACTTAGTTTAGGCTTAAAGAAAGTGATTGATTGATGACATTACTATAAACACTGTGTAACTTCATTCAATCATGTTTCATGACAAATCTTACCAAAATATTTTTTTTTCAGTAAACAACAAACTCATGTTTACTAGTACGCACTCATTTTTTAAAAAATATACATTGTAAATAAATGCTTAGATAAGTTGTTTATGAAAGCACATCATAACTCTTAAGTACAAAAACTGGAAAGGAAATTATCAAGAAATTAGTAGATCAGTCACCTGTAATTTAGTAAAAGGTCATATAAACCATGCACGTTGTTGTTGCCACTAAATACCAACAATGATTCTGGGCTATTATCGACATCAGAGAATGACCTTAATCGCTGGGTCTGCATTATTTTAAGTTACAAGCACCAATTAATAAATGTCATACATAAATAAAAACTAAAATATAGAATTGGAGTTAATTGATACACAAACTCTCTAATAACATAATATACACAAAAGGGATATGGAATTATTAACATGGAGTGCAAATGCATGCATGCATTTTATTAAAAAAATAAATAATAATAATCCATCAATTAGTTGAGTTTAATTTAGATATACATGTAAAAGTTAGTCTTTTAGTAACATAAAGACATAATTAGAGGATAGTTTCAATATTCAGTACAAACTTATAATAGAATCACAGAGATAATCATCCTATGTCAGAGAATTGATCATTTTGATCATTCACGGATTAATACAAACATCATTTGGAAAAACAAGCACTATGTAAGTAGAATATAGATACAAACCCGTCCTAAATTTTGCTTCTCTATCTCTGACAACTCAACTAGATCTTCTGTTGCAACTTGTTCAACTTTTGAATGGCAAAGGGGCATAGAGAAAGAGAGATCCTGATAAAGAGTATACAACCAAAAATAAAGTTCAGAGATCATCAACAAAATAATCATTAATGGAAAAATTATAGTATAATAATAATAATAACAACAACAACAACAACATAACAATAATAATAATATGACGGTAAGGAGACTTTGCTAAACAAGCAGTATAGATTAAAGCACCAAAAAAACCATGAGTACTTATAGGAAAACTACATTTCTTAAAGTTAAAAATGTCACCAGTATGTCATAGATAAGTTGTTATGCTCCTTGCCATGATCTACTTGAAGAACAGAAAATGTTGGCAAGTGGCAACTACAATGAGACTATTACTCTTACAGAAACCTTATAAGAATAGAGTAAAAATGTCTTACACCTAATACACTTTCACCAAAAATTTCCAAGAAACTAGAAATATACCATCAATTAAATGTCATTCTTAACCGTAAGCAAACATTACACCCACACCTCCCAAAAAAAAGGCAAAAACATGTGTGTGCACAAGACACTAGATGATTAGTAACTTAAAAGCTACACATAATAATTAGTATGAGTGCAGCTTACATGTTCTCTTAACAACGATCTTAAACCTTGAGTTGACTGAGAGATATAAGCACTACACGAACATTTGGATCTCCCAGAGCCATCACCACCAGTGAACATCACCACAAACTGGGCAGTGTAAACTAGAAAACAATAGGGAAAAAATAATAATCACATTGTCCAATGTTGCTATGTAAGTAAATGCAAATGTGCTAATAAAAAATAATGCATATTGAAGTTGAAAAGTTCAACCAAAGGAAAATTAAGTATACATCAATAATAATGCCATAAGAACCTACATCAATACAGTGAACAAGTGTACATTTTATCATGATAATTTTTCATTGTGCAGAAACAAATTAAATTACATCTCACGAGCACAGACACACTCAGAATATACAAGGCAATATCATACAAACATATTTTCATAATCATTACAACACTATCTGACAAAAGAAAATGAAGGTAATGTGCAATTACCATAAAAAAGGCCACAGATGTTATTTCGAAACATGTAATAGAGATGCCGGAAGGATTCTTCCCAAGCTACTTGTCGTTTTCTAAAGAACTCCAGTTCTATTGCATGAAAAGGAGGGGGAAAAAGCTTAAGAAAAAATAGAGAAAGGAAAAGCACAAAGAAACAATAAATAGGTATGCTGAAAACTTCTTGACAAACCTCCATCTAATGTTGAAGAACTCAAGACTGATATTATAGAAGCTGGTAAAATGGATTGAGGATACATCCATGAATGTAGAACCTTAAAACGCTCAGAACTTCCCATATTTTGACTCTTGAAATAACTATGCTGGAAGGTTAACTGAGACTTGATACCACGCATAACTGACCTGTGTATCACAACATTTGTTCGTCAAAATAGCTTTCACAAAGAGATAACAATGACATCAAGGATAGTTGACAACAACACAAGCAAGTGGTGAAAAGTCTAAACAAATCTCATAAATAGGTTCTGTGATGAGAGACTGGTTTCCTGTTCAAGTTATCAATGCCTATTCAAAACAAGCACTATAGACACAACATCCTTCTTCTGTTAGAAACATGAAAGTGAAATATTAACATATCATGGTTACTAAGATAGAAAAGGGATTTATATAAGCAATATGTTACCTAGATCATCCTAATAATGAGAATGTCAAGAACATGAAATAAGTTGTCAGTCAGCATGCATATGGTAAATGCATTATTTCCATCAATGCCTATATCATCATCCATATCATCACATCCTGTTTAAAATGTTTTACTTGCCAATACAACTATCTAATATTGATAGCAATCCAGTTGAACTGGCTTAACATTTGGTAAAGAATTCATTAGACTCTATATCAGCATCAAGCATAAATTCAAGTGATCTTTTTGAAACTATAAAAGCATTAATGAAACCTAAAACAACTTATCTTTTCAATATATAAACTATGAATCACAGAGTAAAAGCTTTTTAATTCAGTCCAGTGCATCCTATATTCCTATTCCTACCAGGCATAATGTGAACATTCCATCCTATGCACTCACAACTCACCGATTCATGGATGAGGAGGTTACAATCCGCAAACTGGTTTTTAGAGTAAGATCCAGAGGGACCTTCTGACCATGTAAATGGCATTCAGATATGAAATTTCCAGCAAAAGTTGTCAAATCTCCGTGTCCATCAGCCAAATCAGCAGCTACATCATTAGCATCATGTAGTTCAGGAACAGCTAGCCCTCTTAATGCTTTTCCCTACAATTTATTAGTAGCATTAGTATTAATAGCCTAATTGTGAGGATCAGAAATGTAAGTAAATAGATAAGAAAAGGTCAGACACTGTCATTGTATACCAAGTCAATAGCAGATGTGCGACAAGATGTATCAGCAGCTGATGATAGCTCATTAACCCTAAGAAATTTTCCTTGGCTGCACTTTTCAAATGTTTGACAAGCTTTTAATACACCATCTTTGCTACCCTCACCAGAAGGAACAGAATTCTCCAAGCTAACAACAAATATGGAACAAGATCAGCATTGGGAAAACTTAAGTATGGGATAAAGTAAAGAAGCAAACATATAAACTGTGAAGCAAACCATGAATTCCCTTGCTGCTTCTTAACCTCCAAAGTTGAAAAAACTGAAAGATTCTTCAAATTACAAGTTTGCCCCAAAGATGAATTTTCCTGAGCACAGTAAAAAGGTTACATTGTCAATATCAGTAACATTAACATTGTGGGATCAAAGATTGAATGAAGACAGGAACTGAAAAAACTGAATAAGAATCATAAGTTGGGAAGAGTGGTAACCTTTGTATTTTCCTTCCCAGATGCAGTTTTAAACCTGGGCTTTTTGGCAGAAAATACTTCATCAACCCGCGTGTCAATGTATCTAGGTGCCTTCCACAACCTTGTTTTTCTAAAACCATTGTCCACCTCAAAGGTCCTGCAGACATAAATCAAGCATGTTTGCAACAAATTACCAAATAATAAGTTGAAAGAGAAGCAGAAGCTTACTTCACAGGATCAGACAAGGGAGTTGGAGATTCATCAGTAAGATCCACAACACTTGTTTGCTTCAACAGCTCTCCCTGTAATAATGTACATTATTGAGAATTAAAATTTTGCCTCCACCATAATTAAATACTAGTTATTAATACAGAAATAAAGAGATCATTATTTGAATCTTAAATTGACGCTGTTATGACTACATGTGGAGGGCGGAGCATCAACATACAAACTCCATTTCAATTGGAACAAGAATTGAGTATATGCAATACTATATGAGAAGTAAAAGTTTAACATAGATACAACTCGTCACAAACGATTAACATATGTATAGTTCACTCCCAAATCATAACCCTAGGGAACAATTTACTTCATGATTATCTACATACTGGAAAAACCTAGAGAACACGCATCTAACCAAGCAAAATGCGCATACAGCAGCAACTCATCCTTGAACTAGTGAAAATGAAATTATATGTCACAAATGTATAACAACAAGAGCATAATTGTATAAATGATACTTGAAAATCCATAACGAACTAGGATAACAGGAGAGCACCTTACATTATGATCACACAGATTAAATTCTAGAATCGAAGTCCAAATACACAGTAAATTAAGGCCGCGAGCTTGACAAGATCTTACCCTAAGTTCCGATGGCGTCTTCCTTTTAGCCATAGATCCACTTTTCAAAGGTCCTGAGCCAATTCGATGAGAGCTCGGAGGTACGGAACTTGGTTTAGCGACTTTTGCCATGCCTCGTTCGGGGCAACACCACCGCGCGCACTTCACTGATCCAAACACGTCATCCAGTAGGTTCAATAAGCGCGAAAGGATTTGCAATAGAATTCACTGCAATCGGAAAGGAAATGCAGATTGATGGTTTAGGTTTTCAAATTTGAATAGAGTAATAAATGTGGCGAATGAGAAGCAGGAGGGAAGAGAAGTAACCGAAACGATAAGTGAATGGTGTCGTGTAAGATTCGACGGCGTGCGAATGGTCGAGGTGTGGTGAGTGAAGAGTGAAGCGGGACCTAGTTGAAAATTTTCGCTTTTATTATTTGCGTTTACATTTTAAAAACGAAAATTTCGTTTCCCTCCTCTTTGTGACACCGTTTGTAGCACCTTTGTGACCGTTTCTACTTTTGGGCTGGACTGCTTCCAGAGTTGGGTCCAGAGCTTTCATTCAGAGAAGAAAGAGAATTTTAGTAGTGGATCCCACCATATTTTATTTTTATTTTTATCTTTTTTAGATGAATATCGACTAATATATGATTTTTTATTTATTCTATTTTTTTATTTTATTTTTTTTACTACGGTTAGCTATTATATATAGATAATAAATACTTGATTCTGCCCGAAGATAAAAAAATCATAATTAAATTAGAGTAACCATATTTAAATATCTCTAAATATCACATAATCTATTAATATTTATTATTTATTATACATATTCAATTTTTATCTCTTAAATCTTTTAAGTTTCACATTTTTCAGTAAATTACAATAATATTCTTTATATGTTTGTGAAATTTCACAAACATTTTTATTTCTTTTATTACTTAACCCTGCTTCATGTATTACACTGATTTACTGTTTAATTTCATTTTATAAGAGTATGAAAATAATGCTCAAAAGTAACTAGGTAAAGTGCAGTGTTTCGAAAAGTCGGGGTGAATGTAATTTAGTTATTATTTATTTATTTTTTTGGTTGAAATTGACACACATTAAATATTTTCAAATCAATCTCCTTCTGTGTTTCTTAAAAATTGGTAAAGTGGTCAAAGACCGTTCCCTAAACTTTTCAAAACCACTAAATTTACGGTCAATTGACACCAAAATCCAACTATTTCCACCACGGCACTGCTCAAATTCTCTCAAGACGTTAACCCCATTTTTTAATTTGTATAGACAAACAAAATGACACTTTCCCTCTTTAATCCTTACTTCTCCAAATTGTATGTAGACGATTAATTCCACTGGTACAGATTTAAATGCAAATAGCTCATGTAACATATATTTTTGGAAGAGACAATAGTGGTTTAATTAATTAATTTCCTGTTTATGCATGGCTCATGCAACTTCGTTTAATTTTGTTTTGGCATACTATATTAACGTGTTTGGCTCTACTTCTAATTTTCCATATAAAAATGACTGTAACTAAACAAATATTCTGTAAAGAACTCGGTACGCAGATAACTAATCTTAAAATATGAAAAAAAAAAAAAATATATATATATATATATATATATATATATTTATTTTGTAAATAAATTAGTTCATTGACTTTAATTTGCAAAGTAAAATTGATAATTAATAACAATAAAATTGTCTCGTACAATATCTTTCATAAAAGTTTGAAAATCAGCAGAAATGCCAATCCGCTACTGGGTTTTCATCCATGGCACTAACAGTGTTAGAGTGTTAGAGTCATGGTGGGCTTCAACAGCAGCTTCTGATACAGAGTTCCCAGTTAGCTGCTGCACAAGACTCATAAATTCGTCAGGCCTGACGTGAATAATGTTGGGAGATATCAAATGCACTATAACCGGTGAATGGTGTTGCTTCTTGATCTTTGTGGAATTCTTGTTAACCATTAGAGATGCAGGCTTTGGACCCTGCAACTGCTTGTGTCTTCTTGCTTGGGAATCCATCAGTGACATAATTAACAAGATGTTAAAGATATGCTGATAACAAGTTTGATAAACTGAATCTGAGTACGGATTTATATATCTATAAAATAGAATCAAGTGTGTACATGACTATGTATACCAAAGGTGCGTGTTGGTTGAAAGTAGACAAGAGCCATGGTCTAGTCTGAATTAGTCGACTATGCAATATGAAGTATATAATAATGCATATTCTTTTATTATTTTTTTTGGTGCTTTTGGATACCAACATGGAGGAAATTTCTTATTTGCCGACAGCCATGTCTGACTTAGTTGTATGGACGAGAATTAGATGACACGGTTCATCTCATTCACGGTCAAAGTCTTAAGGAGACACTTTTTTTTTTCTTTTATGGCCGGCTGTAATATACTAAGATCAATGGAAGTTAATACTAATAGAAACTATTTCTGGTGTTTAAAAAAATAAAAAATGTGCTTTTTGTGTGTGTAAAAAATTTTAAAAAGTAAACAACAAAATAAAAAAAAAAATTCTCTTGTTGGTTTAGATGAATTTTACATATATTGTTGTGTGTGTGCGCACTCCTTTTATTTAATCGTAGGAATTAAACATATGTATAAAGAATTCAGATAACTGTTGATTTTTATGCTACATACGCTTGATATTGAAGATCATTATGATAACATATATACTTCACACAACATGCCAAAGGAGGAGAAGAAAGATATTCATGACTATAACGGTACATGTAAACCAATTATAGGAGAATCTAAAAGATAATAAACAAGGGTCGTATTTCTCATATATAGTTCGATATTATTATATTAAATAATACTCCTGCATGCAGGTAGCACTTAACACTACTAGAATTTTTCACTTTCTCTGAAATTTTTTGCAAAAGCATTCGAGCAATTCGTTGTGACTTTTATGGTGAGTTTAGAAATTATTTTTTGCGGATCAAAATTTTCCAGAATTTTTTAAGAATTTTCTTTATTTTCTGCAGATTTTATTGAAGACTTATTTTCATAATAAAAATACAATATTATTATAATAAATCATACGAAACACCGCAAGTATGATGCATATTGAATTTGTTGCATATTTACGTACAAATTTTTGTGTGAATTTAAATTTGCAACTAATATATATATATATATATATTATTTATTTTATTTTAATTTAAGATTTATTTATTTATTTTTGTTTAAAAGTTATTTTGAAAAAAGAAATCTATTTTAAAGTCAATTTCGAATAAAATAAATTAATTTTTTTAAAATTAATTTTAAACCAAAGTCTACTTTTTAAATTAATTTTAAACTAATTTAAAAAATCTAAATTAGTTTGTTTTAAAAAAATATGAATTTCAAATACAATCCACTTAACTGGATTTATACTAAATACAGATTAATTCATGCTCACTCTTATCATATATGTAAAATATAATTGTTTTTAAAAATCAATTTTAAACCAAAATCTATTTTCAAAACTGATTTTAAACTAATTTAAAAAATCTAAATTAATTTGTAAAACGTGAATTTTAATTTCAAGTTCAATTTACTTAATTAAATTTAGATTGGATTTTTTAAGATACAATCCATGCTCACACTTATTATATTATATATGTAAAGCATAATTTTTTTTAAAAAAAATATCAGTTTTAAATTAAAATTTACTTTTAAAATTGATTTTAAACTTTAGTTTGTTTTAGAAATATGGATTTGAATTTCAAATTCAATCTATTTAAATAGATTTAGGCCAGATATATTTTGGATTTTAAAAAATGCAATTCATGTCCACTCTTATTATATATGTAAAGCATAATTTTTTAAAAAAATCTATTTTAAATTAAAATCTATTTTTAAAATTGATTTTAAATTAATTTAAAAAATCTAAATTAGTTTATTTAAAAAAAAATCCAATTCATATGCTCATCATTACCGTATATGTAAATTATAAATCTTTCTCTTTTTTATCTTATTAATTCAACTAATCTTAAAATTAGTCATTCCTTGTTATTATTATTTTTAGTTAACTATAAGCAAGAATTTCATATAAATTATAATTGTTAGCACCTCCCAACCCTACATTTTGCTCCGCCATATATATATATATAATTTTATAATTTATTATTTATATATAATTTTTTTATTTACTAATCTTTTAGTACGGAATTAAGAAATTTATTAAATGAGAAAAGAGTTAGTAAATGAAAAGTTAAATGATTAATTAATTTTAAAAATTATTTTTTTAAAATATTAAAGATAATTTTTTTTCTCTTCCTGTAAAATTGAGTTAAGCTAATAAGTTATTATTAGAAATAAATAATAAAATGGACTAAAATCAGCTTAAAAAATTAGAATATTACGCTCAGCAAAGGCACCTAAGCTTACAAACTATGATAGTTGTGTTTACCTAACATCATGATAATGATTCATGATCAGTCTTGTATCACTTTAAATAGTGATTTTTAATTTTTACTAATACATATCACTTGGTTCATTGTAGGTTTTGCACTATTTGCCTTACTAATGAAAAGGATATGGCCTTTGGTTGTGGATATCTGGTAACTAATTATGTTACGTGTGGCTAATTATCAGTCTTGATGCTTATATTGAAGGTTGTCTGCAAAGGGCTAAACACATATAAAGTTTTTTCCCTCTCATATGCATTTCATATAGTGACAGACTTGTTGTGAGTGTGGAAAAGATCTTCAATTGTGTCCCATTTGCCAGAGCACAATCCGTTCTAAAATAAAGCTTTACTAGTTAGATTTGTTGCACAAGTGCTTCCAACGGAAATTTAACTCATTTCTATAATAAGGTCAGAACATGAGAATTTCAATGTTATATTGATGCATCAAGTCATGAATTAACTTGACTCGTACGCAGGGATGCAAAAGGATGTGCAGAGTTGGTTTGGCTCTTTTCATGGATATATGATTACTTGTACTACATAAAACTGCAGCAGCAAATTTTTGGCGAAACTTACATGTTTAATAAGGAAGAGTTGTTTGCGTAAAGGAAGAATTGGCCTCACACCATTCTATATATGTAGCTTGTGTGTTGAGTATCGTTAATAAATAAATTGTCCGTGAAAAAATTCATATATAAGAGAGAGTTTTGGTATTCTATAACGAAATTATTTGGTGGTGAACGTGATACTAATCAAAATACAGTTGTATATTTTTTTAAAAGATAGTTATATATTTTTTCAATGGTTATTTTATATTTTTTAGAAGTTTATTATATATTTAGACTAATGTAAAAATTATTTTTAACGTCACTTGACATCACTTGACATTAAAAATAATTCGACATTGTTTGGACTTTTTATGTCGGTTGATGTGGAAAAGACAATTTTAATTTTTAACTATATTTCTTCATATTTATCTTCTTTGTGTATTTTGTTTCACTCTTCATTCTTTTATTTCGGTCATTTCTCTTCCCTAATTTTCCCTCCTTTTCATCTTTTAGGGATTACTCTACTCATTCCCCTGACATTTTCGCTCCCTCTATTCTTCTTTATGCTCCCGCAGTGGTCTTTGGACGAGCCCACCGTCATAATTTGTAACTTTCACTGTCGTTGGAGGTGGTCATTCTCTCAACCTTGTTCCTCATTCTCTTGCGGTCTAGAACTTCCCTTTGTTTTGCCAAGGTTAATACTTTGCCTCTGTTTTTTTTTTTTTTTTTGTTGAAGGCATGCATGTTATTGTTGTTGTTAATAGTATCTCCATCTTAGGTTGTTGTTGATGATAATACATTATCTTAGTTAATGATAAACATACAATATCTTAGTTAATTATTTGATATTCTAAATAACATCTAATATTTCAACATACTACTTTAGTTGGTGAAATTTGATATTCTAAATCCTTTGGTTAGTGTATACCAAATCAGAATGCTTGTTTTAGCATAGAAATATGAGTAGCATTGAGAGAGAATAAGAGAAAATTTAGACAAAAAAAAATTGGAATTCTCAATCAGCCACCAATGACCATAGTTTGGGTAATTGACTTAAATAGGCCAGTTATGGAAACTAAATCCGTAATTGGACTTGGTTACAAACATTTTATTAGGAGGGATCTATTTTCTAACGATGACGGAAAGGGTCTGGGCGCTACACCTCATAAGTTGACACGTGGCAGAGCTTGATTGACTACCACGTTGAGCGCCCATAAGTAGAGCGTCAAGCATGATATTGGTCCATGTGTCAGGTTGTGAGAGAGAGTATTGCGTGTGGCAGGATCCGTGCAAACGCATGAGTGATTAGTTTCTCTCTTCTCCCCTTTCTCTTTCTTCTTGGATTTCTGTTTTTACGTTTGTTCCTCTTCCATATTCTACCATTTCTCTCTCTCTCTCTCTCCTTAGATTTTTGTTTTCACTCTTATGCACTTCCATATTCTACCCTTTCATGTTCTACCCTTTCTCTCTCTTTTTAGATTTTTGTTTCCACGTCTCTTGCTCTTCCAGATTGTAATATTTTTTATTTGTTCTAAATTGCTTTTTCCTTAACCCTAATTATTTGTTCCAGATTGTCTTTTCTTTAACCCTAACCTCATGTTGCTCTTCGTTCCAGATTGTTCTTCCAGATTCTAATATTTTTTATTTGTTTATTTTTTAGTTTAAAATTTAGTACCCCGCTTACACGGATTCTGCCACACGTAATACGTCTCTCAAAACTTGACATGTGGACCAATGTCATGTTTGGTGCACTAGTCATGGGCGCTCAACATGGCAGTCAATCAAGCTTTGTCATGTGTCAACTTACGAGGTGTGACGACCAAACCCTTTCCGCCACCATTAGAAGCAAACCCCCTATAAAATATTTATAACTAAACCTAATTACGGATTTAATTTCCGTAATTAGCCTGTTTAAATCATTTTGCCCCGTTGAGAGTTCTTCACTTTCCTCTTTATGTAATTCAATTCTCTTTAATTAAGGAAGGATCACTTTCCTGAAAAGAGAAAGATAGTTAATTTAATTTGTTAGATATAAGAGGTAATCTTAGTTTGACTAGTATATGGAGCGTTGCAAAACTTTACGTTTGTATACTTTTTAAAAGATTACTGTATATACAAATAAGTAATTATTTAAGTCCACTATCTAACCAATCTCATTCTATAAGAATTCGTATACCTTAATTTAATCATTACATATACAATTCTATATGCAGGTTTGTTTTAAAAATTAGATAATAATACAATAATGTGTATAATTTGTATACCTTGATTTGATATTTACAATTCTATATGCAAGTTTATTTTAAAAATTAGATAATAATACAATAATGTATTGTTAGCAACAAGAGCATTAAATATTATGGGCACCACTTTTTTTTAAAAATATAAAATTGCAAATAAGTTCATTAAGATTACTAAAAAGGAAGTCAATGTATATAATTAATATTTTTTTTAATTATAATTCATAATATAGATACGTCTTTAAAATCACCGTAAAAGGTGCATAGGTAAAGGTGTGTCATTATATTTTTTATATCAAAAAATAGTTTACAATTTTAGAAATATTTTATAATTAAGTATAAATATTATTACTACAAAAATATTAATATAAAATGTTCTAGAGCTAACGTATAATAAAATATACAGTATATTAGTTAATTTAAAAATACTTAAACAATTATTTGAAAATTATAAGAGGATTTTTTAAAATCCATAAAAAAAATCATCTGTGGAATTTCTTGAAAATTTTAAATTTGCAGAAAATTTTCCTGCAAACTTAAATTTCGTAAGAAAGTTACATTTAGATTTCAAAAATTCACAAAAAAGTTTGCTGCATGCTTTGCTGGGAGTAATTCACAGCTAGGCTTCTTTCATATTTTTTCGCAGAAAAATTTTATAAATTTACAAGCAAGTTTCCTGTAAATTTTCTCGAAAACAAATGGCATAAATTTTTATGTGAATTTTAAATTCACGAGAATAATTATCCATGAAAGATTTACCTGCAAACAAAAAGACTTGTAAAAAAAATATGTAAGAAACATACAAGAAATTCCATTTAAATAGAAAAATTATACTAATATAACACATTGAGATTTGAGATGCTCTCATCACTCTTATCGCATCTATGCATATGAAAAACCTAGCTGTAGTAAATACTCCAAAAGAAATAGCAAGCATTATATATTCTCCTATCTTTATCATGAAACATTAATAGAAGTTTATTTGTGTAAACTAGCTAAAAGTCTGACTCACATGGATTCGATTAAGTGATTTAACATAATGCCACATTCCAAAAGGATTTAATGATGGGTAGTTTTTTTTAGCAGTTGTTCCAGGAAAAAAAAGTCGACACAAATTAAATCAATAATTAATTAATTAATTACCGACTAAACCCTAAACCTTAGGAATAATCAGACTTCTTGGCTGTTAAATAAGATTTAGTATACTTTATATGAAAAGATGTGGCTAATCAGAATAGAAACTTCAATAGTGATAAGTCAAGTACTACAATAGAAATTGATAATAAGTAAAAGCAAAACAAATAGGTACTTTACAAATTTTTATTATAATTATCTAAAACAAAGAAAAAATAAAATATTAATCACCACATTTTTCTATTTTCAAAAGTATTATTTTTCTTAAACTTATTGTGTTAGTACTTAGTACATTTGATCAAATTTAAAATTTGATTAATTTTTATCATTCATAAAATTCCCCAAATATATATATATATATATATATATATATATATATATATATATATATATATATATATATATATATATTTTTAACGTATATTAGTAACATCACTGTACGTAAGGGTGAGGAAAGTCAAACCGATCTAAAATGAAAATTGAAAATCAAATAAAATTGATTTTGATTTATTTGCATGATATTTTCGTTACATTGATTAATTCGAATTAAATTTCAAATTATATATATCTTCAAACTTGTCTGAACTTCTGTTATAACTCTTAAAAGTATATTTACTCCATTTCATTATAATTATAATAACTGCGTGTTTGCTATTTTATAAAGTCTATTATTATACATAAATTGTTATATTTTTTTATAAAAATATTCTATAGTAAAGATTTTTCATTTTTAAGAAATTAAGGTGGTCAAATTACATATATATAAGTTGTAATAAAGTTGAGCCTAATTATTTTTTATATATTTTTATATTTGAGAAACGATTGAGACAAAATAATTGATCATTATTAAGAAAAAAATACAATTATTCAAACTAAATCAAACCATATTGGATTAGGTTAGATTTTTTTAAGATAAAGTTATTCAACTGAAGTACAAGTCTTTTAATTTTTGGATCAGATAATTTTTTATGTTCAAAATTTACCTAAATCAATCTACGAACATCCATGTTTACAGGGAATCATAATGTATTGATTTTTAAACAGGATTGAAATTTCTATTGTTGCATGTTTTCTGGTTAAATAAAAAAAAGTACAGAAATAATGTAAAATAATTAAAGTTAGTAAAAAAAAAAATGTGAGTCTTAATATATTGTCTAGTCAATACACAGTAGCAAGTGAAATTTTTTTATATTACTCTTGATTGAAGAAGATTAATATGATATACAAGGATATTAATCCAATATTTTTTAAACAATGAAAAAATTTAATATAAGGGTTAAAAAAGTAAAAAATATTTATGTAATTTTGCTGCATTTTAGAAAGCTTGGTGTTTTGACAAGCCTAAAATTGGATCAATTTAAATTATCTATTTTTGATTTGATCATCCATGTTAAACTTATCTGTTAAAAAAAATGAATTAGTTTTACTTTCACATTTCATTTTCTCCACTATGAACAAAATAATTGCATTTTTTTAATTTTAAATAACTTATTCCAGAGATTTTGTTTTTTAAAAAATTAGTCTTACTTTCACATTTCATTTTTCTCGCTACATATAAAATAAATGCACTTTTTTTTTTATTTTAAAAAAATTATTTCAAAGCATATTTTTTTCTCCTGTGTGCAACAGTATGAGCAATACTTGATTAGAAAATCATTAATCCATGAAAATTTTTGTTTTAACGACAGATATTTTGCAACGACAATAGTACTCACAACAATGTTTCAATTTATTCTTTACAGGGAAAAGGTGGGGCCAAAACACAGAGAGTGACTGAATGAATAAATGTGATTATTCGTAGTCCACGTGGAATAAAATTGGAAGAATTTGGGCCATACGAAAGCCACGTGTCATGGCAATGCGGTGATTACTCTGATATTTCGTCAATGAATTGTAGGCAATACACTTGGCGAGAGATAACGGCTCAAGTCAGCATTTTTGTTTTGACGTACTAACTGAAATAGATTATAAAAAAAAATTAATTTGGGACGTAAATACTTAAACCAGCTAAGTGAGTGGACCTGATTCATACAGAGAGTGTGTGAGTAACCATCACGTCCTTGTCACGTGAGATTCCCTTCCACTAAGGGCACTGTCTCCTTCTTTTGAAAGTCTAGATGAACAGCGGTCAGTGGTGTAGTGTTGTGGTCATGACTAGTTTTATAAAGCCTCAGGAACCTTGGATTTTTATGTGCTCTATTCCATGAATTCCATCCTTATCATGTCTTGTATAATTCACAACTGTTGACCCATTTCTTATATTTTAGATAATTTTAATTTCAAATTGAGATAAAGACATAATATAATGGTTTTAGATATTATTTCATCAACGTATTCAGACTCAATTTAATATACACATTAATTTTTCACTACCAAAGAAATGTATGTAATTATATATTGTTAAAATTTGATGTGTATGTATCATTAATTACTATATATATTTTTAGTTTAATTCATAATATCTTAAATTAAATCATCAATTTTGGTTAATAAACTATGAAGACAGACTTACTGATTGGTATTTTGTTAACGTATGTTTTTTTTTTCTCGAAATGATGCTAATATTTTATTCAAATTGATTTTATATAATTGTAGTAATTTATTAAAGGGGCACAATACTGTTAAAGATAATATTTAAAGCAGATAATTAAATAAAACTATTAACACATATAAGTGAATTATTTAAATTATCATTACTTATAAATTATATTAATAAAACCCATATAACACAAGACAATTATATACTTAAATATGATTTTGATCATTAAATTGTTCATGATATAATTCTAAATTGATATTCACATATAATTAAATAAAACTATTTTAGAAAAAAATTATTAATTAATGATAAACTCTCCCCCTCCCCAATCCGGATATTCATCAAGGTCGAAGATAGTTTATGAAGTTTCATACACAGTTCAATAATTTAGATCAAAGTCAAAAGGATATTTTAGAAAAATGGTTACCCTATCTTCCATGATGATTGAATCATATTTGAAATCCTGAATCATCACATCAAAATAATTGAACTGGAGCATTATTTGATTGAACGTTCATTTACGAAGCACATAGTTTACAAGATGTATTTGAACAATATTAAATCTTGGCAATAATATTCCCCGAATATCATCAATCAATTGCTGGAAAGAAAGGCATGTTGCATGTCACGTGGAAATACGAAACACAATTTCTTAGAATATAATATAATAAGTGAGATTAGATGCACATTTTGAGTAATACGTGGCGAGTTGTTGTAAAAGGAGTGCGACCAACCAAGGAGCGGAAAAAGATACGCAGACAGCTGCTTATCTTGAGGAACCACCAAACAAGTCCTTTTGGGCCACCCCTTTTCTCCATACCTTTCCATGCACAGCTAGCTATTCACTATTCTCACCCTTCATTTTAGCCACACATATCTTCCATCGTCCCAACTATTAGTGCATGACATTGACATGTTTTTTTCAACGTAGAAACCGTGTACTCTTCACCAAATTCCTAGCCATAGATAATGAAAGCAATTGTGCGAAATATGCAGTCAAACTAACTAACTAATTCATGATGTTTATCTTTAGCATGTAAACCAAAAACATTGATCGCTTGTATACATGCATAATATTGAATAGTATGGTGATAATGTTGGTTATTTTGGGTTGATTTGTATAGACAAGATGATGAATTAATTTTTAATTTTTGAAGAGGTAGTTGTGTACTTGAGTGGTGATGAAGCTTGGAATTGCATGCTTCTGTAGCTGAAAATGTTGCCCCTATCCCTAGAGTATCAGGTGGCCCATGCATCCTACAACTTCTTATTTGAAATTGACCACAAACATGAAGCAGTATCATTCTGAATAATTAAATTACGGGTTATTATAAATTTACATATATTTTTTCTTTTCTACTTCTATTTTATTTGTATATCCTTCTATCTCTTCCTTTTCCTTCGTATAAACTTATTATATTTATTAACTTTATTACGCTAACAACTACAATAGGCAGTCAACCAGTCAACTCACTAACAGAATATCTGCTTATTTTTCTCTCTTCACACTTTATACATATACATATTTATCTCTCTTCACATTTTATAACTAGTTGTCTGCGTATTACAGTTGTCTACCAAATATTTTTCTACATTTATATAACTTTTTTCCTCTATTCTTATTTTTGTTTTCTTCCCATCGCAAACGACTTCAAAAAAAAGGGGTGGAGGATAACTATTTTCCCTAGATAAAGCCAATTATGTCACATATGGTTAAGGTACACCTTTTTCGTATGCAAAATTCCAAATTCTGGTTTCAATTCCCTCTTATTGCGGTAATCCCGATGGGATGAAAGCAGGACCTTAAGCTTGTACAAATGCAGAGGCCAGTCCAATTACACCCAACACAAGTTCATTCAAACTACATGACATTTTGTTGGTATTAGGTGTACTCGATTAGCATACACATCAGCTTTGATAAGGCATTCCCATATAATTTATACCAAAAGTGCTGCTCTTGTCCTTGACGTGCCTGACATCAAATTTCCAACCAGTTGACACACACTTCCTCAATGTATGTCCAAACTCTCAGAATTTCATGGAAAATGAGTAAATTATTAAAACTATTAATGTCCAATACGTGTACGGCAGACATGCATGGCCGGTATTCATATGCAATGCCAAAATGATATGTCTTCAACTCTAGAAACATATGTTACGTACAGTGACGCCACTCCCACGTCATAATTTATGAGAAGCTTAATAATTTTGAATAATGATAAAAAAAAAATGTGAGATAAGATAAGTCGTGTGATGATATAAAGACAAAAACATAAACTGTAAATTAATTATTTCATTATTCTAGCGTCTTCTCGATGGAGTTTCAGTGTAGAAAAGGAAAGGCCCTTGTTTTATAATTCTCTATAATCCTATTTGTAAATAATAATTAATAATGTAAAAAAAGTAACTAATTAAAAACGCGTTACCAACACGAATTGTGTGCACCCACCCACATCACGTGCCTGGTAACTTTTATGACCATACCACAACTCATTGCAAATTCTCCTGACCAACCAGCATCAGCATTTACTGTCACACCCCTCCTAAAGTGGATTACTTAACTAATTAGCTAGGAAACAGAAGGGTAGTTTAGTAATTATGTTCCCGCCTCTTAATTTTGCCCGTTATAAAAAGGGTGAATACTCCATAATTCACATTATCTATTCCATTCTCATATAGTCCCGCGAATTTCTTCTCACTCTCTCTGCTCTGTTCGTTACTCCTTTCTCAGGAAAAAACCGTAACGGTAAGATAAAGCTAGCATACAACCATCTTTCTCATATCATCTTGTATAGTTGATTTAATTAGTAGTAGACTTAATTAATATAATAATATTAATAATTATAACTCTTCTGATTAAGAAGACGATGTGAAGTGTTAATTTAATCTAATTTTGTTTTTTATTCAAGTGGTGGTAATTAAGCATGGAAAATGCAAGTGCATCTAGCTTGGCGAGAACGAAATCGGATCAACTGGAGGAGTCGGTACTGGCAACAGCTGTGAAGTCGCCACCGTCGGCGGACGGTAGCGTAACGCTGTCGCGGAAATCGAGTTGGAGAATGACGGCGGCGTCGCCGAGTCGCGGCGGTGGGAAAAGCACACACATAAGGAAGGCTAGGAGCGCTCAATTGAAGGTTGATGTGGATGAGGTTAACAGCGGCGTGGCTCTTAGCCGTGCTTCCAGCGCAAGCTTGGGCCTCTCATTCTCTTTCACTGGCTTCACTCTCCCTCCCGATGAAATCGCCGATTCCAAACCATTCAGCGACGAAGATATCCGTAAGTAATTAAATTCACACACACACACATAATACGCATCTATCTTTTTGTTTTGTTTTTATCAATAATCTCATGCATGATACAATTATTTAAATTAATTGATAACTTATTACTAAGCTACTTGCGTAATCAATATACATAATAATTAGTAGTGTTAATGTTTTATATAAAGAATTGAAGGTTTTTGGAGGGTAACTTAATTAATTATACGCTTTATAAAATGTTCACGAGTTTGAAATGGTAGTTTTGTTTGAGATTGATTTACGTCCAACAAAGAGTTAGGAATACTCAAGAACTTGTCTTGTGTGTCGTTAGGGTAACCACAAAAATATAACCGGATTAAGATTTGCTCTAGTGTATGTACTGTTGATGATATATACACGAATGGTTGTCCAATTCACAATCTCACCATTAAATTAGATTGATTGAATTCAATCATAAGATAAACTTATCATTTAATAAAATTAATTAAAGGTCCAGATTGAGACACTTCAGATGTGGGTCAATGATTGTTTTTCTGTCTCTATAAATGACAACACCTGTGTGCATCCAGAACCAGAGAGTAACCTTTGTGTGATGATGATAAAACAAATAAAGTAATCCTGCTTTTTCTATTTGAGTCCTAGTATTTTCATTTTTTTAAATTAGAAACTTACATTGTTTTATACAAATAAATGAATAATTTAATTTTGATGTATTGGTAATATAGTTATTTTTACCTTCTTTTTATTAACATACTTTATGTGTTTGGCTACGTTACAAATTGTTAATAATTATATATAAATGAACATTTTATGTTGTGTAGTGCTCATGATAAATATTTATTTTTATATAATTAGTTTTATAATAAATAAATATTTTTTCCTTTTATAAATTATGTCATGATTAAATTTTGTAATAAATAAACAATTTTAAACACATAGAATATATTTTATATTTATGATAAATAATTTATATTGTGAGCTAAAATTATTTTTATGTATTGATATATCTTTTAAAATAAAATTAAAATATTGAGGGTCTGATTCCGTGTATTTGTCTGGAAATATTTCTAAAGAAAAAATAAAAAGAAAAAAATAAAATATATTTCTCTAAAAACTAGAATTATATTTTCATTAACTAGTTTGTACAAACTTTATCTTTTAATTTTCGTAAAAGATGTAATACTTTTTACAAATTAATCAATAAAAAAATATTTTTTATTTTTAAAAAAGTAGATTTATTTTTTTTTCGTCCTATAAATCTTTATAGAAGAGAAATAGCCGAACAAACTTTAGAGAGAAAAAAAGAGAATCAATAAGTTAATAAATGTATTCTTATTGAAGAGAAATTCTTAAAAATACTCTCATCAACTATGAATATATATTTTCTATACTATCAACCCCAAAAAAGTGCGTTAACATAAATTAAAGTAAAAACAGCTATTTGAAGCATATACATCTGATTCAACAGTACAAAAATAAGAAGTAAATTGATGACTTATTTGAAATAAAGAACACTTATGTTAAACTTACACTATCCTATCACAGTAAATTGATAAAAGTCACAAAAGTTACAACAGACGCGTACCTGTTATTCATATAATTTGGCTAAGTATTGCCCCATAAATTGGTACCATGTGTGCGATGTGAAGCTGATTGGTCCATCTCAATGATTAAAATAACGTCTTCTAGTTTTACTTTTTCGGTAAATTCAACATATAGTTTTTTATTATTATTAATTGTTTGATAATGAATTCTACTCTTCCTTTCGTCACAAAGACGTAAATAAATAACACAATGTTAACTTCCATACAATTAACCAAACTCAATAACCAGTTTTTATAACATTTTCCCATTTCCTTTACACCTTATCATACTACGCATGCTTTTTTGATGTTTTTGCTATCGATCCTTGGATACTCTGATAGGACTTGGTCCATCTGTTTCTCACATTACTAGGGGAGTAAATGTGGTTGCCAACTTCCTTGTAAATCATGGAGTTAGAATGCCTCAACCTTGGTTCTTTTAGCATATCTCATCCCAGCTTTGTGGCACTCTTATTAGATATATTTTTTGAGTTGTATCTTGACCGTGTCATTTCTTATTAGAGCCACCTGTTTTCAGTTAAATGGGTGCGTCTTAGCGGTCCCAACCAACTAACTAGTTCCAAAGCACAAACTCATGAATAACAAGAAATTATTTGATGGTTCGATATCATTATAATTTTAACTAATTTTTACATAACATTTAGTTGATTTTATTTTTTTGTATATTGAACTTTTTAAGTTTTTATATATATATATATATATATTACATAAATATTAGTTGTACCATAGACATGTGACGATGTCCCAAATTATCCAATAAATTTTCTTAATTAAGACAAAAAAGAACAAGTCACTTGTGGCTGTTGCCCGAACCAAAAATAACGGCATTTTGTCCTGGAGTTATTGTCATCATGAACCACTTGCATAGATGCCTATCTATGGTCCACTGCTATTTACACACCTACATAGTAACGTCGTTCTAATTAATTACGATCATTATCATTTCATGCATGCTCAGTGTACGTATATTTCTGCGTGGCATGCAATTAATTCATGGTTCTATTTTATTTGCCTTGGACATGACTTATTAAGCTCAAACTATAATTCTTGAATATATCGAAAATGGGTAACATTTGTACAAGAAGCGATAATGATATGCTACGTGCGTACTCTTGTATAAACCCAAATTTTTCATTTAAATTAACCAATATAAATTGTTAACATCTCCTCAATTTGTGTATCAAACAAATGTTATGCATTCACATTTGATTGACTTAGGTTTCTCTTTGTTTTAAACTATATTATGAACATAATTATGGCATGTGTATACTACAAAAAAAAATAAATTATGATATGTATCTAAATTAATTAATTAATTAATTATAGATTTTATTTTCCAACTTGCGACAGAGTAGAGCGAATTGACTCTGATGTTTTACCTCATACAGACACAGAGACACTTATATTTTCCTAACTTGTTGACTATGTTCCATCTTTATAGCCACACAACACAGGGGTACCCATCTTTATAACGTTGACCGCAACCACAATTTGCTAGGTTGTGCTTTGGACCCAGTCTTCCTTTTTTGTTGGAGAGCACATTGTCTCATTCTTGGGTCCCTTCTTTAATTTCACCTTGACTTTTATACACTCTTATGTGGAAATAGCTTGACTTACTTTATATGAACCAAAAAAAAAAAAAACACTAAACTAAACTTTGTCTAGTGTCATGATTAGCGGTCTATCAGTTGGACTTGAAAGTTTCACGACATATTCTGTACGTACACGCATTCAATTTTAAGGATGCATGAGGTCCAAATGACATTACATATCCTTCTGACGCTTCAAGATGCTATATATAGTGGGTTTAGAAATCAACTTTAGATATATTTATATTGTCGTACCAATGAAACTCTACCGTGTGTTCGTCTGAGCAACACATATTCATGAACATGCATATATTCTGATTTATATTTATAATTATAGTACACATTACACAACTACACTAAGTGAAGCCACGAACTAATTAATTTCTTGGTGCTCCATGCATGAAGGACATTGATCTTTTCCCTCCTTGTGAACTGTATAAAAAGGATTATACTATGTATATTGCAGCGGAAGATATTGAAGCAGGAACTCATGATAAGCCAAAGTTTCAGACAGAACCTACTCTGCCAATATATCTAAAGGTACATTATATACATTTTATGAGTAAAAAATACAACTAAGTATGTTCCTCTTCATTAATTCACTGCCTGCACCGACCTCTACCGGTATTGTTCCTACCTTCAACAGAGCATGAGTTTGATTTAGTGCTGTATATGTATTTGGGCAGGCAACGGTGAAGCTTCATTTAACGATCAACGCCACCAATAGAACATGTTACATGGCTATCAATATAGCATGGTCAGGTTCAGTCTTGTACAAAGTTTCATTTCATGTGACGTCAATGTACAAGACTACCCCATAAATGATTAGTCATACAGTAGATCATACAAGTATAACATATGCCTAACTTGGTACTGAAATTTTCTGAATTTCTTTTTGATGCCTCACAGGGCATCAACACATTAGTTTATTTCTCATATGGTTGAAAGACTTAGGTTCAAGATTGGAACCTTTCTGGCTTCGAGGCTTTAGCTATATGTGAGGCTTAATAACATGGTTTGGCAGAAAAAAAAAAGGGTATGGTGCATGAGTAGTTAGACAAAAAATTTTACGAAAAGAGATGCCTTCGTGCATCGTGCTTACTTTTGTTTTTTAAATTCTACTGTGTGTTTGTGATTGATCATACTAAGTGAGATAAATTATTATCTGCAGTTCACAGATGTGACCTACAAGGTAGTGATGAAAGGCATAACTACAACTAAGGAGAAGGATATCTTGAAGGGTATTACTGGTTCTGTAAATCCTGGGGAAGTTCTGGCATTGATGGGGCCTTCAGGAAGTGGAAAGACATCTTTGTTAAATTTGCTTGGAGGAAGGTTAATTCAGTCCACAATTGGTGGTTCTATCACTTACAATGACCAACCTTATTCCAAGTTCCTAAAGAGCAGGTAAAGATTCAACTAATGACTGTCAGAACTGAAACTGAGAAGGTGCTTAAAGCACATTGAATTCTTAACAAGTCAAATTTTATAAATGTAGCAGGAAAACTGGTTGAGTATTTAACAAATAACGATCAAAATTGCTTTTAATATAGAATCAAGTAAAATGGAAATTGTGGTTATGGTAGCCCCACAAATTTTGGAGAACTAGATAGTTAGAGTTTTATTTATTTATTCTTTGATGGTCCTATATTTGTCCTAGTCTCAGACCAAGAAAATATTATACTATACTAACACGAAAAATGAATATGTCAGGATTGGATTCGTGACACAAGATGATGTTCTGTTTCCTCACCTTACTGTAAAAGAAACACTAACATATGCAGCCCGCCTAAGATTGCCAAATACATTAACGAAAGAGGAAAAGAAAAGACGAGCTTT
Organism: Hylodesmum podocarpum; assembly: GCA_026586105.1. Taxonomy (NCBI): domain Eukaryota; kingdom Viridiplantae; phylum Streptophyta; class Magnoliopsida; order Fabales; family Fabaceae; genus Hylodesmum; species Hylodesmum podocarpum. The sequence goes on along the minus strand of JALJEV010001298.1, from coordinate 102,091 downwards.
AGATGTGATCGAGGAGCTGGGATTGGAGAGGTAAATGCTTTCATTCATGATAGTTAGCGTCTCAATTATTATGAGTATAAAAGTCATTGAAAGAGTATAAGCATAATGCAGAATGTAGCTTTATGATCGATTGAATTTGGGCGATGTGTCCTAGTGAGGGGTAAATATCATATATTAACCATAAAAGTCAATCAGTATAATTTGGGTGAAAACAGGTGCCAAGACACTATGATAGGAGGTTCCTATGTTCGAGGAGTTTCTGGTGGAGAGAGGAAGAGAGTTTGTATTGGCAATGAGATCTTAGTCAACCCTTCTCTTCTGTTTCTTGATGAACCAACTTCTGGTTTGGATTCTACAACAGCCTTAAGGATAGTTCAGATGCTACAAGACATAGCAGAGGTATTTGTCCTTATTCTTCCCTTGTTTAATGGGCTAGAATTCTACCACCCCAATTGAACTAATAAATGAAACATCAAAGAAACTCATGACATGGCAAAAAGATGTCGGTCTAGACTATGGTTTGGTTCAATTTGATTTTATATATTTGCAGGAATATTTACTATTATGCATGCTTTGGTAACGGGCTAGATATCTTCATCATCACTCAAACCTTTATCACTAACCCTTTAGTCTTGTACCAGGCTGGTAAAACAGTAGTGACAACAATCCATCAACCATCAAGCAGACTCTTTCATAAATTTGACAAGTTGATCCTTCTAGGAAAAGGGAGCTTGCTTTACTTTGGAAAAGCATCTGAAGCATTGGACTATTTTCAGTTTATAGGGTGTTCACCTCTTATTGCCATGAACCCAGCAGAGTTTTTATTAGACCTTGCAAATGGAAATGTAAATGATATTTCCGTGCCTTCCGAGTTAAAGGATAAAGTGCAGGTGGGAAATGCTGAAGTTGAAACATCCAATGGGAAACCACCAGCTTCAGTTGTACAAGAGGTGAATTTTCATTATTAATTTTGATATCATTTAATAAGAAAGGAGACTTTACTCTTGAGAGCAAAATTTTCACACCTGACTACATTTCAACTTTATAATAGTATCTGGTGGAGGCATATGAGACTAGAGTTGCAGAAACAGAGAAGACAAAGTTAATGGTTCCTGTCCCCCTTGATGAAGAAATGAAGTCTAAGGTTGGTTCTTGTAGAAGACAGTGGGGTACAAGTTGGTTTGAGCAATTTTCCATATTATTTTCAAGAGGATTCAAAGAACGGAGGCATGACTATTTTAGCTGGTTGAGAATTACCCAAGTTCTCTCTACTGCGGTCATCTTAGGATTACTCTGGTGGCAATCAGATGCTAAAAACCCAAAAAATTTGCAAGATCAGGTAAACTATGTCTGCTAAGAGACTAATTCCTACTCTTAAAGGGTTCATAAAGAAACATGAACAATTAAAGGCCACAATCAGATTCTAACTTCATGCATAAACATAATGTATATAACATCTTCATTCTCCACTGCAGGCAGGACTGCTTTTCTTTATTGCTGTGTTTTGGGGATTTTTTCCTGTCTTCACTGCAATATTCACATTTCCTCAAGAGAGAGCCATGCTGACCAAGGAACGAACAACGGATATGTATAGACTAAGTGCATATTTCGTGGCTAGAACTACAAGTGATCTTCTACTAGACCTGGTTTTGCCAGTGTTTTTCCTCCTTGTGGTTTATTTCATGGCCAATTTGAGACTTGATGCAGGACGTTTTTTCCTTAGTATTCTTACGGTTTTTCTCTGCATCATAGCAGCTCAGGTATACAGTGTATTTCATAATTCAACTACTAAGAAATTAATAACAAACCAAAATGGCTTATAGTTCTAATTACCACTAGTTGTGAAGCAGGGACTTGGACTTGCTATTGGAGCTACACTAATGGACTTGAAAAGGGCAACAACTTTGGCTTCAGTAACTGTGATGACTTTCATGCTGGCGGGAGGTTTTTTTGTGAAGGTAAATTTAATTAACATTTTTTCTTGCAATACAAAATATTCATTTCTGAACACATGCCGATAAATGTTAGACTTATGGGAACAAATCGATTTTTGAAATTCATGTCAGATATAATGTAACTGACTCGTGCTTATAAATTTGACAGAAAGTCCCAATATTTATATCTTGGATTCGCTACCTATCTTTCAACTACCATACCTATAAACTTTTGCTCAAGGTTCAATATGAACGCATTACACCTACCATAAATGGAATTAGACTTGACAGTGGAATCACAGAGGTTGCTTCTTTAATAGCCATGGTTTTTGGTTACCGTTTACTGGCATATCTTTCTTTGCGGTGGATGAAGCTTCAAGCTGGAAATTAAGACTATTATTCATCCAGGTCTGAGTTGGAAATTCACATGCTCTTCGTTTCTTTTAGGAAAATTGATAGAGTCACCGCGCATAACTATATCATCATTAAGCAGGACTATCATTTATCAAGTGAAATGCACTAAGTTAATTTGTCAAATCTCATGTATTATTATTTCATTTAGCATGCTTGAAGAATTCAGAGGACATGCTTTTTGAAATTATTCAACTCTAAAGATGTATAGTCCTTATTGGATCTCTTTCATTGATTCAAGCTCTTAACGCTGGCAATTAGAATAATAGATGTTTGTGTAACATATTTGTTAGTACTAAGAATTTTAGTTGATTATGCAACCGACTATACTAGTATATGAACTAATTAAATATACTTTCATCTCTATATCAATTTAAATATGATATGGATCTACCATACATCAATTAAAACTATAGTCAAATTAAAGTGATAAAAAAAATTATTAAGTAAGAATGTATTTATTATTAATTTAATTAATGGATTATAATTTAAACCAACTAAATTATTTGATAAAAATTAAAATAAATATATGAATTCAATGTAATGATTACTTTATATAAAAGAGTGAATTAAAAAAATTATAATCCATCACAAATAAATTCAGCACATACAAGGAGGAAAAAAGCAAAAGTTGTTTCATTTTTATTTTATTCTTCTCTTTAACTAAATAGTGTCTTTTTTATTTTTTTCTCTCTTTTTTTACTCTCTCAAATTTTAATTTGAAACTACAGCAATAAAGTAGAAAAAAAAAATCACAAGATTAACAGTAAATTTTTGCAAAATTTTTAAAAAATTATAAATTTTATTCATACTATATACATTTTATTATACAAGAAAGAGAACATTAGAAGTGATTATTCTCTTTAATGTTCTTTCAGTGGCTAAACATATGCAATATTTCTAGAATCTTTTAATGACTTAAAATGATTAGTAATTAAAATATAATTCATGTTAAAGAATAGAAGATCCTACTGTCAAATAAAAATATAAATAGTTTTTAGTATATATAATTTAAATTGAATATCTACACACTGATAATGTAAAAAAAAAATATGTTGTTAACTAATAAAAATTATAATATAGCTTTTAAGATAATTATTATAAAAATAATAAATTTATCATATTAGTTTAATAACAATGTAAAACAAACACTCAACAACTCATGGATATCAAATATATAATAATCAATCGTTTATATAAATACATCACATGCATCATGTAAAAAAAATATTATCGTGAGTTTATAAATCATTCAATTATAGTTAGAAAAATGTTCACACACAAAGCAACAAACATTAATGTATGGTGCCAAGAAAAATGAGTAATATAATGTTCAACACAAAAGAACGTAAGCTTCAATGTCAATAAAAGATTAAAGATTGTGTTCATAACCGGCGTACAACAACGGTCATAAATTGTGGTCTTCACTTTCTTAAACAAATTGAAATTGAAATCAGTCGTTCTTCTTTAGTTTTGTTTTGATTCCTTGTCCCATTTTATTCTTCTGCTTAAAAATTATAGAGCCAAATTAATGTTTCAATAAAAATTATACGAATAATTGGACAATCGAAAAAATCAAATAACAAATTCCTCTCCAGTTATTTATAAGACTAAATTTTTATTTGATTTCTACCGTGGCTGTGAATTTTTTCATTTGAAAATTAGTTAGATTATTTAGTTTTTATGTAATTGAATCTGATACATTAAATTTCATGTTTTGAATCAGTAAAATAACGTTAGAAACTGCTTTTAAAAAAAAAAATTATCATTGTTTTGGAACGACAATTATGACCAAAACTTAAAAGATAAATATACAAAAATGAAACTAAGAAAATAACATATATAAATAGTCATTCGTATACTAATTAGACATTTACGATCTCGACCATGAATTAATAATTTTTTTATTTACTCTAATTTTTTATTTTTTAAATATATGTTATTTAAGTTTAAATGAGGTGACATATTAACAGTGACTTCAAATATCATGTATTGTTTTATTTTTTTAATCTTATTTCATAAATTTTTATATTAATTTGAGTTATTTTATTTATTAATGTATCCATTAAAATATAAAAAAAGAATCAAATTAACAATAAAAAATAAAATAAAATTTAAAAAATTAATCAATAAATGAGTAACAACATAAAATAACAATTAACGCGTCATAATTACCAGCATGTGATAAAATGACCAGAATGAATGATAAAAATATAAGTTTAACATAATTTTTTGTTTTTCGTGGACTAAAATAAAAATATTCACACAATTTAAGAATAAAAATTAATTATTTACTAAAAAATAATAAATTAATTTAAAAATTTTAACAAATAAAGACCAAAATAAAATCAATAATTAATTTAGGTACCACAAAATTAATTATGCCATAAAAAAAAAAAAATTGTTCGAAGAAAAACTTGAAATTTGTACTCGTATAACGTGAAGATCAATCTTTACTTCCAAATGACATTATAAAAGGAAAAAGAAACCCTTGTTGATACTTCTTAATGTATTATTTTTTACGTTATTATACATTTCAATTCATTAATAGCAGAAAAACTTTATATCAATATTCAAATTATTTATTGTAAATCTAAAATATAATTTATCTATTGAAATATTTTTATTTATTATAAATTTTATTTATACAAAAATATTTATCTCATATAATACATAAGCTAAAAATAACTTATAATGCTGACACAATAGTGTAAGATTCCACTGTATTTATATATCAGAGAATGATCATTTAATAGATAAACCCTATTCAATCACTAATATATAAATAGACAAACAAATATTCAATCTCTAATATGATAAACAGACAAACATCTGTAGTCTCATGGGGAAAAAATGAGTACATAAACTAAATAACACTTGAAAATGAAAGAGAAAAACACAAACAAAACTATAATTCACAATCTTTCTTAATTAACATTTTGTCAGGCTAGGATTTTAGGATATTGGACAATAAAATCAAAGGAAAATTAAAGGATAATGTTCCCTAACCAACAACAATACAAATCAACCACCAATTATCTTATAAAATATAAAAAATAGGGAAAAAATTAATAATATATATATATATATATATTGTGAAATAATTCATTGATTAATCTACATGATTCTTTTCGTAAAATACATAAGAAAATCAGGTATCTTAATCTACAATAGGAACATGTTTGCATTATTAATTATGTAGAATGATTTTAATTAGGCATGTTTGACCGCTAAATTAAAAGGCCCCACCTTTTAATGAGACGTGACTAGCATCGCATCCATTGTTTAACCTTAACCTCACGTTTCAAACAATTATAGAATTCTTAAATGTTGTTCCTGTTTCTAATTTATTTTGATGATTATAACTCAAATGCCAAATCACCTACGTTAATCACATACACTAGTAAGATATCCGTGGACCATTCTTATTTTTATGCATGTTTTTAATATGTTTTGTTATAAAATTAAAATCTTATATTAAGGTTTGTGATTAGCTAATTAAGATGTCCAAAAATATAAAGAGATCGAGATTATTTATCTACAAGAAGTTGATAACTATAAAATGTCAAGTGAAAGTAAAACTAAAACCATAGTAAGATTATACTAATAATATCAAAATAAAAGATAAATATCATATAATTAGTTACAGAGGAGAATCTTAAAATAGTTTAAAATAATTAAATTATATTAATGCATGATTAATTTTTTATTAATATCACTAATGAATTTAATTTCGAGTTCTATTAAAAATTTATTTTATTCATTTTAAATACTAATATGTCCATCTTATGATAATAGAAAATAGTAACATATCAGAAATTAATTAATTATAAAAATACTATAAGTTTTATAGTATTAATGAAGTAAAAATAAATAAATATAAAGTAAAATTTTAAAAATAATAGCGAAATGATAAAATGATTTTTTTTATAGAAATAAATAAAATTTTAAAGGTTCATATGAAAATTATTATTAAAAATATATTATAAAATTTAAAATAAAAATAACAATATAAAAAATGTACAATATGGCCTAAAATAGAGTATTGTGGAATCTAGTTTAATGCTAGTCTTGAAACAATAAAAAAATATACATATAATATATTAAAAAGAAAACAAAGTTAAAAAATGGAAAAAAAAAAAAAAAACTAATGTGGTACACTTGGAAAACTGAACCTTCTTTCATAAGATAGTTAATTAACTGGTTGAATTGATTAGTTTTTTACTACGAGCACTGTAATTCATTTTAATCTGATATTTAGAAAGTGTAATTCATTTTATGTATTAAATTAGAATAATTATAACTAATGGAAGTTGTTTTAGTTATTACCACAACTTTTTTATAACGTGAGTATTTTCAGATTTTTTATTTCTTTAAATTTCTTATTTTCATATTTATTAATAAATTATCAGCATCTTAATATGTGTGTATATATATATATATATATATATATATATATATATATTACTTTATATATAGATTTATATATATATTATGAGTATGTTAAAAAATTATACATTATCAGTATATATTTAGGATAGTATTTAATTATAATTTACTAACCTACAATCATCATTTGTTATATCAACAAGATATTTTAAGATAATTTATATATAAGCTATTATATGTTTATAGTTAGCGCTCTAACAGATTAATGATAACATTCTCGACAGTTATATTTTTTTAAATCATATTATAATGTGAAGTATTTGTTATTTTGTCAATAATTAATCTTTCATGAAAATCAATTCGATCATTTTTAGGAGATTCTTACGTCTCAATCACATTTTTTTTTATCATTCATAAATTTTGCTAAAAGAATCAAAGTTAAGTTCATATTAATTTTATCAATTAATATAATAAATAATACACAAAAATTAATATATATGCTAATAATAATTAATATGTTCATCAACACAATAGTTAATTAATATAATAGATATTTACCTAATTATCACTTCCTTCCCCCCTGTTCTGTTTCATATGTAGTTCTGTATAATAATTAAAAATATAATTAATATTTTAGATTTTATAAAAATTAATATACCCCAGTTGAACGTAATAATAAACAATGAAATAAATGAATAAATAAATAAATTTAAATATAAATAAATTTTAACTAATTTTATTATATTTAATAATATTATATCTTAAACACTGTTCATTTTATATATTTTATTTATTTTTAATAATTTTTTTTATTCTTAATACAAGTTTAATTGAAGAGTGAATTAGAACAAAATTTACTTGCAGCTAAAATTTGTAAAACTAAATTTATTGATTAGAAAAAAAAATTTAATTATTTTTACTTATAGTAAATTCTAGAACAAGTATTAACTAAGTACATTACATGTCTCTTATTTTTCTCATTAATCGAATTTTATCGCAATTGTCAAGAAAAACATAAAATTATATCTCAATTATTATAATCTTCTCAATTTCAACAAGCGGTCAAGATAGCAGTAAGAAAAATATTTAATTTCATTAATATTACATAATGATAATTAAAATAAAATATATAGCATAAAATAAATTCCTAACTCCAAATAAAATGAGAGAACAAATTATTTATGACATTGTTTATAAAGTATTCAACTCTGCCATTCTACCTGAGAAAGTATTCAAGCATCTCATAAAAGCAATTATCTTTTACACATAAAAAAAAAAACAGAAACAAACAATTAATATCAGAAACTAATTTTAATTTTTTCAGTTAAACAAAAAAAGTCAACTTGATTGGCAAACCTTATCACAATAATCATTATCTTAAATCAAAATTGAGTTCGACTAATTTACTTTTTCCCTTTTAAAAAACAAACTCCGGGACCGAACCGGACGCGTGGATGAGGTGGAATTGAAAACGACATTATTATTATTATTATTATTATTATTATTATTATTATCCTGTGTCCACGTGTGCATCTTCTGGTTTTAATATAATTCTTTTATAACTGATATTCATTCAAATTCTCTCTCAAGTTTTTATGATAAAAATTTCACGTCACTCATAGTTATGCCCTTCACATCATATCTAAATTATACTCACTCCCAACTCATTAAAAATCTCAAAACCCATATTTCTTTTCCCACCACATTTTCTACAACTCCATCTCAGCACTAACCAAAAACACCATTTTTCAAGAACCTCTCTGCCGTGTTTGGTTTCGCGTTTCGGACGTTATTTTATAGTTTTCATATCCCCAACGTGGTTTTGTAATCTTTTTCAAAGATTTTTCATAAACTCTAAATTCGTCTAGACAGAGAGACAGGGTTTAAAACCCAAAACCCACATCCAAAACAATTCATTTTTGTGTAAAGTTTCAATCTTTGGAACCGGCGATGTCGAACAAGATAACTCTCCGGGCGGCGGAGACGAACCGGCGGCAGCCGCTATTGGTGCAGCAGCAGTCGAAGGCTGCGACACGCGTCGGCGAGTGTGTCGGAGGGACGGTGGCGGAGTGCGTGGCGGTGTGCTGCTGCTTCCCCTGCGGCGTGGCGAATTTCTTTTTCCTGGCTGTGTACAAGGTTCCGGCGGGACTGTGCCGGCGAATGCTGCGGAAACGGCGGCGGAGGAAAATGATAAAAGAAGGGTTGTTGAAACCCACGCGCCGCCACTGCTCGTGCGGGTGCTGCGACGACGTTAACGGCCCAAGAATATATCCGATGTGTGCAAATGATGCGTTTGATGTTAAACGGCTCTATGCGGCGGAGAATGATCATAACGAAGAAGCACTCGCTCTTGAGAAAGAGATGTGGGACCAGTTTTACAGCACCGGCTTTTGGAGAAGTTCTTCTAATAGAGAAAACTCCCAAACACTCCCTAACAATAATAATAATAATAGTAAAAATACTCTCGTTGTTGCTTCTTGAACCCTACTACATATGATACATACACAATTTGTATGTGTAAATTTTCTTTTATTTTGCAATGCGAATTTGCTCTCAACTCTCAAGGTGTTCATATTTCTTTTTTGTTTTTAAAGACTCATGTTGCGTTTTGCAATGATTGAACTTTTAGGTTGTGTTCAAGGGTGTACTTTGTGTGTTAGATTTTCTGCTGGTGGATGTCTTGTAGATTCAAGATTTTTTCTGTTATTCTTTGGATGGGGAAATGAGAAGATGCAATTCAATTGATTGAGTGATTGATTGAAGCTTTTACTCAAATTTATGACTTCATACGCTCCATACCTAGGATATTAATTAATTTTAGGTTTAGTCTAAGCATTAATTAGTGACAGTGTAGAGAATTTTTATAACTATCATTTAATTACAGATTATTGGTCACTAACGGCGTGTAAAAAATAAAATTTAGTTAGTTTTAATTGGTTTCGTATAAAAAAGTTTTAGTTTGGTCTCTTTGAATGTTTCTCTTAGATCAAATTAGTGATATTTTGATCAGTTTGCTATATATAGTAATTTGATTAATGTAGTTTGGCAATGGCATTGGATGAGTTGGAGTTGGATCACTATACATTTTTAAAAAAATTTAGAAGGCAAAACTAAAAGTAAAAAGTTAAGATGTGAAGCAAAATTATAACTCTAGCTTTAAATGTTACTTTAGTCATAGTAGAATATTTAGGATAAATAAAATGTTAATTTAAGGTTTAGGGTTAATTAATGCATGGTTTTATTTTTGTGGGTCTCGTGGTTTATATTTTACAATTACACCTATACGCTTTAGCTACATGGAAGGGTCACATGGTGTTGATTATGGTACTTGTAAGTCATGACTCATGAGACACACAGAGAGGTGTTGAAATAGATATTCTAACTTGTGAACAAACTGTCAATTTCGGTAATGCAAATTGGAAAGCAAAATTTTGGAAGAGATCACGAGCATGTTGCGTTTATTTCCTAACAGTGCTCTTTTTTTAAATGCGTTTTTTCCACGTATTTGAATGCTATGTGTGTGGATGCATAGATTGTAGAAATAAAGGGTCACTTTCCAATCCATGCGAGCCTTGAGTTAGTACAGGGTGCAAGTGCTTCAGATCTCAACAACCACCAATTTGGGGGTCCGAGCGTGCTAAACGTCCACGTTGTACCATTTGTCCCCTCTTCCATGGGACCCAATCTACTTGTCTATCTAGACATGCTTACTATTCAAATTTTTCTTTCTCTTTTTTCCTTGTCCTTTTTGTATATATAATGTTAAGTGACTAAGATTTTTTGACTCCTTAGTATATATAAAATTGATTTATGAGTTAATAAAGGGTCCTTCGATGCATGGTGACTTTGATGATAATAAGAAAAAAATCTCGATTATCAAGGAAGTACTTGAATCTTCTTTAAAATTTTGTCATCTTTGTCTTTTACACGAGAAATATATTTGTAAAACACCTGTGATATTTAAGTCAGTAAATATATTAGACGAATGTTTAGGTAAATTTGAGAGAGAAAGAGCTTAAGTCAGTAAATATATTAGATGAATGTTTAGGTAAATTTGAGAGAGAAAGAATTTAAGAGTGAATAAGTGTCTAAAAATAAGTGTATAAAGATACTTCATCCAGAATATGATGCATTTATATATTAACATGTTGACTAAGTGAGATATTTTAGGTCATACTAAGTTAACATGTGTTCCATTATAATTAAAAACATATGTATTCAAACTTATTAAGTTGATCTTATGAATAATGATAACATAGGAAAATTAATATCATATAAAAAAATTTAAATTACGTGTCTCTAGTGAAATTAACTTTTTAAGTCCTATCATTATCTATTTTTGAGCTAATTTATTTTATTGTCAACTATCTGTTCACAAGTATTGATACATGTCTTTCACACCCTAGGAATGTGTACAAAAGCATTTACATATTATTTCTTTAACAGAAACTCAAACTTATTACAATTCTCGGATATGGGTGTGATCCTTAGCAAGTGAACTGACATTTGTTTGCTACCTCTTGTTTTTCTTAACTTCCCTCCCAATTATTATGAGACATTATTTTGGACCGTACCAGGTAGGGGCTATGTCCTGTGATTCAAATAATAACGCTAAGAATAAAGGAAGTATGCTAATATAGGTAAAGGGCAGAGATATTGGAGAAATGATTCAGTGATAGTTGCCATGGAAGTACTTACATATATTTGATGGATCTAAGCTTCTTCATTCATAATGTTGAAAGATGCCAAGTACAGGGGTCCACAACATGTCTAAACACTAAACATTAAATGTGACCACTGTATCATTGTGTCCTCAAAACAGAAATTTCAACATGAGAAATGGGAAGAAAAGTGAGGTATCTGCCAGATTTTAGAAATAAATTCACATTTTCTAAGTCATCTGGCCTAGCTCAATCCCAGGTAACTGGTTGGTCGTTGGGGAAAATTTCCCTCACCCTTAAGTTTTATTCTTTGTTCTCTAAACACTATTAACAAAATGGGACTCTCACACACTTTTTCTCTTTTATACACACATTTAATTGCAACGATAAAATGCTCCAACAAAACTATCTATCTGGAAGGAAGAAAGAGGGAGTTTCAAGTGGGCAAATATATAATTTTCAAATACGGAAAAACTAAACAGAGTTCTCGGTTTCATATTTTAAAATTAATAACTTAGTTGATAAAAGTATTAAAAAAATGGGCAACTAAAAATTAATCTGCACTTAGTCTAACTTAGACAGAATTAGTTGTTTTTTTTTTTTTGAAAAGGGACAAATTGATTAAAAGGGTAGTTGTTATTAAAAAAAAAAACTTTAATTAATCGTATTTTTTTTAGATGAATTTATGAATAGATAGTTGACAACTGCTGATGCAGATGAAATTGATATTTTGTGTCAATCTTAATCAAGAAACTTTAAATAATTTATTAACAAATGGTATATAATATCACTGGGTGATATGATCTGGCACAAATATAATCAATCAATAATTGAGAATGTGACGGATTCAATTTATATAAGCAATATGGTGTATGGGCCAATCCTTCCAAAAGCATTTTACATGCGTCAAGTCTTCTGAAACTCGCCTTAGTCACCAATTTCATGCCACGTGTTTGAATACGCAAGAAAAAATCTTACGAAAACTAAAATATGCACGACATTTTTACTTCTTTATTATATGATTTCATGCAACAGCTGTTTCATGCTAATTCTAGAAAATACGATGACTTAAAACCTAATAGCAAAAACCAATTGACATAAAAGAAAAAGAAAATACCAAATGCATATCCTATGACCAAGTGAAGAATGAAAAAGACAAGAAACAACTCGAAAGCCAAACATGGAAAGGGATTTTGTTTAAGTTAAAATTAATTTAGATATAAAAATTGATTTAATGAAATAGTGTGCATTTTTTTTTTATCAATTTATTATTTATCCTTTGCACTCAGTTCTAAGTGATTTGGTCGGTTGTGGTCAAACAAACTATGATAGTTATGAATGGTCCATTTTGATGAAACATTTATTTATTCATATTCAGAAAAATATGCAGAGATTGGTATCTTTTACCATATGCACTGACCTCTGTTTGATATGCACCAACATCACACAAAACCAATCCATGTTTTTAACTTTTGGGTTCTTTCGGTTACCAACTTTTTCTATCTCTTATCACTTTTTGTGCGTATTGATGCTAATTCATATGTTATTCACAGGCAGAAAGCATGGTTAGTTGATGAAAGAGACGTGTAAGGTTTTCTCTCTCCCTTTTGTATGTGTAGGTTTTGTCCTTTTAAATAAAGAAAAAGAAACAAGAGACAGAAATTGGTTATGTGTGTATACATCATCCACTAACTAAAAAATAATGATTAATAATATATGGAAAATCACTATAAAACTATTTATTTTAATATTAAATCATAGAGTTTAGTTTTCATGTATTTCATCATTACAATAATTTTCTTACTGTTAAATAATTAAAATTTATTTTAATTATAATTTTTAATGTGTTTATTATAAAAGTTAATAATTTTACCACATAAGATAATTTGATCAAATAAAAATGATATATTTAAATTGAATTCTAATAAAAAATACCTTTGAAACCAATTTTATTAATTGAATTTTTTTAATAAATTACTTATTTTGAATTTAATTTCATCAACCAAAAAAATCATTTTAAAATTTGGAAATTATCCAAATACTAAGAAAAAAGTTGGACAGAGTCACAGAGGTGTTTTCAATGGAAGTTGGATATTGACTTTTTACTTGTATTTATTTTTCATCTACTTGCCTCACCCTTTTCTTTTCCTTAGAGTAATACAATAAAGGCGTATTAATGGGTAACAAGACTTTTAAATCCATGAATAGTTGAGTTGCTCATTCGTACTTAGAATGATAAGATGGATTGATTTTCAAACAATCACTATGGTAATATAATAAGCTAAAAGAATTGTTTGATTTCTAGATTGGAAAATATTTACAAGAGCCTTACTCGAAATGATTGTAAAAGTTTAGACAAGCTTCAACTATATCAAGTGTGGAGATATGGATATGAGATATTTTCAAATTTCTACCACTATTTTATTATTATATGCAAGTGGAATAAATTAGAAATCTTAGTCTCTAATGATGACAAATTGACCATAGATCTTTAAACTCAGTTTTGTTCTTTCATATTCAATTGGATGTAGACTGTAGTAAGAGAATTGATTTGTAATTTGGTTCATATAATTTTTTCACAATCCTTCTATGGTGTATGCTATTGACGAGACTCTTTTAGTCTTGTTTAACCAATGTGTTGTATAAATCATCGCTAAAATTATCAGTTTCTATCTCAAGAGTCATATGTTCTGTCTATTGCTTTTTATTTTTTTGCCTTAAAACATATTTCTGAATTGAAGGTCAAAGATCATTTTCTTTTAATAGAAATTAAATTTTGTCACCATGTTTGAATATATACACATAGACACACACGTAATCACTATTCCATGAATCTTACTCAGAAAACCCACCTGAGGTTAGTTTGGGCCCAATAAGATTCAAAGCCATAGCTAGGCCCAATAAGAAAAAAAACCTTTTCGGCCAGTGGACAACTATCAGAAGGACCTCACTCCTAAATAAACTTAAATGGACTAGAAAAAGACCCACGTTAGTTCATTATATTCACTTCATTAAAATTTTTTATAATAAAATTAAAAGAAAACTATATATATAAAATTAGATCGTATTATTTATAGAATATATATATTAGATAGTATTGTTTATAGAGTTAAATATATTTTTAGTCCTAAATTTTTTCAGACGAGTAATTTAAGAAATAATGTTAGACCTTTAATTTGATTGCATAAAAAATTGACGGTGAAAAATAAGAGATGATTGGATTGGATGAGTAAGATGGAAAGGAAGAAAGAAGATATGATATATAAAGGATGAGAAAGAAGAGTAATTGTTTTTGTTCCCTGCTCTGATGCGGTGGGGACAGGGTAGGGAAGGTTAAGCACAAGTGTCATTCCTTTTTCTTCTTGTTTAATGTTTATCATAACAACTCTCTCTATCTCTTTCTCTTTCTCTGCAGTTTCAATGGATCTCTAGCTTTCAACCCTCCTTCTCTCCATGTCTGTGCCCCTCTATTGCATTCCCAGGTTTACTTTTCATCTTTTTTATTTATGCGCTTTCAATTCCAAATATTTTTAATTTATTTATTGGATTTTATTTTCGTTTATGATTGAGTTCTTACATCATCCTCTTGCTTTGAAATTCTTCATATATATATATATATATGTATGTATATATATTTGTGATGAATGAATATATAAAATGAATAACGACGGTTTTCTGCCGCCCTAGATATTCCATCTTATATTTTACGGATAATTGATAATTAGTTGTTAACGAAATTATATCAAATGTTCGAGGCACAATTCCGAAACAATTAAATAATTTCAGTCTGTAAGAAACTGCATATATTATTATAATTTGGGTTGATGTTGTGTTTTGTTTTTTATTTTATTTTTAATGAACAACGGTTGTTTTGTTTATTCTTTGGTTGGACCTTTTTTTTTTTTTTTTGGCTTTATTATTTGTGCTGGGAATTGTGGTTGGAATAAATACTTTAGCTCAAACTAGTTGGGAATTTGATGAAGTAGATTAGTAATGTGATGCATGATTTCCTTGCCAGCTTTCTGGTTCACTTGGTGATTTTGGGCAGAATCTGGATTTTACATTTACTTATTGAAATGAATTTTTGATTATGATTCTGAATGAATTTCCTTATTTGTCTTGTTCACAATATTGTGCATTCAAGAGTTCTACTTGCACAAGCATAATATTGCATCTGACTCTGAGGTTGTGGGCTGGTATGTAGAAGATTTTAGAGATGGAAGGCAAGACAGAAAGTCAAATGACATCAGCTGCAGCATTTGTTGAAGGGGGGATTCAAGACTCCTGTGATGATGCTTGCAGCATATGCCTTGAGGAGTTTTCTGCAAGTGATCCTTCATCGGTAACATATCCACTTTTGTGTGTCACGATTGTTTCTCAAATATGTTGATATAAGCAAATACGGCTTATTTGAAGAACACATTTGTTTACTTCTTTTCTTTCCCTTGCTTGTTTCAGGTCACTAATTGCAAGCACGAGTTTCACCTGCAGTGCATTCTTGAATGGTACATCTTAAAATCCATTGATTATTTATGTTTCTTTCAAATTTCAGACTTCTAATTTGTGTATATTTCCCAAATTCTTAGAACATTCAAATTTACATTAACCAAATATCTTGGTCTTGGTGCCCCTTAGAAGTAAAAGAATTTGGAAGCAAAATCCTAATATTACAGATGCGAGATACATGCAAGTTTCAGTTCCCACATAGAAACATAATCTTTGGTGCCTTTTAATGATGGAGTATTTGTGGAAAACACAATTTTTTGTCATATCTGCATGTCTTAATAGTCTGGATTTGAGTGGGAGGAGGGTCTTTCACCGTTGAAGACATTCTTATTATATCTCTATATCTTAATAGTTAGTACATTAAAAGTTTCTGTTCTCGTAAAAAAAAAATAAAAAAAATGGAAGACTGTACTCTAGCAATTGTTTCTGGCTCTTTTTTCTAGGTGTCAGAGAAACTCCCAGTGTCCTATGTGTTGGCAACCTATTAGCTTGAAGGATCCTACAAGGTTGGTTATGATTTTGCCTCAGAATCTATGCTATAATTCTTTTGTTGATTATGTTATTAAACTTTTATGCATTTTATGGCAGTCAGGAATTGTTTGAAGCAGTAGAGCAGGAGAGACGCTTGAGGGTTACCGCATCAAGAAATGCTTCTATTTTTCACCTCCCTGCCTTCGGTGGTTTTGAATTGCAGCATGTCAGTTATCACCCTGAGTTTTTGTTTGATTGTCTGATATCTTGATCACATCATAATTCTTTCATTTGTTTATGTTAAAATACTTAATGCTTTTTTATCATTCTGCAGTTGAGTGTAGATGATGCTGATTTTGAAGAGAGAGTTATTCAACATATAGCTACTGCTGCAGCAATGAGGAGAGCAAACCAACTTGGTCTGAGGGAAGGGCAGCGAACTCGTTCATCACCTCATGGCAATCCACAGTTCTTAGTCTTCTCTACTCAGCCTATTGCACCTTCATCAGGTCCTAATTCAGTTGCAGGAAGGGAAAATGAACCAGCTGACATTACTACTAGAACTCCATCTACCCAAATAACATCTGATGGACATGAATCATCACAGCGGACACGGCACCTTCAAACTCAAAGCTCTTCAGCTTCTGGATCTACTGTCATGGCAACAAATCGCGAAAGAGTTTACTCTAATGATAGGTTATTATGGCCATATTATTTATTTGCATCTAGAGCATAGACAAATATGGTGACCCGTGATAATGGACTTAGGATAGACTTTGACGGCATTTTAGAATTTGGACTTCGGCGGATCTAAGAAAACTCTAATACTATCTTAGAATTTGGATTAAGGCCTAAATCAACCCCTACAAAACTGACTTATAAGGGAAGGATTCCCCACACCTTATAAGGACTACATTGGTCACATCACTAGTCAATGTGGGATCTTCAGAATTTGTCTACTTGACATACCTCTCTATCTTGAAAACCTACTAAAAGTTCATTTGTATTTTATATAAAATATAAAATGCAACAACTAAATCCAAAGTGTTGTCATGCATAATGAATTCATTATCTGAATTTTGAATGGTTTACTTCTGAACTCAGTCAACAATCTTGTTGAGTTCTTAAGTCTCTGACAATATTCTGGAGTTCATTGTATGTATTTCTGTAAATATAATAGGTTTTCATAATAGAGGTGCGGAATGCACAATAAGCATAAAATACAGGACATTAATTTTTCAATTTATTTTCTTATGGATTGTTATTGGTTGTGAGTATTAGTGAAATTATACCCTGTGCATTAATCTTCTTGCAGAGGCTCTACTGCCCGTTCTTCACCAGCAAACCAAGATAGAGCAGGGCCATCAGAATTCCAGTCATTTTCTGATTCTCTGCGGTCCAGACTTAATTCAGTGTCCATGAAGTATGATTTTTAAGAATATAATGGATGTGCAAACTGTTTTTGTCTAATTAATCAACTTATCTGATGTTTACCTATCTTGTGTCTAAGATACAAAGAGTCAATCTCAAAGGGTGCAAGGGGATGGAGGGAGAGGCTGTTCTGTCGCAGTTCTTCCATGCCAGTTGATTCAGAAACAAGAGAGGTGAATGCTGGAATTGCTAGTGTATCCCGATTGATGGAATCCCTTGAAACTAGTGAAAATAATAGAGTCGTGGGTAATTCTTTGTCAAATCATATGGAGGATTGTTCTGTGGGAGGGGTTAGCAACCAGAACAACGTTGAAGCTAGTGGGGAGAACTCTTCACATGATAACAATACTCCTGCTGCTCGTTCTGCTAGCTCACATTTAATTTGAGCTCCCATTGGTTTCTGTGAATGCATCTTTCCTCAGCATCTCATATTTGAAGGTAAGCTTTGATCTTTGTCTAAACCTTCAGAACAGAATTGCAAATCCTGCCTCCCGTTTATAAACAAAATAGCTGCTTTGGTTCTTCTCACCAATTACTTCCACCTTTGCACTTAGAAGGATAGAGTCTGCCTGATACAGGTGGTGCTGGGACTTACAGATGTGCTCAATAATAATGACAGATTGGATATCTTTTTAATTCTTACTCTACGTAATCAAACATAAGATAATAGTGAGGTAATAACACGGGGAGGTGGTAAAGTGTTTTTGTGGTACAAATAAATTGTTTATTTAGAAATGCTATTTTAATTGGTAATATTTTGTATGCTATGGTTATTAGGTAGAGATGAAAAGAGAAAAGAATGCAAGAAACTGATCCCCTCTCTACATTACAAGGTTCCTCTAAATTTTTTCCCTCCTCCCTATTGTAATTAACCTGCCCCCTTTCCATATTCTCTGTTCAATATTCAGCTAATACAACAGAGTGGGGCCTCTCTTATTCATCTCTCTTAGTAAAAATACTCCCCTTCCCTAAAAGACTCCTAAGTTTGGAATTGTTGCTCCTGCCTTGAGGATAATAGCATGATCATGTCTTTTAGGGGGGGAAGTAACCCTTTTGGCTACCAGAAAACATCTTTGTCCTCCATCAATATTTCTTCAATTATTGGAGAGTTCCCCTCTTCCTTGCACTGGTCTGCATTTAGCTCAGTATAAGCTAAATAAAATCCCTTCCCATCCTTCAAATTGATTTGAATGATGCTGAGGTTGTAGGCAAAGATGGGTCTTCTGTTAAAACTATAGTGCCATCCTTCTTTGGAATTGTAAGTGTAAGCTCAATAAAATTTGCTCTAATCTCCCCCAAGCATGACAGCCACTCCATTCTAAACATCACTTCAACCTCTCCAAAATAAAATAAGTCCAAGTCCTGTTGTTCTCCCGGTCCCAAGTCCTATATCATCAACAAGGTCAAAAGTAGGGCATTTACTTCTGAATCTTTCTGCCATCACCAACTTCCACATGAAAGGGGGAGGTCTCTTTAGTCTCTAATTCTCCATTTCTAACGCCAATTCAGTTGAATTAGTACCATAAGTCACAAATCTGAGACTTTTTTTTTCTTTCTATATTTTCAGAAGATCAAAAGATGAAACTACGATAAAATTTTGTTGTTAGTTCATTTGGTGTGATATCTGAGTGTGGCATGATTATTACTGCTTTGTCACGCTGTTGCAACAAAACCAAATTATTAGTGCATGTGTGAAATTGTTCATTTTATTAGCCCTTTATATTTGGTCTCACCCGAGTTTTTTTAACGCCAGGTAACTTTCTCCAGATATGACATGCTGAGGAGCAGATGCTTTGCAAATAGTCGTGGCATTTATGTCGTGGTTTGCAATAAAGATTAAGATCTGAAAATTAGCTATGAGCTATGCTTATAGCTAAAAGTTAAATGTTTCATGTATATATATATATATATATATATTATGCCGGGTACAGCGAAGAGTTGTGCGTATCTAAAGTGGCATGTATATTGGACATCAATGTACCCGTGAAAGAAAAATGGTTTGAATTATTGAACGGAACTTATGCTGATGCCCATGGTCTGTCCTGATTCTTTTACTTTTTGCTTACAACAAATCAATATATAGATGAGTGTGGCAAATAGGTTACAATTACATGCTGTTTCTGCAAATTTTCCAACTTTTTCACATGCACAGTTACTTGCAGTTGCAGTGAAGAAAAGCCTAAACAAATAGGTTGTTCCAGTTTCTAAACATGGAAGCGGTAGGTCAAGGAGTAACAAATAAGATGTATAAAGTTATCATAATATCAAGCCTTAAAAAGATAATCTAGTTAATTATTTTTTTTTTCGCATTATAATGATTTTGTTAAGTTGATTTGAACACGAGTGATTCTTGTGACGCAAGAAATTTTGCCAAATGATTATGAAAAATGCAATTTCAAAACTTGATATAAATAGCAATGTTAAATTCCCACGTAACTATTTCATGGATTAAAAAGTTTACGATGAAATTTGATCTGAAATCATGTACAAAAGAAATTAGTATTATAATACAAAACTAGATACAAAAAGAAGCACATGTTAGGAGGTGGAAATATTGTAATTTGTTAATAGGTTGGTTTATATTTTATAATTTATTTCCCCTATACAAGAAAGTGTTAAGAAGAGGGGAGGTGTCGTGGTTTAAAGCTCGGCAAACCAAACCTCAAGGTAAAATGGTGATTGAAATGCAAGTGAAAAAGAAATGTGGATGTTAAATTGTGAGTGAGAAGTGAATTTCAGAATTGACAGTAGAACCACCGTAGGACAGGAAGTCAGCGTCTTGTGTCAGAGGAAGGGCTAAACGGAGGAAGCTTAAAAGCAAGAAACGTAGGCAAACTTTAGTGACACAATCACGGGTCACGGTTGAAAATGAAATTGAAATTAAGGGAGCGTAGAAAATAAATGAACCCGATTCTATATTTCTTCTTCTATTCATTTTCTCCGACACCGACACTTTGCCAGACTACTCCCTTCATTAAGCCTAAATACACACACTCTCACATCACACACTACTTTCACGTTTCCGTTCGGCTCCTTTTAATAATACTATCATTATGAAAAAGAAAATCTCCACTTTCAGCTCAAGCCTTGTATTTTAGTACAAACACTTTGCAAATCCCGTAAAGTAAACTCAATATTACGTGCCACCTTCACTAACTAATTAACTTAAGATCCAACGTTAATAACAATAATTAAATAATGTTATAGTTTTCCTCATGATTAATTATTATAATTAATGAAATAATAGTAAAATTAAAGAGAGATGCGGCGTGGCTTGGCTTGGCTTGGCTTGGATTGGATTGGAAAGAAACACATGTAGGTGTAAGAAGGATACCAGCACAGAAGTTGCCGTGTGGTCCCAGCTTACAGGCTGTCAAAGTTAGTATTATTATGCTATGTATCATGTATGTATGTGTTGCTGTGTTGTGTTATGTTGTGGTATGGTCTGGTGGTGCTGTTTTCTATTCAATTCCATTGCATTGTATTTCTATTTCACATCTCCCTCAACCTCAACCATTAAGCAAAGGCAAAAAAGCATTGAAAAACTAGAGAGAGAAAGAGAGAGACAGAGACTCACCAACCATACCCCACACAATTGGTTCCTTCTTCTTCTACTTGTTGTATTCTCACTCCACTTTACCCCTTCTCTCATTGAGTTTCACTTGCTCAACCAAAAATCACAACAAACATTAACACACACACACACACTATCTTCTCAATTCCCTCCAAGAGGCGCCATGGATTCAACTTCCATCTATGGTGTCTCCTTAACCTTATTCATTCTCCTCCTTCTACCATTCAATTCTCACTCAGCATTCCCTCACAATTCCTCAACCTCAGGTCAGATCAACTCCAACTCAATCCTCGTTGCACTTCTCGATTCACACTACACCGAACTCGCTGAACTCGTCGAAAAAGCGCTTCTCCTTCAGAAACTCGAAGAAGCCGTCGGCAACCACAACATCACAATCTTCGCGCCGCGAAATCTAGCTCTCGAACGCAACCTCGACCCTGAGTTCAAACGCTTCCTCCTCGAACCTCGCAATCTTAAGTCTCTTCAGACTCTGTTAATGTCACACATTATCCCCGCACGAATCGCTTCTCACCACTGGCCTGCCGACGAACTCCGCCACCGCACACTCTCCGACCACCACCACCTACATTTAGCATCCAAACCATCCGGCGAGAAAACCGTCGACTCCGCCGCCATCCTCCGCGCCGACGACGTCGTCCGTCCAGACGGCGTCATCCACGGCATTGAACGTCTCATCGTCCCTCGATCCGTACAGGAAGACTTCAACCGCCGCCGCAACCTCGCCGCAATCTCCGCGGTGCTCCCGGAGGGAGCACCGGAGGTCGATCCACGCACACACCGTCTCAAAAAACCGGCACCAGTCCCGGCCGGTGCACCTCCGGTTCTTCCGATCTACGACGCACTAGCACCTGGACCTTCAATTGCTCCGGCGCCGGCGCCGGGACCGGGAGGACCTAAACACCACTTCAACGGCGAGCGGCAGGTGAAGGACTTCATCCACACGCTATTGCATTACGGAGGATACAACGAAATGGCGGATATTCTTGTAAACCTAACGTCTCTGGCGACGGAAATGGGAAGGTTAGTTTCTGAGGGTTACGTATTGACGGTTTTGGCTCCAAACGACGAAGCGATGGCGAAGTTAACGACGGATCAGTTGAGCGAACCAGGAGCACCGGAACAGATTATGTATTATCACATTATTCCTGAGTATCAGACGGAGGAGAGTATGTACAATGCGGTTCGAAGGTTCGGTAAGGTTAAGTACGATACCCTACGGTTACCTCATAAGGTGCTTGCGCAAGAATCTGACGGTTCCGTTAAGTTTGGTCACGGCGATTCCTCCGCGTACTTGTTTGATCCTGATATTTACACCGACGGTAGGATCTCCGTTCAGGGGATTGACGGCGTTCTTATCCCTGCCGAGGAGGAAGAAGAACTCACTCGCCACCGCACCGTCCCTGTTGTTAAGGTTGCCGCTAAACAGAGGAGAGGTATTGTTTTTTTCTTTATTTTAATGCTTTCTTTTGTTCCTTTATCTGTGATTTGTTAATTGTGCTTTTTATTATAATTATAATTAGTGTTTGTTATGTTACGTCTTTATTATGATTATAGTTAGTCTAAAAAGTGTGTAGTACTACTAACTGAGACATTAGTTGATTAGTTTAGGCCATGTTAGAGAGATTTAGATGAAACATGGCAATGTTGTATAGTTTAATTTCAAGAACTAAACGGTGGTTTATTCATTACTATTTGTCTGTCAGGGGTTGCTTTGATTTTAGGTGTTCGGTGAGTTGGGTATGGATGGAGTGAGTTGAGGGAAAAGTCGTTTGGGTTAAGCACTTTTTATTTTATGTTGGTTGGCAATTGGGAAGGGAATGGAATGGAAGGGGGGATTGTGGTTATATTTATGGTATTGAGCTTTTTTCTGGAAAGCCCAGTAACACGTGTGAAGCTTTTGTTGTTCCC
Organism: Hylodesmum podocarpum; assembly: GCA_026586105.1. Lineage (NCBI taxonomy): Eukaryota > Viridiplantae > Streptophyta > Magnoliopsida > Fabales > Fabaceae > Hylodesmum > Hylodesmum podocarpum. The sequence continues at coordinate 78,785 of JALJEV010001298.1, read as the reverse complement.
TTTCACCTTTAGTGAGGTGATTCGCGTGTATAGTCAGTATTCTCGTTTCTTGATATTTACTATTGACTTCTCTTATGTGGCCTGCTAGCTACCTAGTTTTGGTTTCCACCATGCAGATTAAGCTATTTTGGGGTTAAATTAATACAAGAGGAGAAAAGTTTCTTATTGTAGTAGAATTAGGCTATGATGTGTTAAAGAACTATGTATCAATGTGCTTTAGTGGAGAGTGTTGATGATTAGGAATAAGATTCTTAGAACAGTGAGCGAGGAACTTGTCAAATATCAAAGATGCGGACAAAAAGGATGGTTTATAATGAATTTCATTTCTATTAGTCTGTCCCTTTGTCTCGGTTAGTACATGTGAATATGTGATTGATTAATAAACCATATGAAAAGAATTCGGTGTGCCAAGCTGTAAACCACATTCTACTTCCCCCACCAAGCCAAACCTTGGTGTTGGAATGGTCTCTGTCCATATTAATCTGATTATTTTATACATCCACACCCTTCATTTTGTTATTTCATAAATCTAATTTATACTATATTATATATCTTGTCAACTAACATATTATTTTGATTCCCTTTTTTTTTTACAATTTGTGTAACACGAATTTAGGAGGGATATAAAATCCATTGATTTCTATTGTATGCATAATGCATGTGATAATGTAATAAAATTGCTGGCTATTAGTTGACTAAACATTTTATTTTACCTAAACGCATGTGGCAGGGAAATTGCTGGAAGTTGCTTGTAGCATGTTTGGAGCTTTTGGACAAGTTTGCCAATGAAATCACATTTTCAACTGATCAAAAAAATAATAAAGAGTGAATATATGTAAACTCGATGAATGGTAAGTTCACTTACTTGGTTTATTTGTTTGTTTGTTTTATTTCTATTGACAACAGTTTTGATCTGATTCACATTATTTTCCCATGCATTATGCAGTTGTAGAGTAATCATTTCAATACAAAAGATGCATCGTGAATCTATGATCGGAGAGGGATTACACGGAAGATAGCAAATTTTCTGTCATTTTGTTTCATACTGTAATTACATACCATTTTTTTATTAAATTTTATTTTATGTTGATTCTCCGTCTCTATGCGTAAATAACCGACACCCCTTCTTGGTTGCCATTTTTCTTTTTTGCTTGATTGTATGTATGTGAATCAAGTCATACATAATCTACTTTATTATTATCATCCCCTCCATACTTCAACATTGTTATGCCTTCCAAGTCCCTGCTCATTTTCTTTAACACTTTTCTTTATAGAAAAACAACTAACAATGAAATCGACAACCAAACATACGATTTTTAATGATAGTGGACCTCTCAGCTGAACTTTTTATTTTCTTCTAAAATAAGAAAGAAGGAAAAAATGGACTTGTGCTTGGTTTTGACTTTTGTGGAGGTGCGAGGTGTGTGCTTCACTTGGTTGTTATTTTAAGGGAAGGTGTTGTTGAGGGGTTATTTCATGGAAAGCTAAAGTAATGGTGGAAGAGATACTGTGTGTGGAAGGGAAGAAAGCAAGTAGTTGTGCGATCATTATTTGCCGAACAAGACAGATCAGCTAATGGCCTTTCATTGCTGTGACTCTGCTGGTGTCGGTCATTATAATTATAATTATAATAATATTCAATCAAAGCCTCCTAATTGTCCTACATAAATAAATAAAAAATAAAAGCCACTTGATGTAACGTCATCTTTGTGCTTTTTGTACGAAACAAAACCCATTACTCTTAAAGTTGACCCTAACTTTAGAGGCTAACAAACAAATTCTATTCCCTTTTCCATGTTTGTTTCTTGGTTAATTAAATTATGGAGAGAGAAAAACTACACCATTTTCAATACGAAATTAATTTTCTTTCTCGTTTACTATTTTTTCCTTTATTCTCACGTAAGAAAAGTCCTCTCGTGTGTGCTTGTTAGACCATGACATGTTACCCAACTCCTTTAATCCTCCTAAAGCGTTGGCATTTGTACTAGCCACGAGGTGATATTTGTAACATTTGAATACTTATATGATGCATAAGATACATGTTTATGGGTAGAAGATGGATTTTTATCCTTTTAATTGTAGCTACATGTATGATAGACTTTATCCTAGTAATGCTAGTCTTAAGTTGAAATTTGTGAAAGAGTTGAACAATTAATCAATCATACAAGGAATCAAAATGATTATGCTACTGGGGAATGAATCAGGTTTCCATGTCTTAAATGTAAGTGCAATCGACAATCGTTTGTTAGTCGATGAAGACTTAATGTTCATTTATATGATTTCATGCACAATTGTTGTATTTGGACTGAAGGTGATGAAGTATTGGGTGTTTCAATAGCAATGTGACAATAGGTCCCAGACTTATTTTATGTATATGCAAGATGTGTGGTGTATGATGCCTTTTATGAAGCATTAGTAGGGTGTCAATAACATCTCCAAATTTTAATTTTTTTTTTTTCGCTTTAATGTATTCAAGAACGAGAAACAATCAGGTCCAAAATATTATTTTTTTTCATATCTTTTGTTCCAATAACGATGGTCCGAGTCCATAGTATGGATCCCAAGGAAAAAAAATAGAATCCTCAATCCAATCATAGTTTTTGCCTGGAGTGTTGCTAACAAATACTTTTTCCTGTATCATTTCATCATTTTACCTTCAAAAGATTTATTTATTTGTCTATCGATTTGAAAAATTAACATGATATGTTTATAGAAAAATTAAAATAGTATTGAGTCTCTTTTATATTATATTATTTTCCGCATTTAATTTTCAAATATTTTATATATTTAATACAAGTTAAATTTTTTAAAGGAAATATACATACATTGACCGTATAAAAGTTCTCTGTACATTTATCTAATCGTAACTTATTATATATTATAATTTTTTTTTAACTTTTATCCGACAATTCTTATCAACCTAGTTTCTAATTAGTTAACATTTAATAGTGTAAAATCTTTTATATTGATGTCAGTAAACTCTTGGTATAAAAAAATATTAATTATATATTTTATTGAGAATTCAGCCTGTATAAAGAAAAAAAACACACGAAACTATATACCTAATCCACGATCCCTTTAGATTAATTTTTGGACAAATTACGATTAATTTTTGGACAAGATTACGTATAGTTTTTAGACGGAAAAACTACAAACCTTCGTTACATAGTTTGACACATGCTACCTAAAACCTAATACACTTCTTTACTAGATTTAAGGATGTGGTACTGGTGCAAGTGAATAAAACCTAATACTCTCACTTATATAGGTTTTTCACTCATCTCTCTTTTTAATACTCTCCGATGTGAGACTTTGAATTAACACAAGATTCAACAAATCTCTTCTTAATTTAAAGTCCTACAATTTTACAATAATTCTTCATTATATCAAGTGATTTCTTTTGCAACAGTAGAATCTTCTGACTTCTAGAGTAATCTTTCCTTTCAACAAAATCTTCTGACTTCTGACTTCTAGAGCAATCCTCCTTTACAACAGAATCTCTTAACTTTTGATCAATTCTCCCTTGCAGCAAAAATCTCTAACTGACAAAATTCTTTTTTCTCCTTCAAATTTTACATCTTCTGATGTGAGACTTTAATTGGATCCCAACATTTTTTACGTTATATTTTGGAATAAACATAAAAAAGAAATGAAACGAATAAGTTATTTAATTGTTTGTAAGACAAAAAAGTCTAAGTTCATAAGTAAGGATTTCTCATTGTCTAAAAGAAAAAAAAATTGTATATCTTTTTATATAACAAAAAGACCGGAAATAAAAAAGAAGAAAATGAAGTGTGGCATAAAATAGTTAATGTGATAAAAAAAAACAAAAATAACATGACAAAAATGTTATATAAATAATATAACTCATGATTAAAATAACTTATCAAATCTTTGTCTTAAAGAACAAATATCTTCTAATGACCTCTTGCTAGCACTTCAATGGGAATTGCCGTACATGAGTTTTAAATTAAGAAGTTGTTTTTATTTTTATATATTTCATTAGAGTTGACACGACATTTGGATCAAGAACTGTTTTTTCTATAAAAATATATAAGAACCAGCAACTGAGAGATTGAGAAAAAAAAGGAGAAAAATAGTATAAATGAAATAAATGATGAAATCTATTCAAATTGAAATTTAAATTTAATTTATATTCTTAAACCTTAAATACTAAAAAAAAGGTCTATTAAATTTTTTAAGAACCTGAATTAAACTTAGTACTGGAATAGTCTAAAAAGAGTATCAGTGTATTAGTGTTGACGTTCTTTTAATAAATATATTTGGTAAACAATTTAGATATAAAATATAAAAAAAAAAAAAAAAATACGAAAAGAGAAAAATAATTTTTATTTTATAAATAAATTAGTTAATTGACTGTGTATTGTATTTGACGACTATATAGTAAACTTCTTACGAGTGAGATCAATTATCTAGAAAAAAAAATAATATCTTACTCAAATCACAATTACAGCTAAGAAAAAGTTGTTATTTAAAATATATCTTCAATATTTTATATACTACTTACATAATTTAAGTAGTTTAGGAATTATTCAAAAAAGAAAGAAATAAGATGATAGTTTATTCAATTACTAAATAATGAATTTATAAGGTATTTGTAATGTACATCACAAAGGGGCATGAGCTTAATATATAGAAGAAAAACAACTCTTACTTGCAATACACGTTTATGATGAACATGAACCGACCTCTATATTCACAATGATAATAAAATTAATTATTAACATAAAGCTCTAATCATGCACAGTTATAAAGTCCGGTGATATAAATCTACACTCCAACAGTAACCTCATATGACACAAGCTCGGTTGTAGTTGTATTTAGAAGCATTGCACTATTTGATGAATGACCTGTTTCAGAATTGTTAACATCATGAGGATCTTGGCATTCTGTTTTGCTAGCTGTTGTAACATTTTCCTGAGACTTCATCTTGGCTTGGGTTTTTCTGATTGGTTTCTTTGAAATCACATCTTTATTATGACCCTTAACCTTGTTTGAATCACTCTGCTGCTGTTTCCCATGAGGACTAGAACAAGACTTATCTTCTCCTGAATTATTAGTGTTCATAGTTTGTTCTTTGTGCCTTCCAAGCTTTGGGGATCTTGGGCGTGTTGTTGGTATCTACTTAGTAGATAAAATACATCAAAATATGTTCAAGTAAGAAACAACAAATGAGTTAGAAACATTGTAGCAATGTGGACTAGCTCTTATATTACTTACCATCAAGATGAGAATGTACTACTATAAGAAACATTAAGGAAAAAAGAGAGATTATATATTTTGAATGTAGACAAACATTTCATGACCCCAAATGGGAGTTAATTTTTGGAATAATTACCTTCTTCAGCTCAACTTTTGGTGGTGGTTCCTTATAGAAACTTGGCATTGGAGTGGCTTTGAATGTCAAGCTTTTCCTCAATAGCTTGATCTCTGCCTCTTGGTTTTCCTGCCGGAATTTCAGACAAAACATGGAGAGAATAGGCTTAAACTTTAAAGCAGCAGATAAGTTTTAGTTAAACCACGAGATTAATCAGAAATATATTGGAGCTAGGTTGGATAAATTTCTTGAAGAGACAAAATGAATCAAACTTATCTCATAAGTTAAAATCAACTTGTGCATTTTAATTTATAGAGAAGTTAGACAGATTCTATTGAAAAGTTTCTGTGAACATGTCAATTTTAACTTATAGGAAAACTTTGATTTAATTTAAAGTGACTCTAAATTTGACAATTTATTGTGATGATATACCTTTGATTTTGCTTGTTGGTTAGTTTTCTCTGCTTCCTTGGCTTGAATTTTTTCTTCCAACTTTGAGAAAAACTGAGTAAAATGGTATAAAATAGATTTAACATTTGGTTATGTTCCATCATTTGCAATAGTACCATCAATAGGGTGCAGGGTTTCAGCAACTACCTCCTTCCGCTTTTCAGCTCTTTCTTCCAATCTAAAGGAAAATCCAATTCCACTGCTTCTCGGACAAGGAGTAGCACTTCTGATAACATATATATATAAGAAATTTTTCACAAACATTCTAGCTAATGTAAAAGAAAAAAGGAAGCTAATTTATTCAGAATTGATAGAACTCAAATCCTATAAGAAATAGAAAAGCAAGGATGACAATATGTCCTCAGAGTAATAGGGTGTAAATCATACGAAGTTGTGGAATGAGAATCATCATCCTCTTTATTTGTTTTTGCAGTTTTTTCCGTGTTTGACACCTGATCAACGGGCCTGCAATAATGTAAAAGCCATAAGATTATCATCCATGATTCCGTGCTGCAAAAATGTGCAGAACAATCTTCTGAACATTGTTCACTTTGAGACAACGTATTCTGGTTTTATTTTTAATTACAAAACTTTCATTTTGTTTTCAAATAATTGTGTAGAAGTGAAAACAACTTTTTTTTATGGCAATATGACAACTTTTTATAGCACAAATCTTCGAAAGTAGGAAATAAATTGACAGTTTTGTAATTAAAAGTTAAAACAGAAGTATACAGCATCAAGTTACGTTAAACTGAAAATTATTGTTAACAACACTATAAACTAGTAAAAATCTTGGGAGATTGTGACTAACAATGATACTTCAGTAGTAGAGTTCTTGGTGACTTCAGTAACTGGAGTAGACCTTCCAAACTGGCACACAAAAATAATGTCATGACCACATAAACTATTAATAAGAGATCAAATTACACAAAGAAACACAATGAGGAAATGAAAGTGTCTACCACAGAGCGTTTCAAACCAGGTATGCCAGTGTTGGTTTTTGCCACTGAGTTCACTTCAGAGTTTGTGGACTTGTTTGAATGACGAATTTGGCTCTCACCTCTAATCCCATTACCTTGAACATGTTTAACTTTTGTCTTCACAAGATGATACCCATCAATGCTTTTATGCATAGCATTTTCACCAACTGATTTGGCTGGGAAAGAAAGACTTTGAGAAAGGCTTGGCCTTTGTTTTTGTGATATTGAACTTAGACCCTTCAAAGTGGGTTTGTCTTTGGCATATTTGTTGTTCTTGGAAGCAACACTTCCTCTACCACATATTTCCTAACCATGTTGACTTAATTAGTAAGAGCTCTCTATTCTCTACTATGTAATATTAGGTTAAGTGTAAATAATTAAAAGAAGATGGGACAATTTAATTTCTAAAAAGATAAAAAAAATATCAAAATAATTTCTTAAAGATATTTATTATTATTTGGACAGTTAAATTTAATCATTTATAATAATTTTAGTATGTACACTTTATCATTTCATACTATTTAGTCCTACTAATAGGTATTTTCAGAAACTAAAATATAAACATCTTATATTTTTAGAAATTATTTTTTATCTTTCAGAAATTGACTTGGATTAAAATGGTGGTTTAGTATGATCACAAGGACCATTACTTTGGTTTGAACAAATAATTCAGGTACATAATGTGTGGTACCTTAACACCTTTTGAATTTTTATTTGCAGAAGTTTTAGAGGCTTCAACGGCGACTTTGTTATCAGTGGAAATGGTGCCTTTAGCCTCTACTGTGGATTTAGATTCTTCAGGCTTGGTCTGAATTTCTGCACTATTATTGTTGTTTTCAACTTCTTTCTTTATATTCTCTTTCGTTGTTACACCAATAACACGCTTCTCTTCCTCCACAGCAACCCCGTTTTCAGATTCCATTCTGCTGTGAACTACTATTACACAAAGTAAAATCGAGTTAAAGGATGATCTTCATTAAAACAAAAAAATACGATTTCTCTGTTTATGGTGCCCAAAATTTTGTACAATGATCATGAATTGAGAATCCGATTTAAAATCCAATATATTATATGTTCTAAGAGTTTAATATGTTTGTTAAAAAAAACAAAATGATAAATTTTAGATTTTATCCATGACAAAATTTGTTTATTTTATGAATTTAAAACTCATTATACATTACCACTTATTTTATTTCTTATCAACTTTAAACTTTAAATATATCATGTCACATTTCATTTGAATTTGTCGTGTCTAAGTAAAATAACAAACAATGTTTTTTTGAAAAACAAACACAAAGGAACTAACTTTGATGATGGAAAGAACAGAGTCACACAAAGTATTCCATTGTGATGGCATAAAGATGTTCCAAACAAGGCGAGATCTAGAAAGTATATAAGACAAGTTTACTTTAGAGATTCTTTTTTAATAATTTCTACTTAAACTTCAAAATCTTCCTTGCTACGTAAATTTCATGCGGCTTATACGTGTGATTGTGTGTGTGATGATTTACATAAAATTCATACATCATCGTTGTCCATTCATGTAAGATCAGTTCCTGCATTCCAAATATCCAATACTTGGAAATATGACAAATAATAAAGAATGAAATGAAAAACTTAATACACAGATAAGATAAGATTCACTTGATCTAAAATTCTAAATCTGAAACACAAGAATTGAATAATACAAGAAACTGTTGAATCAAATCACAAAGGAAGGAAGGAAGACAAAATACATATAGAAAACAATAGCAATGCAAGATTTAGAACCGTTCTCTACCAAGATTAGATGTAAAATATAAAAACCATTATTACCTTTAAAACTTGTGTTACTTGGGTAGTGGACTTGATTTATTAACAAGACAACTCACAGAGAAATTGAGATCAAGTGATGAATTAAAAGAGTGAGTTGTGAGTATAATTGGCAGTGCAGAAAACAGAAGAAAGTAGAATGTGATTATGGTTTGGATTAGGAGCACAAGCAGATGAGGGTTTGAAGTGTGATTGATATATAGTTGAATTTGAAAGGTGTAGTTGGTGGTGACACTAGTTTTTTGTGTTTGAGAGAATGAGATTTGTGGAAAGAAAACTCAAGTGGAACGTGCTTTCAATGAAGGAGATAGATAGATTAATAGGAACTGCCACAATGACTTTTCTACCACTCTCTAACTCCATCATTGTCACTAAAACCAAACTTGTTTTCTTTCTTTTTCTTGTTTAACTGTCACTGAAACCATTTTAAGGTGAAATCAAATTACATCACATCACATCACGTAGGTTTGGAAACAAAGACGTGACATTCTTCCTGTTTCCTTCTTTCTTAATCGCTAAAATTTTAATTAATCATCAATCATTTCCCTCATATCACTTATTTCGTAATTAATATTATCAATTCCAAATGGAAGGTTTCTTTATGATATTTTTATTTTGGAGATTTTGGCACAGACAAATATGGTTGTACACAAAATGCTGACTATGGTTCAACTAAATTGACCCGATTAACAATGACTAGGAATACGATAATGCTTGTTTCTTCTGAGTAATGAAGAGAACCCGATTAAGAATTTTTTTTAATTTCTTAATCATTGTTCTAGTTAGTATTTATCCTTTAATTAAAATTTTATCTTAATAACATGCGTAACAAATGTTTACACTAATATCAACATAGATGAATAAAATCAAATTTTAATTTTTATTGAAAAATTTATCAGTGAAGGGGTTTACACTGAAATCATGCAGGATATATAAAATACAAGAATTATGATTTTGGTGAACAAGTTAGAAAACAAAAAATGATGTTAGAAATGAATGTTTAAGAAAGGGCAAGAAAGTAAAATGAGAAAGGAAGGAAGGAGAGTGTTACTTGGAAAGGAAAGGGACAAGTGTACTGTTTGAGAACATGGGAGTGGTGACAAGTGAGTGTTAGTGTCTGTTATGAGATGACATGGAAGGAACAAGGAACATGATTGGTCGCACGTTAAGCCAACCTTGATAAACACCCAAACCACACCACCTCCTACCAACCGCGCGTGACCTGTCAGAACGTGCCCCATTCCCTCATCGGATCCTTCTATCCATTTTGTTCTCTTTGTTAACTTCTCATTTCATTCTAATTCAAATATCTTATTTAAACAATTTCAACTTTTTTTTTTCTTTTTTCAATTTTCGATCCTTGTTGCATTTTATAGATTAGTATAATTCTCAGGTACAATCATAAATTTTATAGTAATAGTTAATATCATTTAAAGGACTGGTCATTAATTATTAAATTTAATTACAATATATTGATGATGAATTATTTTCATGATTAATTAATCACATGTAATATAAAATTATTAGTTTTTAATATTAACTTTAAAATTAGATGAATTCTACGATGTTTACTAGTGTCATATATACGAACTAATTCATGATAAGTAAATATAAATTTTTATATTTTAACAATACCTAATTTTTTTTTACAATTAACTCAAATATTAGGCTTACTGACACTGTCAATTATAAATTCTGGAATTCATATTGGTTTATATTTTTTTTATTTTAATTTTAATTTATCATAGTTTTTTTTATTTTCACTTTTTTCTTTATTTTTCTCTAACAAAACAATTTTATATTTTATCTATTTTTCTCTTTTCAATTTTTTTTTATATTTCTGTTATCTTTAGTAAAATATTGATTGATTTTTGTGTTTTAATATTTTAAATAAGTTATTGATTTTTGACATATATTAAAATTAACAGTGTCTAATCTAAATAGGTCAAGAAGGACATACTAATAACATGTATGCGCGTATTTAATATTTGATAAAAACAAGTCATTTTTATCAGAAGAGTTTGTTTTCTTCTCCATTTATTCGCATTCATTGTTTTATTATTTTATTTTTGGTTCAATCTCAAAAATAATACCGATAAAAAGTGAATAATTAAATAGATTATTAAAATTTATGATAAAATTCATTAAAAGATATAATAAAAAAATACGTTGATAATATCTTTCATAGAAATAAAATAATATGTATGTGATAAGAAATTAATAAAATATATATAGATGATAAATTTAAGTTTTATTTAATGAACTTTATTTTGATTTCATAATTTTAATTAATTAAAAATAATAATAAAATGTGTTAAAGAAAAATATATTACTTTGGTTGGACTCCACGTGCTGACCAGTAAGTGTGATCCACGCGCAAACATGGTCATTTCTCATTGTGGTTTGCATGGCTCGAACATTGAAGTTGGACGCAGGTCATGTTTCACCTACAATGGGAATGTCACAACTATTTCTACCTAAATTTTTATACTTTCCTATTTTAATAAATACCCAATTTGATTATTATAAAAGAAAAAAGAATACGTAATTTGGTCCACTCTCTGAATGTTTATTACTTTGTAAAGAGTTATTGAATTTGAATTTCTATACATAAACATTTGGATTTTTTTTTTGACAGAAACAATTGAAAATTTGAAAGTGCAAAATATTGGAATTTTTTATTAAAGAAAATAATTTACTTTATAAAAACACAAGAATCATTCGATGTGGATTTTTGAATATTTAGAAACATTAGATATTTTTTCTTTATCGTTTGCCTATATATATATATGAGCAATTTTTAGAATACTATTTAGTAACGTGATATTTTCTTTCATAGTGTTTTTCTTGAATGTCTCTTCTACGCTGAAGCAAGTGGGATATACTAAAATAAAAATTAATGAAGTTCGAATATGTTTTATTAATATTGTGGTGTTGTGTTATATAGAAGGTTATTATACAAGGCTAGAGTGTTGATATCTTTATCATTAAACTTAATTTGTTATTTCATGATTTAGAACGATTTTATATTTTCTTGATTATTTGTCATTTTCCGGTAGAGCCACTTCTAAAAGGTGATCTATTTTTTTTAGTCTAACATGAATATGAATTTCTCATTAAAAATATTATATTTTGAGAATGTGATAGAAACAAAGCCATGCATCATCTAAAATATCTTTCTTTTAATTAACTATTTATATGTGTTTTTATTTATGGTAAGAATAAAAAATCTCTTATATGTAATGATAATGTGAAAAATATTCTTTATAACGTGATTTAGAAATATGACTTATTAAAGAAAAATAATCTTAATTTTATAAGTCAATTTATACGAGTTATGTTAAAAAAAAATTTATTGTCTAAAGATATAATCTATTACCTTTTAAGAAGTAATTCCCACCTTATAAATAAATATATTATAGAATTAAGATAAATGCATAATCCATATTTTTAACTATCATATTATATATTTCTCCTATTATTATTAGCAAGGAGAAGTCTCTTATCGTACACACATCAATTTTTCTTTTTTCTCAAATATATTCTTTTAAAAGTAATCTTGATAAAATACGCTTAAACATTAAATATAAATAGTTTTTAACGAAAATTTAAACATTAACTAGCAATGTAAATTGATTATTAATTTATAGTTAAAGAGCTTATGTGTTAAATTGTAACGGAATAACAATGCAAAAACTCTTTACACTATCAATGTATGAATATATTACTTTCTTTACCATGCATAAAAATTTAATTTTGTTGAGCTATTTAATTTGCCAATTGAAAAGGTTCTACTATAATTTTTATTTTGTCAAAATATAAATAAATTGTTAGGCTGGGCCTTAAATATAAGTTTTAAGTTTAGAATTTGTTATATAAATTAATCCTTTTAAAAATAGATCTGACACTTATTTCTATTCCTATTTTATATATATATATATAAAACATGAAATATACAAAAAGGAAAAAGTATATGCTATCTAGAGGGAAACAGAAAAAGAAAGCAAGAGATTATGAGGAGAGGCAAAACGTATTAGTTAATTAGGTAAACTTACATTCAACATCTAACCATGAAAGCAACAAGTGTAATGACACCATTCCTTTTAAGTTTGACTGTAGTTGAGATATTTGACCAAGTGATAGATAATAGTCACCCAAAAAATCCATTAAATATTTCAAGACAAAATTGAGGACCAGTTTTCATATAATTTTTTTTACACAATTATTATTAATGATATATTTATAATTATTAATTTTTACATAAAAATCTTAAAAATTATAGCATCATAAGTTTTGTTTGGATAACTGTATAAAAGATTTTACTTTTACGTTGCATAGTAATCCAACTCTATTATTAAATGCTAATTTGATAAGTGATTCCCACTTAACTTAGTAATTTCATAATTAATTATACAACCCACTAATTGGTGTGCCAGAACTTGTGACCAATTGACAATTACACTTAGGCCAACTGAGGATAATGAAAGGGGATAGGCATCATGTTTTTGTTAAAACGTTCATGTCCAAATGATTTCTTTCATTAATATAATGGAAACCATTGCAACTTTGATTTTGTCATTCATTTTAATTAATAACAAACTTTATACATTGAAAGGAATACGATGTAAAACAGAAGGCCAAAAAGAAAGGCATAAAGAGAGACAAAAGACACTAGCTAGCTATAATGGGTATATATAGTAGTAGGGTATGGTTAGTTTGTATGAAATCTTAGTGTAGATTTAAACATTGTTGCCTTCATTGTATATAGAAAAGAGAGAGACAAAGAGACAAGAGAAGCAATCATATAATTCAAAGAACAGCATATAGCCATATGCATATATATGATCCACAAATTGAAGGCACTGACTATAGTTCAGTGCATTTCCACTGTCCTAATCAAAATGTTCCAGGAATTCAATTGTTGAAAACATAGAAGCCATAAACCTCGCACGGTATTTTACTTAATATAAAGGCAGTGAATGATTCTATCATACAATCAACCAAAATTAGATCTATTGTGGAGGATTATTGCTCCCATTTTAGCTTCTTTTTTTTTTAATGTTTAATTCTTTAAAATTGCGAGAAAAATAAATCTTAGAAATATGTCACGTGCTTTTAATGTTTATTACTCTTATTTTTTATAATAATAAAAAAATATTCTCATTAGATAAACTCACTATCTTTTTGTGGTGCTCATGTCTCTCTCTTTGTGGTACCCCAAATTCTTTACTTTTCTTCATAATTTTCCAACTCCATAATTTTGTGTGTTAACACATTTGGAAAGTGTACAATTTTTCCTTTTCTTTTCATTCAAATTAGACTTCTCAATCTAAATTTTGTGCCTTTGATCTTAAATGTTAAATTGCAAAGATTTAGAACTGAAGTAATTTGACCTTTTTCCCTTTTAAAGAACTAAATATAAGACTTTTTTTTTTAAAAAAAAAATAAAAATTGTCCCTTTTTGTAAGATCTTTTTTTATTATTATTTCTGGTATTAATTATTTTACAATAAATGCATTATCTGTCAATTTGATATTATGAGTAGTAGGTGATTAGTTAAAAATTTTAAGGATAATTTTAAAAACTTGTTAATAAATTTAATGCTTAGGGATGATGGTAGTAATTCATATTTACAACGGAGTGAAGGCAGAAATAAAATTCAGACAGTGATAGTTCTGAAATTAGGCAAGTCATTATAATCCTTTGAACCCTAAGTGTTAAGCATGATATGCACCACTTGAAAAGCTCCCTCTACCAACTCCATTATCAAGTCACTTCATAAGTTAATGTTAAACTTATTGTTATGAATTGTCCTACCCATAATGATGCATTCAATACTCTGAAATAAATGCTGGTGTGGAACCAAGTCGAAACTCAAGAAAATTGGAAAAGATAATGTAATTTTCTATGAACATTTTTCTTTACAGAATAATAGCCCCTGACTAAAAGTATAAAAAGACATTTCTACTTTTTCTTAACACACTGTTAGTGGCTCCCTAAATCCAATGCTAAAATCAGTGCCACCCTTTAAACTGTTTTTACCAAAATCTTCATTGCCTCTCTGCATCATAGCTACAAATTCATTGTAGTCTATTCGGCCATCCTGAAAGGGTAAAACATGAACATAAATATGAACGTCATAAAAGATTAATGGAATTAGGGATATCTGTACATCATAAATTTAGTTACATAAATAAAAATTTATGAAGGCCACTTAGGATCTAATAAGATGTTACATGATAATTAAAAATCAATGTTAGCTTACTTTTTCATTCAACTGGTTGAAAAACATATATAACAAAAGTTTCAATTTGATCAGGAACAGCAAGTGTTATGGTTTCATTTATCAAATATAAAGCATTAAATTATGTTACTATAAAATTTACTCACATTATTTTGATCAGCTTCTTGGATCATTTCCTCCAAGCAGACATTCTCCATGCCTAATTCTTCACAAGCTCTTTGGAGCTCATCTTGAGTGATGTAGCCACTTCCACTTCTATCAAAAAATGAAAAAGCTGCAACTAAATGATCTTCTCTGTGAACTTTGTTTAAATGCAATGTTGCAGCTATGAATTCTCCATAGTCGATTGTGCCACTGTTATCAACATCTGCCTGTAATCAGAAACAAAATTGCAATGGACTATCAGAATATGCTACTAAAAATTATCAACGCTACCTTTAGTATTTTGGTTGTTCTTTACTATTTTACTTTGTCTTATTTGCATAGGAATGTTTCACTAAAAGATACTCAAAGAGCTTTCCCTTGTAAGATCATAAAGAATGGAACGACAAACACTAATCATAACGTCCTAACTACTAAAACAATTTATTTGGCTAAAGAAGAAAAAAAGAAGAGAAGAAAATGTACGTTTATTTTGTTAAGAAAATTGAAGATAATTATCTTCTAATACTTACAGCTTGCATTAGATCCAAAATTTCAGGTTCACTGAGAGTAGCACCAAGCTTTTTCAATCCAACCTTGAGTTTTTCTAAAGTAATTTGACCACTATTATCTGTGTCTATCATCTTAAACATTACTTTCAATTCAGAAATTTCTTCTTCTGAGAGATTCTTTGCAATTACCTGCAGAGAACAATAAGGAAAATATTATGAGCGCACAATTTGACAAGTCCAATTGGAAGTATATTCACATTGTCAAGTTTGCATGTAAGATAAAAATACACTGGTCACCATTCTCAAAAGAGAGAAAATATTTGTTAATATTAGAAGTTAATATATAACAATATTGTGATGAACAGTTATGCCATAGAAAAATTACTTACTCTAAGAGCCATTTTCTTGAGCTTGTTCATTACAGAAAACTGCTTCAGCCGACTCAAAACTGCAGAATCGAGAGGCTTATCAGGAGCAACTCCATCAACCTGAATCCAAGGGTGACCTGCAAAGAATCAACACATTATTATTTACGATGGCAACAAAATTTCAACCTCTATGATATTGTGACAATGACCATTAGTACTCACATAGTCACATATATGTCATGATTTTAGTGATGGAAAATTAAGCAGTAAAAATGTAATTTGAAAAGATTTTCATTGCAAGTGTTGAAGGCTATGCTAAAGAAAATATGACATGTGTAATGCTAATGCCATGCCAAATGTGGCACTGAAACGTGTTTCAATAGGGAGAAATTTACCAAGAACTTCATGTGCTGTTATCCGCTTTCTAGGATCTCTAACTAGCATTTTCCTAACCAAGTCTTTAGCACTTTCAGATATATTTGGCCAAGGATCTGAAGAGAAATCAAGATCACCATGCAAAACTTCCTCAAATATCTCTTGCTCTGATTCTATTACCAAGGAAAATAAAAAATAAAAAATCTTTAGTTTTTAGAACCAGGAGAAACTTTAAGGAATTACAAATTAAGAAAAATGGTTGAATGATTAAGGCGTAGATATGTTAAGAAGTCTTACCACCCCAAAAAGGAGGCGTTCCACATAAGAGAATGTATATGATCACACCTGCACTCCAGACATCAACTTCTGGACCATAATGTTTACATAGAACTTCAGGTGCAATGTAATAAGGACTTCCAACTACGTCCCTAAAAATTTCTCCTGTAAATGAAGATTGTTAGTGACAAACACTAATACCAATCATGTAAGTAGAACAATGCAGAAAAATTTAGTTGTCATTTGACAACTACTTATACTGAGGGAAGCATATATACGAGAATTTAATTCTTCAGGAAAGCTCTGCATATTTTCATATCAAATTATCTAGTTGTTTGATTTCTAAGGGAAACAATGTATTTAGAATTTGATTTGTATGAAAAATTTTACATTATCAATCAACTAGAAATCATATTAAATATAACTTTTAACATAATTACTCCAAAAGTAAACGATCTTATCATACTTAAAAATTATTATTTGATATTAGTGTACATTTTTTTAATGCTTATCAGTATATTTAAACTGAATTCAATTAATTATATCCTACTACAACAAATATGACTTACTTCATTATGGGGAAAAATATAGACTGAGACAGATAGAAAAAACTTTATAATCTTATTATCTCTGACACAGAAAAGAGAGGTAAGATCAAATAATAACCTGTGAGTGATAACACGCAAGCATGGAAAATCTCAAAATTCTATATGGTATTGATCACTAAATTAGTTGTATCACATTAAAATAAAAGAAATAAATAGTAAATTAACACAGACTCAAATAACCTAATCATTTACTCATTTTTATAAATATTATATAACTCTCTTAGTTTTATAAATGAAATGATTTATATTAACATAGACTTAATACTCTAATCTTTTATTTTCTTTTTACAGATATCATATAACACTCCTAATTTAAAATAAAAATTTGATTTCTCTTTTTTCTTTTTCTCCAAAATCCCATTTGCTAAAGGAAAACAATAAGAGATGGATGATATGATTAGACAAGAAAGGGAAAAGGAGTTTAGTATATTATCCAAACCTGGTTTGAAGAAAACTGACATTCCAAAATCTATGGCCTTAAGAGTGGAATCTTCATTCCCATCAGCAAAAAGAAAATTCTCAGGCTTAAGATCCCTATGCATCACACCCTTGGAGTGACAACTCTCTATAACACTAACAATAGTCCTTGCAAGTGTAGCTGCTTTTCTCTCAGTGTAATGCCCCTTTTCCACAATCCTATCAAAAAGTTCACCCCCTTCACATAGCTCCATCACAACATGAACAGCAACACCATCTTCATAAGCCCCTTTAATAGATATCACATTAGGACACCCCTCCAAGTGATGCATTATCTCAATCTCCCTCCTCACATCCTCCACATCTTCATCTATCACCAATTTCACTTTTGGAATGGACTTGCATGCATACTTTTTCCCAGTAGATTTTTCTATGCAAAGGAAAGTTGTTCCATATTGTCCTTTTCCAAGTTCTTGTCCTAAATTATAGTGCTCCTTAAAGTGGCCATTTTTCCTCTTCAAAATTGACTCTACTTGAAGCCCTGCACCTGCTTTTGTTAGCCTCTTAACTCTATGAGGCTTTTTTGGCACGTGTGTTATTTGTTCCTCTGAAGGTGTATTAGTCTCTTTGTCAATAATTTTCACTACCTGTGGAGGCTTCTCTTGAACATTCTCCATAGTGTTTGTGTATTGAATTTTACTCACAAGGTAAGGTGCTTCAGAAATTTCTGTGACCCTTGTTCCATGAAGCCACCAAAATGAAGTTGGATGATCATAGGGAAATAGTACATTATTTGAGGCTTTCGATCCAACACAATTGTTTCCCATGTTTTCACCAAAATCACTTCAATGAATCTATTAGAGTGAAACAGAGAGAAGGAACAAGTTCTTGTTTTAGTATTGGCTGAACAGAACTTGTAATGTGATGAAGAAGAGTTTTAGTATTTTGCCGCGTGACATGCGTGTTTGAGAGAAAAATTTGTTGAGATTTGAAGAAGAGAAGACATGATTTTCATTAATGGAAATGGAAGGTTTTGTAGGCGTAAAAGTGGAAAATTTCAAAGGAGTGGAAGGAGTAAACTGGAAAGAGAAAATGACGCTTTTGTGACACAATCTGAATGGCAATAGTTGGCGTTGAACTATGAAAAAAGAAAAGAGAAAGTGATCATCTTATACACATGGAAAAGATTGTGTGCAATTTCTGGTGAGAAATTTAATAAGTGGAAAAGATCCTTTCATCATGAGTGAAGAGAATGATCTCTTCTTGCACAATTTTTACATGTGGGAATATTTTGAGTCACTTTCATTTTTCTAAAATTAAATAATAGTGTATTCGAATAAAGAATTTTTAATTGTCTTATTTTTATTAAATTAATTGTTTACAGTGGCTAAGTTATATTATATTAAATTTCAAATTTTTGCACTGAAATTTTAGTTAGTGGATAACTTTAATTCTCTAAGGAGATCTCTTTGACTAATTGACATTTTATCGGTTAGAAATTGAGTGTCTTTTGACAGAGTGAAAATTTTAAGGTTAGAAAAATTCATTAGAAGGAAAATGGAGGGAAGGACATTGACAGTTACCGGTTATTTTTGTGTTAATGGAGAATGTTTCAACTTTGGGGAAAACGCGTGCGCCAATATCCAATGGCAATGAGAGAATGCCACGTGTTGAGTGGACGTTCCAGATTTCTTTATTTACTCGATCGTGTGAGCGAGACCTTACTGGCACATGCTAATCCTCCGGCTCTCGCCGGTAATCTTTTTAATAAAAAATTGAAAAAGTAATATAGATAAAGTTATTCAAGACTTGTGCTTATTTTTTATTAAAAAAGTACATATGACATATATTTTATATTAAAATATAATAAATATTTCCTTTTTTAATAAATTTTTTTGAATTATAATTGCTTAAAATGTAACAAGGCCAGAAAGAAATACCATAACAAGTTTTTTGCTTTAGGGTGCGTACAGAGTAATAAGTTTCAATTTTCAAATGACTAATAAATAATTTTCTTTTAAAAGAATTATACATTTTAAAGAAAGATACAAAATTATAATCCCACTTGTAGAATAATACATTTCAGTGTCTTTCTTCTTTTGTGTCACACGACTTTTGAATTTTGATGTCAAAAGAAATTTATATTTTTCTTTTTTAAATGATTATTCAATTAAAGAAGATGTTATTTTTCTTAATTTCTTTTTATTAATTTCGTTAATTAGTTTGTGATTTTATTTGAATAGCATTAAATATAATGGGATATTTACCAGTTAATATTTAAAAAAATTACATTAGTCAAATTATTCTTAATTATTTGATAATATTTTCTAAAATGTCTATACTTTTAATTTAACATCTTTATCATCAATAAAGTAATATTTTTTGTTACATTATTTTTTAAACAAATTTTATAGTTTACATTTGGTCACGTTTAGTTTAAATTTACGAGTATGCACACAGTTCTACGTAATACTTATTAGTTATTAATAAAAAATTACTTGGTCCTCGATGTTCGATTTGATCCATTCAAATATTTCATCGACACAAAAGTTGACAAATCCATCTGGACTCTGGAGATACTTGTTAATAAATCTTGATAAAAAATAAACAATAAACACATTCTAGGTTGTATCTGTTCTGTGTCATCACAAATTATTTTTAAGAAAATAAATCGAAAAATGTCACATTCATGTATTCGATAAATTAAAGAAAAAAAATAATAACAGGCTGTTAAATTTAAAATATTTATATATTTATATTATTTCTTACTTTGATGTTGAAAAGTATTTTTTTTTTATTCTCGCAGGAATAGAAATTATTTTTATAATAGCTATCAATCTAAACTCCTTTAAAAAATATATATTTATCAAAACTTAATTTTTAAAAAAATGACGGATGAGAACCAAACATATTCATAAGAATAATATTTGTAAAAACATAATTCATGAAAAGAGGTAAGTGGTAAGTGGTGGCGCACTAAGTTCCACTAGCGACTGAACGTGTTTTTCAGAGGAAGAAACAAAGCATGAATATGTTCGTCAATTTTGATATGTTGGTTGGAGTTAGAGTTGGAGTTCTAGTCTTCAATTAAGACAGCAAAATGGCGTTAATGATGTGATGAAAGCATGAAACGCAAAGCCACTATGAATTATACACATGTTGCGTACCGCTGCAAGTACATCCACTTCCACACCAAGAGTCAAAGCACTTGGAACGCCTTCACCAAAGTTAATTACAGAGAAACTTCATTTTGAAATTTTATTTTTAATTAAAATAGATTTGAATAAATTAATTTATGATTAAAAATTTATTTTAGCATAATGAATATTACTTGGGTAGTTGTATCAATAAAATTTACTTTTAAATGTATAACTATAAGAAAGACTTTTTAAAATTAAAGTACATCTTCTAGACAAGATATCACTTTCTCCGCATCAAAATCAAACACAAACTTATCAAATTGTAAGTACGAATGTAATTAAAAAAAGTACATTTTCATTTTTTAAATTTGTTTTAATTAATAATTATAGAATTTTACAACTTAATTTTTTAAAAATATTTATGCAAGAAATAGGGTGGAGCGGAACCCAATAAAACAAAACAAATTAAGAAATAATAAGTTGATCCTTCCATTTTATTCGATTGATCAATCCAAGTCCATCCAAACTCGCGAATCATACAACAGCTGTCTGGAACGAGTCATTTCGAATAAACTTTCATCAACACAACAGAAAAACATATTTCACTTTCCACTGGGTCAATGAACCAAGAATTTTCCCGAAATAGTTGTTAAAACACGAAACTTATTCTGTGACAAATTAGCCCCGAAAGTGACTAATCCAATCATCCAGTGTATCAAGAATGTTTGAAAAATGAATGTAAATGCAAATATCTTTCCATCCACCCGGTGATAACCTGGCCAAAAATGATTGCTAATGAACATATTGCTAACAGTAGGGGAAAGATAAAAATTTGGTCACACGCTACATCAGCCACAGCTTAAAAAGAGAAAGAAAAAAAGAACATGTTACATAGCTGCCAAAGATGCAGAGAAACATATTAATTGGACATGTTTGTGGTCCAGATGTTCATAATCTTTTTTGTGTTTTTGGTATATAAATGTCCATAATCTAATACAGTCCTAAGGAAACTTATTTTATATCCAGGGCATTTTTAAAGTTTAAACGTCTTTAGCCAAAGCAGTAAAATCAGTATCTCCTGATTCCTTCTCCTTAGATTTAGTATAAGCTTCTGGACGACGATATTCTTCAATAGGTATCCCTCGTTTCGTAGAGGGTGAAGATGACTCTGCATCAAAGATGCTAGGAGGCTTAACAAAAACATCAAAAAAGCCATTCTTCATTTCTTCAGCCGCATCAAAGAAACGACTGAGACCACCGAACAGGTTACGTTCCAAGACTTCAATATCATTTCGTAGCCCAGGGAACTCAAACATACCATGGTCTGATGAGTTAAATGGAATAGACCTTCCTTTAAGTACCTCATCTGTGATATCCTCTTCAGTATACTCTTTGTTTGATTGCAACACTTCAACAGGCCTAGAGAGTGAGAAAGGTAAAAATGAGATGAAAATTTCAGTACATTTAAAAGAGAGTGAGAGTAATACGACTGGTACACAGAGAGGGTAACTTGGTAGTCTAGTCATATTCCCAAATAATCTAATGCCCCAACATTAAAATCAACCCATAAAGCACCTAATCCTTTAAAAAGAAGCTGTTTCTATACAAAACTATTCCAATGGAGCACCTCCATAAGGCTGTGCAGAACCTGATGAATGAAAACTGAAATCAATTAAAGCAAATGTGCTGATGCACATAAATGAGCAACCGAATCATAAATTTGAATGGAACCAAATAAGGCCATGTTTGAATAAACTTCTCATTAAATGCTTATAAGAGAAAAAAATAGAATAGGTGATGCAGGACAAAGGAGGGTCTTTATTGTTATTTATATTTATTTGTGTTTTATGACAATCTTAGTTATACTTTTTCACTTCAAACAAATTATCAATTTCATCCCTAAGGCATCATCACTCTTTCTCGTAAATAATTCCGAGAATAAACAAGTTATATAAGTAATCCTTCAAGTATTAAAAACCATACTAAATAGTCCTCCAAGTATTGAAAAATCTTTCAGATCAGTCCCTGGACATGGGTCCAAATTGATAGATATTCAATACTTTAGAGACTACTACATAATTCCATAACTTTAGTACTATTTAAGAGACATGGTAATACTTGAAGGACCAAATTGATTTTCCTCTTTTCACTAATGTTCTGCATCACTAGAAGAACAGGATTCACATACAAGGCCTTACATACAATAATCATTCTCAAAGCATTTTATAAAAATCATTGCCTAAGATAAATCTCATTGTGAATCTATGAAAGCTTCATGACAGTTCATTTAGTAATTCTTTTATACATCTTCTATAAGGCAATTTTGAGCCTCAAGTAGCTGCACCTCACACCATGTGAGTTATATACTTATCTTAATCCTTTAGAAAAGCATATACCAATACCATAGCCATATCTTCCCATATTCACGGTTTTCATCAAATGATATAACGGATTTTAACACACACGTTTCCCTTAAAATCTATACCTCCAGTCTCTACCCTAATTCTTAAACGGCGCAAAGATGTCAGTGCAACCGTTACCAATTCGATTCCAGATTTTGATTCAATACATTCATCAAATTAGATAAAAACATTCATAGCAATAGCAAGTATTTTCAAAACACCTAATAATCAATCAATCGTATTATCTACGGCTAGACATCTGAGAGTATTGTAAAAGTATAAAAATAAAAACGATTTATAATAAGTGATAAAAAAGTGGAGAAAAGAAGCATTACTTTCCAACGCAATTCCTGAGAAGCTCTTCGGTTTTCTCGCATTTTCTAACGAACTTTCCAGATTCAACCTCCTCTGTTCTGCACTGAGATTTCACGACCTTCGTGGTGGAGCATCGTTCTTCCGAATCACGTGAAGAGAAATCGCGCCGATTATCGTCGCTGTTATCGTCGTCACTCCAAACCCAACCCATTTTCGAGTCTTCAACTTACGCAACAAAATTTTTCGTTCCTTTCCTTCCCTTATAGGTATGTGTATGCGCTTGCAACTTGTGCAGCAAGAATTCGGACCCAAACGCTGCGTTTTCGATTCACGACTAGAAACATCTCCACTTTTATATTTTTGTCATTTTTAAAGGATAAATTTAAATTACACTTTATTTTCTTACAACTTTGTTATTTTTCTACTTGTTTTTATCATTAAAATTATAAAACTTAAATTAAAATAAAGAATGCTCGAATTAAGAACTAATAATAAGCCTTAAAAAAATGGAGAGAAAGAAAATACGGATGAGAATATGTTTTGTTTTGTTTGTTTGGAGAGAAAATTGAAAACAAAAAAAAAATTATAAAATAAAAATTTTAATTCTTTTTTCTACTTTTGAATTTTCTCTCATTCTTCATTTTTCTTCCCTTATTTCATACATACCATAAATAAAAATAAGAAATAGATTGAGCAGCAATAACAATAATACTTTTATATTACATATATTGTATTTCTTATTTCTGGCAGAAAAATAACGAGTAAAATTTGTCCACAACACATACATGATAACTATACAACTCAGACTTTTTAGCTAATAGCCTAATGCATAAAACAACAATATCGATACTTCATTTCCTTTGTTGACTTTTTCAGGTCATCTGAAGACATATCTTGGACTGCATCAATTTTTAATTGCTTATTATCACATATTTTCTGGTCCACTTTTGTCCCATTTTTCATAGAATATGAATCAGCCTGGCTTGCTTCAACTGGCCTTGAAAGATGCTGCTCTAGTGAAGGTGAAGCTGGTACTACTTTCTTATAGTTTACTTCCTTTATGTTAGGATTTGTTCCAGTGTTCCTGAATGAACCAAAAATAGTAAGAACATTAGCTAAATACATATTATTCATAATAAACTACATTCTGTATTTGTTGTGTTTTGTTCCCTTAATTAGTCAAAGAAAGAGTAATATAAAAATCACCTGAAGTTTTGGATCCTCCCAGTTTCTTCTGAAGTTTCCATCAGTATATTGCTGCTTGATACTCTGACACTAACCTCATTTTTCATACATAATTGAACAAGTTTTGTGTTGTTTGAATCAACTGTGCCACCCTTTTCATTAGACATGAGGGAATGAAATCCATATTCCTTAACCATTGAAATAACCTTCTCTATAGTTTCTACAGCATTTCTCACATCTGAGCGTACATATACATTCATTTTGCTCTTTAGTACACTCCTTGAATCATCTTCCACAATTGAGATGTCATGCACTTTGTTGACATCTTTCTCAATCACAACAATCTCTTCACTATTTGTTTCCACAAACTCTTCATCATCTGCATCAACAATCTCACCATTCTCCTTGCCTTTCAGTACACTAAATGAATCACCTTCTTTGATTGGAATGTCAAGAACTTTGTTGACATCCTCCTCAATTTGCACAATCTCTTTATAATCTTCTACAACTTCTTCACTACCTGCATATAAAGTCTCTCCCTTGCAATTATTTTCATATTGGTTGCTGCTATACTCACAGGGCACATCTTTTGTCCCATTCTCACTTTGAGTAAGTTCTTCAGTAGGAACAATGCTTGCATCTTGCTTGAGCTCTTTTCCATCCATAACCTTTGATCCACTAATGCCGAGTAGAGCTTCACGTATTCTAACATACAATGAGTCCTCCAAGGACATGCTGAAGTCCTTATCTTTATGATTGCCCATCATTGAAGCCACAGCCTACAACAATATGAAGAATTGATTAATGTCAAAAGTTGATAGAAAATAATACAAAAATAACAATGCACTCATGAATGCTGTATGTTTTACATACTTAAGCTAGCAGAAAATGGTTAAATGTAAATGAGCTGAAACTAATCTTCTAACTAACCACTACAAATAAAAAAGACCACAAGTTGATAAATGCATAGAATTTAAAACAAGTAAACCATATTTTAGTATCTAAAAATGTGTTAATTAGACAATTTAATAACAAAATAGTCTATCTGTAATATCTTAATCACTCTAATTGATGGAATAGTGGTCTCAGAATTATATCATTTATTATCATTCTATCCTTCAACTCATAAGATCAAAGTAAGAGCGACTAAGATGACAAAAAATGATTAAATTCAAAAATTAAAATAATGATAAATATCTTTCGAGAATTAGAACATTAAACATATTTTACTATTTTTTCATTTTTCTAAGACTAAATTGCATACCTCACACGTACTACCAAAATGTTGGTTTACCCAATTTAAAACATAGTGCTGTCTTTCATTAACTTATAACTTGTTCATTTGTTTTCAGAAGAATTTGTTGATCTTATTCAGTTAGACACCATAGACGAAACGAAATCAATATTGGTCAATGCATGATAACAAAATAAATCTGAAAAGAATGTAGAACCTTCTGATAAAGTTTGAAACCACTGCCGATGAGCTGCCTTGAAATGAAATTTATAAGGGTTGGAGGTACAAAATCCAGCTTCAGATCCAAATTTGCTATTATCCTACAAAATTTGACAAAAATTCAACTCGTGAAATTAGAATTGCTAAACAAAATTCTTTTTCATTTTTCACCTCATGTTGGAACTTAAGCTTTACAATTAGTGTACAAATTAAAGCCGTTCAATTAATGTAATAATATTACATTAATGATTACAAATCAATAAAAATATCAATCATATTAAGAAAAAAAAAACTAAAGGAAAATAAATTAATGAAATATACGAAATATATATAAATGTAATTATATTTTTTATTCAATGTATAGTTTTGCGTTCATACTATTTTTTTTTCTAAATATCATATTCACCTATAATGTGTTAGAAATTCTATGTTACCCCTTTTCCCCAATCTTTCTTATTTCTTATTGTGTCGAATCTCATTTGTATTTATATTTTCTGTTTTTATTTTTTTACTTTTCAATCATAAAATTGTCATTTTACTTTTATTTTATTTCATATTTTCAAATATTTATACAGAAAACAGAGAAAAAACAAAAATCATCTTTTATATGAATTAAATAAAATAAAAATATAATATTATAATTAAAAAATAAAAGTAGAAAATGAAATAATAGATTAACAGACCCTGGATTTTTTTTTAGTATAAAAGCAGCTCTCACTGTGGATTAGTTTAAATTTATTTCCTCCTAATAACTTATAGGAGAAAAAATAAAAAGAAAAATGCATTTATTTTTTAAAATTAATTTTCCATTAACTAATTTATAAGAAAGTAAAAGAATAAATTTCTACAAATTAATTAATAAAAATTTAATTTTAACTTTCTAGAAGAAAAAAAAAATTCTATTTTAAGTCGTTTGGGATAAGTTCATCAGAATCTAAAGTGTCCTGTTTCTTATTCTTCATCACTTGTGAACATGTTTGTGCTTACTTTTACCCTTTGATCTCCACACTCCAACTTCAAATTCTAATTATTCAGTACTCACTTAAAACTCACCGAAAATAACTTCTTTCTGGTGTCACCTTTTGCATAACATAGCCTCCCACCACACCAATTCTCACCACATCCTTTGCATCAGGAATTGCATCCATGTTAAAACCATCAATCTTCTTTGACTCAGAAATCTGAAAACACATTAAACAAACATCTCTTGAAGTTTAGATTATGTTTAGAATCAACTTTCTTGATAAAAAGAAAGAAAGAATGGTCCAAGGAACTACCGTGTTCAAAAGAACAACTACTAAGTCATCTTGAAAATACTCAAACAGATAATAATGCACTATAGCCTCCCTTGTAGATAGCGGCCATGGAAGCTTCAACCTTTCTTCCACAATGAGCAACATAAGCATTCAAAATTAAGGAAATGACACTAAAATGTAACATTTTTAATTGATGCTGGTAACACAGACCTAACTTGTGATACTTGTTCCCCAATTTGGAGCCTCTGCAAACGGTCAGCTACTAGAACTTTGAAACTTGGAATAGTAAAATGAGGCCACCTGAAAAAAAAATTATGAACATTTTGATTATATGTCACGTAAAAATCGACAATAGATAATGTCAAATGGATGAAACAAGCATGGCTTGTAAAGTGTAATTTCATTAATTGGTATAACTTTGAACCTTAGATAGAAAATTAAAAGCACATTTTGCAATATGATTCTTACCATTTCTTGTAGAGGTTTGACTCCCATGAAAGGCACAAAGCTGTGAATGTAAGGAAGGTTAAAATTTCACATGTTAAAATCAGAACATGGCATTTGCTGTTAAACTTAAAAGGACAATGCTAAAGTCTTTTGGCTCATCTTAGTGTGACTCACAAAGATCAAGTGGCCCATCTACAAAGCCTTCAACTAGCAATGTATGATAGGGAGTTCCCTCTGGTCCTTGACGATACATGACACGAAACTCTTCATTATCCTGTTTTAACTGTTGAAAGAAGTTAAATTATCAGATTTCCTCGACAAGTTGATTGAAGAACTTGTGTATCTACTACCCAAAGGCAAAAGCAGCATCCAAAATACAAATATTGCATCAGTCCACTGAATCATCAATAGATAAATCACTGAAGCAAGAAGTTGATCTGCCATGGAAAATTCCTGATTTCTATGAAAAGAAAGAATCACCAAGGGACAAAACTTACATATTATTTCTTATGTGCTATTTCTGCTGTTCTTGGATTTGAATTTTACTTTTGTAATGCTCGAAATAAAAGTAATTGAAGTTTTCATTAAAGAATTATGCAAATTATGTAAGTAAAACTCCAATTCTGACAGAAGGAACAAACAGAACCTTAAGTTTTCTATATGTCATGAAATAGGTAAATAAGACAAGGATGTTCAAGATCTAAATCAACGGACGATGATCAAAATAAGGAATTGAAATATCAAGAAAACAAAACATGGCTATTGCTAATGTGTAGAGACATGAGATAGCATACTTTCCAATCAGAGCGTGATGTACTAGATCCTCCACTACTGTCTCCAGAAGCACTTCTTAACATATCAAGAAAGCTACATAGTTCTGTAGTCCTAGTTTCCACTAAATTCTCATTACATCCTGCAAAAACCAAGCATAGAATTTGAAACAAATGAAAAAGATAAACATAACTACCTACAATAATAAATACCTGTTACCTAGTACTTTTTTCTGCCAAAGAGCTCAAATCAAACTAGGGAATGCAAATGCCATTACCTTCAGTTTCTACTTTTGAAGAACTTTGAAGTTGACTTTTGACAAGCGTTTTGAGTATGTGATCATTTGTCAGATCAGGTGAGGCAAGGGTTTTGTCCAACCTCTCCCTATACTGCACAATGTTTCCTTTTCTCGCCATCTCTATATCTCTCTAAGGACAGAAGCACGAGCCTTGTATCACAAAGTCATGTACTAATTATGAATTGAACTTTCTCCAAAATCATAGAAATACACTGTCGGTATAAAGAAGACTAGTCAGCCATGGATATTCAAGTTAAATTCAATACAAAAATAGCATATCTATATCATGTAATTGACCACAAAAGGTTCCTTCTGATGCCACTAGCCCCACAAATGTTAACAAAAAGAAAAAAGGTCAAGAGAGTCGTTATGTGCATAACTCTATGACACATCCATTTGAAGCTGCGATGAGGGTCTCAGCTACCATTGTGTAAAAATTCTGAGCCACTTGTTAACTTAATTTGTACACACGCACGGATTCTGAGAAATACGGGTGTCAAAATTTAATGAGACCACGTGACAAGAACCGAACTCTAGGACTATTCATCATTTCCAATTCATATATAGCTACAACAGAGGCACTAATATCACATTCAAAAACTAAATTTTATTAAAACAAATCCTACTTACAAGAAACTTTCGGTTGATCAACTGTGGTTTTTAATAAGAAAGTAGTGAAATTTACATCGACCCAAGATTGAGTTAATCATTCCCACCATGCAGTGAGGGGACAAAGTCGTGTGAATTGAAAGTAATCAATCATGGTGAAGCCACAAGACAAGGGAACCACCACTGTCTCTGACGCTTTTCAATTTAAGAGTAAGAGTTAATAACATGTGGTGACACTGTGCCAGTCAACCGTTACACGGTACCTAACCATGCTTTTCAATTTAAGGAAAAAAGTTAACAGCATGTCACTGGAAATTTGTTGAAACCGCATGTTATTGAATCATAGGATAATTTTTCTTTCAACAAAATTTACTTGTAGTTATTATGTATTTTTGGTTTATATTATTGTCTTATTAGTTATTTTGATCATCTGTATAATAAATTATTAAATTATAAGTATACTCCCTAAAATTTGTTAAATAATATTAAATATCCTTTTATTTTTTAACATTACTTTCAAAAAAGATTAAGGAGATTTTATATAAAGATTAAAAAGAATATAATTCTAAGGAATATTTATTATGTTAGATGCTCTTCACTTTTATATATATTTTATATATATATATATATACATGAAGAAGATGATATAAGATATATTAGAAATGTTGGGAATGGATCTATCTAAATCTCACAAATCGACTTATAAACCTTTGTTATATACATACAACATACTCTCTCCGAATTATTTTTTAACAAACTTGTTATTAAATAATTGATTCGGTAGAACCGAAGTCAAATTTCTTACCCATAATTCAGAATTCAAGTCTTATGGATAGATAAAATAGGATTGATATATTACGGATAGACGAAATAGGATTAGTTATCAATAAAATTAATAAATAGATTATATCAATATTATAATATTAAAAGAAATATACCTCAAATTAAATTTCAATTCTTATTAAAGAATAGTTGTAAACACATTGTCCTATCCCTTTTTTTATTTCTAATTAAAAAATCATTATAAATATACAAGACAAAAAGAGTCACAAAACAACAAGAATCCCTATCTATAAAGTCAAAAACTAAATCAATTATATAAGAAATGAGAGGCAAATGTCATAATTGTCAATAAGTCTTAGCAAACAGTGATGAAGGTGTTAAAAATGTTGAGTTATATAGATAGCATGCATAGAAAGCATATATTACTATATTAGTAGTTTCGTTTGCTTATTTAATAAGATTATTGACTGAGAAAATATGGTTGCAGGTAAAGGGAAAGGACAATGACTATAAGTAGAGACGTGCATGCATGGTGGGGATTATGACTGTGCATAGAAGAAGCAGGATCAGGTTGAGACTTGGCTAGAGTGAGTAGTTAATTCTTAGGGGACCATGTGCTTGGGAAGGTGACGTATCTTGTTCCATCAATAAATATTTTGAAGGGTAAGGTTAGGTTGGTTGTTACATGTAATAAATATTGTAGGACTCACCCAAAGGTGCTTTCAATTGCCGCTAATAGTTATATTGGATAAACTTTTGTTGAAGGACTCGTAACAAAAAAATTAAATAAGAAAAAAATTAAATAAATATGAGATTTTTTTTTTATAAATTAATCAATGAAGAACTTAATTATATTTTTTTCATGAAATAATTTATGCAATTGAAAATAACGAGGATGCAAGGATCCATGCACGTGTTTGTCTCTTTCACAAAACTGAAACACATACGTAACAGTACATTGTCGTTCTTGCCTCCATCCTCCATCGGTGTTGAATATGAATATGTTTCTGCCTTGATTATTACACTTTGGTCGGAACCCTGAATTATCCATTGCTTCTATTCAGAAATATCATGTGCCACTATCTTCTTAATTCTTTCCTTATCTATACTTTTCATAAAATAAAAATACAAATTATAAATTGCTTTTTTGTATATGTTCCAATGTTATGTTTGGTGTAGATTTTGGCGGAAATATGTCAAGATAAGTCAACAATTAATTTACATAAAAGATGTTCATTCAGTAACATGACACACAGTAAAAATATGCTTTTAAGTTATATAATGTTTAAGGTTAGTATCATCTGCAGTTGAATTTTCAACTGCAGGAATTCATGCAATCACTAAAAACTGATTTTATATATAAAATTATGAAATGGAATTTAAATTGGAAACAAAAATAAATTGTCTAAATTTTTATTTTCATCTTGTTGCATAATCTGCTCATTTCCTTTCTTTTGAATTTGCAGTTTCTGTCATTTAATTTTTAAATTAAACACTTTAAATCCCTTTAATTGATTGTCGTTGGGCATAATATAGAAATTTATGTTGATGTAACAATACACACATTGGGTTGACATAGACAACTGATGTTGTGATAACAATGTTATTATAGACTCTTAATTTTTAATTTTTAATTCTTTTTAATTTTTAGTTTTTAGGGTTACAATTTGTAGTTTTTATAAAAAAAATTATTAATAAATGGTTCTTATTAATTTATTTTAAAAAAATAATCTCTGACATTAAATTGAATTAACAGTTAAATGTTGACATTGAGATGTTTTAACACGTAATTACATCAATACTTAAAACTTTTAATTTAGTGATAAAGAGTTTAAAATGTTGAAATAAATAAATGAGAAATAAAAATTATTAAAAAAATTTAAAGACCAAGAATCAAAAATTTATGATTTAAAAAATAATAAATCATAAGTGATTAATGAAATAATTTATGATTTAAAAAATAATAAAAATAACGAAGATGAGACAAACAAAATTTCTCTCTTTCTCGCATAAAAATAATAAAAAATAATAATATAATTTATTATTTAGCTTTTCTTTTTTCTTATAACCCTGGGCAAGTTGGGAGTTCTAAACATCTTCCTCCAACCTTAAGGGTGATAAAATTCCCTTCATATAAATTAGTTTTGCATAATTGAATCTATTTTGTTTTTCATGACTCTCAAGATTTTTAGAATGGTGCTTGTGTATATCTTTAGTGCTCATTAACTATTTCATAGGTGTGATTTGTTCCATATTCTTCCCATTTCTCAATGAAAATCAATTGAGCACAGTGCTCAATTTTCTCCTAGTGTACCTTCTCAATTCCAATACTTTTTTATTAAAGTAACCAAGGTGATAATTTTTTATGTATAAATTATTGTTTATATAAGTAATGATTCTTAATCAAATTTAAGAATTGTGAGACAATTATAAATAAATGTACCATTTAAATGTTGTACTATTGGAGAAAAAAATTGTTGATATTCGTAAATTTTATATAATATTGTAGGGTCTACTGAAAGTGGGTTAAGCAACTCCACTGTAATTACGTCATTAAAGATATTTTTAAGTGTGAAATATTGATGCATTTATTCTAAAATATTTTTATATGTTTTGGTTGAAGTATTTTTTAAAATAAGTCCCAGATAACGTATTCTTGAGGAAGATCATATCTAGTTATTTTAAATAGGACTATGCATGAAATATAATAATTAAGATATTTAAAGTTCATATAAACATCAGTAATTTTGAAATAAAATGAAAAGACAGATGTTTTGAATTAGAGATAATAGAACATCAATAATTTTGAAATAAAATAAAAGAGTGAAAATTGAATAATTTTTAAATAGAGATAAGCATTAATAATATAAATATTTTATATATAAAAAAAATGTAACTACTGTTTTTTATACTTCTCTTATGTAAAATAACTCTTGATTTGTCATAAAAATAAATTAAAAAATTCTCACTCTTTTGGGATTTCATGAGAAGTGTAAATATATAATAGTACAAAGTTTCTCACGTATCATACGAGTACTTTTAAACTTAAACAAACTTATAAATTGAAATTAATGAATACAAAATAAGACAGATCCGATATTTATTAGAAGCCTTAAGTAGAATGTTTTCGGTCTCCTAGATTTGGAGCAATGATGATTTGGCCAGTCAATTTAAAATAAATATTTTTAATCCTTCCATTTTTTTAAGAAAATATAATATATATATATATATATATATATATATATATATATATATATATATACACACGAGACACTATAAATACAATTTTAATTTAGAATAGTAACGGTATATTTAGAAAAACAATTTAATAAAATTTTATTTGAACTTTTGTTATAAGTGTTTAAATTTTAATAAATTGATTGTGTTCGCCATGTGATATTATAATATTTGGATATATTATTATATAAGCATTTATAATATGATTACAAATACAATAAAATAACTATAAATAATATATATATATATATATATAAATATATATATATATAATAAACACACAAGAAGTGAAATTCAACTGTTTTAATTAATTAAAAAAAATTTAGACGATACATGTTGTTAATGTTGAATAAAGCCTTGAACTTTTGTTTAAAAGATTGATTTTAATAAAAAAAATATTTAAATTATTTATTTTCAATTAGTTAGCAGAAAAATAAGTAAAACGATAATACTTTTACATTAGTTCATTTGTGAAGACTACGTTCGTTACTTAGTAATTTATTAAATTTTTATTAAGAGTATTCTTTGAACTTAGT
This sequence comes from Hylodesmum podocarpum, assembly GCA_026586105.1. NCBI lineage: Eukaryota > Viridiplantae > Streptophyta > Magnoliopsida > Fabales > Fabaceae > Hylodesmum > Hylodesmum podocarpum. Next base: position 44,832 of record JALJEV010001298.1, on the reverse strand, counting down.
CAGTCTTGATTAATTACATATATATACAACTTTCTCAAGCTAAACCGATATTCTATGGACCCAATCTTCAATGTATTATTTGAACAGCCTCCACAGGCTAAACAAGGTATTTTTTTAACACAACCTCAACAGGCTAACCTAGGTATTTTTTCAACACTTAGTCTCCTCAAGCTGAAACAGATATTCTTTGGATCATAGTCTCCTCAAGCTAAACAAGTATTCTTTAAACACTTGGCCTCCTCAGGCTACAATACCACAATAATGGTTTACAAAGATTAAGAATAAGAAGAATAATCATCTACACAGAGAGAGATTTTACAATGAGATCTATTCTAAGTTTTGGGCGAGTGAACTTTATATATGAGTTTTGAACGATAGTTGAATATAATATCTTTGCAGTGTAGTTCACCAACTTCGACTCGTTGCAATGAAGTCCTTTTATAGGCAACTTCTTGAAGTATACGATAGACGGAAGATTTGAACATTTGTCATTTGTATTAGGTATTCCAACATCTGGTAGAGTGAACAATCAAAACATTTAATGATTTTACAACAGAAGTCAGCGCGAGATCAGATTTTGACTGATTTGCTTAGAGATTTCACTGAAAAATACAGATTACTTTTCGTGTTGCAGGTGTTTAATCCAAATTTCTTTCTACCTTTAGAAACTTCTGAGTAACAACTTGATTTGAGTAAAAACACGTGTTACTCTGCGTCTAAATTTCATTAATCTTCACTAAACGAATGATTGTAAGACTGAGCTAATATTTTGTTCATTCATCTGTCTTTAATCTTCTTCTTCATCTTAAGTCTTCATAGTCTTCACACTTGAACTCATGACTTGAAGTTGAGATGAGGCTTTAAGCTCTTCGGGTTGATCATTGAAGGTTTTTCATCTGATGTAGTTACTTAGAAGCTTAATGACTTAAATACTTCGTCTTAACATTGGGCGTCTGTGCTTGATGGTGCATTCTTCGTCTATACTCAACAATAATTCATCTGATCATTGTTCTGTCTGAGTCTGATGATCATTCCGTTCGTTCTATAATTATATGGTAAATCATTTTAACTTAATAATATATATAAACATTATAAAAGATACTTATTTATTTTTCACTTATTTTTACTTTGCAAAGAAAACAAATTAAAAATAAAGAATTTTAAAAATTATAAATCAATTAAAGATAGTCACATTTAACATGAGAAAATGAATTAATAAATAAAGAATGAAAAGAAAGAAAAAAAAAAGATATACTGGGAATTCAATTAGTGATATAAATTCTTAAAGATAAACTATTTTTTACAACTTATTAAAATAAGCTACAAATATCTCATGGATAAATATAAATAAGTTATTGATATACTCTAGATAACTTATTTATATTTCTTATCAAATAACGCCTAAAACTAAATTAACTTATTTTTAGAGATTTAATGATACATCTAACTTTTATTTCAATTAATACAACTCAAATTTAATTTCTTTCAATTAAAAATCAATTTAATTTTTTTACATGTAAATGATGAAATTTATTCTAATTAATATGTGTAGAAGATAGTTTTAGTTGAAACATGTAGTTGAGAACTGTAGTTTGACCATTCTGGGTGAAGTAACCAATTATATTATCTGAGTCCTTTTATCATTTTGGGTAGTTATGTTCATGTTGTGAGCGTAACCAATTATGTTATCTGGGTCTTTTTACCATTCTGGGTGGTTATGTCCATGTTTTGAGCTGGGGTTGGTCTTTTTACCATTCTAGTTATTTGGGTCTTTTTACCATTCTGGGTAGTTATGTCTAGGTCGTTTTTACCATTTTGGGTAGTTATTTCTAGATCGTGAGCGTAACTAACTATGTTATCTCGGTATTTTTCTTTTTTAATTACTTAAATGGGTCGTTTAGAAAGTATTTACCATTATGGGTGGTTATGTCCAGGTTGTGAGCATAACCAACTGTATTATGGGTGTTACAAATTTAAATATATTTTTACATATTTAATATATATTTTAAATTTTATCAGTGTTTAATACTATAAAATTTATTTATTATTAGTAAGTCAAATTTATTTTTATGTATTTAATTTATTTTAAATTATTTATTATAAAATTTATTTTAAATTTAAAAATATTAGTATTTAATATTATAAATTTATTTAATTTTGTGATAAAAAATCCTAGATTTTGAGATTAATTTACTCTTAAATTAAAAATATTTTAGTCTAATTAATGTCAACATTTTAATATAATATATATATGAAAAGAATAAAAACACACAAACGTGGAGCATCCAAAGAGAATCACAATCGTCCATGGATCGGGTATAACCAACTAACAGCCTAGACGTAACCACCCAATAATTTAATCTCTACAAAAAGTAAAAATATATTTATTTTTGGTCTTATTATTATTTGGGTTCATCAATTTAATCACTTTCTCTCATTTTAATTTCATAAATTAATGATTAAAATAATAATAAAATAATACAATTTAAAAGTTAAAATAATAAATATCTTTCATAAATAAAAATATAATATATATTATATTTTTCAATTATTATTTTATTATTTTTCTTCTTTAAAAAAAATTAAATGACCTTCGATCCCTTTCAAAAAGCAAAATGAGGCTGGTGCATATGGTGAATGGAAGTCCCATCAAGTTTTTGGTGTGAAACGACTGAACGATGCACATAGACCTAATTAATGTGCTGCTATAAATAAATGTGATTTAATACGCATCCTCTTCATAATATCTCACGGGGCCGGATTCATAATATCTATATGGACCACGGAACATTTAACTATAATTTAATGATGTACCTTCTAATTGTAGTTTCAGTTTTAATGTGCTCTTTTATTTACTTTTTGAGATTATTTAATGAGTTCTTTTAAAGAAAAAAAATTTGATCTGATTGATTGCATTTTGAGATATTTTTATTTCTTTTTGTAAGATTTTGTCTTTCAAATATTGTTTGTCTTCGCTCTTAGTAACTTTGTCTTTGAAAAAAGATAACTATGCTTTTTTTTACTTTTTAAAAATACTTCGATAAGTTATTCTTATGAATATGTCTTTGTTTTAAGTGCGTAGACGCTAGTGAAATGTCACAATTTTATTTTTAAAAGATGTCTCAACGATAAAGAAGGAAAGATATTTAAAATTATTATTAGGTTTTGGCTAACATCACCCACCAAAGATAATTAGTCTCAACGCTCTTCGATTAGAGGGTAAGAGTTGTGTTTCTTTACATGTCAGAGACCAACGTTTCCCATTAAATGTTGAGAAAGGGAAAGAGGACACTTTTTGAATGTTCTAACTTAGACTACAACTCTAAGTCAACTTATTGGAAATATAGTCTACAAAAATCTCAATTTCAAAAAAACTAGACTTCATGATATATCAAACATGAGATTTTTTTTCAGCACCCTAAAAAATCTCAAGCTACACTTTCTTTTTAGCTTCCGGCAAACCCAATCAAGAAGAGAAGAAATGGGTGTATGCTGAAATTTTGAGGGTGCATGAAATAAAAACACTGAAAACATTTGTTCTTCAACTGAGGCCAACGGGTCTTAAGCCTTTGATGCTAATCTGAAAAAGAAATTGTCATTGACTAAGCTTTCTGCAACTTGATTCATCATGGCCTCGTTCATCTGATGAGTCAGATTTCTTAAATTGCTTTTAACTTCATGCATAGAAAACTGTAACCTATTCTGACATTTGAGCTCTTACATATTAGAAGCAACAATTATCCGTTGCTAATCTTTGTCAACATCAAGAAGATAAGAGGATAGTTATTAGCTTTGACTTTCCTTTGGCTCAAAATTATGAAATATTAATAAAGTTATACCCTACACATGCAGGTTTCTATAAGCCTATAAACGTTATCCTTTGGTTCAAGACTATTGGGGATTAACAATTTATTAAGTAATAATGATTATATATACAAAACTTTATTCACATACTAAGTCACTTCACTAAATAACTGTCTCTCAACAATTTCTTGTTTGGGAGAATCCAAAATAATTGCATAATTTATTTAGTATGCCTAACTTTGATTTGATCTTTTGATTTATTAGCAAGGCTGATAAGAGAGATCAAGAGAAAAGACTAATGTGTTAACGAGGAAAAGAGTGTGTTAACGAGGACAAGAGTGTGTTGACAACGAAAAGACATAAAAATCGCTTGGAAGACATAAAAACTCTGCGGAAGCAGTAAACACTAGCCTGACAAATCGCTTCTGCGTCTAAGTATCTCAACACCCAAGTAATCAACTGGACCCCAAACTGCCACATGTGGCTTTCCAACCTTCACTCGAACAACAGAAATTTGTTTATGATTGGTCAGAGTAGTGATTGCAATTTTATGGGCCACTGACTCCAGTAGATTGTGAGGTGACCCTTCAAGAACTTCCTTAGCTATACTGCATCACCAATTATTGATATGCTAATAAGATCACAGCTACTAGATTAGTAAATTATCAACATGAAAAGCACCACTTGGAATTATGCAATCAAATGATGAAAGCAGAAAGACATGCTGAATTTGGTGGTTGCTCACTGGTATATGTCTGTGTAACTAACTGTATCTGATAAGTTATCAGATTTGCCAGCTTCTTTGAGATCCATCCAAGCATCTATATCTACAAAGAACTTCTGGCCCAGAGTCCTTTCTTCTGGCTTTGCTCCATGAAAACCATGGAATGTCAATCCCCTTAGTATGAGTTTGTCTCCCCATGTCAGTGCATCAGATTCCATTTTGCTGAAATCAAGGGCAACTAGAAATGCAAAGGCGTATCTGGTTTTAAAAATAAAATCAAATATAACAAATATTCTGAAACACTAAAAATGAAAATCTGAATTGGAAAAAGGAAAAACTTGACTTATTATGCCATCTCATGTTGATTCATATAATAAACAAATGCAAAAAAAAAAAAAAAAAAAAAAAAAAAATGCATGGTGAGGCCGTAAATCAAAGTAGCAAATAAATTGAAGTATAAAACTTGTACATCAATAGTTTTCTAGCTGTAATTGAATTAAAACCCAACAGAATATGCTTTAGCTGATAATCAAGACTGAAACATTCTCAGTATTATATACAAGCACACCATACACATTTGAGTCCAGAATGTAGTATGTAAACTATAAATAGTATATAATATATAAAATAAAAACATAGGTTCTCATCATCAGACCACATTTTCCAAAAATGATTTCATTTATCACCTCTCTGCTAAGCTGAATAATTGGTTCAGTACCTGAAAAAAGGTTGCTTGTCTGAATTTTATACAACCACATGTCAATCAACAATCCCAACAAACAAAACAGAAAACAAGGATTCTCCATCTCCTAGCCCAACAGAAACAATTAACAAAAGAAGAAAAACCCTCCTTTAGATTCAATTAGATCCACTTCAAACCAAGGTTTAAAAAACCGGCCCTTGACAACAATTTCAACTAAAACAACAAGGTTTTTGGAGTCACTGCAACCACGATTGTGGCTGCATCAGACACATTCGTCCACTATCAAGAATTGCAACAAAATTGCGACCACAATTTAAAACCTTGCTTCCAACCAAACCAAAATTCCAAAATCTCACATACCAAATACATGAATTGCAAAAAAACTTATAGTATTATCTATATAATAAAAGGAGTACTAGAAACACTTTGTCTAACATTTTACTTTGAAATACTCACCACTATTAATTACAATTTATTAGAAACCACAATCTGACAAGAGACTCATTAAATGACAGGTAAAGCCCGCTAAATATTAAAATTTACAATGAATTATAGTCAATAGTAGTGTTTAGTAGAGTGTTAAACATAGTGTTGCTAGCATTCCTCCGAATTAAAATCAAAATCAATCGGATAATTACACATCATTATGGTGTGTAAAGAATAAAGGCATGTTTGTGGGAGTTTCAATGTTTAACTGAATACTTTCTTCAAAAGAAATTATCACACTTTGGAGAAGCACAACTAAATTGCTCAAATGGATAAATAATAGAAATTTAAACCAGGCACAATTACTAACTTTAAGTTCTCTATACTTAAAACTAGCCTGAAATCACTAGCAATTCAAACACAAAAGAAACCTAGAAAGCATAAGAGAATGACCTCTGCAGCGCGATATGTAGAAGCAATAACAAATTATTCAAATTAATGTAGAACTGTGGAATGAAGCATCCAAACGAAAGAGACCCAAAATAGTAAGAGAGAAGGGAAAAATGAGTGAAGAGACTCTAACCTAGCCGCGAAGAAGATCGAAATTATGCCTTCACCGTCACCTAACCCTGAGAAAAATGCATATACCAATGATATAGTAGAAAACAGAATGTACCTTCAACGGAGATGATGAACTCACCTAAACAGAGAAAGAAGTTGTTACATGAACGAAAAATAAAATTGAGTGATGAATGTGAAAATGGCTTAGGATTTAAGGTGAGATTGTGCAACAAAAAGTGAAGGGAGATGACTCATGAGGGATACCAACCACCGTTACACTTCATTACTTCAAAAGCATAATAATTGGAACCACACAAACATAAAGCAATATCACCTCATTTGTTACTTTTTCCTTTTCTTTTTTCGTTAAATTAACTTGATTCATCAAAGTTTTTTTATATATACCTCAATTAAGATTGTAATATCTTACTACCGATTTACAGAACTCAAGTTATTTTTTTATATAAATAAATAAGTCAATTACTTGTTAGTCCAATTAATTTAAAGATAAACGGATCAGTGAGAAAATTTTATATTATTTAGTTTTATATTTTTTTCTCTTCACCAAACCTATCTCACCCCAGGCCCAGGGGCTTCTAGCCCACGAGAAGTTCAACCCCTTTTTTTGTTGGACCAAAAAAGGTGTTTTTGTTTGATTGGTGACTACCAACTCTTTTTTTGATTTTTTACTGCTAAAATACCAAACTCTTGACATTAGATATAAACTTAATCCAAAATCATTATCCATTCCTTCTGTGACCAATCCATTATTCGATTATTTCTTCATTTAATAGCTTAGGAATACAAGTAACTTCAATATTTTATTTGAACAAAACGCAAACTACATAAGAACGTAACATCTAGGTTAAATATCTGACGAGTCGCCTACCAAACTGCCAGAGGTAAAGTTTTCTGATGAAAAAAAAAGAAAGCTCAGCATTTGAACTATTTTTCTCGCACTAAAAGATCTCTTACGTAGTAGTGATCTAATACTGAAGCGTGTGAAAATCGTAAATGAACAAATCTTTAATTACTGAATTTAGTCCTTTACGTGTACAATTAGCAGTTTCTTCGAAACACAAAAAAATAAAAAGGCAGCTTCTATTGAATCTACCAGCTGTAAGACATTAAAGCAGCAGCAATCTGTCACGTACAGCGTCAAAAGACAAAAATCCTTATTATATGAGAAAATGATGCATAGACTCAACCATAATAGTTAGCCCTAAAGAGAAAAAGTAAAAACAACATTGGTAAAATAGGTGATGTAAGTGTTTACAATATTGGGATGTCTACATAAATAACCCAATTAAAGGTTCAGAAGTAGGGCAATTTTTATTTTTTGGTTTGCACTCAACAAACCACACAAACACTCTACACCAAAAAGCAAAGCCATAAATATTTCTCAATATCGCTAAAGCATCACTTTTACACAATTCTGAGCAAAAATATTTAAAGTGTGTGTATATATGCAGACATTTCCTTACTGAACATATGAAATATATAGCATTAACAGAACAATTCAGCTGCTCTAAAACCCGGCGTAAGGGTTTGCAATACGCAATGCCATTCTTGAGACGGAGGTTCAACACTGTGGCATTCCCAAACTCTATCCAAAACCAACAATGACAACAGCTGAACAAGTCACACATACAACTTGAAAGCACCGGAAGAATTGGCTTAACCAAAGAGTGTTAAGAATGAGATGAAACAAGGAAGCAAAATTGTGTAATTTTCCATATATAATCATGGTCAAAAAAGAACCCAAGCTACATCTTAAAAAAATTGGTTAATATTTTTGGGATGCATATGTACATGTCACACAAATGTAATAATCTATCCCCCGGGTTTAAAATTTTAAGTGCTACCCTCTGCTACCTGTAGCTTCTAAAAGCTGTACAATTTTAAATTCTTTGCATTTCTTCAGTTGTCTCAGTAAAAACCCAACCGGTACCGCTTAAGCAGCAATTTTGAGGAAATCAGACAAACCGTATAGGTAAAAGGTCTGAAAAGCCTCAAGCATTCGTTGTTGCTATGACTAATTACACAATTGCAACTAAAATTTTCATCTAAACTCTCCTGTAGAAAAGAACATAAGCAGCAGGAGTCTTTATATTGTCCTCACTAACAGAATCGACCCTGCTGTCATCAAAATCGTACCATTTACCACAGCCATACTGCAAGAAAATAAAAAACAGTTGGATAAGCATAATTATTATGAATATAATATGTTTATAGAATAAACCAAGCATTCAAAATAATATATTAATAAATTTAGCTAATAATCCCCCCCCCCAAAAAAAAAAAAAAAAAAAAATTGATTGTATCAACTAAAAAAAATAAAGAAATTGATAAGATTAAAGATGTCAGATAAAAACTAATTGTACCGCATATGCAACTTAGAACATTGTTACCCACTCTCCCTTAATATCTAAACATTTGCAATAGACAAATGGAATACATGAGACCTGTTTGATTTGAAAAATGTTTTTAAGACTTTGTTCCCTGATTTTAAGTATTTGAATTTAAAATGGTGGAAACAGGAAATGTGGGTAATTATTAGTAAAAACAGTACATTAAAACAAACAAATGACTTCTCAAACCAATCAAGCTCATAATTTTTCTATGGATAAATAGTTACCCCTTTATATAAAAAAAAAATGGACAAGAATTCATTCTGACAGTTTAACAAAGCAAGAGACATTCTAAATTGCGACTGGTGAGGTACTTACATGGACGAATGCTGTATAATGACCTCCCCCTAACCCTCCATAATGACAACTAACTGCATACAACACATAGCGTATGGAAGACTGACTATTCCCATGGGCTACATATGTTGACAAGTCCAGATCATCAATTGGGAAATCCACAAATGTTTCCAGCTTGTTCTTGAAGTATCGGCTGTATGAAAACCTCTTTAAATGAATGACAAGGATTTCAGGCAATCTCCAAAGATCTAGTTTTTTAGTTGCTTGCTGAGGTTTTTTGCAGTTAGGACAGTACCTTATTTACACCAAATTGCAATATAAACTATCAGAATGACTGAAATATCAAATATAACAAGATAGGGACAATGATCCTGATTAACAAAGTATGAAAGATATAATGATCTCAAAACAAAAAGAATAAACTCTTTAATGATAAAACAACAGACTTAATGCATAATGTATCAACTAACCACATGTCTTCTGGCCCAAGAGGTTCCTCTTTCAAGAAGGCTTCAAGGCACTTATAAATAGAAACTGATTCTTGAGTTCTCTTGGTGAATTGCTGGGGCTTGAAAACCTCAGGCAATTTGTCAAGCAGATACGTATCATACATTTTAAGCATCTTCTCCGACCACAAGACAAATACCTCCAGTTTTTCAGACAACATCGTGACAGGTAATGGTTCATTTAATATTATCTTGTTCTTCTCTATTCCATGCAAGTAGAATTCAAAGTCAGTCAATAAATGTATATCATCCTCTGTTCCACTGTTTGAGTCTGCATCATTTCCTATTATTGTTACAGAGTTAGTAGTATCATCCAATTCATCATCTCCACTTAGTTTTTTATTAATACTGCCATTCTTATCACTCTCATCAACATCTTCAGAGCTAATCAGCAATGGACTGATTAACTTCAGAAACTCCCTTTGAACATCATATCCACAAGAAATACTGGACAACCTTGTAACAAGGGGAATACCACACAATCTGATTTCCTTCCCAAAACTGTAATACATTATACAATAAATTTAGTACACCAGATAAGAGCAGAGAGGTTATTAAGGTAAGCAAATTGAGAAACAACCAACAACAGAATATCTTCAGAAACAGACTCATCTAAACCTAATACACAACTACACATGACATTTAACAGCAAAAGTTGCTTACATAACTGATTCAGAAACAGAAAATTATTGCAGAAGGCCTGAAAAATGTGTATGTTTAATACTCAAAGCATATAATCCCAACTTGTATAAATCAGTCACATTAGTGTGTTTGGACAACTGTAGGTTGTTTGGACATTTGCAAAATTTTATGATGACAAAGAATCTAAAGTTTTTTTATTCAAATATTGGAGTGGTGACAAATGTGAAATCTTTAGATGCTTTAGGAGTATCTGCTCCCAACAGTTGAGAATGAGATCACACCATGAGGCAAAAATATTCTATCATGGCATGATAACCACAGTGCAGTATGTATTTCAGGTCCTTGGGTACACGATAACTATTCATGACATACAGAGCTATACTAAAGAGTGTAAAGGGGGCATAGAAAAACTTACTTTTCCACCAAACGTTCATGCATAAAAACAACCAAGGGACTAGCTTCATTATACTTCTGCAATCGATAAGCAACAAGTCTGTCTTGATCTCTAATATCAGCTAACAAATCAGTTGGATCTCCATATACACGAAAAATTTTATTCTTGTATATCTGTATATAACTCCATAAATTCATAGTTTCAATAAGAATACAACATGGAAAATGTTTGCATTAGCTAATACACTATAGTCAAAACATCTCACTAATATTTCATGAAATTTCTAACTTTTGCACCTTACCTCAGCCACCACGAGGGTTTCATCATCTCTCAGAGAACAAAAAGCACTCAAGGACCCAATAAGATCCTTAAGTGTTCCACATTCAGGCACTGTTACCGTAATTGTACAAGGCAATGTTATTCCGTCAGTGCTTATGACCGTCAACGTCATGGTCCGTATAGTAGTAGAAGGTAAAGGCAGAGATAGATACATAAAAGGATCGAATGTGAAAGAAACCTTCTTGCAAAGAGGGCAAACCAATGTAGACCGAAACTGACCCTACAAGATAATGGAACAAAGTAGAGATTCAATTCCAAAAGTGATAATTATTTAATTAATTATAGCAATTATAGATTTGTTACAGCCTCCTAATTACTGTATTACTTTAAAAAAAAAAAAATAGGAAATGATTGTTTTAAACCTCATAATCAATAAGGTTGCATACCAGTCAATGACAAGTAAAACAATAACTTCCTATTACATAATAATCTCATAATCTGATAATTTGATTCACAAGAAATTAAGATATCTATCTGATTGATTCCATCAAAATCTCTCGAGCATCACTGGCAGAATAAACATAGTGGATACCGAACCCAAAATTATGTTAAAAATCTATATTGAGATCCTCACATCAACTGGGGGGAGGGGTGTTATCCTATAAGACTCACTTGGCACAGATCAACTATTATGGAGTCATTGCGGGCAAGGTGATTTCGCCAATACTCCTCTGCCACTTCTTCATCGGGACGACCATCTGCGTCCTTAACTTCGTGATATGGCTTGCGTTTTACACGATTAAGGTCTTCGTGCAATCCATCCAACAAAAAAGCAAGAAGTTCCTGCATGCCAGAAACTTCAATGTTTTATAAAAATACTGCCTCCCATGTAAAAAAACAAAGGAAAATTCATCAATGATGAGAGATGCCTGTGGAAACCACAATCGCTTTTAATAATAACAATATAATAAAAAGATAAGGGATTAACTTGAGAGTCATGCTGGCTATAACCACTAAACTGAGGAGCAAAATTAGCTAGTTTCGTCTTGAATGTTCGTGGCGCAATGGGCGTTGCTCCAGGAACCCACAGCTTTCTAAGTAAATCTCCAAAAGCTAGAGCAAGTTCTCCCTGAAAAATATTTTTCATAAAATATAGAAAAATAAACAATGTATATTAATAATTAAAATTGCAAAGAAAAACAAAACCTTTTCAGAAATTAGACTAAACTCAGAAAACAGAAAATAAGAAGCATACATTCATTCCCAACGGATTTTCATAATTTATCTCTTTACGGTAATCTCCAAGGAAAAAATCAACAAGCTTTGGGGTGTGAGCCAAACACTGAATGGCACTATTCATAAAACATGTATTTCCAAGATTCTGTAATCCTGTCAAACCCAAAGATCTAATTGCTCTACAGCTACTGCTTCGATAATAGTTGGTTGCTGTTACGTGAGGGATCACGTTGTCAGTGCTTCCATTCATTTTTATAGAGCCACTATGAGAACATTCCATCTGAGACCTATTTAAAATCATCTCATTTCCCTCAATACCTCTCATAGAGTCTGGAAGTCCGTGAACATGTAACTCCAGAACAACCTGAATAGACATGGAGCAGAATAAACGCTATAAACAGACAGAATATCTATAATTTATGTTTTCAGACTTCAAAACTAACCAATAGATCTCAAAAACAAATGTGAAAAAGAACTCAAAATTGTCAGGCAGAAAAGTTGATTTAAGTATCCCATCGTCAGTGTTATCAAACATTTAGTTCCATGCTAGACCACAACAAAATTGAAATTTCTTAAACAAAATCATATCAAAAAGAAAACAAAGGAAAAAGATGGATCACCAACTACCTCTTTGCCAGGTTGACCGGAAAAATCATTTGGCAAACTAGATTTGTCATTCAAGAAGAATTGGGTTGTCTGCCCTGAAAAGTCCCAAATATGCACCTGCAACATCAATAAAATAGTGTTATGTGAAACCAAGGTATCATAGACAACCTATAAACGAAATAAAATTAATAGATAGCTAACTCACAGGGTTATTTGCGGAATTAAAAATTTCACAAGCTTTCTCATAGAAGTCTGCCACATTTTCCTGATATCATGCCACCCATTATCAATTACTAACTATACAAATCTACTTTAAAAAAAAATATATAAAGTAGCAAATAGTCAAACAATTCAAGCTCTTTTGGAAAAAAATTCTTAACCCTGGCCAGATATCGTCCATAAAAAGAAAACAATCAAATTTAAACCTTTTGGCTTATCTTGGCCTCCAGTGAATTGTTTTCCCATGAAACAAATATCTTAACTTGCAAGGGGAACAATTCCGGCAAACAGTCCTCAGGATAGGAGAGGCTTCCAGAATCTTTCACTGCATTATTAAAATCATTATACCTACAAGAGTAAGATGAATGATGAATCAATTTTCTACTCCTGTAAACCATATGTTCTTGTAAGAACCATCTACAAAACAATTTTATATTTCTATAATATGCAAATAGAATCAGTCCCAGAAAAAGAATCACAAAGGTAACACAGACGACAACAATGAGAGGGAGGGAGGCTAAAGAAACAGGCACAGAAGCACTGTGATCGCATTCTGAATAAACCAGATGGCCGGTACATCTAGTGTCACACTGGCATTAAAGAAAGACATCCACACCAAGTGGAATGCTCTGAGCAAAGAGGGCATTTGATTGTTCTGTGACTCATTTACTGCACTCAGTTGTCCTTGTAACCATTTCTGTCAATATCACATGATAATAGCCTGCAGGCAGGTGAAGGATGAAAAACATTTGGCCTATGTTTCAACTCCAAAAGGAGCAGTACAGCTTGTAGTGTTGACCAGTGCTGGACATGACTAATGACACTGTGACAGCTAGAGTCACTAATGGAAACCTAATGGAGCAGGCACACAGCCAAAGAGACCCACGTTTGAGCCTAATGGATAGAGACTGCATATAAATCCACAATTGCAATAACAGTATACTACCACAGGCACATCAACTGGAAAACAACCAGGCGAAGTTCAACCCGGCAAAGCCAAGGCTAGGTTTACATCTTCCTTGATTATGCATGGAACAAAATGGTATTACAAAGGGGCAAGCTAACCAACCATGCCACTCCTAAGTCCTCACAAAAAGCATGATGTTACATAACCTAAAGTGGCCTTTATTTATAGAGGAATCACCATGACGTTATCCTCCTCAGTACAATAAACACAGAAAGTTACCTATATTCTCCCCAATTAACACTTCTGCAACCCAAAAAGTATATGACCACAAACAAAAAAAAAACACAACACACCTAGAACATAAACACGTCAAACCTTCACTCGATTCCAATAAAACAGAAATAAGAACGACAAAATCACTACAACAACTCACCGTTTGAGAGCACGTAACCAAATCCCTTCGGGAACCAAAGCATAGTGAGGGCCAGAAACCCCAATCTTATGTCGCTCCTCATCCTTTCTCAAATGAAGCAAAATTTCAGAGTCGGAATCGGAATTGCAAGTCACCGTGTACAAAACCCCCTCTCCACGCTCACCTTCACATTCCGCCTCCATCAACCACCTTCAATAAAAAAAAAACAACAACAACAACAAAAATCAAATTCTCCAAACGACAAAACACATTCAAAAACGACGAGCATTGGTTTAATCGAGTGCGGGCGGTACCTGTGGGGGATAAGGTAAACCCGCTCGAGGCCAGAATCGCGGTCGTCGTCGACGAGGAAGCGTCGGAGAGGGCGGTAGGAGGAAGAGGAAGAGGAATCGAAGTCGTCGGCGGCGGCGAGGTCAGGGAAGAGATTATCCATGGCGAAGAAAGGTAGGGTTTGGGATAGGAAAAAACGTGCGAGAGACTTGCAGAGATGGTGAAGAGTAGAGAGAGAAACAAGAGCGAGAAAACGGGTCGGTTTAAGGAACAAGGAACGCAAACGGAGCTTCTCGGAGAAACGGGTCATAGAAGAATACAATCCCTTTCAATTGAGTACGTCAACACACACACACAACACAACATAACATAACTCTTAATTTTTTGTTGACCACTTTTTTAAAAAAATATTTATATATATAAATTAAAAGATAAAAACTGAATAGTGGTGGTAATACCGTAATTATTAGACTGTTGAGATTTTGCTAATTGTTCTGTAATTATTGTTTTTGGGAATGAAACTCTTGCAGGAAGTTCAAACGAAGTATTCCTTAATGGGATTAAGAAGATTCTCCACATTTAATTAGATGACCTTTCAAGACAAAATATCTTTATCGTAAAGTTTTCAAATCTTTTTTTATTTTATTTTTTAAAAAGAATTTTGAGGAAAAAAATTAATGCGACAATAAAATTGTTTTTTTTTTCTTTCAATTTTTATAAAGAGAGTTATTAGTTGTTAGTGTTCAGATAAGTCGATTAATTATATCATGTGAATTATTTTAAACTTTTAGTCCTTTTCTTCAATTTTTGTGAATGAAATAAAAAAAAGAGTTATTGTTAAACTTTAATTAAGAGAAATTTAAATTATAAATCAATTAGTATTTTTAGCAAAATTTTATACAATTAAAATTTATAATAAATGATATATTTTAAAGTATTAATCATATTTTAAGTTTATGATAATAATTTATATTGTAATGTGAGTTCATATTTAATTATTGATAAATTACTGATTCACTAAAAATCAATTTGAAAATAAATTATATTTTTAATAAATAAATATTTTTTGACATATAAAATTGTATTCTAGAATTATGATGAATATTTTATACTGTGCTGTAAGATTAATTTTAATTATTGGTGATTCCTTTAAAATAAATATGAAAAGGAATAAATTTAAATACATACGAGATTAAAAAATCACTAAAAACACTCTCCTGGAACAATAGTTATGACAAAAAATTATTTCATATAATATTCTAATTCTAATTTATGTAGAATTTAATTAATATATACTAATAATATAAAAGAGTTTTATACTTTCATTTCATCATGACTCATTATTTATAATATATTTTATAACTTTTATAATAATATCTTAAAATTCGTATCAACCGTAATTTCTAATTAATTAATAATACAAAATATTTTATATTAACATTGTATTACAATTAACAGCTTAAAAAATATATAATATTAAAAATATTATTAAAGTATTTCTTATGATTATTGAAAAAATAATGAATTTACATATCTATTTATGAATGATAATAATCATAATATAAATTTTTAATTAAAGCGTTTATAAACACTTTTATTTAAAAAAAAATTACTCCAAACTTGACATCAAATTTTCTAGTGGCAAAATCTTTAGTTAATGTAATTCAAATTTCAATTTCAATTTTTCATAGTAGAGATCTTAACGTTAGAAGTTTGGGGGTTGTGATAAAGTGTGGACGCGTGCGTGTGTATATTGGTATCTGGATGGTTCCGGATGCGTCTTCTACGATGAATGGTTGATGATGCACTCATCGCACTCATGCAAGGGTCTCGTCATTATTTGTTTCAATCCATTTTTGGCTGTGGACCACTCTTCTTCATTAACTTTTTTTCTTTCTGATTTGGGAAAATTTCATCTGTTACAATTAATTATTCATTTATTCTATCCTAATTTGTCTATGCCCCATAATCTCATTGAAATTTTTGAAATCGATGCATCCCATCTATGTGTAAAAACGATAAAATGGAAATAGAAATAAATCCAAACCCTCATTTGTTGTTGCATCTACCTCTTTTATAGTTATGAATTATGGATAGATATCATTAACCGCCTGAATTAGTTCACACCAAACCCTACTTTGTATTTTTTTCATTGGACATGCAAAAATTTAAGGAGGGATTTTAAAAGATTTATAACATGCATCTTGTTCATTTGATGATGCACGATTGAGCTCACTTAATTAGTTGTTTTAAATACAAATTCTTAAACATGTAATTGCATAATATTTTTTTAAAAAAATATTTTTTAATATATTAAAAGGAATTGCAAGGTAATTTCTATGAGTAGAATCATTTTGGGTTTTTTCTTTTTTTAATAATGTGTTTGGAGGGAGAAATAACAAGGATAATGAAAGAAAAATTATCTTTTTAATATGGGAATCATATCTCATATATTTTATTTTAATTTAAATATTTTTTTTCTTTATTTCCATCATTTGTATTTTCCTCCAC
The DNA here is from genome assembly GCA_026586105.1 of Hylodesmum podocarpum. NCBI lineage: Eukaryota > Viridiplantae > Streptophyta > Magnoliopsida > Fabales > Fabaceae > Hylodesmum > Hylodesmum podocarpum. Next base: position 27,903 of record JALJEV010001298.1, on the reverse strand, counting down.
CCATGATCTGACCAAGGAATCATTAGTTTTTTTTTTTTTTTTGGGTCATTCAATATCATTTAAGATATAAGAATTTCTATCATTTTGTTCAACAGTTTGGCTCTTGAGTTATTAAAACTTTAATTCAATTATAATTTTTTTTAATGAAATTGGTTTATTTATTTAATTTTATGAATTCTTGTAGGTTGTTTCTGTGAGAATCGATTCCATAAGTAGTGTCCATGTTATTACTCTCTAATGCAATAATAAAATAATAAGAATTGAAGCTTATTATAAAAACTCTTCAAAGGACTCAACATTAAAGATAATGATCGAAGTGCATCAATAATTGGCTGAAAAAGAAGGTCGATGGTCATCTAGTAAGTGATAGGGGTTGGTTACTTATAAACACTGTATACTGAAGTAAGCATTTGCTAAGAAAGAGACTATATATGCCTAAAGAAATTAGTGTATTTGAAGAAAGAAGGTTTGAACTTTGAAGCTATACACTAGTTTGGGAGTAGAGTAGATGAGGTTAGCTACAAAAGTTGAGTGTCAAAAAAGTATATGTGTGGTCAGGATATATCTTTTGGAGTGACCATGTCAAAATACAAATTTAAGATACTAAAAATCTTAAATTTTAAGTTAGAGTACATGTTCGACCATTCCTTGTAGCTTGGTCTTGATGTTTAGGCCCTTTTGTTGACCCAATACAAGTACATAATAATTCTAATAATTAAAAATATGATACAGAGAATTACCATACCATTTTAATTATTGGTTTTATGGTTATACCGAGTGTTTTATTTGTGGTTTTGCTATTTATATTTTATATTAGTCTATGAATTGAATTAAACTAGTCATAAGTCATAACCTTCTCTTACTTATATCGAATATTGAACATGCATGTTGAGCAAAATATTTTATTTAGATCGAGAAAATTGTATGATTTTATGAAATTATGTGTTATTGCTTAAATCTGCAGGTGTGAATCTTATTTCTAGTAAGAATAGTTCATAATTGAATTCAAATTTTTCATTATTTTCATGTATATAATATCCCTTCTAAACTCATACTTAGTTTCTCACGTATAAAAAAAGTAGTTAAATACATTTATTTTTCTAAACTCATTGCTGACATTATTTAACTTGATCCAGACACAACCAGTAATACAATTGAAAACATCTATCAGTTCTTCGTAATGACAATGATGTTTAATACACTCTATATCTGTATAATCTGTCTCGCAGTTTTTATAAGTTTTGAGTTCTTGTGCTAATGCTTCAAGAGAAAACATCATTTTATACACACAAAATAATGCTTTCTTCTTAATATTATATTATGTATGTAATATTTCATAGTCATGTATACAATACATAATTAAATGTAATCTTTTCTGATCATCTTTGTCATATCAGTATAAACAATTAGAACCAACATATCTGATTAGTTCATTACATGAAATATTCCATAAATTATCTTCACTACAGGAAATAGGCCGCAAAAGGTACATCACTACATGTTGATTAACCACATACTCAAATACTAAATGACATTAACTGAAATAAAATGAATCATGTAAATGAAAAATCAACATTAACCAAATGAGGAAATAAAAACAATCAGCATAACCGGAAATTTCCTCTCATTCAATCTTCACAAACAAATGAAAAAATGGATTTCAATATTTTATGCTATACGAATTGACTAATATGAGATATATATAATCTGATTGATTGAATGCATAAAATATAAAAATATTAATAGCATATAATAAATCATGAAAATGAGCAATCGGCATTAATCAAATGAGATAGTCAAATTTGAAATGGTAGATTGTGTAACTTGAAACTTATTTAAAGCATTAGCAGCCTAATACGATGTGTGGTAATTAAATCAATTATTTTTCTTATTTGTTTTCCTTTCCTTGCATGTTATTATTGATTATTTGATGATATTACTACAGCACCACTTTTATTTTTTAACTTTTTCAGATGCAGTACTACCACTGTTAGGTACAATTTCACTATTATTAATTTTGTTGGTGGCTAATTCTACTACTAGAAAATAGGGTAAATTGGTCTTCCATAAGTCCATGACCAAAGAAAACGAACAAAGAATGAAAACTTGAGCCATTGCCAAAAAGTTGTAGGCCTCGGCCCTACAAGTCCACTAATGCTCTATTTTCTTTTAGGCCCAAGTCTATTACTCTGTTTAACATTCAAACCTCTGTTTAGACTTTAAAAATCTATGTGCTTTGTGAAACTAACTATCTTTGTTGTTAGTTTTTATTTATATTTTTGTTTTCTAGATCACATGTATCTTCTATGAAAAATAATTTTATTTGAATTAAGGAAGATCACTGAGAGTAGTAAAATTATCTTTCAAAATATTTAAGAAAATTATATATAAATTTAAACTCAAAACTAATGATGATTAAATTAAAACAAGTCAAATTACTTTACTAATGAGTCTAATGAGATTCATAATGATTCCAGTGCAAAAAAATTGATGTGTCTCCTTAAAACATGGATGAGAATAGGTTAGGATAGGCTTGATTTGTTTGATAAAATTAAGTCTATTGTGTTCTTTTGTCCTATCAAAACTTTTTTTAAAATTTAGCATAACTTATTAGCTTATTTAAAGATTTTCTTTATATATAATGACGGTCAATGAGCCAATTTATAAATAAGCTAATGAATTAGATTCCATACATAACACATATATTTGTTTATACTTTTATATGGACATGTCATTCTATAGTAAATTTTCTAAATTATCTTAGTCTATCCCAGAGTAATTTCGAGAATAATTATCCCAAGTAGCTATCATTTTGGCTAAACAATATTTATTTTATAATAATGTATGAACTGTCCAATCATGTTTAATCTCAGACTGAAACTAACTCTTAGAATAATTACTTTGAAGTCGTTAAACAATATGAACAATATATGTGTTAATATAAGCTAGCTACTTTGACTAAGCAATATCATATTAATATAAGGAAAATGTGCCGTTCAACATTCCATAGCAAATATAATTTTAATGTTTTATACAGCTCTTAGTGGTAAAGCAAAAGTGATACTTTATGTTTTTCTTTTTTCGCATTTAATACAATTGTCAAAGATGCTCTCCTATGACATAACTCGCTTTGAACTTTTGAGCTTCAAAAGAATGCATGCATGATTTAGATTAATACCTTTGACTCTTAGAAACATTTGCTTAACTAATCCATGACCAACCCTTCTCTCTAATAAAATAAGTCCATAGAGGCACATGACAATAATCATGAACCTTCCCCAACGAATATCGAATATGCTTGTTTGTGAACATGAGTCAGTCATCTGCACTCTCCTTTCAAGCTAGTGACCCTGGCCCCAATATTCAATTCTCATCAACAACAAAAAAAAATATGCGTTCCCACACATATAGTTAATTAATATTAGTATTACACTAATATTTCATTAATAGCCAAAAGAAAGAAAAAAAAAAAAACACTTGCCCATATTATATATCCTAATCTCCCGAAGCATTTGAAAAATTGTTCTCCTTTTTGCATTTATGATATGGTGTAACAATAGTCTTATTCCCACACAGATGGAAATTAATTTGTTATTTAGAAGTTGGAACTCATTGGTAGACCTATATATAATACTAATAGTACAATAGCAAGGGAATACAAAGAGAAATGGTGAGTGAGGTCCCCAACTACTCTTACCAATGCATTTCATGTTTTCTGACTTTCCTTTTTTCAGAATTCATCACAGTCCCTCTGAACGATTGAATTACAGGTAGCAACTAACAAAACACTGAAAGTTAATTAAAATGAAGAAGTTAAGACCAATAAAGCTAAGATTTTATTGGCTGGCCTAACTTCATTTCCAACCACAAAAATGTTGTTACAAGTGATATAGTATTAGTACTGTATATTATCCAATTTGTTAGTTGGTGTTGTCAAATCAAACTAACACTGTTCACAGTTAGTTCTGTTGGATTGCTTTCAATCTACTTTAACACTTCTCTATCTAACGTTGTCCTCCAGTTTGGTTAAATCGTCCAAATAGGTACGCAGAACAGAATATTTATTTGTAGAATGCGGGATAAAATTTAAATAAATATATTTTAGGTGTTTTAATGTTATTTTTTAATTATACATAGATGGCCAATTTGTTTAAATTTTAAAAAATAATTATTAAAAATGTTTTTTTAAACCTATAATTATTTAAAAAATATGTAATTATATTATATTTTGAATAAGTAATATTATTATCTATAATAATTTTATTCAATTTGAAGCATCACTGTCGCAAAAAAAAAAAAAATAGTTGATTGTTTAGTCTTTACAATTACATAAATTTCATGTTTTAGTTCCTATACTTAAAAGTCAGTTTTAATCCGTAAAAATAAACTGTTTTAATCCATACATGTATTTTTAGTTTTACTTTGATCTTTGACATTAAAAATGGTAGGTACTACTGTAGTAGAACTAAACTAAAAGTGTTTACACATAAACTACAGCAAAATTAGAAATATTATATAAAAGATTAAATAATAATTTTAAATATAAAGATTAAAATAATAAAATTTATGCAATTATAACTATTAAATAAATTATTAAAAAAAAATAGCTGCACATTTTGTTACGTGGGTTGGGCATTAAACTCTTTGTTAGCTTCTTGTCATCTTCGTCTTGCCGGCGTACGTTGTCTTCCACAATTAATCTAATATACACATTTCTATTCTCTGTGTACTTGAAACTTTAATGATTTGATGTAGCTATATTCCTATTAAAGAATTCCATAAACCATTCCAAGGGTCCCCACGCTAGAAATTTATTCAAATGCCTATTCCACTCTAGCATTCAATTAATATTATGTATGCTACTCATTGAGCATGAGTATCATATATAATAATTTCATGATAAAATGATAAACCTAATGAGTGGTTTTAGGTTCAACATTAAGTTTAATAGGAGTACTATTTATTTGAAATTAGCTAAACATAAAATTCATTTTTTGTATTTTAATATTCTTTTTTATTCATACGAATGAAATGTAATGGTTAAATTTGTCACAACTTTGTGTGTATATATAAGATAAGTAATATAATTTATTTTATATCCAAATTGATTCGATTCTTAGATCATTTAATAAATATTTTGATCCAATAAATATTAACAATATGATCATATAATTGAGATTAATAAAATAATACAATTTTAATTTTTGACATCTTATTAATGTATTTTTTTTTAAAAAAAATAACAACCTTGACTATAAAATAACTCCACATCACTTGATTGAATAAGAGATATAAAATGTGTAGGTATCTTTTACTTCAATATGATTATTGATCATTCATTCATTAAATTTAGTATATCCTCATTTTTATTCGTAAATTTAGTATACACTTTAGGACTTCTATATACCAATCTTTGTTTATTTGTGAATAGTATATATATGTAGGTTGAGTTGTGAAGAAAATGTACATTCGAAAATGAGGAAGCAAGTAAATAAGCACATGGATATTAATGGTTTCACATGAATAGGTGTTTAATTCGTGCAAAGAATATGTTCCTCTCTTATGAGACGCATTCCAATTCAACAACCCCCGCGTGTGAATAATTCCGTATACGCCTTTGCCTTATCACACGCCAAACTCTATCTGAGGCATAACTTTTGTGGAACCTTCAAAGAAAACTTTACTCATTTCAAACGGAATTAAACTTCATATTCATATTCATCACCATCACATTATATTCACAATAAAATAAAAATTACGATGATGTCATTGTTTCTGGTTCTATAATTCGTGTTATAATTTAAATGACAATTTCTTGTTGACAATCTCCTTGTAAATATACAATTAATAAATGTAATACACACTAGAGCTTAAAGTAATTGATTATTAGGGTAGATAAACAACAATTAAACGAAATATCTTATAATAATTCAATACCAGTACTTAATGAGTTCTTTAGAGAGAGAATATGTAGCGAGAGTCAATGAGAGGTTTCTTAACGTGAGAGCGAGAAGATATTTATTTCAAGTTTAAATATTTTTTATCTCGTATATTTTCTAATTTTACTTTTACAGTTTTAATTCTTGTATTTTTATTTTGTTTTATTTTTAATTATTGTCATTAAATTTTATAGAAAAAAATTTATGTAATTTCTCATATTCATTTAATTTTATTTATAATTTATTTAAGATATATTTTTTGTACTTTCATTAATTTTTATTTTATTTATTCTTAAACTTTATTTTTTATTTATTTTTTTCTCTGTACGTATATGACATTTTACTTTTAGTCGTTGTTCAATTTTTTTCTATAGATTTTGTTCTTAATCTTATGTTAATTTAATATGAAAACTCATATTCTTTCATATCCATTAGTAATAAATTAAGATATCACACTTATAATAATAAAATCATATAATAATATGATATTCGTATTTATACTTCCCTCTCATTCTTCGTCTTCAAAAATTTAATCTCATTTTTATCTTATGATTATTTTCATAATACTATACATGAACTGATGATCATGGTAAGATGATGTATAGATATACGAAGAGATTAAAAATAAAATAGCATAAAAATAAAGGGACCAAAAAAAATAAAAATAAAGGATAAAAATAAAAATTAATGTAAGTATAAAATTAAAACATTTTAAATAAATTATAATTTAATTTAGATAAAAACACGGAAAATATACGTGGATAACCATTTATGGTGTAAATATTTTTAAAAAAGAGTTAGATGATAAGATTTAAAAGTAAAATATGATAAAAGTATAAAAATTTAAAATAAAATAATTGTTGTGGGTTAAAAGTAAAATTAGTTAAATTATCGGGAAAAAATCACATTTAAGCTTTTATTTTACTGTTAAAAATTATAATAAATTAACCGTCAGTTTGAAACATACAAATTAGTTGTTATAATAGAAATGTTTTCACTAAATATTTAATATATCTATATATTACTTGGACAAAATTACGATAAGAATTTTTTTTTTAGAAAACTCAAATATAAAGGTGCAATCTATTATATTTATATATTCACGTTATGCCGTGATTAACGAGAAAGAGACTCTTCATTTAATTGGATTCTATTATCAGTGATTCTTTTCATTCTTAATACAAATTTCAAAATTTTAATAAAAATATTATATACATTAAAATTAATAAAATTAAGGCTCATATAAATATCTATATTCAAAATATATTTGTTTGATTGCTCTCATCCCTGTATATATGTTTTTATTATTTTAGTCATTGTAATATCACATATTTCTCTTTTAGTTGCTTCCTTTGATTACTTTTTCATGGAATCAAAATAATAAAATAAAAATTTAAAAGGAAATAATAAATAAATAAATATTAACAAAGAAATAAAAAATATATATTTTTAATTCTCATTTTAATATTTATTTTATTATTTGTTCAATCCTCCTAACAAATATAATCTAATTAATGGCGAGGATTATTTAGATTAAAAGAAATTCTTCTGATATTAATTAGAAGATCAAACCAATTAATCTTGTTTATTATAATCAAAATAATAAAAGAAATAAATCTCAAACAACCACAAAATTTATTTAAGTATACAATTAAATAATATAAACTAACTTATATACCATGTTACAACGTCAATAACATTATATAAATGAAAGAGATTTTCATGGATGACCAATTTAATGCAAAAATTATTATATACGATAGTTACTTTGTTATCCTATTTACAAATATAATAAATCACCTAATTTCTATACACTACAAAATACAGTAACATTCGAAAAAGAAAACAAAATATTGTAACAAATCATGTTCATTCCATATTCATATTGATTCCTGGCTATTTAATTAATAATATATGTATAATCAATAATTATTACTATTTCTCACTTTAACTCTTACAAATTCTGATTTTAAATTTTTTATTCTTTTATGATTTGTTTTCTTATCTAGAATTGTGATTAGTATGAACAAAGGTACAATTAATAATTCTAATTAATTAGGAAATAAATCACTATAAGATAAACAAATATGCAACTAATCCTAAGAAGTAGAGAAAATAATCTGAGAGGGTAATCTGATAATCCTGACAGATTATGTAATACGTACCATAAGCGTTTAAACTTTTAACCCTCAATCTTATCCATCTATTTGAATACTACAATTATATAATAAGAACATTCATTTCATCCTATCTAATATCTATCATGTGACATTTTCCTTTTGTTTTCATCATTTCATGTCAAATCGAAAGCCTTCCAAGGATAAGTGTTATAACTTTAAAAACTCATCATTTCCTATGTGTCAATATCCATTTAGTCAATGGACAAAATAATGTTAATAAACACATAACTCTTTACATATGTTCAATGTTGTCAAACTTGGCTTGCACAATATAAATTCAAAAGTATCACTAATTGTTGTTTCAAAAACAAAAGTCAACCAAAATATTATATTTAATTCCGGCCAAAGGAAAACATCCACTAAAACTCCCACTTTCCAAAATTGAACATTAAATACAAAATACATAAGAAGATATTTTAAAATTCTAAAAATATGATATCTTGAATGACTTTTTTTTTTTATTAACTAGGTAATTTTTTAAAACTTTTCTTTTTGAGAAAGATTTATAAAATTTCAATACAATAATACAAAACAAAAAACAATTTTTTTAAATAATACTCTTCATATAAAGTACAAACTACATATTTATTCAGACAAACCAAAAGCTAGAATTATTTAAAAGATTCACTGTTTTTAAACAATAAACTTTTTCAATAAAACTCAAGAACTATATTTAACAACATGATTTATATGTTAACAAATCACACAAACCATGTCAGCATTGATGTAAAATAAATTTGCATAAATTAATTTCCAAAAAGAAAAAAACCTTAGTTTACTATTTCAACTTTCCCGCAGATCTATGAAACTGATATAGAAACAGAAGCAGTAGTTGGATAAAACAACATATGTGTCGCATCTCACGGAATACGATAATATTTGTTACAACTGAAAAAAAGAAAAAAAGAAAAAATATAATAGTAGTTGAGTCAGGTTCAGTTACTGGTTCACCCGAAAACTTAACCCAAACCCTTGAATAAGTAACGAGTAACTAACCAGTAAGTAACCACTAACCCCAATCCATACGGTTTTTGTTAACCCAAGTTAACTTGTTAAACCAACCCAAGCTTTCTCTCTCTAAAATAACGGCATATTCTTTCTCTCTCTTTCTCTCACTCTATGCCGTAGCGCATGGTTTGATTTGATCGACCAAGTCCCATTTCTTGCATTCTCCGAATTTCCAAGATCCCAACACACTCCTCCTAACCTTAAATACACCAACAACAACCTTAACCTTAACCTTAACATTTTTTGTTTTTACTCTAAAAGTCGTTTTTTTATTTCTTGGGATATAAATAAATTAGAGTATATAGAAAGAGAGAGAGAAGGGAATTGTAATGGTGGTGAAGATGATGAAGTGGCGGCCATGGCCGCCTCTTGTGTCGAGGAAATTTCAAGTGAGGTTAGTTGTGAAAAGGCTTCAGGGCTGTGATCTGCTGCGTGAGGGTGCACGTGAAGGTTCGAAATTGGTGGTTGAGATTCGGTGGAAGGGTCCTAAGTTGACTCTGGGATCTTTGCGACGGAACTCGGTCGTCAGAAATTTTACTAAAGTGGCGGAGGTTGACGACGGCGACGCCGTGGTTCACTGGGACGAGGAGTTTCATAGGCTCTGCAATTTGAATGGGTACAAAGACAATGTCTTTCATCCTTGGGAAATCGCTTTCACTCTTTTCAACGTCAGTCTCTCTCTCTCTCTTCCAATCTCTTTCTCAACCTTTTTCTTTTTCACTTAAAACAAATGGAATTAGTTTGAAGGATACGTTCAATTGTTTCACAAATGGATTGTATAATAAAAAAACCAATTAAAAAGAAGGAGTGAATTTGAATTTTGATTAGAGAAATGTTGAAGATAATTGGTTGGATACAAATATTTGGTGAATTAGTATAGTATTGATCAATACAGAAGGATTATTGTTTTAGATTATTATTATTATTGTTTTAATTTAATAGTTTGATGGAGTGTTGAAATTATGGGTGATTTTTTTCTTGGGTTGTCACCGTCGTTCTATTTCATCTGTTTCTTTTTCTTTGTGATATTTGAATTAATGGTTTGCATGAGTCTTTGTCTGGGAGTTTTGTTCTGTCTTTTCTTTCACCTGCTCATCTTCCCTTATAAATGAAGGTCATAATATTGAATAGTTTAGCGTTAATTTTGTTTGTCCACCGATAATATTGTTGTTGACTTTATGTTTTATGAGTGCTAAAGAGATTTTATTGAAAAAGATGGATTTTTCCTTCATGTGGGAACTCCTGTGCAGTAGTTGACTTATTTGTTGATATAACTTTTTTCTTTTAAAAAAATAAATTTGTTATAGGTTAATTAATGACTAATTTGAAACAGTTTTTTTTTTCTTCTCATGTTCCATGGGTTAATAGGCAAGTGCATTTGTGTCATTATATTTTATCTAAACAGAAATTGGATTTCTCTAATGCAGGGATTGAATCAGAGCTCAAAAAACAAAGTTCCTGCTATTGGAACTGCGGTATTGAATATTGCTGAACTTGCATCTTCAACTGATCAAAAGGATTTTGATTTAAACATTCCACTCACTCTAACTGGAGGTTCTGTTGAGCCTTCTCCTTTACTTTGTGTGAGCCTCTTTCCCAGTATTTTTTTCCTGATTTCTTGTAGTTCATGCCGTACAGACATCTCTGTATATAGGGTGGTCCAATTTAGAGTTTTTGTGTTACAATAGCTTTTGATTGTATGCAGATATCAATTAGCTTGGCGGAGCTAATAGCTGGTCAAGAAAGCTTGGAGCCAGAACAGAGATCTATAATGCCTGTGTCATCGCCCTTGACCAAATCAGGAGAAACAACCTTGGCAGAAAAGGATGAACTTTCTGCAATTAAAGCTGGTCTTATGAAAGTAAAGATTTTTAAAGAGTTTGTATCCTCCAAGAAAGCAAAAAAGGGATACCGTGAGGAAGAGAGTAGTGAAGGTAGGTGCTCTATTAGGAGTGAGGGTGGTGAATACAATTATCCCTTGGATTCTGAGTCGCTTGATAATTCTGACGAAGACGATACAGATGATGGAAAGGACAATTCCAGTGTTAGGAAGTCATTTAGTTATGGAACACTAGCCTGTGCAAATGCTGGGGGATGTTATTATTCCAGCATGAGAGTGAATTGTGATGATGAAGACTGGGTTTACTACAGCAATCGCAAGTCTGATGTAGGGTGTTCACAGATGGATGATTATAATACTGCCTCTTCCTCTGAGGCTTATTTGTCACAAAGTTCTAAGCGCAGCCTACTACCATGGAGGAAGAGGAAGTTGAGTTTCAGATCTCCTAAACCTACTAAGGGAGAGCCATTGCTAAAGAAGGCATATGCAGAAGAAGGTGGCGATGACATAGATTTTGATCGCCGTCAACTTAGCTCAGATGAATACCTTTCTTTGACGGTAAGAACTCTTAAGGATTCCTAATAGCAATCTATGTTTTTATTTGCAAATCTTCAAGTTTTTTTGTAGACCGTTTCAGTCTAGCCCTCATTTATCTGGTATACTAACAAAAATAGTGTATAAATCCCCATGTTCAATGAAAGTATGCTACATAATCCATTAGCTTCAACATTACTTCTGAATAACTTTTGTTGCACACTTAGTTTATTTTATCCATGTTGATGTTTTATATTTTCTGCCAGTGGTACAAGACTGAGGATGACACATCTGCACATCGATCATCAGTCTCTGAATTTGGGGATGACAGTTTTGCTGTAGGGAGTTGGGAGAAGAAAGAAGTCATGAGTCGCGATGGTCATATGAAGCTTCAGACACAGGTCTTCTTTGCTTCAATTGATCAATGCAGTGAGCGTGCAGCAGGTGAGAGTGCATGTACAGCTCTCGTTGCTGTGATTGCTGACTGGTTCCAAAATAATCGTGATCATATGCCCATAAAGTCGCAGTTTGATAGTCTAATTAGAGAAGGCTCCTCAGAATGGAGGAACCTATGTGACAATGATACCTATAGAGAGCGGTTCCCTGACAAGCATTTTGATCTGGAAACAATCATTCAAGCCAAAATACGTCCACTTACTGTAGCTCCCGGGAAGACCTTTATTGGTTTTTTTCATCCTGAAGGGATGGATGAAGGGAGATTTGACTTTTTGCATGGTTCCATGTCTTTTGATGACATTTGGGACGAGATTAGTTGTGCAGGACAAGAGTGCCATAGCAATGGTGAACCTCACATTTATATTGTTGGTTGGAATGATCATTTTTTCATCCTCAAAGTTGAGTCTGATTGCTATTACATCATTGATACTTTGGGAGAGAGGCTTTATGAAGGGTGCAATCAAGCATATATTTTGAAATTTGACAGCAGCACAGTGATATACAAAATGCCAACAGTTGAACCTTCAGCTGATGATAAGACATCCAATGACCAGCAAACTGTCGCAGAAGTATCAGATACTAAGAACAAGCAAACCCAACAAGTAAATAACAAGGAGGTGGATTCTGTTGCAGGAGAGGAAGAAAAGTTGCCGTGTGAACAAGAAGAAGTTGTTATATGCAGAGGGAAGGAAGCATGCAAAGAGTACATTAAAAGCTTCCTAGCAGCAATTCCTATTAGAGAACTGGAAGCAGATGCCAAGAAAGGTCTCATTTCTTCAGCATCCCTTTATCATAGATTACTACAAGTTGAGTTTCACTACACTCAACTGTCACTGTCTGGTTCTGCAACCCCAGTTGGTGAATCATCAATGGCTGCACCAGAGAACTTTGCTCTTGCAATAGCTGAGGCTTCTACATAATCGCACTGTAAATCGAAGGAAGTGCGTTTATGCTAACTCATCTGACCAGTTTAACCATTGATGTTCTTCTGATTTTGAAGTGAATTTCATTGACAAGTGGATGCTCGTGAGGGACCTGGTATTTTGTTTTACTTTGTTTTACTTGTAAGGTAGGTGTAAGCTTTTTTGGGAAGGTTATTCTGTAAATTGTTCTGCAATTTCCTTTTCAAGTGAGTGCATACTCTTGGCATCTGAAATGTAAGTTCTGAACAGATTCCACTCATAAATGACGGATAAATTTTCAGACTCCTCAGGGTGTTACTTTTATTTTGCACTCTGATTCCGAGGTTCTATTTAGTTGGGACTAGAAAGATTATAATTTTAATTTTATTTTGTCCTTTTCTCTTCCTTTTTATCGTCTGTTGATGATTATCATTACCTGATCAATATTTTTTTTATCTTGACGTAGTTGGGTGTTTTTCTTGTTTTGTTGCTCAACTGAGTTAGTTATGCAGAATACTCAACTTTAGATGCAGTTAGAACATAGTTTTATTCTCCTTTTAGTTTAAATAAAACATCAATATTCATTCTCGACAATCACTATGCATTGCCCTCGTCCTATTCCAGTTTCGTTACTGTTATTGTAGGGGAATGTAATTTAGTAATTTCAGTTATAAATGCCGAGTTAAATTTAGAGAATTGATGATGACGTGCTTTTGATTTGAATCTTTGATAAAATTGGATGTGATTGCGATCCCTGATTTTGCTGCTGGAGTGAAGGAGAGTTATGGTTTAGTAACATATCGGGACATTGCTTTGATATACGGTGATCAATATTATACTGCTGATTTATGGTAGTATGCTTATTCATAAAATTGTTTTAGTCTCATCAATATTGCATGTTCTCCAGGACTGTATTAAGATTCGACCAATCTGGCAATTAGTACCTTAAGTGAACTTGGTTGAGGATGTGTTGGCAGATTGGTTAAATTGAAATCTGAAGATGCAGGTTACGGACGGAATCTTTTGATTGACTCTCTTTTCATGTATTCTATCTACGTTTTGGGAATCTCGAAATAGATATATTTTCCAAACTAGTCATATTAAGGCTCAGTAAGTGGTGGGTATTGCTAATATTCCTATCAATTTTCAGAGTAAATTACATTTATCCCCTTGCTTTTGCAATATTGTATTTGATACTTGTACGTTTTTTAGCATTGCTTTTACTTCCTTGTAAGAGGCGTTAGTGTCATATTTTTCAAAAATTATGTGGTTCAGTGTAATGCATAGTGAAATCTGACAAAAACACGTAGTACAAATGAAATTTACTCTAATTTCTATTGTAGCTTAGGAATGTGATTCTCAAACTGTGGTCCAATTCATCTAGAAATATTTCACTTGTGAGCATCCTTATTAAATACTTGTTAAATTTAATGTGATTGAGATTAATTTAAACAGGTATCATACTCACATTTAATTGTTTAAAATTGTTTCTATCAACAAACTCAAACAAACGAATCGTTAATCACAACCCAGTGTGACATGCTTTGACTTCAAAAACCATAGATCCTAGCTCCACCTAAATCATGGAAAAAAGTTTCCATTCAATCACTGTACAACAATAATAATAAGCAAGTAACATGTTTGCCAGTCCTTACACAACATTATATAGCTCGTATTTTTTACATGAAAAATAGATTAGGCTCTAAGTACTCTACCAAATAGATTAGGCTAGTTTACTGCATGCCAAGAAAACTAAGACTAGAGAAGAAATCAACTAAAACGAAAACAAACGCAAGATAAATTTCTAGCAGCAAACAGGGCATTTGACAAGGCCATTCTCATTGCACTGAGAACATCTAACAAAACATTCATCGTTCTTCTCCCTAGTAAATACTTTGCAACTGCCACAACAGTTAGAACAAATAGAGAATCTAACGTTGGCACAGCCAGTGCAAGGAGAATCACTAGCGTGAGTTGGTGTTCCTTCAAGAAACTTTCCAAGCCACCCTATCTCATGCAAACCAACCACTTCATCAACTCCTCCAATGTACCTTCCCTTAATGAAAAGCTTTGGAGGAATCACTTTCCCTCCCAAGATTTTCCACAACTCTTCTCTGAACTCCATGTGCAAAGACACATCCCTCTCATGATACATAATCTTAAAGCTCCTCAACAAGAAACGGATCGTGTTACAATCCTGAAAGGTTTTCCTTATCCCTCTCAAACTTGTTGTGTAGAGAATGATTGAGTGGTTCCCCCCTGGTGGACATAACTCTTTGAAATCAGTGAGAGATGGGTATTGGTATTCATTGTTGCATGATACCATGATCTTGTTTGTACTAGCCACTGAT
Organism: Hylodesmum podocarpum; assembly: GCA_026586105.1. Lineage (NCBI taxonomy): Eukaryota > Viridiplantae > Streptophyta > Magnoliopsida > Fabales > Fabaceae > Hylodesmum > Hylodesmum podocarpum. Next base: position 12,693 of record JALJEV010001298.1, on the reverse strand, counting down.
AACTTTTCTTCTGCAGGTTCTGTTTCTTTGGACCCTACGGCGGCTTCGTCTTCTTCTTCTTCCTCAAAATGATTATCATTATCATTGTCATCCTCAACCACTAGCTCGGATATGTTGTTTTTGTTCCCTTTGTAGTCATATGGGGTTGGACACTTTCTTTGAAGAACTAGGCCTTGATTCTTCAACTTGGTAATGCTTTGGAGGAGTTTTAGTTTTCTAACAAACCTTCCTCTCACCATTGCTTTGGTGTTTTGTATAGCTCTAGAATTTTTGATGGCATGTGAGTGATATGATGTGGTGTTGGTGAATGGTGATATCCACTTAAGGATTGAAGAAAAGAAGAGGGTGAGAATGACTTAGCAGTGAGCAAAAGTGGGGTTTTCTCTTTTAGTTTCAAGAGGGTGTATATAAAGCAGAGAGTGTGAAGCTGTGTAATGTTGGAGTTTGCTTTTGAGTGATCACTGGATGGTGTGGGGGCAAGGCTATGCCCACTTCTCATCTTTTATCAGATTAGAGTGGGACTGACCCTTTACCTACCATTAGGTGCCTCAATCATGGTCTGGAATATGAAGGATATTTGTTAATTGAAAACTATAAAGTGGCTAATATTCCCCTATATCATTTGCCAATTTAATGGGGGTGCCTTATGCAATCTCAATATGGCACATGATTCAGTTGGTTTGATACCACTATTCCTCAGGGTGCCCTTGGACCACAACTATTCGTTTGCCCAATGCAAAGGAGACAAAGTGTGCCGATGATCATGATTCGACACATTCGGGTAAAAGCCTTGTTGTACTCATTTTTTAACCTTTAGGATGAATATTTAACAAGCCTGAGACTTTTTTGGGAACAAAATGGGAATAAAATTGTAAATTTGCAATGTAAATTTATATGAATACACCAATGGTGCAACTATGGTGAAGTTGTTTAACTCACTTTTGGTTGCATGTATAATATCACAAGATTTAGGAACTTCAACAAGTTTTCTCTCTAATGGTGCAAGAACTTAAAATGTCTTACAATTATCCTACAATCCTTAAAAACTGTTAATAAATGTTAAATTAAAACTATTCTTGTATATGAACTATCACGTCAATTCATCCTATGATGAATTACATAAGCAAGGTCATAAGCAGCTCTCACAGTAGATGTTCTAACTAGTAATCCTGTAGTCACTTTATGGCTTTCTTTTCCTTTTTCTGGTAACGTTGCTAATCAACGGAAAAAAGATACAAGGGAAAAAGATTGATCATAAAGTAAATTCTCAATTTTGCTAATAAAAAATTAGTAATCGACACGTTAGTAAGTAACATTGTAAACGACAAACTTATTAGACTATTAGTTCTTTTCGAGAGACTAATGCGATTGTATTTTAAGGATTGATATGACCAATATCTTTAGTAAGACCATAGTCAATTTATTCATTTCATCTCCCTTTGAAACAAAGTTTACATGACTGAACCTTTTCTGCACAGAGACCCCATATATTTAATCCTTCCCCATCCGCAATCAAATGCTGTTATCACGCACATAAAGTGGTACACTGGAAAAACCTAAAGGCCAATTGTTGCAAGCAAAAATTAAGAAAAGCACTAGACATTGCAACCGATGATGTGTCTATTTCAAAAAGTGCATCAATAATTTGTCCACCAAACATGTTGAAAGTTGAAACACATTTGTGGCCAAGCATATCATACACCCTTAAGTCCTTGCATATCTATATAGGTCTAAGATTCTGAATGCATTTTATGAACCAATCACATTAATGCAACTCACATCACTCCACAGAATCAGTAATAAACTTAAAGCAGAGTACAATGTATGTGTGTGCCAACTTTTCCATGCTCACTGTATCCCTTCTGCAAAGGCTAGTCCTTGCTCGTTGGGTGTATTTGTTATATGCCACATGCACCACAGCTACACCTTCTGATCGTGATTAGCACATACCAATAATTAAAGAAGTACCAAGTTTCTATTATTCAATCCCTGCAAGTACTAGAATTGTTATAGAGGCATCAGGTATTAAAAAGATACTAATCAGTTTGTAAAATAATTATTAATAAGGCTGATAATAAATTTCAGGACCTATAATTGTAATTACTCAGCTATCAGCTACAGTGGAAATAAACCCAATATAGAAACCAAATTCAATGCAAGTTAACTCCTGTTTGCTTTCATCAAATATCTTCATCTTCAGAGAGTATGAACCCTGCAAACGTGAACCATGGTGTGAAACATGACATTGCAAATAAAAACAACATCCTAATATACAAGGATGAAGGCGAGAGTGCTCATACACACACACACCATTAATTTGAGATATATATGAAGTCGATGTATTGTTTAGAAGAATATGTGTGCACAAAAAGATAATCATATGAGCTAGGAATCCGTTATCCATCAACTTAGATTTGACAGCATTTGGAAAAACATGTGGTTGTTGCTGCCTTGCCAGATTAGGAAACAAAACTGCGATACCAACAAAAATAGTAATGTAGTTTTTCTAATGGCAATATTCACGATTTCAACACACTGTTAGTGTCATTATTGTAGTATTGATTGTAGTATTATGCATTATTATCACAAAGTTAACTATATAACTCATGTCAGTTGTAATGAATTGGCCCTCTAATCGATCCCCACGCATCAACGAAAAGCATTGCAAAAGGCTTAATCATATTTTGATTCCTATGATTTTTTTTAATATTCAATTTGGTCTTTAAATTTATGAATCTTTTTGACAAATTTTATTAAATATCTTTAGCTACTCTAACATAATGATGGAGAATACAATATTAAGTCGTTATTAAAAATATAGAATCAAATTGAAAATTTTTAAAATACAAAAACTAAATTGAACATTAAAAAATATTATAAATACAAAAAAGAAATACATTACACCTACTTAAAAATACCATCCAATACATATGCAATACATCAACAGATTCAATAACCAACACCAATAAAAATGTCAACAAGCCATAACATGACTATATACTCCAAATTGCAATTATTATTATAGAAGAAACCAACAATTTAGCTAGTAAGATATTCACGGATCAGCTGCAAAGTCACTTGAAGGAATGAAAAAAAAAAAACCAATGACTTACAGGTGGAGTGAATCCTGGTAAAATTTGACTATGAGCAACCACAAAGTCACCAATTGAAACAGGGCAAGATGTTTTTCCACAAAGGTCATGTGTCTCACTGTGTATGTGCCATCCAAAATATGACACTTCGATCACTATCTTCCCTCCTGATATTGCTTCACCTGAGTCATGGTTCATGAAATTCTTCTATTAGAAAAATAAAAAACCAAATAAGAGAAAAAAAATGCTATTTTCATCCTTTTGTATGTTTTTTGAGAAAAAATTTCTGTTGGTTGATTTCTATTCATAATACTCATTTTTATGTTAAGTGAAAATCCTTAATTTGGAATTTTCTATACCAAAAACTGTTTTTCGAAAGAAGTGTAGTGTACTTCAAAACCTTATATTCTCTCTGTTGGTATGATTTATCATTTTATCATTTACTTTTTTATAATATGAAAAATAATAAATAATAAATTTAGTATAACATATATTGTTAATATCCATTTTGACGATAATATTTTATGCTCATTGAAATTTGTTTTTAATTTCGATTATTTATTTATTATTCAATTTATTATTTTACTTTCATGACAAAGTATTACATTTTGCTATATTATAGTACAAATGAAAAATTATACATATCTTTAATTTGTTTTGTAGTAATTAAAAATTATATATACTTTAAATTAAAAATTGCAGAATACCTGTAGTTGCAGAAATGGTGAATGTAGCAGGGTGGCCTCTTGCAATGGGATTAGGAGATATTTTAATTTCCGTCACCTTCACGTTATACTCTTCTTTCTTATCTGCAAACACAATTTAACTCATCACTTATCGTATATTTTGAGTTTCTTTATTTATATTTGTCATTGATCCTTCAGTGTTTTCTTCAGTAAATTTGATCTTTGAAACTTTTTAAATTATTATCTTAAATAAATTACACTTTGTTTTCTTGATTGATGTTGGTATTATGTTATCTCTTGGGAACTCTGTCTTAAAATATATATATACACATCTCTTGTCACTCAGGCAGATAAAATGTTTTCTAGTAAATTAATTTTTATTATTATTTGAACTCTTCCGTGTACTTTTTCCATTTAGTTAAATATTACCTAGTCTTTCATTTTAGAAGAACCGAATAAAAAAATCCTACATTTTTTTTTGTGGCACAAAAAATAATTATGATATTTATAATGATTAAATGAGAAGTCTGTAATATTTAAAATGCTATATGTTAATTTCAGTCAAAAAAATTTTTCTTTAGACACAACTTAATCAAGGTTTTAGAAGTATTATATTTTAATCCTTCAAATAATTTTTTATTAAAAAATGTTAATTGTACGTCATTGTTGTAATTTAAATTTTAAAATTATTAATTTAAATTTACAATGATTCTTAATTGTTATTATATGTGTTTAAAAATGAAAAAAGAATATACTTTAAACATATAAAATTGAAGATAATATATTTTTTAGCATAAAATTATTTAAAAGATTAAAATATGATATTTAGAACACTAAGTTAAGATTTTTTAAGTTCGAGGAACCAAAATAAGAAAATCACCAAAATTACACTTAGCCAATTCAAAATGACTGAAAAGAAATTTTCGTATATTTACGGGAATTAGTTAAAAATTTAAAAATCACAACAAAAACTTGGTAAATTTATTTTCTAAAATTGATTTTAAAAAATTATAAACGAGGGAAACAATAAGAACTCACAAGTTTTTAACTAAGCCACACACATCGAATCGAATCCATAATAAATAATTAAAGCTAAGATTAGAAAGGTGAAGTAATCATGGCGTCAGATAAATAAATTTATGAACAAATCAAAGTGAGAGACCTAAACAGAAAGCACGTAAATAGAGGATAACAAGGCTAACCACAGTACTGAACATCAATGGAATAGGCGAATTGGTAAAGTAGAGACATAGAGAGCGAGATAAACAGTAGAAGCTTCAAGCTTAAGCTTATGTTGTTCATCTTTCTGAAGTATTGTGAAGTGCAGCAGAATTCAAAGAGTATTGTAATAGAAGAATGCTAAAACGAAACAAAATTAGTGGTAAATAAGATATGCAAATGAAACGAAGATGGTTGGGTGAGTGGAAGATGAAGAACGTTAGGTGAGACTCTGATGGTGTAATGGACAAAAACAAATATTATATCATATCTTATATATTATTTATATTTTTATTTCATTTTTAAAGTCATTATATATTTATTATAAAAATTTTAGAATAAAAAATCTTCTGAAATAGTTGATTCTTTATCATATAAATTATCGTATTTACATTCTTCGTTCTTGTTTCAACGAAAATATCTTATATTTTATTTTGATATTCTAACGAAAATATCTTATTCCAAATTGATAATTTTAGAAATATAATTTTTTAAAATTACGATTTTATATTTTAAATAAAAATCCATTGACAGATTAAAAAAAAAGTAGAAAAAAATCAAGATAACAATGATGTTAATAAAATTAAAAAAAAATTGATGTACACCTAATATATTATTCTATACCTAATGAGAAAATAATGGAAAAAATATAAGTATAATTTGATAGTAGAAAAGAAATAGAAAGAAATAAGAATTAGTGATAGAGTATTTAAAATATAAAATTTTAAAATATTATCACTTTAAAATTAAATAAGCAAAATAAGGAAGTTAAATTAAAAGATCAGAGTGTATTATTATTGCCGATGATAAGTAGAATTAAATAGGTAATAAAAGAAGAAAAAAAATCTATGTGGACCACGAACTAGATATAGATTTATTCCGTGTAAATATTTATTTTATAAATGTTTTCATTTTATTCTTTAACATATATATTTTAATTTTTAAATTGAAATTCTGCTAATCATACTAATCTTTTTATAAATATTTGTTACGTACTTGTATATTATATATTGATTTATTTATTTTATCTTTATTTATAGTTTTTTAAATAACGTAACATATTACATAAACAAGTAATAATAAATATTGATAGGAAGATTAAGATACTTAATAAAATTTAATTTAGGAATATTTTTAAGCTTTTTTTTCTTTCAATAATCAAAAGTGGAAATATTTGTAACTGTGGACCATATTTACTCGTTTATCTTTCATTCTTTCTTTGATTTGTCTTTTTTTCCTAAGCTTTTCAATATGCTCTTGTCTAGTGTATATTTTTTCTATGCACCTTTGTGGTTCTTTCTGATACAAAATCATTGTTGATCTATGATCGGTGTTGAAATTAACAAAATTAATTATATTTTTTCTTATCCTGCATAATTAAGAGAGGAACTTTAAATAAAATGAGACTAAAAAATTATAATTTTTAATAAAACAGAATCAATACTAAATAATAAATAGTATATTTAAAAGAGTATAATTATGGAATTATTAGTACATTCTTAATTTAGTCCCTGAACAGAGTAATTATATGGTTATTAACAACCTGTAACAATAGTTAATCCTTATTGTTTCAATAACCGAAACAAGTTCTTTGATCATTTTATTATCCATAAACAACCTTGACCAAATTCTTAGGATTTATTTCACCAATAAATATTATAAGATTCAGTGATGTCGTCAAACTCAGCCAAAAATCCACATGCTTGATTCATTTAGCTAGACTACATTATATCACATAACACAAGCTGAATATTTTGTATTACAACCTATTATTTTAAGACTAGTTTTTTGTATTATACCCTAATACCCTATTATCATACAAGTTGAATATTTTTTGTATAATTATGACAAGCGAATGAAGTATTTCATATTCAGCCTATTTTTTTCCTTTTATTTTTATCTTAGGACTTAGAATAAAAAATTCTAATTCAGTGCACATGTAACAATTTAAGAAAATGATTTAGTAGACAATTGAAATACGCAAACAACCAGTTATAAGATATGAAGAGAAAAAAATATGTATATATTTTATGAGTAAATTAGTTAGTTGACTGCGTATTATAATGATTAACAAAGTAAAATTGATCTTTGTTTAACAACATAAAAAATGTTTATGATTTCTTTTCTGTTGAGGTAAAGTTTTCATAAAAAATACATACAAAAGTAAAACATACATAGAAGCAAAGTCTAACATTTCCTGATACAATAATTAAAAGGGTTTATGAAAAGAATGCACTGCCCATATACACAAAGCGTATTAACTAAGAACTTTTTCATCGTAGAAATAAGAAATCTAAATCATATAAATAATTAAGATTAAAAATTAATTAGTAAAGACTGCTACTTATTATAGTCTTAACCAATTTACGCATGATATAGTTTTAGAATTAACAAGAAAAAAAAATATTACTCGTGTAAAGATTAAAATTGATGATCATTATAGTATCGGATTACCCCTAAAAAAAGAAAAATGAGGGGTACCCAAGAGTTTGTATTCTTGATAGGCCAATATTTGAACCATCTTTAATTTTCCTATGCTAAGGGTACACAAGAAACAATCAAGTAAAGGACCAAGTACCAAAAGGAAAAAAAAAAAAAAAAAAAAAAAAAAAACTCTACGAGTACATACATATTTATTAATATGTATGTATGGCAATTGCAATATCTGATGAATTTTGTGAATCAATGATGAGTTGAGTTGAATGAAATTAAATTATTTTCTTACACTGCCTATGAATTTGAATCCTGTCTGGTTGCTGATAATGGAACCACTTCAGCCAGAGGAGTTGAGAGTGGCGTTGGAATTGGAGATGTTCTGCAAACTGGACACGTAGGATGCAACCTCAACCAAGGGTCTATGCACTTTTGGTGAAATTGGTGTCCACAATCTGGTAGATTCCGAAGCATATCAGTATCCTTGTAATCTGCCAAACATATTGAGCAACATGTTGCAGTGGAATCATGCTTTTGGAGTTTGGCCTCTGAGTAAAGAAAGTTTGGATAACTCATAATTGTAGCTTCATCTAGACTCACATCAACTACAGAGTGCTGTGGTTCAAGAACATCACGGTTTTGTCTTCTTCTGTTCCTAGTGGCTGGAGCAATTGACACACGTGTTCTTGTACAGAAGTAAGAAGTTAAAGTGATGGTTATTATGAGCAAGAGAATTCCAATGGAAATTCCTATGCCATAACTATAGCCACTGATGTTGCTTGAGCCCAGGAATCCAGAGGAATTAGCTGCTGTGTTGCCACTCATCTCATGTATGAATATTTGGTAGTGACTTGTTCTGAAAATTTAAGGACATAATAGAAATGGTTATGTCTTTTGTTAAGCCTAACAATTTGGAAAACTACATTAAAGTCAACCGTGAAAAATTTCCAACACACCCTTTACCACCAGTGAGAATTGAATGTAAATTCTGATATCTTTAGACAAAATATGTTAAATAGTGGGTCAATGACAAAATATGTGAAGACAAGGCAATGAGACGGTTCATGTGTAATTCATTAATTGATTTTACTCGACCTAGGTTATAGTTACCTCTTCACAAAATCGTGCAGGTCAATGATCCTTGTAATATGCCACATTAATATATGTGTGCTGATTTCATGATTTGAGTTGACGTCTTTCTTTCAACTACCTTCACTAAATTTTATCTCTTCCTATCCAATCATGTACAGGATCCATATGATGTTATTCTTTTCTAAACCAGCCAGCGCATTTCTTACAAGAAAATAAAATCATATAAATACAAACATATTTGCAGTTACACTTTGATCATATAAATTTTGTCCAACCAAAAATATTAATAAAACATTATTGTATAGTAATTAACACTGACTGTGAGATGCATTGTATTAGCAAGCAAATCTGTTATATGAAATTAATTGAAATACATTATCAAATGTATCGTATTATTAGTATGACATGAGTCGACCTAAATTTTAGTTTACTCATGATGATATGTTGAAGCAAAAAGCCTATTTGGAGAAATAAACTAATAATAGAGAAAATAACAACACAGAGATTTAACGTGGTTCAGCAATTTGCCTACGTCCACGGCTAGAGAGCAACAATATTATTTCACTGAAAAAAAATTACAAGCTTACTAAGTGTTTCACTCACAACCCAAAACCCAATGACACCCAGATTCACTTACTAGTAAATCTCTCTCTCACAGAACTTCTCTATTTTATAAGAGCTTTCCTTTCTTGAGATACAAAGGAAAATGAAGACTAGAGAAGTAGAGATGTTTTTGGTGTGTTTTACAAATGAGTAGGTGAAGGTATTTATAGGAGAGGTCAATGACCAACTTGTGGTCATAAGTTTTCCAACCAAGCATCATTTTTCAGCCACAAACTAAAAGCAAGAAATGGACATTCACTAGTGCTCCACTGGTGGTCTTGAAAAGATATGTCTTTTAGTCATATCACAAATCTCCACCTTGGCTAAAAGACTTCCATAGCTTTCTTGCTGCTGCTCTCTTTCTTGAAGGTTTAATTATTGGACACATTAATCAAGTCCAGACAATGTCTGAACTTGGTTGTTGTAACTGGTTTCGTCATCATGTCTGCCGGGTTTTCTGTTGTGGGTATCTTCTCAACTCTAACAGTTCTTCTTTCCACGATATCTCTGATAAAGTGCATTCTGACGTCAATATGCTTAGTTCTTTCATGATACATAGCATTTTTAGTCGATGTATAGCACTTTGACTATCGCAAAGAGATAGTTGTTTCTACCGGTTGTATACCCAACTCTTCAATTAATCCTCTCACCCAAATAGCTTCTTTTACAGCTTCTCGTTGTTGCGATGTACTCGCTTCGATTGTAGACAAAGCAACAATTGATTGTAACGTTGCTTTCCAACTAATAGTACAATTTCGCACAATGTAAAGACATACCCAAGTGAGTGATCTTCGTTTATCTAGATCTCCGGCATAGATAGTCGAGTCAACATATCCGACAACACTTCTCGTGGTGTCATTCTGTTTCTTGTAGACCAAACCAACATCAATAGTACCCTTCAAGTAACGCAAAATCCACCGCACTTTCCGTGCTGAACTTTACCAGATTTGCCATATACCCGCTTACCACACTTATCGCTCGTGCAATATCTCGGTCTAGTGCATACCATGGCATACATAAGACTGCCAACTACACTAGCATATGGAACATGAGTCATGTGCTCCACCTCCTCCTCGCTTTTTTAGGTGATAATGCCGCCGAAAGTTTGAAATGAGCCGCCAAAGGAGTAGTGACAGGTTTAGCATTTTTCATGCCAAAACGTTCCAAAGACCTTCTCAATGTACTTCTTTTGTGATAGAAAGAGCATCCCTGCTTTTCTATCCCTATGAATCTCCATTCCTAGAATTTTCTTTGCAGCTCCTAAATCCTTCATTTCAAACTCTGAACTCAATTTAGCTTTCAAGTTCTTTATCTCAGACATGTTCTTACAGGCAATCAACATGTCATCAACGTACAGGAGCAAATAGATGAATGACTCATCTGCAAGCTTCTTGTAGTAAACACAACTATCATGCTCACTTCTACAAAGAGCCATTTCTAAGCATGAATGTGTCAAACCGCTTGTACCACTGTCTAGGAGACTGTTTTAGGCCATACAGAGATTTCTTCAACAGGCAAACATGGTCTTCCTTCCCTTGGATTTCAAATCCCTCAGGCTGCTTCATATAGATTTGTTCTTCTAGCTCACCATGCAAGAATGCTGTCTTGACATCTAGTTGCTCAAGTTCTAGATCAAATTGAGCTACGATGGCAAGTAGGATGCGAATTGAGCTATGTTTTACCACAGGAGAGAAGACTTCATTGAAATCAATACCTTCTCTTTGTGTAAAACCTTTAGCTACCAATCGCGCTTTGAATCTTGCATCTTCGGTTCCGTGGATTCCTTCTTTCTTCTTGAAGACCCACTTGCATCCAACAATCTTCCGAGCCTTCTGGTCTTTCAACAAGATCCCAAGTATGATTCTTATGAAGAGATTCAATTTCCTCTCGTCATAGCAAAGTCCATTGGGAAACTTCTTTGCTTTTGATGGCTTCTTGATATGATTGAGGCTCACAATTATTGATATTATCAGCAATATTTAGAGCGTATGCCACCAGATCAGCATAGCCATACTTTTGAGGAGGTTTTATCTCTCTTCTTTGTCTGTCTCTAGCCAACTGATATTGCTGCAATTGTGATGTATCAGTATCTGTCACTGGGTCTTGTTTTACTTCTTGATCATTTGATTTTTCTTTTGTAGGCTCCACCTCAAGCTCCACCTTCTTCAAGATATTAGGATTTTCACTTTTATGAGGCTTTAGCATTTCAGCTTCATTAAAAGTGACATCCCTACTAATAATGCATTTTCTTTTCTCTGGCCACCATAACTTATATCCTTTTACACCATCAGGATATCCGAGAAAGATGCATTTCAATGCTCTCGCATCAAGTTTTCCTTCTTTGATATGAGCATATGCAGGGCAACCAAATATCCTTAAATTTTCATAATTGGCAGGAGCACCCGACCACATCTCTTCTGGAGTTTTGAAATCAATGGCCGTTGATGGACATCGGTTGATCAAGTAACAAGCCGTATTAACAGCTTCAGCCCAAAATGCTTTTGGTAATCCGGCATTTGACAGCATACATCTTGTTCTTTCAAGTAGGGTTCTGTTCATTCGTTCTGCAAGTCCATTTTGTTGTGGAGTGTGCCTCACTGTGTAATGTCTGGCAATACCATGATCCTTGCAAAACTTTTCAAATTCACCGCTACGGAATTCCAAACCATTGTCAGTTCTCACCGCTGATCTCGCTTCCCACCGCTTTTCGATCAAGGCTTTCCATTGCTTGAACTTGACAAATACTTCATTTTTGTTTTTCAAAATGAAGATCCAAACCTTCCTTGAATAATCATCAATGAAGGTTAACATATATCTGCCACCACCGTGAGAAGGTACTTGGGAAGGACCCCACAAGTCGGAATGTATATAATCCAACGTGCCTTTTGTTCGATGAACTGCAGTGTTGAATTTTATCCGACACTGTTTTCCGAATACACAGTGTTCACAGAAATCCAACTTCCCAATTTGTTGACCACAGAGTAATCCTTGTTTGCACAACTCTGTTAGACCTCTCTCACTGACATGCCCCATTCGTAAATGCCATAACTTGGTGACATCAGAATCAACTGTTGAGGAGACAATGGCAAAGACTTCGTAATTGTGCTTCCTTGTAGCACATAGAGACTATTCTCTTTCCTTCCTTTCATCACAGTCAGAGCGCCTCTAGATATTCTTATAGCTCCACCTTCACCTTTGTAGCTATAACCTTTTGAATCTAGTGTTCCCAAGGAAATCAGATTTTTCTTTAATTCTGGAACATGCCTTACATCCGTCAATGTCCTCACGATTCCGTCGAACATCTTGATTCTAATTGTGCCAATGCCAACGACCTTACAGGGAGCATTATTTCCCATAAGGACCTTGCCCCCATCTAAGGGTTGGTAAGTGGAAAACCAATCCTTATTGGGACACATATGGTATGAGCATCCAGAATCAAGTATCCACTCATCTTTTGAGTCATGTTCGGAGACTGTAAGTGCATCCGCACTATCGTAGCTATCTCTCTACCGCATCTCCGATTCATAGATCTTTTCCTTGCCTTTGCGCTCCGGGCAATTCTTTCTTAT